>CM038141.1:446068339-446668339 GCA_021437245.1 Aegilops speltoides
GTGCCTCTCGGACTCCATTTTCTTGCATGTTACGTATTTTGGTCGGTAAAAATTCATTATATATACTCCCGAAGGCTTTGACCATCGTATCACGCAAATATCCTCTGTTTTCGTTTCGAGCTGTTTCTATTTCAGATTTAGAGCACCATGACTTCACCCTCCACCAACAATGAAGACAAGGATGCTTGGCTTTTGAAGATAGAGCTGAAAAGAGAAGAACCAGAGGAGATCAACAAGGATGAAGGGATCAAGAAAGCCATGGAGGTTCAAGCTCCGGCGGTGAAAGAAGAAGATATCCCTCAACCTTTACCTAACCTCTTTACTCCAACAGAGATTGAAGCTTTCAAGATGATTGAGTTAGCTCGCATACAGAACAAGTATCTCACACAGGAGAATATTTTGTTGAAGGATCATATTGCTGGGCTTAAGGGCATTATCCACAAGTTGGAGGAACTTTTACACTCAATGTGCGATTATCCACCGTCATCATCACCACCTCCATCACCTCTGAGGACATAATCACATGGGTATGGGCACTCCCCTTGGCAACTGCCAAGCTTGGGGGAGGTGCCCTGGTATTGTATCACTATCACACTCCTATCTTTACCACTTTATTTAGTTCAATCCTTTTAGTAGTAGCTTGATCTAGTCGTTTGAAGTTTTGATATCAAGTAGTTTTGAGTTTTGCTTTGTGATCTCTTTATGTAATCGAGTCCGTGTGCTATCTATAATAAAGATTAGTTTTGAGTCAAGGGCTTTGCTATGTTGCTATGATCTTGAGAAAGTAGAAAGAATAAAAGAGTTCATATTGATCTTATGGATAGTGATAACTTCACACATAGAAAGTATGAGGCATAAAAATTGTTGAGAGTTGATGAACGTAGTCTTGGTCATCGTTGCAATTAATAGGAAGTGATAAGGGAAGAGGGGTTCACATATAAATATATTATCTTGGACATCTTTTATGATTGTGAAGCACTCATTAAGTATGACATGCTAAAAGAGTTGATGTTGGACAAGGAAGACAACGTAATGGTTTATGTTTTCTGACATCTCAGTTAAAGTATATTGTCATTGACCTTTCAAACATGTTGAGATTGTCTTTCCCCCTCATGCTAGCCAAATTCCTTGCACCAAGTAGAGATACTACTTGTGCTTCCAAATATCCTTAAACCCAGTTTTGCCATGAGAGTCCACCATACCTACCTATGGATTGAGTAAGATCCTTCAAGTAAGTTGTCATCGGTGCAAGCAATAAAAATTGCTCTCTAATTATGTATGACTTATTAGTGCGGAGAAAATAAGCTTTGTACGAACTTGTTGTGGAAGTAATAAAAGCGACGGACTGCATAATAAAGGTCCACATACAAGGGGCAATATAAAGTGACGTTCTTTTGCATTAAGATTTCGTGCATCAACCCTAAACGCGCATGACAACCTCTGCTTCACTCTGCGAAGGGCCTATCTTCTACTTTATTTTTTTACTTTATGCTTGAGTCAAGGTGATCCTCACCTTTCCCTTTTTCATTTCATCCTTTGGCAAGCTCCTCGTGTTTGAAAGATCATGGTATATATCCAATTGGATGTAAGTTAGCATGGGCTATTATTGTTGACATCACCTAAATGTAAATACATTGGGAGGCAACACAATAAGCCCCTATCTTTCTCAGTGTCCGGCTGAAACTCCATAACCACAAGTATTGCGTGAGTGTTAGCAATTATAGAAGACTACAAGATAGTTGAGTATGTGAGCTTGCTGAAAAGCTCTTTTGTTGACTCTTTCTGATGTTATGATAAATTTGTTGGAAATATGCCCTAGAGGTAATAATAAAAGGATTATTATTATATTTCCTTGTTCATGATAATTGTCTTTTATGCATGCTATAATTGTATTATCCGGAAATCGTAATACACGTGTGAATACATAGACCATAATATGTCCCTGGTAAGCCTCTAGTTGACTAGCTCGTTGATCAACAGATAGTCATGGTTTCCTGACTATGGACATTAGATGTCGTTGATAACGGGATCACATCATTAGGAGAATGATGTGATCGACAAGACCCAATCCTAAGCATAGCACAAGATCGTGTAGTTCGTTTTGCTAGAGCTTTTCAAATGTCAAGTATCTTTTCCTTAGACCATGAGATCGTGTAACTCCTGGATACCGCAAGAGTGCTTTGGGTGTACCAAACGTCACAACGTAACTGGCTGACTATAAAGGTGCACTACAAGTATCTCCGAAAGTGTCTGTTGGGTTGACACGGATCGAGACTGGGATTTGTCACTCCGTATTACGGAGAGGTATCACTGGGCCCACTCGGTAGTGCATCATCATAATGAGCTCAAAGTGACCAAGTGTCTGGTCATGGGATCATGCATTACGGTACGAGTAAAGTGACTTGCCGGCAACAAGATTGAACGAGGTATTGGGATACCGACGATCGAATCTCGGGCAAGTAACATGCCGTTTGACAAAGGGAATTGTATACGGGTTTGATTGAATCCTCGACATCGTGGTTCATCCGATGAGATCATCGAGGAGCATGTGGGAGCCAACATGGGTATCCAGATCCCGCTATTGGTTATTGACCGGAGAGCCATCTCGGTCATGTCTGCATGTCTCCCGAACCCGTAGGGTCTACACACTTAAGGTTCGGTGACGCTAGGGTTGTATGAATATAAGTATGAAGCAAACCGAAAGTTGTTCGGAGTCCCTGATGAGATCCGGAAGTCACGAGGAGTTCCGGAATGGTCCGGAGGTAAAGAATTATATATAGGAAGTGTTGTTTCGGCCATCGGGAAAGTTTCGGGGTCATCCGATATTGTACTGGGACCACCGGAAGGGTCCCGGGGGTCCACCGGGTGGGGCCACCTATCCCGGAGGGCCCCGTGGGCTGAAGTGGGAGGGGAACCAGCCCCTAGTGGGCTGGTTCGCCCCCCCTTGCCCCCCCTGCGCCTAGGGTTGGAAACCCTAGGGTTGGGGGGGGCGCACCACTTGCCTTGGGGGGCACTCCACCCCCCCTGGCCGCCCCCCCCCCTTGGGAGATTGCATCTCCAGGGTCGGCGCCCACCCCTGGGGGCCTATATAAAGGAGGTGGGAGGGAGGGCAGCCGCACCCTGAGTCTTGGCGCCTCCCTCCCCCTGCTACACCTCTTCCTCCTCCCGAAGTTGCTTGGCGAAGCCCTGCCGGAGTCCTGCTGCATCCACCACCACGCCGTCGTGCTGCTGGATCTTCATCGACCTCTCCTTCCCCCTTGCTGGATCAAGAAGGAGGATACGTCATCCACTCCGTACGTGCATTGAACGCGGAGGTGCTGTCCGTTCGGCACTTGGTCATCGGTGATTTGGATCACGGCGAGTACGACTCCATCATCCCCTTTCTCTTGAAAGCTTCCGCTCGCGATCTACAAAGGTATGAAGATGCACTCCTATCACTCGTTGCTTAGATGAACTCATAGATGGATCTTGGTGAAACCGTAGAAATTTTTTATTTTCTGCAACGTTCCCCAACAGTGGCATCATGAGCTAGGTCTATGCGTAGTTCTCTATTGCACGAGTAGAACACCAAACTGTTGTGGGTGTAGATCTTGTCAACTTGCTTGCCGCTACTAGTCTTATTTTGCTTCAGTGGTATTGTGGGATGAAGCGGCCCGGACCGACCTTACACGTACGCTTACGTGAGACAGGTTCCACCGACTGACATGCACTAGTTGCATAAGGTGGCTAGCGGGTGTCTGTCTCTCCCACTTTAGTTGGAGCGGATTTGATGAAAAGGGTCCTTATGAAGGGTAAATAGAAGTTGACAAAAATCACGTTGTGGTTATTCGTAGGTAAGAAAACGTTCTTGCTAGAACCCAATTGCAGCCACGTAAAAGATGCAACAATAATTAGAGGACATCTAACTTGTTTTTGCAGCAATTGCCTTGTGATGTGATATGGCCAAAAGTTGTGATGAATTATGAATGATATATTGTGATGTATGAGATCATGTTCTTGTAATAGGAATCACGACTTGCATGTCGATGAGTATGAAAACCGGCAGGAGCCATAGGAGTTGTCTTTATTTTTGTATGACCTGCGTGTCATTGAAGAACGCCATGTAAATTACTTTACTTTATTGCTAAACGTGTTAGCCATAGAAGTAGAAGTAGTCGTTGGCGTGACAACTTCATGAAGACACGATGATGGAGATCATGGTGTCATGCCGGTGACGGAGATGATCATGGAGCCCCGAAGATGGAGATCAAAGGAGCTATATGATATTGGCCATATCATGTCACTACTATATAATTGCATGTGATGTTTATTATGTTTATGCATCTTGTTTACTTAGAACGACGGTAGTAAATAAGATGATCCCTTATAATAATTTCAAGAAATTGTTCCCCCTAATTGTGCGCCGTTGCTAAAGTTCGTCGTTTCGAAGCACCACGTGATGATCGGGTGTGATAGATTCTTACGTTCACATACAACGGGTGTAAGACAGTTTTACACATGCAAAAACACTTAGGGTTAACTTGACGAGCCTAGCATGTACAGACATGGCCTCGGAACACAGAGACCGAAAGGTCGAACATGAGTCGTATGGAAGATACGATCAACATGGATATGTTCACCGATGATGACTAGTCCGTCTCACGTGATGATCGAACACGGCCTAGTCGACTCGGATCGTGTAACACTTAGATGACTAGAGGGATGTCTAATCTGAGTGGGAGTTCATTAAATAATTTGATTAGATGAACTTAATTATCATGAACTTAGTCTAAAATCTTTGCAAAATATGTCTTGTAGATCAAATGGCCAACGCTCATGTCAACATGAACTTCAACGCGTTCCTAGAGAAAACCAAGCTAAAAGATGATGGCAGCAACTATTCGGACTGGGTCCGGAACCTGAGGATCATCCTCATAGCAGCCAAGAAAGCATATGTCCTAGAAGAACCGCTAGGTGAAGCACCCATCCTTGAGAACCAAGACGTTATGAACGCTTGGCAGTCACGTGCTGATGATTACTCCCTTGTTCAGTGCGGCATGCTTTACAGCTTAGAACCGGGGCTCCAAAAGCGTTTTGAGAAACACGGAGCATATGAGATGTTCGAGGAGCTGAAAATGTTTTTTCAAGCTCATGCCCGGGTCGAGAGATATGAAGTCTCCGACAAGTTCTATAGTTGTAAGATGGAGGAAAACAGCTCTGTCAGTGAGCACATACTCAAAATGTCTGGGTTGCACAACCGCCTGTCCTAGCTGGAGATCAACCTCCCGGACGAGGCGGTCATTGACAGAATCCTTCAGTCGCTCCCACCGAGCTACAAGAGCTTTGTGTTGAACTACAATATGCAGGGGATGGTGAAGACCATTCCTGAAGTATTTTCAATGCTAAAGTCAGCAGAGGTTGAAATCAAGAAAGAACATCAAGTGTTGATGGTCAATAAGACCACTAAGTTCAAGAAGGGCAAGGGTAAGAAGAACTTCAAGAAGGACGACAAAGATGTTGCCGCGCTCGGTAAGCCAGTTGCCGGGAAGAAGTCAAAGAATGGACCCAAGCCTGAGACTGAGTGCTCTTATTGCAAGGGGAAGGGTCACTAGAAGCGAAACTGCCCCAAATACTTAGCGGACAAGAAGGCCGGCAACACTAAAGGTATATGTGATATACATGTAATTGATGTGTACCTTACCAGTACTCGTAGTAACTCCTGGGTACTTGATACCGGTGCCGTTGCTCACATTTGTAACTCACAGCAGGAGCTGCCGAATAAGCGGAGACTGGCGAAGGACGAGGTGACGATGCGCGTCGGGAATGGTTCCAAGGTCGATGTGATCACCGTCGGCACGCTGCCTCTACATTTACCCACGGGATTAGTTATGAACCTCAATAGTTGTTATTTAGTGCCAAGTTTAGCATGAACATTGTATCTGGATCTCGTTTAATACGAGATGGCTACTCATTTAAATCTGAGAATAATAGTTGTTCTATTTATATGAGAGATATGTTTTATGGTCATGCCCCGATGGTCAATGGTTTTTTCTTAATGAATCTCGAACGTAATATTACACATATTCATAGTGTGAATACCAAAAGATGTAAAGTTGATAACGATAGTCCCACATACTTGTGGCACTGCGGCCTTGGTCACATTGGTGTCAAGCGCATGAAGAAGCTCCATGCTGATGGACTTTTAGAGTCTCTAGATTATGAATCATTTGACACATGCGAACCATGCCTCATGGGCAAAATGACCAAGACTCCGTTCTCCGGAACAATGGAGCGAGCAACCAACTTATTGGAAATCATACATACCGATGTGTGCGGTCCAATGAGCGTTGAGGCTCGCGGAGGATATCGTTATGTTCTCACTCTCACTGATGACTTGAGTAGATATGGGTATGTCTACTTAATGAAACACAAGTCCGAGACCTTTGAAAAGTTCAAGGAATTTCAGAATGAGGTAGAGAATCAACGTGATCGAAAGATAAAGTTCCTCGATCGATCATGGAGGAGAATATTTAAGTCACGAATTTGGTACACACTTAAGGAAATGTGGAATCGTTTCACAACTCACGCCGCTGGAACACCTCAACAGTAATAAAGGTGTGTCCGAACGTCGTGTCGCACTCTATTGGATATGGTGCGATCTATGATGTCTCTTACCGATTTACCACTATCATTTTGGGGATACGCTCTAGAGACAGCTACATTCACTTTAAATAGGGCACCGTCTAAATCCGTTGAGACGACACCGTATGAATTATGGTTTCAGAAGAAACCTGAGCTGTCGTTTCTAAAAGTTTGGGGATGCGAGGCTTATGTCAAGAAACTTCAACCTGAAAAGCTCGAACCCAAGTCGGAAAAATGTGTCTTCATAGGATACCCTAAGGAAACCATTGGGTATACCTTCTACTTAAGATCCGAGGGCAAGATCTTTGTTTCCAAGAACGGATCCTTTCTGGAAAAAGAGTTTATCTTGAAAGAAGTAAGTGGGAGGAAAGTAGAACTCGATGAAGTACTACCTCTTGAACCGGAAAGTAGTGCAGCTCAGGAAAATGTTCCTGTGGTGCCTACACCAACTGGAGAGGAAATTAATGATGATGATCAAGGTACTTCGGATCAAGTTACTACTGAACCTCGTAGGTCCACAAGGACACGTTCCACACCAGAGTGGTATGGCAACCCTGTCCTGGAAATCATGTTGTTAGACAATGGTGAACCTTCGAACTATGAAGAAGCAATGGCGGGCCCAGATTCCAACAAATGGCTTGAAGCCATGCAATCCGAGATAGAATCCATGTATGAAAACAAAGTATGGACTTTGACAGACTTGCCTGATGATCGGCGAGCGATAGAAAACAAATGGATCTTTAAGAAGAAGACGGACGCGGATGGTAATATTACCATCTATAAAGCTCGACTTGTCGCTAAGGGTTATCAACAAGTTCAAGGGGTTGACTACGATGAGACATTCTCTCCTGTAGCGAAGCTGAAGTCCGTGCAAATCATGTTAGCAATTGCCGCATACTATGATTATGAGATATGGCAGATGGACGTCAAAACGGCATTCCTTAACGGACATCTTAAGGAAGAACTGTATATGATGCAGCCGGAGGGTTTTGTCGATCCTAAGAACGCTAACAAAGTATGCAAGCTCCAGCGATCCATTTATGGGCTGGTGCAAGCATCTCGGAGTTGGAACATTCGCTTTGATGAGATGATCAAAGCGTTTGGGTTATCTTGAGACTTATGGAGAAGCCTGCATTTACAAGAAAGTGAGTGGGAGCTCTGTAGCATTTCTCATATTATATGTAGATGACATACTCTTGATGGGAAATGATATAGAACTTTTGGACAGCATTAAGGCCTACTTGAATAAGTGTTTTTCAATGAAGGACCTTGGAGAAGCTGCTTACATATTAGGCATCAAGATCTATAGGGATAGATCGAGACGCCTCATAGGTCTTTCACAAAGCACATACCTTGATAAGATTTTGAAGAAGTTCAAAATGGATCAGTCCAAGAAAGGGTTCTTGCCAGTATTGCAAGGTGTGAGATTGAGCTCGGCTCAATGCCCGACCACGGCAAAAGATAAAGAAGAGATGAGTGTCATCCCCTATGCTTCAGCCATAGGATCTATTATGTATGCCATGCTGTATGCCATGCTGTGTACCAGACCTGATGTAAACCTTGCCATAAGTTTGGTAGGAAGGTACCAAAGTAATCCCGGCAAGGAACACTGGACAACGGTCAAGAATATCATGAAGTACCTGAAAAGGACAAAGGACATGTTTCTCATTTATGGAGGTGACGAAGAGCTCGCCGTAAAGGGTTACGTTGATGCTAGCTTCGACATAGATCTGGATGACTCTAAGTCACAAACCGGATACGTGTATATGTTGAATGGTGGAGCAGTAAGCTAGTGCAGCTGCAAGCAGAGCATCGTGGCGGGATCTACATGTGAAGCGGAGTACATGGCAGCCTCGGAGGCAGCGCATGAAGCAATTTGGGTGAAGGAGTTCATCGCCGACCTAGGAGTCATACCCAATGCGCCGGGGCCGATCAAACTCTTCTGTGACAACACTGGAGCTATTGCCCTTGCCAAGGAGCCCAGGTTTCACAAGAAGACCAGGCACACCAAGCGTGGTTTCAACTCCATTCGTGAAAATGTTCAAGATGGAGACATAGATATTTGCAAAGTACATACAGATATGAATGTCGCAGATCCGTTAACTAAACCTCTTTCGCGAGCAAAACATGATCAACACCAGAACTCTATGGGTGTTCGATTCATCACAATGTAACTAGATTATTGACTCTAGTGCAAGTGGGAGACTGTTGGAAATATGCCCTAGAGGCAATAATAAAAGGATTATTATTATATTTCCTTGTTCATGATAATTGTCTTTTATTCATGCTATAATTGTATTATCCGGAAATCGTAATACTGTAGGATCGTTGAAGACAAGAGTGTCTAGAGGGGGGGGTGATTAGACAACTCGACAAGATAAAAGTTTATGTCTTTTGATTAACACAAGTTTTTAGCAAGTTCACAATGGATATCAAGTCAAGCATCATGCGAGCAAGTCAAGCAACATACTACACATGCAATTCTAGAGTATGAGCAGCGGAAAGTAAATTGCACAAGTAGTAAGGGAGAGATGGAGAAGAGCAAACGCAATTTGGTGACATGGAGATTTTTCTCGTGGTTCCGATAGGTGGTGCTATTGTCAATCCACGTTGATGGAGACTTCAACCCACGGAGGGTAACGGCTGCGAGAGTCCACGGAGGGCTCCACCCACGAAGGGTCCACGAAGAAGCAACCTTGTCTATGCCATCATGGCCTACGTCCACGGAGGACTAGCCTTACTCGGGGTAGATCTTCACGAAGTAGGCGATCTCCTTGCCCTTACAAACTTCTTGGTTCAACTCCACATCTTGACGGAGGCTCCCAAGCGACACCTAACCAATCTAGGAGGCACCACCCTCCAAAAGGTAATATATGGTGTTGGTGATGATGAACTCCTTGCTCTTGTGCTTCAAATGATAATCTCCCCAACACTCAACTCTCCTCACTGATTTGGCTGTGGTGGAGGAAGGGATTGAGTGGAAAGCAACTTGGGAAGGCTAGAAATCAAGTTTCATATGGTAGGAGTGAAGCAACTTGATCTCAACACAAGGGTAGGTAGTTTTCTTCTCGAAAATGTAAGGTAGGAGTGGTAGTTCTTTCGATGGCTCTCTCCACGAATGAAGAGGAGGTGGAGGGTATTTATAGCCTCCACACAAAATCCAACCGTTACACACATTTGAGCAATCTCGGTCGGACCGAAGTTGACAACTCGGTGAGACCGAAAGTTCAAATCTTGTGAACGTTGGGATTTTCGGTGGGACCGAAAATACAATCTCGGTTAGTCCGATTCTTCCAAAGTCTAGGGTTTGCCAATCTCGGTGGGACCGACTTTCTCATCTCGGTGACACCGATTTGAGTACAGAAGGTTACAGAAGCTTGGCAACACCAATTTCGGAATGACCGAGTTTGGAATCGGAAAATCCGAGATTCTTAGGGTTTGGGTATATGGCTGAGGTGGTTCAACTTGGTGTGACTGAGTTTATGGAATCGGTGGGACCGAGATTACTTATGGGTTTATGTTGGAATGAAAGATTGCTGATAGTTTGAGAGATAAATCACTAAGCACTTTGAGCAACCAGATCATCATCAAAACCTCATCCCCTTTTAATAGTATTGGCTTTCCTATGGACTCAATGTGATCTTGGATCACTAAACCAAAAATGGAGTCTTGAGCTTTTGCCAATGCTTTCCTTAGCATCCTAGGGGTTCACCTCTTCAGTCCTTTTGCCATACCAGAGTGATTGACTTTCCTGAAACATACTTGATGAAAGCATTAGTCCAACCACAAAGTATGTTGTCATTAATTACCAAAACCACCTAGGGAGCAAATGTGCTTTCAATCTCCCCCTTTTTGGTAATTGATGGCAACACACAAAACAAGATATCAAGGCTTACTAAAAGAAAGACAGGATAATCATTAAAGCTTTGACAAGCAAGTAGTACACAGGCTCCCCCTACAAGTGTGCAAGATCTTAGATTTTGGTTTTGGACTACCACAAGCACACAAGAGAGAAAAGCAAGATGTGCTACATGCAGCTTGGCTATATGCATCAGAGCAGATGAGGATAAGTGAGTGATGATGCATATGTGCATGGTGATATCTTGCAAACAAGTATTCACAAGCAAGTCACCATCATGCACATTCTGCAAGATGCATATACTTACCTTGAAGTTCCTTGACGTTGTACCTGAAGAAATAAGCTTGAGAAAACAAGGTTAGATAACACAAGAGTATTCCTTCAACCAACAGCAAGAACATCAAGAGTACCAAGCCAGGGATGACATGTATAAAGAGTGTCTCATGTTGAGCACTAGCTTGAATCAGCTAACATGTCTCCCAAGACTAAAAGATTTTCAATGAGCTCTGAGAGATTTTGCTTTTCATAAGATACCAATTGTGCTTTTCAGAAGATACCAATTGTGAGAGTAAGAGAAGCAACAATCAAAAGAATAATGCCAAATGTAATATCCAATATGGGACATGGCAAAGCTTTGATGTGATCCTTTCCTCCTTAAGGTAATTTTGTTCTCCAATCTCCCTTTAAATCTTCTCCCCTTATCTTCCAATCTCCCCCTAAGCTCCCCCTAAATCTTCTCCCCCTTTGACATCAAGTGCCGAAAAGGACAGTCAACCAGGAAGGTCAGGAAAGATGGAAGGAAAGAAGTGGGATCCTTAAGAATCACAACTGAGCAAATTAAGAATAAACCACCTAGTTGAGCTGCAGAAGATGATGTCCTGTTGAATGTAAGTCGATGGCACCGAATTGAGATGGATCGGTGAGTCCGAAAGTCAGAGACTTAGGGCAGATCCTTTTTCGGTCAGACCGAAGTGATCAAATCGGTGACGCCGAATTTAATTCCAAGGAAATGTAGAAATAACTCAGCTCATATTGCAAGGAATGTTTTAAAAAAAATTGCAATGAATTTGTAAATGATTTTCAGGGAATTGATCAGAGCCAAAAAGATATTTACAAAAACAGAAGAAACAGAAATGAAAAAGATTGCTAGATGAAGGTTTTTTTTAAATAAGCAAGAAAACTCAATGAGAAAAGCAGAGAAACTCTAAAACATATGTACTTCATCTAGACAGGGGTCGGCGACTAGGTCACCTATGTTTGAGTATGTTGACTTAGGAGTCAAATGAGAACATTTGATCATAGGTCATACTCATCGTTTAAGCTCAAAATGGGGTTACCATTTTTCGATTAAGCATTTGATGTGATCACATCTTTTGAAGCTGCTTGTACTCATGACTTTGAGCAAACCTCCTTCAAGATGTGAAAAACATACCTTGGGCTTGTTGCTGCTTGTACTCATGTGGGTGAACTTGATGTTGATGCTCATAGAATGTGAAGTTGGAGCACCATTTCCAATTGTATAGTTCATCTTCCTACATGGGTTAGGCAAGCAAGGAAATACTCAAGAGTATCCAAGATGACATGAGTGAAGTACTACAGGTATATGATGTCAAAAAGGATATGTGGAATTTGTTCCTTGAACTCAACATCCCAAAGAGCTAGATACTTGGTCAATGACAAGATTACTCATGATTTGAGTGTGTGATAATCTTGTTGAATGTAGACCATCCAAGTACCTGCAAGGAGTTAGATGCAATACAAGGGGGCAAATGTGTCCAAGACATATGATCATTATCATAAGAGAAATATCAAGGATTGGTCAATTAGGCTCATGCCTTGCATGCATCAATGGAGTTTTCACTCCAAGTTTGAAGCATCAATGATGTTCAACTCACTCCTTAAGCGACAAAACACTTTCTCATCAAGTGGTTTTGTGAAGATATCTGCAAGCTGTTTGTCAGTACGAACATGTTTAAGATCAATGTCTCCTTTAGCAATGTGGTCACGAATAAAATGATGACGAACTTCAATGTGTTTCGTGCGAGAGTGTTGCACGGGATTGTGTCCAATCTTAATCGCACTCTCATTGTCACAAAGCAAGGGAACATGTCTCGCATGTATCCCATAATCCTTAAGTGTTTGTGTCATCCATAGCAACTAAGCACAACACGAACCAGTAGCAATATATTCTGCTTCGGCAGTAGATAATGATACCGAATTTTGTTTCTTGGATGACCAAGATACAAGGGATCGACCGAGAAATTGACACGTACCCGAAGTTGACTTTCTATCAACCTTGTCTCCGGCATAGTCCGAGTCGGAATAGCCAACAAGATCGAAAGAGGCCCTCTTAGGATACCAAATGCCAAAGTTAGGTGTATGTATCAGATATCTCACAATTCTTTTAACAGCTTTAAGATGACATTCTTTAGGGGCTGCTTGATATCGAGCACACATGCATACACTCAACATTATGTCAGGACGAGAAGCACAGAGATATAGTAGAGAACCAATCATGGATCGATAAACTTTTTGATCAACGGGTTCTCCATCTTTAGTTAAGTCATTATGTCCACTAGTAGGCATGGGGGTTTTCATACCTTTGCTCTCTTGCATGTTGAACTTCTTGAAGAGATCCTTTGTGTACTTTGTTTGTGAGACAAAAGTACCTTCCTTAGATTGCTTGATTTGCAACCCAAGGAAAAACTTGAGTTCACTCATCATGGACATCTCATACTTCTCCGACATAAGCTTTCCAAATTTCTCACTAAAATGAGGGTTAGTTGAACCAAAGATGATATCATCAACATATATTTGGCACACAAATAGTTCACCATCAACCCTTTTCGTGAACAGCGTTGAGTCTATTTTACCAATCTCAAATCCTTTTTCAAGAAGAAAGCTAGTCAAACATTTGTACCAAGCTCTAGGAGCTTGCTTAAGACCATAAAGAGCTTTGTGCAACTTGTAAACATGATTAGGTTTCTTAGGATTCACAAATCCAGGAGGTTGTTTCACATATACTTCCTCCTCAATTTCACCATTTAAGAAAGCACTTTTAATGTCCATTTGATAGAGAGTAATGTCATGATGATTGGCATAAGCAAGAAGAATTCGAATGGACTCAAGTCTAGCAACGGGGGCATAGGTCTCACCATAGTCCATACCTTCGACTTGTGTGTAACCTTGAGCTACGAGACGAGCCTTGTTGCGGATGACTTGTCCATCTTCATCCTGCTTGTTCCGAAACACCCATTTGGTTCCAATGACGTTTTGGTCATCATTGGGCTTCTCTACCAAAGTCCAAACGTTGTTCCTCTCGAAGTTGTGCAGCTCTTCGTGCATAGCGTTCACCCAATCCGGGTCTTCAAGCGCTTCTTCTACCTTCATAGGTTCGAGACTAGAAATGAATGAGTAATGCTCACAAAAGTTAGCTAAACGAGTTTTAGAGCGAGTGATTCTCCCGGAGTCGATGTCATTCATCATCTGTTCCACGGGATGGTCCTTCTTGACTCTTGCTCGAACTCGGGATAGCTTTTGTCGTGGTCGAGGCTGAGCTTCCTCATCATCCTCATCTTCTTCTTCATCATTGTTGTAGGTGTTGTCTTGAGGTGGTGGAGAAGGAGGTTGTGGTGGATCTTCTTGTCGCACTTCCTCATCTTGGTGAGTTCCACTTGTGGAAGCCTCCATGTTGCCTTGAGGTTCATTTCTCCGTGAGGTAGGGGGCTCCACATATGTAGATGAGGTACTCTCCTTCACTTCCATGGGACGAATCTTTCCAATGGATAAATCTTGAATGGCTTCCGATGGTTCCTTGTCTCCTACATCAATAGGCATTTGCTCTACTTGCGAGCCATTAGATTCATCAAACTTCACGTCTACCGTCTCTTCAACCTTTCGGGTGAAATTATTGTAGACACGGTAGGTGTGAGAGTTTGATCCATAACCGAGGAAAAAGCCTTCATGAGTTTTAGGAGCAAATTTAGACCTACGATGTTTGTCAAGGATATAGCATTTTGAACCAAAGACACGAAAGTATCCCACTTGGGGTTTGTTACCAGTGAGGAGCTCATATGAAGTCTTGCCGAGGAGCTTGTGAAGATAAAGTCTGTTGATAGCATGACAAGCTGTCTCGACGGCTTCACCCCAAAAGTGTTTCGGTGTCTTGTATTCATCAAGCATCGTTCTCGCCATCTCAATGAGCGTTCGGTTCTTCCTCTCAACAACTCCATTTTGTTGAGGTGTGTACGTAGCCGAAAACTCATGTAGAATCCCTTCCTCATCGAGAAAAGAATCCACATGGGCATTCTTGAACTCCGTTCCATTGTCACTTCGAACTTTCTTGATCTTCACCTCGAATTGGTTTTGGGCTTTTCTTGCAAAAGTTTTGAAGATTTTCTGAACCTGCGATTTGTCATCGAGGAAAAATACCCACGTAAATCTGGAAAAATCATCAACAATAACTAGACCAAAGGAGTTACCACCAAGGCTTTTGTAAGCATTGGGACCGAAGAGATCCATATGAAGAAGCTCAAGCGGTCTCCTTGTGGTCATGATGTTCTTCACGGGATGACTTACACCTACTTGTTTTCCTGCTTGACATGCACTACAGAGTCTATCTTTGTCAAAGAAAACATCTTTAACACCAAGAATGTGATCACCTTTGATTAGCTTATCTAGATTACGCATACCAACATGTCCAAGCCTTCTATGCCAAAGCCAACCTTTAGCAGATTTAGCAATTAAGCAAGTTCTAGGTTGAGCTCTCTTAGTGAAATCAACGACATATAGGTCACCTCTCTGAATGCGGTAAAGACCATGTTATGGTTGTCACGACGAAAAACTTGGCAATCTACTTTGGTGAATAGCACATTGAATCCAAAGTCAGCTAATCTAGACACGGAAAGCAAATTATATCCAAGTGACTCAACAAGCATGACATTTTTAATGGAGCTATCATGAGATATGGCCACCTTACCAAGGCCAAGTACCTTACCCTTGGAGTTGTCTCCAAAAGTCACATACTTGCGTGGACCATCGTTCTTTGCAAGCTCTCGAAACATGTCTTCATCTCCGGTCATGTGATCGGTGCATCCACTATCAAGAATCCACTCTTTTCCACCGGATATGTAGTCTCTCAGATTTGCCATAAGACTGAGACTCTTCATGATCTTGTCTAGCTCGGTGTCCGAATCGGAGTAATCACCATCCTGCTCATGCTCATCATCATATTGACCCATAGACAATTCATCATCAATACCTAGGTCAATGTGACGACGACTTGCATCAGTTTTATCAGAGTGACGATAATCATCGGAATGCAATACAAGAGCATTTCTAATTCGAACATTGATAAAACCGGGATCACCCTTCCTTTTCATAAGATCACGAAGCTCAAAGAAGCATTTATCAAAGTTGGGATCTTTGGGGCGCATCATATCAAACTCAACAGTCTTGTATAGAATTTCATCAAGACCTCTCAAAGAGAAGTCCGGATAAAGTTCTTCCAAGAACTTCCACATAGCATAGGCGCACTCAAAGTTTGTAACAAGCTCAAGCAAGTTATCAGGCAAACCTCTAATGATGAGATTGACAGTTCTAAGGTTGCGAAGCAAATCAAGCTCTTCATCCATAGTAGGGTGCAAGGGTTCAAATGGTGGTACATATGGGGTTTCAACATATTTGCGCAAGTTGTACATCTTAAAGATAGCAAGCATTTCAATCCTCCACGAGTTATAGGACACTCCATCAAGAATAGGCACTCTATGACTAACACTCCCAACCGTGGACACGTCCATCTTCCTCCAATGGTGTGCAAACCAAAGCAATGGAGACCAAAGCTCTGATACCAATTGTAGGATCGTTGAAGACAAGAGTGTCTAGAGGGGGGGTGATTAGACAACTCGACAAGATAAAAGTTTATGTCTTTTGATTAACACAAGTTTTTAGCATGTTCACAATGGATATCAAGTCAAGCATCATGCGAGCAAGTCAAGCAACATACTACACATGCAATTCTAGAGTATGAGCAGCGGAAAGTAAATTGCACAAGTAGTAAGGGAGAGATGGAGAAGAGCAAACGCAATTTGGTGACACGGAGATTTTTCTCGTGGTTCCGATAGGTGGTGCTATCGTCAATCCACGTTGATGGAGACTTCAACCCACGGAGGGTAACGGCTGCGAGAGTCCACGGAGGGCTCCACCCATGAAGGGTCCACGAAGAAGCAACCTTGTCTATGCCATCATGGCCTACGTCCACGGAGGACTAGCCTTACTCGGGGTAGATCTTCACGAAGTAGGCGATCTCCTTGCCCTTACAAACTTCTTGGTTCAACTCCACATCTTGACGGAGGCTCCCAAGCGACACCTAACCAATCTAGGAGGCACCACCCTCCAAAAGGTAATAGATGGTGTTGGTGATGATGAACTCCTTGCTCTTGTGCTTCAAATGATAATCTCCCCAACACTCAACTCTCCTCACTGATTTGGCTATGGTGGAGGAAGGGATTGAGTGGAAAGCAACTTGGGAAGGCTAGAAATCAAGTTTCATATGGTAGGAGTGAAGCAACTTGATCTCAACACAAGGGTAGGTAGTTTTCTTCTCGAAATGTAAGGTAGGAGTGGTAGTTCTTTCGATGGCTCTCTCCACGAATGAAGAGGAGGTGGAGGGTATTTATAGCCTCCACACAAAATCCAACCGTTACACACATTTGAGCAATCTCGGTCGGACCGAAGTTGACAACTCGGTGAGACCGAAAGTTCAAATCTTGTGAGCGTTGGGATTTTCGTGGGACGAAAATACAATCTCGGTTAGTCCGATTCTTCCAAAGTCTAGGGTTTGCCAATCTCGGTGGGACCGACTTTCTCATCTCGGTGACACCGATTTGAGTCTGAAGGTTCTGAAGCTTGGCAACACCAATTTCGAATGACCGAGTTTGGAATCGGAAAATCCGAGATTCTTAGGGTTTGGGTATATGGTGAGGTGGTTCATCTCGGTGTGGTGAGTTTATGGAATCGGTGGGACCGAGATTACTTATGGGTTTATGTTGGAATGAAAGATTGCTGATAGTTTGAGAGATAAATCACTAAGCACTTTGAGCAACCAGATCATCATCAAAACCTCATCCCCTTTTAATAGTATTGGCTTTCCTATGGACTCAATGTGATCTTGGATCACTAAACCAAAAATGGAGTCTTGAGCTTTTGCCAATGCTTTCCTTAGCATCCTAGGGGTTCACCTCTTCAGTCCTTTTGCCATACCAGAGTGATTGACTTTCCTGAAACATACTTGATGAAAGCATTAGTCCAACCACAAAGTATGTTGTCATTAATTACCAAAACCACCTAGAGAGCAAATGTGCTTTCAATCTCCCCCTTTTTGGTAATTGATGGCAACACACAAAACAAGATATCAAGGCTTACTAAAAGAAAGACAGGATAATCATTAAAGCTTTGACAAGCAAGTAGTACACAGGCTCCCCCTACAAGTGTGCAAGATCTTAGATTTTGGTTTTGGACTACCACAAGCACACAAGAGAGAAAAGCAAGATGTGCTACATGCAGCTTGGCTATATGCATCGAGCGATGAGGATAAGTGAGTGATGATGCATATGTGCATGGTGATATCTTGCAAACAAGTATTCACAAGCAAGTCACCATCATGCACATTCTGCAAGATGCATATACTTACCTTGAAGTTCCTTGACGTTGTACCTGAAGAAATAAGCTTGAGAAAACAAGGTTAGATAACACAAGAGTATTCCTTCAACCAACAAAGAAGAACATCAAGAGTACCAAGCCGTGGATGACATGTATAAAGAGTGTCTCATGTTGAGCACTAGCTTGAATCAGCTAACATGTCTCCCAAGACTAAAAGATTTTCAATGAGCTCTGAGAGATTTTGCTTTTCATAAGATACCAATTGTGCTTTTCAGAAGATACCAATTGTGAGAGTAAGAGAAGCAACAATCAAAAGAATAATGCCAAATGTAATATCCAATATGGGACATGGCAAAGCTTTGATGTGATCCTTTCCTCCTTAAGGTAATTTTGTTCTCCAATCTCCCTTTAAATCTTCTCCCCTTATCTTCCAATCTCCCCCTAAGCTCCCCCTAAATCTTCTCCCCTTTGACATCAAGTGCGAAAAGGACAACAACCAGAAGGTCGAAAGATGGAAGGAAAGAAGTGGGATCCTTAAGAATCACAACTGAGCAAATTAAGAATAAACCACCTAGTTGAGCTGCAGAAGATGATGTCCTGTTGAATGTAAGTCGATGGCACCGAATTGAGATGGATCGGTGAGTCCGAAAGTCAGAGACTTAGGGCAGATCCTTTTTCGGTCAGACCGAAGTGATCAAATCGGTGACGCCGAATTTAATTCCAAGGAAATGTAGAAATAACTCAGCTCATATTGCAAGGAATGTTTTAAAAAAAATTGCAATGAATTTGTAAATGAGTTTCAGGGAATTGATCAGAGCCAAAAAGATATTTACAAAAATAGAAGAAACGGAAATGAAAAAGATTGCTAGATGAAGGTTTTTTTAAAAAAAAATAAGCAAGAAAACTCAATGAGAAAAGCAGAGAAACTCTAAAACATATGTACTTCATCTAGACAGGGGTCGGCGACTAGGTCACCTAGGGAGCAAATGTGCTTTCAAATACACGTGTGAATACATAGACCATAATATGTCCCTGGTAAGCCTCTAGTTAACTAGCTCGTTGATCAACACATAGTCATGGTTTCCTGACTATGGACATTAGATGTCGTTGATAACGGGATCACATCATTAGGAGAATGATGTGATGGACAAGACCCAATCCTAAGCATAGCACAAGATCGTGTAGTTCGTTTTGCTAGAGCTTTTCAAATGTCAAGTATCTTTTCCTTAGACCATGAGATCATGTAACTCCCGGATACCGTAAGAGTGCTTTGGGTGTACCAAACGTCACAACGTAACTGGGTGACTATAAAGGTGCACTACAGGTATCTCCGAAAGTGTCAGTTGGGTTGACACGGATCGAGACTGGGATTTGTCACTCCGTATTACGGAGAGGTATCACTGGGCCCACTCGGTAGTGCATCATCATAATGAGCTCAAAGTGACCAAGTGTCTGGTCACAGGATCATGCATTACGGTACGAGTAAAGTGACTTGCCGGCAACGAGATTGAACGAGGTATTGGGATACCCACGATCGAATCTCGGGCAAGTAACATACCGTTTGACAAAGGGAATTGTATACGGGGTTGATTGAATCCTCGACATCGTGGTTCATCCGATGAGATCATCGAGGAGCATGTGGGAGCCAACATGGGTATCCAGATCCCGCTGTTGGTTATTGACCGGAGAGCCGTCTCGGTCATGTTCGCATGTCTCCGAACCGTAGGGTCTACACACTAAGGTTCGGTGACGCTAGGGTTGTATGAATATAAGTATGCAGCAAACCGAAAGTTGTTCGGAGTCCCGGATGAGATCCCGGACGTCACGAGGAGTTCCAGAATGGTCCGGAGGTAAAGAATTATATATAGGAAGTGTTGTTTCGGCCATCGGGAAAGTTTCGGGGTCATCCGGTATTGTACCGGGAACACCGGAAGGTTCCCGGGGTCCACCGGGTGGGGCCACCTATCCCGGAGGGCCCCGTGGGCTGAAGTGGGAGGGGAACCAGCCCCTAGTGGGCTGGTGCGCCCCCCTGGGCCCCCCAGTGCCTAGGGTTGGAAACCCTAGGGTCGGGGGCGCACCACTTGCCTTGGGGGGCACTCCACCCCCCCTGGCCGCCGCCCCCCTTGGGAGATTGCATCTCTAGGGCCGGCGCCCCCCATGGGGGCCTATATAAAGGAGGGGGGAGGGAGGGCAGCCGCACCCTGAGTCTTGGCGCCTCCCTTCCCCTGCTACACCTCTTCCTCCTCCCGCAGTTGCTTGGCGAAGCCCTGCCGGAGTCCTGCTGCATCCACCACCACGCCGTCGTGCTGCTGGATCTTCATCAACCTCTCCTCTCCCCTTGCTGGATCAAGAAGGAGGAGACATCATCCGCTCCGTATGTGTGTTGAATGCGGAGGTGCTGTCCGTTCGGCACTTGGTCATCGGTGATTTGGATCACGGCGAGTACGACTCCATCATCCCCTTTCTCTTGAAAGCTTCCGCTCGCGATCTACAAAGGTATGTAGATGCACTCCTATCACTCGTTGCTTAGATGAACTCATAGATGGATCTTGCTGAAATTGTAGAAATTTTTTATTTTCTGCAACATTCCCCAACAAAATTGCAATTGCTTCAATGACTGAGATTATAGTTTGTTAGTTCCCAATGAGGTTTTTGAACCATACTTGACATTGTGAATTGCTTGTCACTTGAGCATCGGAAATCATATGACAAAATATATATATGTTGCTGTTATTAGAATGATAATGATGCCCTCATGTCCGTATTTTTTTTTATCGACACCTCTATCTCTAAACATGTGGACATATTTTTCGATTTCGGCTTCCGCTTGAGGACAAGCAAGGTCCAAGCTTGGGGGAGTTGATACGTCCATTTTGCATCATGCTTTTATATCAATATTTATTGTATTATGGGCTGTTATTACACATTATATATCAATACTTATGGCTATTCTCTCTTATTTTACAAGGTTTACCATGAAAGAGGGGGAATGCCGATAATTGGAATTCAGGTGAAAAGGAGCAATCGTTGGAAACCTATTCTGCACAGCTCCAAAAGTCCTGAAACTCCACGAAACAACTTTTTGGATTTAATAAGAATTTCAGAGCGAAAGAAATAGGCTAGGGGGCCCACACCCTGTCCAGGAGACAGGGGGGTGTGCCCCCCTATAGGGCGCGCCCCCCTATCTCCTGGCCCCCCTGGTGGGCCTCTAGTGTCCATCTTCTGCTATATCATCACTTTTACCCTAGAAAAAATCGTGGGCAAGCTTACGGGACGAAACTCCGCCGCCACGAGGCGGAACCTTGGCGGAATCAATCTAGGGCTCTGGCAGAGCTATTCTGCCGGGGACACTTCCCTCCGGGAGGGGGAAATCATCACTAACGTCATCACCAACGATCCTCTCGTCGGGAGGGGGTCAATCTCCATCAACATCTTCACCAGCACCATCTCCTCTCAAAGCCCTAGTTCATCTCTTATATCCAATCTTGTATCAAAACCACAAATTGGTACCTGTGGGTTGCTAGTAGTGTTGATTACTCCTTGTAGTTGATGCTAATTGGTTTACTTGGTGGAAGGTCATATGTTCAGATCCTTTATGCATATTATTACTCCTCTGATTATGAACATGAATATGCTTTGTGAGTAGTTATGTTTGTTCCTGAGGACATGGGTGAAGTCTTGCTATTAGTAGTCATGTGAATTTGGTATTCGTTCGATATTTTGATGAGATGTATGTTTTCTTTTCCTCTAGTGGTGTTATGTGAACGTCGACTACATGACACTTCACCATTATTTGGGCCTAGAGGAAGGCATGGGGAAGTAATAAGTAGATGATGGGGCTAGAGTGACAAAAGCTTAAACCCTAGTTTATGTGTTGCTTCATTAGGGGCTGATATGGATCCATATGTTTAATGATATGGTTAGGTTTACCTTAATACTTCTTTTGTAGTTGCGGATGCTTGCAATATGGGTTAATCATAAGTGGGATGCTTGTCCAAGTTAGGGCAGTACCCAAGTACCGGTCCACCCACATATCAAATTATCAAAGTACCGAACGCGAATCATATGAACGTGATGAAAACTAGCTTGACGATAATTCCCAATGTGTCCTCGGGAGCTCATTTATTATTATTAAAAATTGTCCAGGCTTATCCTTTGCTACGTAAAGGATTGGGCCACCTTGCTGCACTTTATTTACTTTATTTACTAGTTTCTCGTTACTATTTATCTTATCACGAAACTATCTGTTACCTACAATTTCAGTGCTTGCAGAGAAAACCTTACTGAAAACCGCTTATCATTTCCTTCTACTCCTCGTTGGGTTTGATACTCTTACTTATCGAAAGGACTACGATAGATCCCCTACACTTGTGGGTCATCATTGAGACAGCGAGAGTCGCAGAAAAACACAGGAAGGCCCTGAAAAGAGAGCTTGATGAGATCAAGAAGAGGAAAGCTGAGGAAGCCTTACACAGGTTCCCCCGCACATCAAGTGTGCGTTCGTCCACGGGGCCATAATCTTAAAACTCGGAGATAGGATCTGGAACAGCAAGCACACAAACCCAGGTCAGGAACCCGCCCCGTTCCATCACAAAGGGGCGTCCAAAAGAGATAAGATATAAATCAGGATTGGAGATTCAAGCAAAACACAAGAAAACAAAGAAAGGGACGGGCAATCCGTAATCAACATTGGGGCACTGTGACATGGTCCTTGGTGACATTTTATTTTGTAATCTAGATGTTCTAAAAAATTTAAAAATGGGAGAATGACTCTTGAGGGGCATCAGAAGTTGAAGGAAAATGCATTGAATGGATAACTGCAGTTGCCATGTTATGTGTACTTAATCTGCCATGTTATGTGTAGTTAATCTGCCATGCTATATTATACTAAATCTGCCTTGATATTTTATGCTGGATCTGCCATGTTGTTTATGCTGATCTGCCGTGTTGTTTGTACTGAATCTGCCATGTTAGTTGTACTAAAATATGCCATGTTATTTGTAATGACTCTGCATCGCGTATATTTCCATGTTCATTCGACGCGTTTTAGTCACATATAGTGTGTTGTGTGCAATCTATGGGAAACAAGTTGAAAAAGCATAACATGCATCAACCGCTGAAAAGGTTACGACTACATGATCAAACTACCATGCTAGCCGGTGCAGTTAGCGGTGAAAAAGAAGAAGCAAGCAACAAAATGAAAAACGACGATAACTTTCACTAACCATGTCTGATGAACTACATTTGCCATGTTTTAAAACATCGTAAACGCATTCAAAACAGCAAACTGGTGCTACAAACGATGAAAGCATAATAATAATGATAAACATAAAATGTATCTGCTGTCACGCCTAAATAGGTTCACATCCACACATATATTACAGAAAATATTCAAATGTCGCTCACACACCACCACTACATACTAGGCTACGCGGGGTTGCAGTCATAACATAGCACACGGACATAGTTTCGAGAAGAACAAAGGTAGTACCTTACATTCCTCGGCAACAGAATGTAAGGTAGGCATTCGGTATGGAGCACCACGTGATCCTTGTACTTCTTGGTGACTTTCTTGACAGATTCCTCTACGAACTCACGTGCTCCGGACCGCTTGTTGAAATCTTCATTCGTCAACCAGTTCCATGTGTAAATTTTCCGGAGCTCAACGACCGTTGCAGCTGTGAGGATAGGAACTAGTCTACCTTCCCACTTTGCAAGGTATTCCAACGTGTGAAAGCCACAACCCGTCCTACACAATAAAAGAATCGGGTGAACTCGCAAAAAGGACAGAGATAGCAATGATAAACTTCAATTCAGATGTAACAAAAGAGGGGTGGTGAGGGAGTCCTTGACTAGGGGGTGTCCGGATAGCCGGACTATCATCATCGGCCGGACTATCATCGTCAGCCGGACTCCAAGACTATGAAGATACAAGATTGAAGACTTCGTCCCGTGTCCGGATGGGACTTTCCTTGGCGTGGAAGGCAAGCTTGACGATACGGATATGTAGATCTCCTACCATTGTAACCGACTCTATGTAACCCTAGCCCTCTCCGGTGTCTATATAAACCGGATGGCTTTAGTCCGTAGGACAGAACAACAACCATTACAACAATCATACCATAGGCTAGCTTCTAGGGTTTAGCCTCCTTGATCTCGTGGTAGATCCACTCTTGTAATACCCACAATATCAATATCAATCAAGCAGGACGTAGGGTTTTACCTCCATCAAAAGGGCCTGAACCTGGGTAAAACATCGTGTCCCTTGTCTCCTGTTACCATCCGCCTAGACACACAGTTCGGGACCCCCCTACCCGAGATCCGCCGGTTTTGACACCGACATTGGTGCTTTCATTGAGAGTTCCTCTGTGTCCTCACTGATAGGCTTGATGGCCTCTTCAATCAACAACGACGCAGTCCGGGGCGAGACTTTTCTCCCCGGACAGATCTTCGTATTCGGTGGCTTCGCACTGCGGGCCAACTCGCTTGGCCATCTGGAGTAGATCGAAAGCTACGCCCCTGGCCGTCAGGTCAGGTTTGGAAGCCTAAACTTCCCGGCCGATATCCGCGGAGACTTGATCTTTGATGGATTCGAGCCGCAGCCGAGCGTGCCGCACTGTCACGATGGGCACGACCTAACTCTGCCGCCGGACAGTACCTTGGAGGCCGCACATGAATCCGCTCCGACCCATAGTCCGGAGCCGATCGTGCAGATCGAGGACGGGTAGCTGGACACCGCCTCGGGAGCTGCAACTTCCACGGCGATGGAGCCGAACATTGACCTCGTCCCTTATAAAGCTCATGACTCCGAGGTGCGGACTCCTGCGGACTCAACCTCCTCGCCCCCCTTGTCGAATCGATTGGGCGCCGATCATGGAGTTCACCGCTGCGGACATCTTTCAGCACTCACCCTTCGGCGACATCCTAAATTCGATGAAGCATCTCTCGCTATCCGGAGAGCCCTGGCCGGACTACGGCCAGGATGGTTGGGACGCGGGCGACGAAGAAATTCAAAGCCCACCAACCACCCACTTTGTAGCCACTATCGACGATCTAACCGACGTACTAGACTACGACTCCGAAGACATCGACGGTATGGACGACAATTCCGGAGACGATCAAGAACCAGCACCTACAGGGCACTGGAAGACCACCTCGTCATATGACATATACATGGTGGACACCCCAAAAGATGGGGACGGCGAAAAAGCAGCGGAGGCATATTCCTTAAAGAAACAGCCCAAGCGCCGACGTCAGCGGCGCCGCTCTAAATCCCGCCACAGCAAGAATGGAGATTCCGGCACAGGAGATAACAACACCCCAGAAAGTGCCGAAGACAACCCCCTCCAGCAAGATTCAGCGCAGGAGGATGTAGAAGCAAGCCCTCATGAGAGAGCGGCAGACGAAGAGGTCGAGGATGATAATTACATACCTCCCTCCGGAGACGAGGCAAGCCTCGACGACGATGAATTCGTCGTGCCTGAGGGTCCCATCGATCAAGAGCGTTTCAGACGCAGGCTAATGGCCATAGCAAATAGTCTAAAGAAAAAGCAGCAACATCTTCAAGCTGATCAAGACCTGCTGGCCGACAGATGGACCGAGGTCCTCGCGGCCGAAGAGTATGAACTCGAACGCCCCTCCAAAAGCTACCCAAAACGCAAGTTACTCCCCCGACTAGAGGAGGAAGCATACAAACCTTCATCACCAGCGCACAATACGGCAAACCGACCACCTCGTGGCCGCAACAGAGAGGCATGTAAGCCCCCCACCAAAACCGTACCCCGGCACCGCTCAAAAAGTACGAAGCCACGGGGGAACGCGCCGGACTTGCGGGATATATTGGAGGACAAGGCAAGACAATCCAGATCTATTTATGGATCACGTGGGCGCCCCAAGACCCACGACGAATACCGCCGCGCCGGATACAACTACTCCGGCCGGGCCGAACAAAGCAGACAACGCTCTTTTGAGCTACGTCGTGATATTGCTCAATACAGAGGCGCCGCACACCCACTATGCTTCACTGACGAAGTAATGGATCATCAAATCCCTGAAGGGTTTAAACCCGTTAACATCGAATCCTACGATGGCACAACAGACCCCGCGGGTTGGATTGAGGATTATCTCCTTCATATCCATATGGCCCGCGGCGACGATCTTCACGCCATCAAATATCTCCCGCTCAAGCTTAAAGGACCGGCTCGGCATTGGCTCAACAGCCTGCCTGCAGAGTCAATTGGGTGTTGGGAGGACCTGGAAGCCGCATTCCTCGACAACTTCCAGGGCACATATGTGCGACCATCGGACGCAGATGACCTAAGCCACAAAATCCAGCAACCAGACGAATCGGCCAGACAATTCTAGACACGGTTCTTAACAAAGAAAAATCAACTCGTCGACTGTCCGGATGCAGAGGCCCTCGCTGCCTTCAAACATAACATCCGCGACGAGTGGCTGGCCCGACACCTAGGATAGGAAAAGCCGAAATCCATGGCAGCCCTCACATCACTCATGACCCGCTTCTGCGCGGGAGAAGATAGCTGGCTAGCTCGCAGCAACAACCTTAGTAAAAATGCTGGCAGTCCGGACACCAAGGACCACAATGGCAGGCCGCGTCAAAACAAAAACAAACGCCGGATTAACGGCGACAGCAACGAGGATACGGCAGTCAACGCCGGATTCCGAGGCTCCAAACCCGGTCAACGGAAGAAGCCATTTAAAAGAACCACTTCGGGCCCGTCCAATTTGGACCGAATACTCGACCGCTCTTGCCAAATACAAGGCACCCCTGAAAAGCCAGCTAACCACACCAACAGAGATTGTTGGGTATTCAAGCAGGCAGGCAAATTAATTGCCGAAAACAATGACAAGGGGCTACACAGCGATGACGAGGAAGAGAGTGGCCGCCGAACAACAGAGGACAGAAGGGCTTCCCCCCTCAAGTTCGGACGGTAAACATGATATATGCAACGCATATACCCAAGAGGGAGCAGAAGCGTGCACTAAGGGACGTATACGCGATGGAGCCAGTCGCCCCAAAGTTCAACCCATGGTCCTCTTGCCCGATCACTTTTGCTCGAAGAGACCATCCGACCAGTATCCGCCATGGCGGATTCGCCACATTTGTTTTAGACCCAATCGTCGATGGATTTCACATCACGAGAGTCCTGATGGACGACGGTAGTAGCTGAACCTCTTTGTATCGAGGATACGGTCGCAAGATGGGCATAGACCCTTCGAGAATTAAACCTACAAAGACAACCTTCAAAGGCGTCATACCAGTGTTGAGGCCAATTATACAGCTCACCCTGCTGAAGTGGTCTTGGATCCCGGATAATTTTGAGCGAGGAATTAATCTTGACATAGTCCCGTTCGCGATGGCTATCACGCTCTGCTTTCGGACGAACCGCGTTCACAAAGTTCAATGCGGTGCCGCATTATGCATACCTCAAGCTCAAGATGCCAGGCTCTCGTGGAGTCATCACGGTCAACGGAAATACGGAACGCTCCCTCCGAACGGAGGAACATACAGCGGCTCTCGCGGAAGAAGTACAGAGCAGCCTTCAAAGGCAATTTTTGAGCCCGGCCGTTAAACGATCGGACACGGCCAAACGCGCCCAGAGCAACATCAACCAAGACCACCTAGCACATTCCGAGCACGCGTAGCAATGCGGCCCCAACCCCAGCTCTCGCACGATCGCAAGATAAACTCTCCGCGTACATCATTACGCTATGGAGATACCATGGGCATAGGGGGAGGGGCACGACCACAACAGACCCAGAGTGCGGTTCGACCACGCCAGGGGCTCCCAAGTGTGTCGCCATTTTTTATTTTTCTTCTTTTTTACACAGGACTCTGTCCGGCGGCGAACCTGCCGAACTCATGATACAACAGCCAGGGAGGGACAAAGGCTGCGACGAACACTCAGGTGGTCTCCATTACGAGCATTAAATTTGTTAAATATACAATTCCGCAGCCTACCCCTGGAGGGAGGCACATTTCATTAGTCCAATCCCTTGCTTACCGCACTATTTGTATCATTCCGCACTCATAGCAGGATTTCTTGAATAAATAATGCAACATTTTTTGCCTATAATTGCATTACTTTTATATCTATGTTCATTTACGACATGTTGCATCCGTATATTTTGGTACGACCGAATACACCAGGGGCTTATGTTCCCCGCATTATGTTGTGATAAGTCCGCACACTTTCACAAGTTCGGCACCCCGAACTTATAGCATTATATGAATCGGCTCCGAATCATGTCTTGGGTCAATAGTTGGGTTTGCCCGGCTCCCATGTTTGGCACCTTACGTTCCGTTCTGTCGGCTAAGGTAGCACTGGGAGAACCACTGTGATTGCGCCCCGGTTGAGCCGGGTTAACGTCTTAGTGGAGAAAGCTAAAACTGACTGTCATGATAAGGCGAGAGACTGGTCGCTGTTCGAGAGGTCTTTTCGAGTCCCTAAAGACTTATGCCGCTTCGAGCGAAGAACGGATCATGTCCGGCCAAGGCGTGGATAGCGCCCGAACTCGATCTTCGAATACTAGGGGCTTCGCGAAATTTAAAATTATAGAATTCTATGGCTAAGTGAGAGTGTTCAAGCATTATAAGTCCGGTTGCCTTGTTCTTTGTGTTGAGCGCCTCCTAGATGGACCCAAAAATGGGAACAAGAGTGCTCAAGTTTATCCCAAACACCCCAGCACTCGTGGCGTGGGGGCTGAAGCCGACGACTTGCCATCTCTCAGATTTAATAAACGGCCGCACAGAAGGTAATATTTTAAATTAATAAGCGTTGCTTAGCGCATATGAACAAAGTTTTCAGCGCACAGGATAACACATTGCGAATTTACTCAATAATTACATCCCTGGGGCACTCATCCGCAATCTTGCGGGCACCCTTCAGGACAGTCTTATAGTACATCTCGGGCGTACGATACTCCTTGCCCGTTGGTGGCGCGTCAGTGATAAGCTTCTCCGCATCCAGCTTGCCCCAATGCACCTTTGCGCGGGCAAGGGCCCGATGAGCACCTTCAATACAGGCGGAGCGCTTGATAACCTCCACCCAGGGGCACGCATCCACCAACCGCCGCCGAGGAGGCGAAGTAGCTCCTGGCATGGCCTCTCCGAGCCACACCGGATTATGAGGCCCTTCATGGCCTGCTTTCGGCTACCTTGTAGAGCTCGACCAGCTGCTTGACTAGTCGCTAGGGGCACCGGATGGCGGCCTCGGCTCTTGAGACCGAAGACCTTCTCCGTTGAGCTCCCTCCTCGGCTTGGTAGAATCTGGCGACATCGAGACACGCTGCGAGGCAGATCTGCAAACGCCCCTGGAGAGCTCCGAATTTGGGTAAGTAACACGTAATTTACATTCACATGCTTGCTTTGCATGAAAAATGCCTTACCCGCCGCTATCTTGTTCACCGACTCAATCTCCTGAAGGGACTTATGGGCCTCGGCCTTGGCGGCTTTGGCACTTTCGAGAGCCGAGGCAAGCTCGGGCTCTCGAGTCTTTGAGTCACGCTCCAAACTCTCATGCTTTTCCATGAGAGCCTGGAGCTCTTGCCGAACCTCCGCCACCCGCGCCTCCTGCTTTTCTCGCTCTGCCCGTTCCGTGGCCGCATTGCGTTCAGCCGCGGACACGGCCTCCTTCAGGGTTGCCACCTCGTTCGTGGCCCCTGCAGTACCCACGTTATCCTTGTTATTTTTTGTCGCAACCTAAATCCTTTTCTGTAAGGTACAAATTCAAAGTGCTATTACTCACCTTCTTTGTCCTCGAGCTGCTTCTTGGCACGGCCGAGCTCTTGCTTAGACCGCTCAAGCTCCTGCTTCAAAGCACCGACCTCCGCAGTCAGTGCGGCAGAGGTCAGCAGCGCAGCCTGCAACCCATATTGACATAATTTTTTAGCAACCCTGCGTATATCTTTTTTAGATCCTCAGTCCGGCTTTTCTTTCCGATCACCGAACCGAGCATCAGGGGCTACTGTCTATGCGGTATTACATTGCATATTTTAACTTCTTCCCTCAAAGCCTGATAGAAGGCTACTGCAGGCTTCGGTCAGCCTGCTCTTGGCGAGCTGTACCTTTTGAACCACCGCACTCATAATAGTGCGGTGTTCTTCCTCAATGGAAGCGCCTTGGAGCGCCTCCAACAAATTGTCCGGCGCCTCCGGTTGGACGGAGGCCGCCGGCGTCACGGTCTTGCCCTTCTTGCGAAGGGGTTGCCGGCCGGACTCCGGAACCACTGCGGGTTCCGACGTGGAGTCCGGCGCAAAGTCCGGGAGGCTGCCTTGTGGCGCCTCTGGAGCCTCCCCCTGATGGGTCCCTTCTTGGGATCCCACCTCGGCGTCCTCAGCGTTGCGAGGGGTGGAGGCGGTCGGGATGGAGTCTACATCCGACGGAGCCAACGACCCGCTTGATGAAGCGGGGAGATCGTCATTGGCCGGACTACAGGCAGCATGCGGCATTAGAATGACACTATGTGACACAAAAGAGAAATTGTAAATCATTCAGGAATCCGGATACTTACGATCTCGCCGGAGGCTGGCCCTTGAGGGCATTCTTACGTGCCATAGCGTTGGCGTTGGCGGAGATGTCTGAGGAATAGTCCTTCCCTCTTGGACCCTTCGGCCTCCCCCTGTTGGGAAGCCTTCCTCTTCCTCTCTCCCTCCTGCAGGAGAGAGTCCTCTTCTCCTCCTCGTTTTGGGAGGAGTCCGCCTCAGTCGTCGGACACCTAAAACGGAACTCTTTAGTACCGTGGCCTCCTTCTTGGCCTTCTTCTCCGGCACCACGTGCGGTGCCGGAACCAGCAGCCCCGCTAGACGGGCGTCTACTGGGTTTTCTGGCATAGGAGCCGGACAGATGATCTGCTCCACCTTCCTCATCCAGTCCTGTCAAAGGAAAAGGGGAAATTGAAACCCGCATAGAGTCAAACTATGAATAGCAAGTGTCCCGTAAAGGGGTCGAATCACTTACCTCGTCAGCTTGACGCTGCGAGCGAAATCCGCGATCTTCGGTGACGGATGCGGGGGCTTCGGCGCCCTTGAAGAGCACTTTCCAGGCATCTTCGTACCTGGTGTCGAAGAGCCTGCTCAAGGTTTGGTGTTGTGCCGGATTGAACTCCCACAATTTGAATGCTTGTTCTTGGCACGGGAGAATCCGGCGGATGAGCATGACCAGGACCACGTTGACAAGTTTGAGCTTCTTGTTCACCAGCCTCTAGATATAGGCTTGGAGTCCGGTCAGCTCCTCCGAATTACCCCAGGTCAGGCCGCTCTCCTTCCAAGAGGAGAGCCGCGTGGGGATCCCAGATCTAAATTCGGGGGCCGCTGCCCATCTAGGGTCACGCGGCTCGGTGATGTAGAACCACCCCGATTGCCATCCCTTGATAGTTTCCACGAAGGCACCCTCGAGCCAGACGACGTTGGGTATCTTACCCAACATGGCGCCTCCGCCTCCGAAAGTGCCCTTCACCACCTTCGCTTGACATTGAAGGTCTTGAGCCTGGCGAAGTGAGGCTGGATCTGAGGAAGGCCTCGCACCATTTATAAACGCCGAGATGTTGAGGATGAAGTATGGCGCGGATCATGGAAATCCAGGCCGTAATAATACATGAGCCCCGGACAAAGGGATGCGGTGGGAAGCCCAGTCCAGCGGAGGAAGTGGGGAAGAATCGACCCTCTCATGGGGCCTGGGGTGGGGATGAGCTGCCCCTCATCGGCAGCCGGGCCTTGATGTCGCGGATAGATATCCGGCGCTACGCAGTCTTTCGATGTGCCCCTCCATAACGGAGGAGGTCATCCACTTGCCTCCCGCTCCAGACACGACTGGGGAAGGTTGAGACGAGATGTGCGGGCTTGGGCACTGGAGCTCGAGTGCGCGGAGATGGGTAAGCAAAGGAGGAAGAAGGCGTAGGTGAAAGGGTGGATCCTAATCCCCTTATATATGGGCGGACGAAGTCTATGTGTCCCCACCAGCCTGGTAAAACTCGCTTATCTCCCAAGCGCCACCATCAATGGCGCGGTTGGGTTACCCACGTCCGTATTGATGAGAATCCCGGAATAAGGGGGAACACGATCTCTGCTTCGACAAGACGTGCCAAGGAAACCGCTTCGCTAAATGCGCTGAGGCGGTAAAGTAAAAAACGATTCAAGTAAGGGCTTGGTAGTGGTGTGACGTCATGCCGCGAAAAACGTTAGCTGATTGAACTTGTGTATATATTATTCTCTCTACGGTGGAATGTGGAATTTATTTTGCAGAGCCGGGCACTATCCTGGTGTTCACAATCTTCTATGAATTATTCGGAGGAGGAACCCGCCTTGCAATGCCGAACAATATGCTTGACGGACTCATTGTCATTGAAGCCTGGTTCGAGGGCTCTTGAGGAGTCTGGACTAGGGGTGTCCGGATAGCGGACTATCATCATCGGCCGGACTATCATCGTCAGCCGGACTCCAAGACTATGAAGATACAAGATTGAAGACTTTGTCCCGTGTCCGGATGGGACTTTCCTTGGCGTGTAAGGCAAGCTTGGCCATACGGATATGTAGATCTCCTACCATTGTAACCGACTCTATGTAACCCAAGCCCTCTCCGGTGTCTATATAAACCGGATGGCTTTAGTCCGTAGGATAGAACAACAACCGTTACAACAATCATACCATAGGCTAGCTTCTAGGGTTTAGCCTCCTTGATCTCGTGGTAGATCCACTCTTCTAATACCCACAATATCAATATCAATCAAGCAGGACGTAGGGTTTTACCTCCATCAAGAGGGCCCGAACCTCGTGTCCCTTGTCTCCTGTTACCATCCACCTAGACGCACAGTTCGGGACCCCCTACCCGAGATCCGCCGGTTTTGACACCGACAGGTGGGATTGGTGTAAAGGGCACATGAAGAAAGAGATAGGAAATTACGTGTTCCCTTGCTTCGTAGTCGCCACATACTCAATTGGAAAATGTATGATCTGGACCTTTGAGTGTTCTTAGTGACGGTTCCATGTCTCTTTGAGGTTGTTGGTGAAGAATTTAGCATGCGTAGTAAGGTCTGCATCAGCTGCCGAACTCATTGAATCAAGCACCTCAAAACGTTGGTTCTTCAGGTCAAGGCAGATCGCGTAGTGGTGACCACACTTGTCGTGTGGGTCATGTGGTGCAAGCTCCTGGAACATGGGGAACAGGACCTGCAAGTAAAATGAAGGAAATAAGAAGCAGAGTTCACATGAAGAACAACAAGGGGACAAAAAATGTAGAATCACATAGAATATTTAGTCATAGTGGGTAGTTAAAAGAAAGTTGCCATCGATGTATGAACAAAGTTTCCCTGTATTTTACTTTGAAGTTGCCACATAGTTTGTACGGGGATGCAAATCAAAAAGTCAGTTTACATGGCAGTTGTTGCCACATGAAACATCTGCCACATAAACAGAGTGCAGCTACTGGCAAAAAAACATACCATGGAAAAAAATGTGCAAACAGGGAAGGAGTACTCACCCATTTCTTCACTGTGAGCTTGAATTCACCGTGCGCACCAAAATGCTTCATCGGGATATTGTGGTGGAAGTCACCATCCCATATTTTGTATGTCACACTACAATGCATGATTGTTTTGTCGGGAGACATATCCATATGCTTGTTGATGAAGTCAATCCCACATGCAACTACATTCGTCGACATTTTACCGAGTGGCCTCATGGACTCGACAAGATCACCCAGGTCGACGTACGTCGCTTCGCATTGAATGACCTTGGTTCTGTCCAAATATGAGCTGTATGAAAATGATATAACATGAAAGAATCATGTCTACTAAGTAAAAAAGGAAGAACTAAAACGTAAGCGGATCATATCTAGAAAGTAGAAAAAAGATGAATGATAGAAAGAGCAAAGCAAAATGAGAGATTATGTCGTGTGGTCATTACACTTTCAGCTCCTTCATGGGCTTGCTGCTGGCCCTCGCATTTCCAAATCGCTTGACAATATCGTACAGCTGGTTCTGCTCCTTTGTGGCCTTGACTTCGGGCTCGTAGTCTTCCACGGGAGGTGGGTGAACTACCCTCTGCTGCCTCACAGAACCAGGGGTGACACTTCTAATGGTATCCTCAGATACCGTCTCTGCAGGCACATTGGAACTTGATTGCCCCTGACCTCGAGAGGACCTCCTCTGCAATGCTGCCTCCTCAATCCTGCAGTAAACTTCATCAAGTGACGGCGAAATCTCCTCAGGGGTGCCTGCAAGGATCAAAAAGTGGGTTAGGATACCTGGAAAACAAAACAAACGTAGTGCAAAGAGAAAAGGTGCATGATATGAAATGTAGGTACAAAAAGTGGGGAGTTGCCATGTGGAGGCAAATCCAGTTGCCATGTGTATTGCACTGTAATTGCCATGTGAAAGCAACTGCAGTTGCCATGTTGTGTCAACTCCAGTTGCCATGTGGTTGCCGAATGAGAAATGCAGCATGGAAACAAAAATGCGGGTGACATGTTGCAGCAAATCCAATTGCAATGTATAGAGCATTGTAGTTGCCATGTGAGAATAAATATAGTTGCCATGTGAGAACAAATACAGTTGCCATGTTTTATCAACTTCAGTTGCCATGTGGTTGCCGAATGGAAAATACAGCATGGCAACAAAAATGTAGGTAAGATGGTGCAGCAAATCCGGTTGCCATGTCATCACATAACAGTTGCCATCACAGGTGAGAACCCCCAAAAAAGTTGCTTGGGATAAAAGTCAGACTACACAGGTGTATACAAGAAAAAGATAAACGCAGAAGAAATGTACCTTGGATGATCGGCTCTGCGAACTTGACAGCCTTCCTGCCCTTGACCATTGGTTGCGCCATCATTGCGGGCATGCCTCCCGGGAAAGCAAAGGCAACTGGCATAGGATCTTGCACCACTGGTTGATCTTGACTGATGCCAAGGCTGAAGCTCGGTGGGGTGAAGGCCATTGGGTGCCTCTCATGCCTACTGGCTAGACCGTGAACAACTTGCGGGGCAGAATCCAAGGGTGAAAGATCAACAAACATATCTGAATCAGCCGCTGCAGAATCATCGGGCTTATTTGTAGGGCGGGGCATGTTGTCAGTGGTATCAGCCGCAACTTTCTTGACAATCTTCTTGTTTGGGATGTAGGGGACACCAACATTGTCTGGGAGCTTGGAAGTGCGTAGATTTAAGCTGGGGATTTCCACTGCGGATAAAGGCGCAGTCTGCTCCGGACGTTCACCTCCATCACTCGTGCCCAGTTTGACACCTGCATCAGTTGTACTCCGGTCTTCCGGTTTCTCCATAACATTGCTTTTGGCAGGTGGCAGGAACAGTGTGGACGCAGGAACATAACCAGACTCATCTCTGCTGCTCCTAGCTACAACTGTTGCGTTGGGTATGTCTGTTGATTGCTTGCGGGGGCTACGACGCCTAGGTCGAAGACCAGCACGCGAAACAGTCGCCTTAGCAGTATCTGCACCGCCAGGAGCTGGAGCTATTGTGCCAAGACTCTCACCTATAGATGGCATATCATTATGAACTGCCGCCTTAGCCACTTCTGTCGTGAACACAGGAGTGCCACCACACACGCGCTTGGAATCAGTGTCAGATGAGCAGGAATCTTCCTTGCTTAGGTTGGTCTCGGGAGCGTCCACTTCAACGCTTGCTGATGGGGTGGCATGGCTCACAGCAGCATCCTTCATTGCCAGAAGAGCGGGCAATATTTCAGCTGTCCTGGCAGATACCGACTCGTCATTCCCCGATGTACGGATGCCTATTGTTCTAGCATGCACATCTGCAACCGGCAGAGATGGTCGGCCACTTGCGTCAGAGTTAGCGGGAATAGTTGACGGTGCAGCAGCAGTTTTGTCGACTGGCACCTCGTGAACATTTGAGTTGCCACCTGTTGACAACTTTGAATGAAGGCGTTCAAGTGGGTCCCTAATGATATGCTTGGCCGTGCATGTAGTAGTCTTCTTCACCCTGCCAAAAAAAAGAAAGCACATGAAAAATGTATAAGAAATGAACAAAAAATTTGACATGGTAGAAATCTTAAAAAATGAAAAAGTAGGTGGAAAGCTGGTAGTTGCCATGTAGGTGGAATAAGAGTTGCCATGTGGCATAGTTAGCAGTTGCCATGCAAATCCAGCAAGAGTTGCCATGCTAGCCAACTTGAAAAATGATAAAAATGTCTGATCTGCCAGGAATGCAATTTCAAAACTAGGTATGTGATGAGCACACAAGCCAATGAAAAGATGGAAGTTGCCATGCAGGTACAAAAAGAGATGCCATTTGGCCTAGATAGCAGTTGCCATGCAAAAACAAGCAGGACTTGCCATGCCGTTAAAAAGGAATGAGATCATTTGAAAAACAGCAGTTGCCATGTGGGACTGATGACAGAAGCCCATGTGGCAAGCTGAACAGATGCATTGACAAATCAAAAATATAGCACTATGGCAATGAAAGAACATGGAAAACCTACTTCTTGACTGGCTTTCTCATGTCTGGCAACACGACAGGATCCCCGGTGTTGGACGTCATCGTACGAGGAGATGACCTGGTGGAAGGGGTGTCACCGGCAATGGGGGCACCTTTGTTCAATCGAGCAGAAACACGGGTTGGCGTTGGTGCCTGTTCTTCGTAACTGCTCATCCACCAGCTGTCGCATCACTGCACATATAAGATGGAGGCAAAAAAAGGTGGCAACTGTCAGACAGCAAACTCATTGCCACGCTTAGCAAAACAAATGCAAAAGGGGGTCAGTCTGTTCAAAAAATATAGACAAAACAAAACACTAAAATAAAAGTCGAACCTCCTCCTAGCAGCTACGGTATCGGTCCTAGACCTCTTGCCAGGAGAACCCTGCCCAACATCCTCTGGAGCCCTCCCCCTCTTTGAGGGCAACACCCCCTCGCCTCTCGCAGTCGTATGTTCTTTGACTTTCTCCGGCGGGGGGACATCTGGTGCATCCTTGCCCTTCTTACCACCTGCACGAACTTCAACATGTTCATCATCATTGGTGTCGTGTTGCACGTTCTCCATGTCATCATCATCATCCTTGTTGAGACCAGCGTCTCCATCTAGTTCATCTTGTGTGTCAGCGAGCTCTTAGGAACTGTTGTAGTCGTACCGGCCACGGCAACCAGTTGGCCGATGTGTCCATTCTGCGACAAATGTAGTGAACTGCCTCGCAACCGAGTCACTGTTAGAGCCATTAAGGGACGTCCAACCCTCAACCAACTTCCCGAGCAAGTTGGTCATTCCGAATGCAAACTGCCCAATTAGATGCTCAACAGATGCCCTCGCCTGTGCACGAAACAAGAAGCAGCAATAACAAACCATATTAGAGTCACTTGCACAAGATCAAAAATAATCCAAGGCAACCATAGATATATATCTTTGATTACCTCAGTAAGGCAAGACGGAGCTGAGTGCACATCCATCCACTTTCCAAAGTTTTGAGGCCCCCCAAACACGCTGTAGTCTATAGCATGCTTGGCCATCAGCTGGAAATAACCAAAAAATAGCTAGGATGTAAGAGAGAGAATGATGAACACTGACTGACAGTTCATCTATTGCCAACAAAAAAAAGAAGACGAGAATATAAGTTTCAGCACGGATGACAGAGTTGCCATGTGGAGTGAGACATGGATACCATGCGCAGACAGCCATGGCTAACAAGGTAGTCATCTCTTGTTAGCCACAGATGGTTGCCACATGAGGATTTTTTTCATATGTTATGCCGCAAAAATTTGTAAGAATGTCGTGTAGAGAAAGAAACCAGAACTAACCTGTAGTTTTCCATATTTGGTATCAGTTACCCTGTCGACAGCAAGCACAGCCTTGACAGCATCGTAAGTCCATGCAGAAATAGCAAACTTGTGTGTAGGCGGCGGGCCTCCTATCCCAGTGAAATCCACGGTGGACAGATCAAGACAGTCGACGTACATGAGCTGATGTACAACAATTTTAAAAGAAAGAAATATCAGTTGCCATCATGGTATTTTGCAAAAACAGGCTAATGTATGTTCCTACAATCATCAAGTTGAAGTGCACGAAAAAAGAAAAGAAGAAGCTGCCATCTATCTGTGCTAGTTGCCATCTGTCTGTGCTAGTTGCCATCATAGTATGATGGCAGTTGCCATATTGTCATGATGGCAGTTGCCATCTTGTTATGATCAGGTTGCCATGCATGAATAAAGGTGTTAAAGAGTGTTCACAGAAAGGACTGGTAAAAAATACCATTAAATGAAGTCGACAACCCTTCTGGTACATCTTGCTTGAGAATGCATCATGCAGGAAGTCGGCAATGAACTTGCACCAATTCATGTTCTTCACATCTTTCAGTTTCGCCTGCACTGCACAATTTTCAGGACAACGAGTTGCCGCATCAGAAATAAAATGGAAAAACATAAAAAAAATTGGCAGTGACTAGCTTGCACATGACATCGGAGCCAAAAGATTGAAGGAAAATAATGGAGTAAAGATAGATCATTCACTAGGATGGGAAAGCATTTGTTGCATGGGTGAAGAGAAGTGGTCGGCGCGAAAACAGCTGAGATGAGGTACATGAGTAGTTTCATCTTAAAAACCTCGACCTGGGTTGTAATGGCCTGCAGTGAATCTGACAGGGAAGACGTGTTCGGCATGGATTCCAACCCAGGAAACAAACGGGGGAACAGCGTTTCATCGATCTTATTATTGACCTCATACGGGACTTTGATTTCTCCACGGGGCACACCCAAAGTGCAGAACACAGATTCCTCGTTCAACGGCAGTCTTCCACGTCCCGGAATCACAAATTCCCTGGAGGCGGGGTCGTAAATCTCACCAAGCCAGTCGCATACAGGGTTGACTAGATTCTTGCACCGTACATCCATCAGAGCCTACATACCCATCTCAGCAGCAGCTCCCTTCTAATCGTCGGTAAATTTGTCAGTCAATGAAGTCAGTCGTTCCTATGAGGCCCTGTTGCAAGTACGTTTCTTCTTCTACAAAACAGACAAATGATCATTTGTTGCCATGTTTTCACTGTCATGAAATTTTAGTTCATAACAGACGACTGCAAGCTTGAGGTGGCAACTAAGAACATATGCAGGAGGAGGAGGGGTGTGGACAGTTACCTCGTCGCCGTCTTTTCTCCGTACAGTTGCCCGATTCTGTTGTGGTGGATCCATGAAATCATCATCATCGTTTTGATGATCGCCGCGAGCCATTCTGCTGAGGTAAGAACAGACCAAATTGTCAGGGTGGAAATAAAATGTAGGAAGTAAGTAGTTGCCACCTAACAAAATGTGCTTGCCGCATGGGCTCGATTGAAATGGCAACTAGTGAATGCAAATATCACATGAACACACACCCACCCCCCTATGATTGTCGAAAACATAAATGTGGCAATTAAGCACATTGGTTTCATTTGAAAAAAATGTACAGATCGTAATGCACTTAAAAACAAAATGTTGAAGTTGCCATGTTAGCACAAGATATTACAAAAGAAAGCCACAAATCTTCCATTGCACAAACATAAAATGTGGCAGCTCACACCCTGTCCTCATACAAAAATGACTTGCCATGTGTTCAATGGCAAAATGTGCTAGGTTGAAATTGCCATGTTAAAATGCAACACAGAATTCAAAAAAGCGATGAGATTCATCTACTGAACAACCTAAAATTGCAACGCACACACTGACCTCATATCAAAAATGAGTTGCCATTTAGTACGGACAAATATGTTCAGATATCACAAGTCAGCATGGCAAAACACGAAATTGGGTCTTCCGTACAATGAATTTGCCACATTATCCTGCCTATAACATGGCAACAGACATGCTGTGTTCAGACAAATACTTGCCACATGGAAATCATATATATGGCATCTGACACAGTTGATGTGCAAATTAGTTGCCATCCAGTGCACATAGTTGTTGAAACTGACAAGACTACCTAGTTACTATACTTTGCCATGCCACATTATCCTGACAGTTGCCACAAATCAGCGTGGCAAAGCACAAAAATTTGGGTCTGTAGTATAGTGAATTTGCCACATTATCCTGCCTACAACATGGCAACAGCCATAGTGTGTTCACATAAATACTTGCTACATGGAAAGCATATATGTGGCAACTGACACAGTTGATGTGCATATTAGTTGCCATCCAGTGCAAATGGTTGTTGAAACTGCAATGACTACCTATTTACTACACTTTACCGTGCTTAGAGTGTGGCAACAGCCACAGCCTGTGCGCGAAATTAGTTGCCACATGGAAAGCATATTTGTGGCAACTATCACAGTCAATCAGGAAATTAGTTGCCATATAGTCATGATAGTCACTCAAACTACCATGTTTGCCTTCATACTGCACTTCGAAAAACAACTACCTAGATCTAGGGTTCAATGGCAACTATCATGACTTGAAATTCATCGCCAAAACTCTCCCCGCACTGATCACAAATAGCAACTGTTGGGGAACGTAGTAATTTCAAAAAATTTCCTACGCACACGCGAGATCATGGTGATGATATAGCAACGAGGGGAGAGTGTTGTCTACGTACCCTCGTAGACCGAAGCGGAAGCGTTGACGCAACGTAGAGTAAGTAGTCGTACGTCCTCCCGGTCCGACCGATCCAAGCACCGTTACCCCGGCACCTCCGAGTTCTTGACACGCGTACAGCTCGATGACGCACCCTTGATCTCCAATCCAGTAGAGGCTCCGAGGGGAGTTCCGTCGACCTGACGGCGTGGTGGCGATCTTGATGTTCTCTGTCGCGGGGCTTCGCCTAAGCACCGCTACAATATGATCGAGGTGTAATATCGTGGAGGGGCACCGCACACGGCTAAGGCGATCAATGATCAACTTGTGTGTTCTAGGGTGCCCCCTACCCCGTATATAAAGGAGGGAGGGAGGAGGTGGCGGCCCAAGGAGGCGCGCCATGGGAGGAGAAACCTACTCCAAGTAGGTTTCCCTCTTTCCTAATCTTATTTGGAGGGAAGGAAGGAGTACTAGTATTAGGAAGTAGTACTAGTAGTAGGAAGGAAGAGGGGAAGGAGAAAGGAAAGGCGGCCCCTCCCCAGTCGGATTGGGCTTGGGCGCCCCTTCCCTTGCTCCTTCTCTCTTCCTCCTACATGGGCCCAATAAGGCCCATATACTTCCCGGGGGGTTCCGGTAACCTCCCGGAGCTCCGGTATATTCCCAAACTCTCCCGGAACCTTTCTGTGTCCAAATATATCCGTCCAATATATCAATCTTTATGTCTCGACCATTTGAGACTCCTCGTCATGTCCGTGATCATATCAGGACTCGAACAACCTTGGTACATCAAAATACATAAACTCATAATATAAGCATCATCGAAACCTTAAGCGTGCGGACCCTACGGTTCGAGAATAATGTAGACATGACCGAGACACGTCTACGGTCAATAACCAATAGCGGGACCGGATGCCCATATTGGTTCCTACATATTCTCTGAAGATCTTTATCGGTCAAACCGCATAACAACATACTTTGTTCCCTTTGTCATCGGTATGTTACTTGCCGAGATTTGATCGTCGGTATCAATACCTAGTTCAATCTCGTTATCGGCAAGTCTCCTTACTCGCTCATGTCGTCATCTCATAACTAACTCATTAGTTATATGCTTGCAAGGCTTAAGTGATGAGTATTACCGAGAGGGCCGAGAGATACCTCTCCGACAATCGGAGTGACAAATCCTAATCTCGAATTATGCCAACTCAACATGAACCTTCGGAAACACCTGTAGAGCACCTTTATAATCACCCGATTCGTTGTGACATTTGGTAGCACACAAAGTGTTCTTACGGTAAATGGGAGTTGCACAATCTCATAGTTGCAGGAACTTTGTATAAGTCATGAAGAAAGCAATAGCAAGATACTAAGCGATCAAGTGCTAGGCTAACGAGAATGGGTCATGTCAATCACATCATTCTCCTAATGATGTGATCCCGTTAATCAAATGACAACTCTTTTGTCCATGGCTAGGAAACATAACCATCTTTGATAAACGAGGTAGTCAAGTAGAGGCATACTAGTGACACTATGTTTGTCTATGTATTCACACATGTATTATGTTTCCGGTTAATACAATTCTAGCATGAATAATAAACATTTATCATGAAATAAGGAAATAAATAATAACTTTATTATTGCCTCTAGGGCATATTTCCTTCACTCTCCCACTTGCACTAGAGTCAATAATCTAGTTCACATCGCCATGTGATTTAACACCAATATTCATATCTGTATATGATTAACACCCATAGTTCACATCATCATGTGACCAACATCCAAAGGGTTTACTAGAGTCAATAATCTAGTTCACATCGCTATGTGATTAACACCCAAAGAGTACTAAGGTGTGATCATGTTTTGCTCGTGAGAGAAGCTTAGTCAGCGGATTACATCACATTGAGCCGTATGTATTTTGCAAATATTTTATGTCCACAATGCTCGCATGGAGCTACTCTAGCTAATTGCTCCCACTTTCAATATGTATCCAGGTTGAGACTTAGAGTCATCGGATCGGTGTAAAAGTTTACACTTGATGTAACTTTTACAACAAGCTCTTTTATCACCTCCATAATCGAGAAACATCTCCTTAGTCCTTACTAAGGATATTCTTGACCAATGTCGATGATCTGCTCCTAGATCACTATTGTACTCCTTGCCAAATTCAGAGCAAGGTATACAATAGGTGCAGTACATAACATAGCATACTTTATAGAACCTATGGTGAGGCATAGGGAATGACTTTCATTCTCTTTTCTATTTTCTGCCGTGGTCGGGATTTGAGTCTTACTTAATTTCACACCTTTGCAACACAGGCAAGAACTCTTTCTTTGACTGTTCCATTTTGAACTATTTCAAAATCTTGCCAAGGTATGTACTCATTGAAAAATCTTATCAAGCATCTTGATCTATCTATATAGATCTTGATGCTCAATGTGTAAGCAGCTTCACCGAGGTCTTTCTTTTAAAAACTCCTTTCAAACACTCCTTTATGCTTTGCAGAATAATTATACATTATTTCCGATCAACAATATGTCATTCACATATTCTTATCAGAAATGTTGTAGTGCTCCCACTCACTTTATTGTAAATACAGGCTTCTTCAAAAGTTTGTATAAAACCATATGCTTTGATCAACTCATCAAAGCGTATATTCCAACTCCGAGATGCTTGCACCAGTCCATAGATGAATCGCTGGAGCTTGCACACTTTGTTAACATCTTTAGGATTGACAAAACCTTCTAGTTGCATCATATACATTTCTTCTTTAATAAATTCATTAAGGAATGCAGTTTTGACATCCATTTGCCAGATTTCATAAAATGTGGCAATTGCTAACATGATTCGGACAGACTTAAGCATCGATACGAGTGAGAAAATCTCATCGTATTCAACCCCTTGAACTTGTTGAAAAACTTTTGCAACAAGTCGAGGTTAGTGGATAGTAACACTACTATCAGTGTCCGTCTTCCTCTTGAAGATCCATTTATTTAACATGGCTTGCTGATCATTGAGCAAGTCAATCAAAGTCCATACTTTGTTCTCATACATGGATCATATCTCAGATTTTATGGCCTCAAGCCATTTCGTGGAATCTGGGCTCATCATCGCTTCCTCATAGTTCGTAGGTTCATCATGGTCTAGTAACATGACTTCCAGAACAGGATTGCCGTACCACTTTGGTGCGGACCGTACTCTGGAAGGCCTACGAGGTTCTGTAGTAACTTGATCTGAAGTTTCATGATCATCATCATTAGCTTCCTCACTAATTGGTGTAGGAATCACTGGAACTGATTTCCGTGGTGAACTACTTTCCAGTTCGGGAGAAGGTACAAATTACCTTATCAAGCTCTACTTTCCTCCCACTCACTTCTTTCGAGAGAAACTCCTTCTCTAGAAAGGATCCATTCTTAGCAACGAATGTTTTGCCTTTGGATCTGTGATAGAAGGTGTACCCAACAGTCTCTTTTGGGTATCCTATGAAGACACATTTCTCCGATTTGGGTTCGAGCTTATCTGGTTGAAGTTTCTTCACATAAGCATCGCAGCCCCAAACTTTAAGAAACAACAACTTTGGTTTCTTGCCAAACCACAGTTCATAAGGCGTCGTCTCAACGGATTTTGATGGTGCCCTATTTAACATGAATGCGGCCGTCTCTAAAGCATAACCCCAAAATGATAGCGGTAAATCGGTAAGAGACATCATAGATCGCACCATATCAAGTAAAGTACGATTACGACGTTCGGACACACCATTTCGTTGTGGTGTTCTAGGTGGCGTGAGTTGCGAAAATATTCCGCATTGTTTCAAATGTAAACCAAACTCGTAACTCAAATATTCTCCTCCACGATCAGATCGCAGAAATTTTATTTTCTTGTTACGATGATTTTCTACTTCACTCTGAAATTCTTTGAACTTTTCAAATGTTTCAGACTTGTGTTTCATTAAGTAGATATACCCATATCTTCTCAAATCATCTTGTGAAGGTCAGAAAATAACGATACTTGCCACAAGCATCAACACTCATTGGATCGCATACATCGGTATGTATTATTTCCAATAAGTTAGCAGCACGTTCCATTGTTCCGGAGAACGGAGTTTTAGTCATCTTGCCCAAAAGGCACGGTTCGCAAGCATCAAATGATTCATAACCAAGTGATTCCGAAAATCCATCTTTATGGAGCATCTTCATCGCTTTACACGATATGACCCAAGCGGCGATTACCACAAATAAGTTGCACTATCATTATTAACTTTGCATCTTTTGGTTTCAATATTATGAATATGTGTATTACTACGATCGAGATCCAATGAACCATTTTCATTGGGTGTGTAACCATATAAGGTTTTATTCATGTAAACAGAACAACAGTTTATTCTCTTACTTAAATGAATAACCGTATTGCAACAAACATGATCAAATCATATTCATGCTCAACACAAACACCAAATAACATTTATTTAGGTTCAACACTAATCCCGAAAGTATAGGGAGTGTGCGATGATGATCATATCAATCTTGGAACCGCTTCCAACACACATCGTCACTTCACCCTTAACTAGTCTCTGTTTATTCTGCAATTCCCGTTTCGAGTTACTAATCTTAGCAACTGAACTAGTACCAAATACTGAGGGGTTGCTATAAACACTAGTAAAGTACACATCAATAACATGTATATCAAATATACTTATGTTCACTTTGCCATCCTTCTTATCCGCCAATGACTTGGGGTAGTTCCGTTTCCAGTGACCAATCCTTTTGCAGTAGAAGCACTTAGTCTCAGGCTTAGGATCAGAGTTGGGCTTCTTCACTTGAGCAGCAACTCGCTTGCCGTTCTTCTTGAAGTTCCCCTTCTTCCTTTTGCCCTTTTCTTGAAACTAGTGGTCTTGTCTACCATCAACACTTGATGTTTTTCTTGATTTCTACCTTCGTCGATTTTAGCATCACGAAGAGCTCGAGAATCGTTTTCGTCATCCCTTGCATTATAGTTCATCACGAAGTTCTACTAACTTGGTGGTGGTGACTAGAGAATTCTGTCAATCACTATCTTATCTGGAAGATTAACTCCCACTTGATTCAAGCGATTGTTGTACCCAGACAATCTGAGCACATGCTCACTAGTTGAGCCATTCTCCTCCATCTTTTAGCTATAGAACTTGTTGGAGACTTCATATCTCTCAACTCGGGTATTTGCTGGAAATATTAACTTCAACTCCTGGAACATCTCATATGGTCCATGACGTTCAAAACGTCTTTGAAGTCCCGATTCTAAGCCGTTAAGCATGGTGCACTAAACTATCAAGTAGTCATCATATTGAGCTAGCCAGACGTTCATAACGTCTGCATCTGCTCCTACAATAGGTCTATCACCTAGTGGTGCATTAAGGACATAATTTTTCTGTGCAGCAATGAGGATAAACCTCAGATCACGGATCTAATCCGCATCATTGCTACTAACATTTTTCAACACAATATTCTCTAGGAACATATCAAAATAAACATATGAAAGCAACAACGCGAGCTATTGATTTACAACATAATTTGCAAAATACTACCAGGACTAAGTTCATGATAAATTTAAGTTCAATTAATCATATTACTTAAGAACTCCCACTTAGACAGACATCTCTCTAGTCATCTAAGTGATCACGTGACCCAAATCAACTAAACCATAATCGATCATCACGTGAGATGGTGTAGTTTTCAATGGTGAACATTACTATGTTGATCATATCTACTATATGATTCACGCTTGACCTTTCGGTCTCCGTGTTCCGAGGCCATATCTGCATATGCTAGGCTCGTCAAGTTTAACCTGAGTATTCTGCATGTGCAAAACTGGCTTGCACCCGTTGTAGATGGACGTAGAGCTTATCACACCCGATCATCACGTGGTGTCTCAGCACGACGAACTTACTACTTGATAATTTTAGTGAGAGATCATCTTAAAATGCTACCGTCAATCAAAGCAAGATAAGATGCATAAAGGATAAACACCACATGCAATCAATATAAGTGATATGATATGGCCATCATCATCTTGTGCTTGTGATCTCCATCTCCGAAGCACCGTCGTGATCACCATCGTCACCGGCGCGACACCTTGATCTCCATCGTAGCATCGTTGTCGTTACGCCATCTATTGCTTCTACAACTATCGCTACCGCTTAGTGATAAAGTAAAGCAATTACAGAGCGTTTGAATTTCATACAATAAGCGACAACCATATGGCTCCTGCCATTGCCGATAACCGGTTACAAAACATGATCATCTCATACAATAAAATATAGCATCACGTCTTGACCATATCACATCACAACATGCCTGCAAAAACAAGTTAGGCGTCCTCTACTTTGTTGTTGCAAATTTTACGTGGCTGCTACGGGCTTAGCAAAACCGTTCTTACCTCGCATTAAAACCACAGCGATAGTTTGTCAAATAGACTCCGTTTAACCTTCACAAGGACCGGGCGTAGCCACTCGGTTCAACTAAAGTGAGAGAGACAGACACCCGCCAGCCACCTTTAAGCACAAGTGCTCGTAATGGTGAAACCAGTCTCGCGTAAGCGTCTGGCGTAATGTCGGTCCGGCCGCTTCATCTCACAATACCGCTAAACCAAAGTATGACATGCTGGTAGGCGGTATGACTTATATCGTCCACAACTCACTTGTGTTCTACTCGTGCATATAACATCAACGCATAAAACCTAGGCTCGGATGCCATTGTTGGGGAGCGTAGTAATTTCAAAAAATTCCTACGCACACGCAAGATCATGGTGATGATATAGCAACGAGGGAGAGTGTTGTCTCGTACCCTCGTAGACCGAAAGCGGAAGCGTTGTCGCAACGTAGAGGAAGTAGTCGTACGTCCTCCCGGTCCGACCGATCCAAGCACCGTTACTCCGGCACCTCCGAGTTCTTGACACGCGTACAGCTCGATGACGCACCCTTGATCTCCAATCCAGTAGAGGCTCCGAGGGGGAGTTCCGTCAAGACGACGGCGTGGTGGCGATCTTGATGTTCTCTGTCGCGGGCTTCGCCTAAGCACCGCTACAATATGATCGAGGTGTAATATCGTGGAGGGGGGCACCGCACACGGCTAAGGAACGATCAATGATCAACTTGTGTGTTCTAGGGTGCCCCCCTACCCCCGTATATAAAGGAGGGAGGGAGGAGGTGGCCGGCCCAAGGAGGGGGCGCGCCATAGGAGGAGGAAACCTACTCCAAGTAGGTTTCCCCTCTTTTTCCTAATCTTATTTGGAGGGGGAAGGAAGGAGTACTAGTATTAGGAAGTAGTACTAGTAGTAGGAAGGAAGAGGGGGAAGGAGAAAGGAAAGGGGGGGCCGGCCCCCAATTCGGATTGGGCTTGGGGGGGCGCGCCCCCTTCCCTTGCTCCTTCTCTCTTCCTCCTACATGGGCCCAATAAGGCCCATATACTTCCCGGGGGGTTCCGGTAACCTCCCGGAGCTCCGGTATATTCCCAAACTCTCCCGGAACCTTTTCGGTGTCCAAATATATCCGTCCAATATATCAATCTTTATGTCTCGACCATTTCAAGACTCCTCGTCATGTCCGTGATCATATCCGGGACTCCGAACAACCTTCGGTACATCAAAATACATAAACTCATAATATAATTGTCATCGAAACCTTAAGCGTGCGGACCCTACGGTTCGAGAATAATGTAGACATGACCGAGACACGTCTCTGGTCAATAACCAATAGCGGGACCTGGATGCCCATATTGGTTCCTACATATTCTACGAAGATCTTTATCGGTCAAACCGCATAACAACATACTTTGTTCCCTTTGTCATCGGTATGTTACTTGCCCGAGATTTGATCGTCGGTATCCAATACCTAGTTCAATCTCGTTATCGGCAAGTCTCTTTACTCGCTTCATGTCGTCATCTCATAACTAACTCATTAGTTATATGCTTGCAAGGCTTAAGTGATGAGTATTACCGAGAGGGCCAGAGATACCTCTCCGACAATCGGAGTGACAAATCCTAATCTCGAATTATGCCAACTCAACATGAACCTTCGGAAACACCTGTAGAGCACCTTTATAATCACCCGATTCGTTGTGACGTTTGGTAGCACACAAAGTGTTCTTCCGTAAACGGAGTTGCACAATCTCATAGTTGCGGGAACTTTGTATAAGTCATGAAGAAAGCAATAGCGGTATACTAAGCGATCAAGTGCTAGGCTAATGAGAATGGGTCATGTCAATCACATCATTCTCCTAATGATGTGATCCCGTTAATCAAATGACAACTCTTTTGTCCATGGCTAGGAAACATAACCATCTTTGATAAGCGAGCTAGTCAAGTAGAGGCATACTAGTGACACTATGTTTGTCTATGTATTCACACATGTATTATGTTTCCGGTTAATACAATTCTAGCATGAATAATAAACATTTATCATGAAATAAGGAAATAAATAATAACTTTATTATTGCCTCTAGGGCATATTTCCTTCAGCAATTCGAAGCAATTTGCAACTATCAGACAGAAAAAACAACGCCCAATCCCAAGGCACAACCAGTATGTGGCTCCGGACAGGCCGAACCACACCGGCGTGACCGCCACCGCGGCGGCGACGAAACTGCCCAATGCCACCGAAAACGGCAAGCACAGGACTCCGTGGCCGGTGGGAACGCCGGCGCATCGCGAACCCACCTGAATCTCGATGAATCTCGAGCGAAGCATCGAACACTGAGGGCAGGGGAGAAAATGCAGGCAAGGATTTTGAGAGTGGGAGGGAGCATAACCTTCAATCTGTAGGCGCTCCGGCAAAGAAGCTCCGATCCGGCGAGCACCACCGACGGCCGCGAATGCCGTCAACTCTTCCGCCTCCGTCGTCGCCTTCTCCTCTCATCTTCTCCTCCAATCAACTGAAATGTGAAGTGGGTTGTGCGAGTAACTGTAGGGAGGAGTAAATGGAACCGTGAGGGGGAGGGGGCGAAGTGCGCGACGTGTTTGACGTCAACCATGGTCGGTGCGTGGTGTGCGGGCGTAGAGCAGTTCCACCGCACGCCCCCGAGTGGCAACCACTGACCGCGGAGGGGCAACCGGCGTCTGGGCGAACTATGTCACACACCACACACGTGCCTTGTCCTACGTGGCACAGAAAATCGGCCAGAACGTGCCAAGATTCATGCAGATACTGTTGGACGGCGATGGATGCGTGTGGTTGAGATGGCTAACGCCCACACGTGTGGGCGTTAACATTTCCGTTTTTTAACATAGTGCAGACACACACGTACCTATATGAACACACGACACTATATTCATATAAGGTCGCCGCCTGGGTTGATCGGGTTCCCAGACGCCCCCAGGGTTGGCCCCAGCCGGTTGTTTTTAAATTTTCTAAACATTTATTTGTCTAAAATTCGGCAGACGGGATAAATATTTGGTGAAACAGTACATTATCTTGGCGAATTGAAATATTTTCTTACATAGATAAAATACTTGAAAAAACAAATAGGTCGCGACTACAGGCCGAATAACGCGCTCAGAGAGGAGAGGTCGCCGCGTCGCTGCTGTCGTCGTCGTGCTTCTCTTTCTTCACGCGGACGCCACTGCTGGACCCCTGCCTGGGGTCGCCCTGGCGAACCGGCGGCGGCGGCGCATCATCGTCAATGTTGTTGTTGAGGACGACGACGCCTCCCTCGTCGCGGCCACGGTGCCGAGCGCGAACTGCTCAAAGGCGCGGCGCTGGAGTTCCAGCTCCGTCCGCGCTCAGTCTTCGCGCGCCCACTTCAAGGCTGCCGCGTCGTCGAGCTCTGGCTCCGCCTTCACGTCGGCGAGCCTTGGCTCCGTCTTCATGATGGCGAGGACCGGCTCCGTCTTAGGCTTGATGAAGCGGGGAGGAACCAAGGAGGAGGCGCGCCCGCCCTCGTTGATGACGATGTCGGCGCTGCGGTCCGTCGGCCGAGCGGTATTTCGGCGGTCTCCTTGGGCTCGGCCTTGACGCCGAACAACGCCGACGAGCCGGAGGAGCGGGAGGAGGAAGAAGAGGATTCGGCCCGGCGCGGCATCCATTGGCCGCCGCTCCGGCGGGGGACCGGGGCGGGCAGGGTACGTCAATGGCGGGTTGTTGCCGCCCTCAAGGTGCTCGAGGACGGCGTGGAGAGTGCGGCCGGGGGCGCCCCACCAGAGGCGGCGGCCCTCGCTGTTCTTGGACCCCCGCACCACCGCCGCCCCGTTGGTGGAGGCCAGTCGCTGCACCTGTCGGTGCTGGAAGTACGTCGCCCAAGCCTCGTGGTTGCCGGCGGCATACTGCGGGAGGGCCCGCGGCTCCTCCGTCAACGATGCTCGCACGCGGGCGACCTCGTCGGCGAAGTAATCGGCACGCACGATGACGTCTAGCAGCAGGGGAATGGGAACGCCACCAGCGCTGAGCTTCCTCCGCCCCGGCGCGCGCATGTCCGGAGGCGCCGATGCGTTGGCCTCAAACAACAGGTACGCCTCCCACTCGTGCAACGAGCGGCCGCCGAAGCCATTGGCCGTCGCCCCATCGCCGGGGAACCTCTCGCCCATCGTCGCAGCTGGGAAAGAAAAGAGGGGAGGAACGTTAGCGGCATAGACGCACGGGGAGAGAGCTCGGCGGCTGTGGGCGGGGTGCAGCCTCGGGCGAGGGGGAGGCGCTGCTTATATAGTGGCCCGGGGGGTGGGCACCGTGTGTACGCGTGGCAGGAGGTGGTGCGTCGCCGCGCCCGTGCTGGCCATGAGAAATCAATGGAAGGCTGACCGGCGGGCAGCCTTGGCATTGATTCCCAGCGGGAAACCGAGGCGATGAGGACGACGAGGCGCATTGGTCGCTGACTCGGTGGGCCCGCCATTCTTTCACGCCAGAATCGATTGCCCCGGCGCCCCCAGCGGGCCGGGTTCGGCCTGGGTCCGCCGGCGCCAATTTCGATCCAAACAGCGAAAAACAGGCTCTTGGGGGCGCGACTGGGCCAATTTTTGAGCGCCGACGCTAAAAAAAGGCCTCAGAAGCCTGTTGGGGGCACAGATAAAGATGCTCTAAGCACCTCCAAAAGAATGAGTCAGCGAATCTTGAGATTTGCTCGCTACTGCCGTCTCTCATCTCACTAAAACAATATTTCGTTGTTATAAAACACCAAAGTGTCATATCTAAGGCTTGGTTCCTAAGAGCATCTATAGGGGCTCCCTAACCTGACCGGACGGACAATTTGGTCAATGCCCGACCACAAAAATGTGACCCTGTCGGCCTCCCAACTGGTTGCAGATGTCTGGGTTGATCGGCACCTCTTAAACTCAGTCTAATTATGAGGAAGGTATGGGAGTCCCGACGCCTGATGCATCCTCCACACTGGACCGGCCCACCCAGACCCCACATAAATCCCCACCCGGATGAACCGTAGACCGCAGTTAAACCTTCACTCCGCTCCATTCCTCGTCTCCTCCTCTTCCCGCCCGCTCTACTTCCAATCTGATGTCGAGCTCCGGCAGTGCACCATTTGGTGCGGAGGACCCCACGAACTAGGAGACCCTGAGAGCATGGTTAATACTATAGCCAGCTGCTGGCTATAAAGCAGTGCCATGTCATCTACAGCCCATCTTATAGTCAACATGTACAATAGTACATCAAAAGAGTGAACTACTTTTTTATTATGTGGCCCACCTTTCATTCTCACAAAGTGCCTAGGAGCACGTGCTAGAGCTGGCTCTTCACGAAGAGCCCGCTTACCTTCTCTCTCCTCTTCTCTTTCCTCCAACTAAGCATAAATATACTAGTTTACTTCTTATAGCCCGCTGACTCAGCTCTATTGTACTTGCTCTGATGCGCGATGTGAAGCCGGATGACGTGGAGGAGCTTGCCGTCTGCATCACACCGCGTCGGTCGCCGCCTCTTTCAAGAATTCGCCTGATTAACTAGCTAATTTGTCGATTAATTCCTACTCATAGGGTCACCGAGTAGACGATAAACTGATAAATCGATCAGTCGATCAATTAACTTGACGATTAGCCTATTAATCCCTTACTCGCCAGCCAACCGAGTAGCTACTAGTTAATGATTCCATCAACATCGCAGCTGGACCGGGGAGGCCACGAAAGCTCTGGCTCCGCCCCGTCCACCGTCGCGCGACAACGCAGTGAGGACGAAGCCGCCCCTGCGCCCCTCCCTACCTTCTCTACCTGCTTCAGACATCGTCCCTGGCTACTACTGGGTCCTCGTGCGCCTGCGCCAACGCCGACGTTGACGCTAAAGTTTGAGGCGCAGGCCGCACGTAGCGAGAGGCAACAGGTGAGGGAGAGTGCAGCGACGGAGGCCTTGTCCTCCCGTCGGGCCCGCATGCGGGCTCTGGTGGCTCCGGAGGACCAGCTCCTCGCGACGTCCTCCAACGCTCGCTCACCACGACGGAGACTGCCATGCGCCTGTTCCGCCGCAAGAGCGCCAATGCACTCTGGCGGCGCCGGATAAGGCGGCCAAAGCTAAGGTTACCGGCTGGCGAAGGAGCAGGAGCGCGCCGTCCGGAGAATGGCCGATGTCGTCTCCTGCGACAACAATTCCGACGGCTCTAATGTCGATTCCCCTCCTGCCGCCGACGCCTACACGGAGGCGTACAGCCGCACCCGCGGCCTCAAGGGGAAGGGGCCGACGAGGAAATGATATTTTCCTCCGCCCTTCTCCGTCTCCGTTTAGTTATTGAGTTATTTTAGTTTAAATCGTTGTCCGTCCGGTGATGAACTGTGTATTTTGGTTTGATGATGAATTGTTATGTTTATGCTCGTATCCGTATGCAATTGATCTGTGTCCGTTTGTTGCTTTGTTTGGTATGATTATCTACATAGTTTCGTACAATGGAGGATCAATGAATCATCCAACTAAGACTCGGGTTGGGTTAGAGTGATTACTAGACCATTGATGGCGGGCAATGCCACGCTAGTCTATTTTGACAAAAAATGGTAGGAATCTCCATAACTATTTGTATATGTTTATTCTTAAGTAATGTAAGAGTTGAATATCTGTTAGTAATAGCATCTACTCCCTCCGTCCTATAATATAAAAGCGTTTTTTACACACTACACCAGTGTCAAAAACGCTCTTGTATTATAGGACGGAGGGAGTAGTTGAGAAAGCTCAAGTGCTTCTGCTTGATGTCCTTATTCAAATTTGCAAGTTCCTTGATGTGTAGGACACATAACATTGCTTTACCAAGGTGACTACCTTTATGGATGATGTCATACTTTGTCACTATGACTACAGGTCCTAGTACCGTTGAAAGAAAGAAAAAACCAAGTAAAAAAATCAAGGTGTGGAATTTGTTTGTCTGCATTTACTAATATACAGGTCATAAGGCAGTGTAGCATAGAAGACGCAATTCAGCAATCGATGACCTTTTATCTGAAGAAGTCAGAAGAAATATAACATGGTCAAGGTAATTAATGGCTCATGATTGAGCAACACGCTTTGATTCTTCAGCATCACTTTCCTGAGAGCAGCCAACAGTTTCACTGAACATTTGTTTCTCAGGAATCCTTGAACATTTGCAATGCAGCAGAAGAGAAAGAAAGGCTATTTAATTCAACCATCATAACACAAGATATTTTACATGCCAATGTACTAACAGTATAACAACAATGCAAAACTTACTTAGGCTATCATTGTAGCATTTCTGAGCTTGCTGGATTTTGAAAATCATGTTCATACATAGTGATTGCACTCGGGTAAGCCTGCACACACGCAGTACAACTTGGGAATTAAATAATTCTAGCAGTTAAATCATGATATACTGCTTAATCAAACAACCAAGATCTAATATATTTTTCGTTTTCCACGTGAACATTTTATTAAGGATAAACCTCCCACTGACTGTAGAGGCGGAACTTGAAGCTAACACAGAGATCACCTAGAGGAAAACGATCTGAATTACTTGGGCAGCACTGAGACAAGAATGTTTTGGACATCTAGTCAAACAGAACAAGATCATGCAGGCAGAGAAAATAAAGATGTGTAGCCTGAATAAGTCAAAAGCCGAGATGTTTTTTTGGATCAAGTATTTCTACAGCAAAATAACCAATGAGCTGGAAGTGTGTCCTGGGTACTTGCATTGTTAAGGAAGAAAATAGTTATTCCTAAATGTGATATTGCCGATCGATACTATTCATTCACATATACCAAAGCTTGAGGCTGAAATTCAACGCTTGGAGAATACGTTTGCATCTGCATCAAACTGAATTATTGTGAAACCATTCAGTGGTTAGTACACCAATTTTTTTACACCAATGAGTTCCCTGCATATATTTGAGAAATGGATATGATCACCTTTGTTTCACAGGCTAACCTAAATCCAAACCAGGGGAATATCAGCACCTACCTGTTAGTTCTGATACCATTGTAATTAAAGTTTGCCTGATTTGGCATAATCATATCAGTTGTGATCCAATAAAAAAATGGCCGCTTAATGGGTATATATTATGTGTTTACATTCTTCTCATTCTAAAATGTGGATCAGAGAGTTTAATCAAGATATGCCACCTTACATTTCTGTCCTGGTAGATCTTACCCGTGTCTTCTTGCAATTAGGAAGATTTTGTGGCCACCTATCACAAACAGTCTGTTCTCTTTGCAAGGCTGGATATGAGAGCCAACAACAATAATACATCCAAAATTGCTGTTCAGACCATAGCAGGAGCACATCGTTTTTTTCTGAAGAACACACCCTTGTCGTGCCCAATTGCTTTGGGACCAAGCATCAGAAATTGTAGCTATGCTTCCAGATGTATAGTTAGATCGACGAGATACTTGCAGACCAAGAACTCATGCTAACATTATTTTGTATTTTGGCGGATTCAACGGACGCATCTTTTCAGCATTTTAGAGAAGCTTTTATCTTTATTTGATTTTATTTTTACAAGAAAATTTCCGATATATTCATCTTCAATCATGACAGTACAATCATGGCACTACAACAAACATCAGAAATAATAATAATTACATCTAGATCCATAGACCACCCAGCGATGACTACAAACGAGTTGAAATAGGGCCAACTTATATCAGGAGAAACACCCTCAGTTTTGCATTTTTGGTAATAAATGTGGAAATTAGTATTTCCAACAAATTGTGGACATGGTTTTGCATTTTTGGTAGTAAATGTGAAAATTAGTATTTCCAACAAATTGTGGACATGGTTCAACCTTATCGCAGTAATAGTATCCCAAGAAACAAAACGATACATCATGGTAGTTTCATATACTCGGGGCGCGTTCGGTCTCCCTCCGCTCCACGTTGGAGCGGAGTGGTATCCAGTTATAATTTGCGGGGCTGCTAAAAGGGCGGCGCTCCATGCCGCAGAGGGCTGCCGAACAGGCCCTCAGTCACATGTGCGTTTGATTTACATGCAAGTACAAGTAATTCACAAGCCGAGATAGCTTCTACATTCTACAGCAAGATAAACAAATGACTGGAAGTGTCGTGGGTACTTGCAAGGTTGAGGAAGAAAATGGTTATTCATAAATGTGTATTACAGATTGATACTACTATTGATTCACATGTACCGAAGCTTGAGGCTCAAATTCAACACTTAGGTTTGCATCTGCATCCAAACTGAATTACTGTGTAATCATGGATACCTTTTTGACCACAATAAGGGATACCTTTGTTACACAGGCTAAGCTAAACACAGACCTCTCTTATCTCTGCCACTGCCATGCTGGATATGAGAACCAACAAAAAAAATACATCCAAAATTGTTCTTCGGACCATGATGATAACACATCCTTTTTTTCTGAAGAACACAGCTGTTGGTTCAGAAGATAACTGATTATATAGAGACCATAATAGGGTATGTCCTTGAGAAAATGGACAATGCTGCATTTCTTCAGAGATGAATTGTGGAACAGACCCTTAATACAAGGGATGCAAAAATAGAAATGCATTTGAATCAACTGAATGTTTGTAGATGAGAGAATTCAAACTTAACTGCCTTGTTGCAACAGACATTAAAAATAAACAACTGAATTGGGTCGATTTCTGACAAGTGGGCCTTTTACGCCAATGCATCGAAACCGCCTTCTGTACTGTTCTAAATTGTACAGATCTAAAGCATATGTTAAATGACTTATCACAACCCAAGAACAAACCAAAAAGAGGAGCGAAACTCAACGGCCAAAAGTACCACCAGAGCTAGGCAGTGGTGAATGATGAATACACAAATCTGATGGCCAAACCACAAGGCATCACCATGCTCCACACTAGCAATCATCGCGGATCGCACTGCCACTGTCCACAGCAAGGTAATATATTCACAGATTCAACCAAAATTACCGCCACAAGGTAAACAATGGTGAACACACACAAAACTGATGGCTAAACCACAGGGCAGCACTATGCTCCACACTAGCAATCATCGCACTGCCACTGTCCACAAAAAGGAAACTAGATATATTCACAGATCCAACCAAAATTACCACCAGAGGATGACAAAGCAATGGTGAATGGTGAACACACACAAAACTGATGGCCAAACCACAAGGAGCACTATGCTCCACACAAGCAATCATCACACTGCCACTGTCCACAAGGAAACTATATATATTAACAGATCCAACCAAAATTACCACCACAGGTAGGCAAAGCAATGGTGAATGGTGAATAAACACAAAACTGTTGGCTAAACCACAAGGCAGCACTATGCTCCACACTAGCAATCATCGCACTGCCACTGTCTACAGCAAGGTGACAAGGTATATTCACAGTTTCAGACACATCTAGCTATGAAATAACACATATCTAGAACAAACCAACCACTCAATCGCTTGGAATGAACTGAATTCTACTTGCAAGTGACAAAGATAAAACACCTCAACAATAAACACATGACAAACAGCAATAGCAAAAATATATATTGGCTAGTAGCACCTGCAATAAAGAGTTAACCTAAAAGAACACATGTATCTCTTTATCTTTATCACCATCAGAACAACAAAGCATAAAATATGATAGCCGACATGAAATAGATTAACGTCATAAGAATGACCAAAATTTAAGCTCGCATCCCATCTCAGCAATAGGCGATCAAATATCCAGGAAACATAACATAATACTCCAAGATTTCAGTTTTCAAAGACAAACGGGACACATATAACTGAGTTCGATTTGAGGAGCAAACGCAAGCCACCTCTAAGCCTTCTGGTTGTAGACGTAGGTGAGGCCGCACTTGCCGCAGTAGTGACGGTCGAAGTGGTTGGCCATGAAGGTCCCGGCGCCGCACTCGGCGTTGGGGCACTCCTTCCTGAGCCTGGTGACCTTGCCGGTGGCGTCGTCGACTTTGTAGAACTGGAGGACGGCGAGCTTCACCTTCTTGTGCTTGTGCTTTTGCTTCTTGGGCTTGGTGTACGTCTTCTTCTTGCGCTTCTTGGCGCCACCGCGGAGGCGGAGCACCAGGTGCAGGGTGGACTCCTTCTGGATGTTGTAGTCGGCGAGGGTGCGGCCGTCCTCGAGCTGCTTGCCGGCGAAGATGAGGCGCTGCTGGTCCGGCGGGATCCCCTCCTTGTCCTGGATCTTGGCCTTGACGTTGTCGATGGTGTCCGACGACTCCACCTCCAGCGTGATGGTCTTGCCCGTCAGGGTCTTCACGAAGATCTGCATCTTGGCGGCGGCTAGGTGGTCGCCTCCGCTGGCTGCGGCGGCGACTGTGGCGGCGGCGCGGTGGGGTTTGGGTTGGGCGGCGGGGCGGAATGGAGGCTAGGGTGAAGGAAGAGTCTGGCTTTCTATAAGTACAATCGGCAAGAGAATATGAGCTGTTGGATCTAGGGGTTCCAGATCGGACGGCTGGCTTTCGTTCCCGCTATTATGGGCTGGGCTGGATCGGATTGATTTTGCTTGTGGCCCATGCCTCGTGAGGAGGTTCGTTCCAGTGTCCATAAAAAAATTGTAAATTCCATTCTACCCATAAAAAAATTGTAAATTCCATTCACTTGCCCACAAAAAAGGCAAATTCCATTTACCCCTAGAAACATGTAAATTTAATTTAGTAGTACAAATTATTTTTTAAATAAGAATAAACATAAGTTGTTTTATATTTGTCCAGCAAAAGAATTGGCCTCACAATTAAAAACCTCACAATTAAAAAATATAAACAAGCAAGGCATTACAGATTCAACATTGGTTAAAAGTCACGCAACATCACTCCTGAATTCCTATGAAAACCAAGCTAGGACGCTACAGATTAGAGAAGGGACTCGGGGATGTATTCGGCTTCAATTCCGATCACGAATACCACAACCATCCATCCAAATAATGACAATCAGGCTGTCCAAATGCCAATATCCAATTGTAAACGCCAATATCAACACTCGCCCGAGTGATATTTAGTTCTCATCCAATTTTAGTGGTGTTTGCGCCATGGAATTTGATTCCACTGTGTGCCAACCATTACTCATGGTTTGTTACTTACAATTCTATAGTTGTTTGAGGGTGTAATTTTCTAACATAACCATGTCTGTCTTGAGACAATCAATTCCAAATATGCAGTCCTCAGACAATCAATTCCAAATATGCATGAAGGATGATGTACCTAGTGCATGCCATGCTTTCGCCTAATGTACCAGGGCCACATAGTGTATGACTGAGTGGAAATACCCAACACAATAAATAACTTTCTAAGATCGTCCCAAGTAAAGATTCCAGCACAACTGACAGCAGTCAAACAGTTATCTCACAACAATGGCAGCAGCAATCAGCAAATTCCAGCTGCATGATCACTGGCAAGGCATGGCAAATACAAACCACAATAACTCGAAAACGGTCACCAAATTCAAATAGCATTGAACCACTCCAGAAACCGACTTAACACTAAGCGAGTTTCTAAACTTGTCCACTTACTACCACACTTGCAATCATAGATACTCAGCATATGCAAACTAATGCCACATCCAGAAAAATATTCAGGACAAACAACACATCAGACCTAAGGTTGCAAACACATACACAGATATGGTATGACCACACGATTTCCTGAATCAAAGCAGAATTACCAATGACATGCACCCAGGCAGGCAACGATTAATGATGGAACACAAAACAGATGGATAAACCACGGGGTGGGACTTTGCTACATTGATGAATTTGGGTAATACGGATGCAAAAATAAAAATGCAGATCATGGCTACATAAATGTACATATTTGGATAATCACATCAAATGAGTATTTGTTGAGGCATAAAGAATAAACTGAAATGTCTGCGATGAGAATTCCAATAGCTGAACTGCCTTGTTGCAACAGCCATGAAAAATAAACAACCAAATTGCTTTTGCAATTTTTGCTTATTCTCATAAGATTAGTGACAAGATGTGCTTTCGGTCCAAGGAATCAAAGCCGCCCTCCGTACTAGTTATAAAATAAAGATCTTCAGCGCATGTAAAATGACTTGTCACAACCCAAGAACAAACCAAAATGAGAAGAGCAAAACTCAACTACAACTGCAAACCGACAGACATATGGTATGATAGACCCAATCAAAAGTACAACCACAGGCAGGCAAGGCAATGGTGAAAGGTTACCACACACAAAACTGATGGCTAAACAACAAGGCAGTATGATAGACTCATCAAAATTACCACCACAGGTAGGCAAGGCAATGGTGAATCGTTACCACACACAAAAACTGATGGTTAAACAAGGCAGCACTATGCTCCACACTAGCAATCATCGCACTGCCACTGTCCACAGTAAGGTAACTAGATATATTCAGAGTTTTCAGGCACATCTAGGTATGAAATAACACATGACAAAACAAATATACCTAAAAAACAAACCACGCAATCGCTTGGAATGAACATAATTCTAATTGCAAGTGACAACGATCACACCCCTCTAACAATCAACACATGACAAAACAGCAATAGCAAAATATTCATCTACATGTGAACCGATGCATAGCTATTGGTTAGTTACACCTGCAATAAAGGGTTAACCTGAACAAATGTATCAACAAGATACATGTTTCCATGATCGCATCACCATCAGATCAACAATGCATAAAGTATGATAGCAGCCATGAGATAGATTAACGTCATTCAGAATGACCAAAATTTAAGCTCGCATAGCATCTCAGCAATAGGCGAGCAAATATCTAGGTAACATAATACTCCAAGGTTTCAGTTTTCAAATACAAACAGGGACACATATAAATGAGTTCTATCCCCGATAGGTAAAAGAGCAGAGCAAACGCAAGCCACCTCTAAGCCTTCTGGTTGTAGACATAGGTCAGGCCGCACTTGCCGCAGTAATGGCGATCGAAGTGGTTGGCCATGAAGGTCCCGGCGCCGCACTCGGCGTTGGGGCACTCCTTCCTGAGCCTGGTTACCTTGCCGGTGGCGTCGTCGACCTTGTAGAACTGGAGGACGGCGAGCTTCACCTTCTTGTGCTTGTGCTTTTGCTTCTTGGGCTTGGTGTAGGTCTTCTTCTTGCGCTTCTTGGCACCACCGCGGAGGCGGAGCACCAGGTGGAGGGTGGACTCCTTCTGGATGTTGTAGTCGGCGAGGGTACGGCCATCCTCCAACTGCTTACCGGCGAAGATGAGGCGCTGCTGGTCCGGTGGGATCCCCTCCTTGTCCTGGATCTTGGCCTTGACGTTGTCGATGGTGTCCGACGACTCCACCTCCAGCGTGATGGTCTTGCCCGTCAGGGTCTTCACGAAGATCTGCATCCTGGCGGCGGCGGGTTGGTCGCCTCCGCGCGCTGCGGCGGCGACGGTGGCGGCGGCGCTGTGTGGTTTGGGTCGGGCGGCGCGGCGGAATGGAGGCTAGGGTACAGAAGGAAGAGTCTGGATTTATATAAGTATAAGTAGGCGGGAGAATATGAGCTGTTGGATCTAGGGGTTCCAGATCGGACGGCTGGATTTCGTGGACGCTATTTTGGGCTGGGCTGGATAGGATCGATTTTGCTTGTGGCCCATGGTTCGTGTAAATTGCCAAAAAAAAACTTGTAGATTCGATTTAGTAGTGTACATTATTTGGGCGACCAGAAAACGATTCAAATGGGGCCTTCATGACCAAATACGTCTAGCAGAACGAAATCAGAGAATAGCCTACCCTAGCCGCCGCGGCGACTAGGGTTTATCTACTCCGGCGCCGTTCGTCGATGTTGAGTTTTCGGTAACCTGCCCGCGCATCCCACCCATCCCACGCCAACGCTTGGGCTGATAAAGGGGTCGGCTTTGTCCTTTCACCCGGCCTCGGCGCGGTGCGGTGATCTAGGGTTTCGGTTGTAGCCATGGCAGGAGCGACTCCATCCAATGGAGGGGAAAGCACTAGTTCAGGCAGAAGGAAGGGAAAGACCCCGATCGATCTGGAAGCGGCGATGAGGAACATGAAACTGAAGGAGACAGAGCTGGATGGCGTGATTGTTGGCGATGAGGAAATCGCAGAATTGTCGAAGGAGGCCCGATGGCTGGCTGTTGCGAGGGTGAATACGATGAAGTTCTTCAGTGTTGAGTCCTTCAAGAACACAATGACTTTCACATGGAGACTTGCCAACGAGCCAGAGATCCGCGACGCATGACAATCTGTTTATCATCCAACTCTTCTATCTAGGGGATTGGAACAGAGTTATGCACCAGGAACCCTGGATCTATAGGGGACTTATGGTTGCAATTGAAGAGTACGATGGCAAAGGGAAACCAAATTTGGTTCAGCTCGACCGAGTTCATGTGTGGGCACAAATTCATGACACCCCGGAGCTCTATATGAAGGAGATGATAGTAGACCAACTGGCTCGGCGCATAGGCCAAGGGAAGAGTGTGGAGATGAACCCTAACCGAGTTTTCGAGGGTAACTATGTCAGGGTCTGGGCGAAGATTAAACTGGCTGATCCTCTGGTGCGTTTTGCCCCATTGAACATCAAAGGGGAAGGGCGAATCCTCCTGCCAGTCAAATATGAGAAGATCATATTCTTTTGTGAAGTCTGTGGCATCCTAGGCCACTCCATGGAGGAGTGCGGCGATGGGGTTCATAACCCCGAGGAGATTGAATATGGCGAGTGGATGAAAGCAACTCGGAGACCCATGCCAGAGAGCCAAAACCGTGACCCCAGCTGGAACAGGGGGAACTCCGCACGTGGTCGTGGACGTGCCCGTGGAGGCGGCCGCGGCAGGAACAATGGAGCCAAGAAGCGGTCATCAGAGGAGGCCGGTCTGGGGGAGGGAGTTGACAGAGACGCCGATGATGATCTCAAGGATACATCGGAAAAGCCCACTCAAGGGCAAGGGTGATGAAGCGGGGACTGACCACCCCCAAATCTCAATTATTTGCAAGCTGAACATGGATGATCAGTTAGCAGCTGAGAGTAGCAGGGATGGCGCAGTGGATGCATCCATGCAAGGGGCTTTGATTGTCCCTCCTCCTCCACCATCGTACATCACCCCGAGGGACAAGAAGAAGCAAAAGAACGGGAATTCTCCAAACAAAAGGAACTTGGACATCATGGCGGGCTCCTCAGAGGAGCGCCGCCAGGTCCAATGAGTCTCTCATGTTGGAACTGTCGCGGGGCGGGCAAACCCACGACAGTTCGAGAGCTTCGCGATTTCACGAGGCAGTTTGCCCCGATGGTGCTTTTGTATAGTTGAAACTCAAGTTCCTAGAGATAGAGTGGAAAACTTGGCAAATACCCTAGGTTATGATAATGCATATGCTGTTAGTATCTCTGGTAGAAGCGGTGGGCTCTGTATTTTTTGGAATAATGAAATAAAGATCGAGAATTTTGGTTACTCTGTTTATCATATAGATGCTCATGTTACTCTGCCTGGTACTACACCATGGCGGCTCACAGTGATGTATGGAGAATCACAAGTTAGTGAAAGAGGCAAGACTTGGGACGTGTTAAGATCTCTCGCTGAAGATAATGATCTGCCATGGTTATGCTTTGGTGATTTCAATGAAGTACTGAATTTGAATGAACACGATGGGGTTGGTCACCGTTGCATGACACAGGTGAATGGTTTTAGGGACGCTGTTGATACATGTGGCCTTATTGATCTAGGCTTCTCGGGGACAAGCTGGACATTTAAGAAAAGAGTAGTCGGAGGTACATACACGCGGGTGCGCCTTGATAGGGCACTTGCTACTGCTTCATGGTGCAGCATGTATCCAGGGGCCGAGTTGTCTCATAAGTCGGCCACCACATCGGATCATATACCCATTTTGCTACAGCTCTAACCGGGAGATGATCAGCCGCGCCAATCTAGGCCTTACAGATACGAGATGATGCGGGAATCTCATGAGGGTTTTCAGGCGACCATTGAACAACACTGGCAAGGCCCAGGGGAAACCACGGTTGTGGAACTGTGTACAAAGATTAAAACGCTATCAACAAACCTAAAACGTTGGGACCGAACCACATTTGGCAGTGCCAAGGAAGAGATCGGAACTCTCAAGCTTCAGCTAGAGAGCATGCGTGCAGACCCCTCTAGGACTGCACCTACTCGTCAGGAGGAGAAAGTGAAAGATCGTCTGATCGAGCTCTATCATAGAGAGGAGGTCATGTGGCATCAAAGATCGTGAATAACATGGCTAGCGGCGGGTGATAAGAACACCAAGTTCTTTCACCTAAGGGCCAGCAGACGGCGCCTTAAAAACAAGATAAAAAGCTTACTCAGACATGATGGAACTACAACAGAAGATGTAGTAGAAATGGTGAGTATGGTCACGGCCTTCTACAAAAATCTGTTCACATCAGAGGGGACAACGAACATGCATCAAGTGATTGACATGGTGCCACGCAAAGTCACAAATGAGATGAACTAGCGGCTGATGGGTGAGTACATCAGAGAGGAAATCAAAACGGTGATGTTTCATATGGCTCCTACTAAAGCACCAGGATCTGATGGGTTCCCGACGCATTTTTTTCCAGAGACATTGGGAGCTCTGTGGGGATGAAGTGTCTACTATCATTCTGAAAATCGTAAGGGGTGAAGAAGAAGTTGAGGAGCTGAATGATACTATCCTAGTTCTCATCCCTAAGGTAACCAATCCCACACTTTTGTCGCAGTTCCGTCCTATAACTCTACGTAATGTACTCTACAAGATTGCGTCGAAAGTTATGGCAAACAAGCTGAAGTCCATTCTTCCTATGATCATATCGGAGGAGCAATCGGCCTTTGTGGCGGGGCGGTTGATCACAGATAACATCATCTCCGTGTATGAGTGTTTAAATTTTATGAAGAAGAACAGATCGAAGAGGAGTGGGTTTTGTGCTCTTAAACTCGACATGATGAAGGCCTATGACCGTTTAGAATGGGACTACCTCCGTGCTATCATGACTAACCTGGGTTTTGCGTCGGCCTGGGTCAACTCAGTTATGAGGATGGTATGTTCAGTCAAGTTTTCGGTTATGTTCAATGGAAAGAAACTTGAGAAGTTCACACCTTAGCGAGGAATCCGTCAGGGGGATCCAATATCACCTTACCTATTCTTGTTGGCAGCAGAGGGCCTTTCATGCCTTTTAAAAAACTAGACAGATTCATCTCCAGTGCATGGGATCAAAGTGGCAGAAACGGCGCCGCCGGTAAGCCATCTTCTTTTCGCAGATGACAGCCTGCTGTTCGTCAATGCTAGTGTTGAGGGGGCTATTCAGGTATCTTCTTTGTTGGAATCATATTGCAATGCTTCAAGATAGAAAATAAACTTGGATAAATCTTCAGTGTTTTTTTAGTAAGGGTTGCTCGCAGGGTATTAAAGAGAGCATGAAAAATACCCGGAATGTTCACCATGAGAGTCTCTCAGAAAAGTACTTGGTATGCCTACGGATGTCGGGAGCAGCAAAAATGGGGCCTTCAAATATTTGAAGGACAAAGTTTGAAACAAAGTTAAGGGATGGATGGAAAAGGTGTTGTCATCCGGAGGGAAAGATGTACTTATAAAGTCTGTAGCTCAATCTATCCCGGTTTACTCTATGGCTTGCTTCAAGCTTCCTCAAGGCCTCTGTCTTCACATTAATTCCATCATACGCAAGTTTTGGTGGGGGAGTAAACAGGGTGAAAGAAAGACAAATTGGGTCTCATGGGAGAAGATGACAAGGCCAAAATATGAAGGTGGTTGATACGTCTCCAATGTATCTATAATTTTTTATTGTTCCATGCTATTATATTACCCCTTTTGGATGTTTATGGGATTTATTTTACACATATATATCATTTTTGGGACTAACCTACTAACCGGAGGCCCAACATGTATTGCTGTTTTTTTTCCTATTTCAGTATTTCGAAGAAAAGGAATATCAAACGGAGTCCAAATGGAATGAAACCTTCGGGAGTGTGTTTTTTGGAACGAACGTGATCCAGAGGACTTGGAGTGCAAGTCAAGAAGCAATCCAGGCGGCCAAGAGATAGGAGGGCGCGCCCATCCCTCCTGGGCACGCCCTGTCTCCTAGGCCCCACGAGCGGCCACCGACGTACTTCTTCCTCCTATATATACCTACGTACCCCGAAAACATCCAGGGAGCCAACAGAAAACAATTTCCACCACCGTAACCTTCTGTATCCGCGAGATCCCATCTTGGGGCCTTCGTCGGCGCTCCGCCGGAGGGGGAATCGACCACGGAGGGATTCTACATCAACACCATAGCCCCTCCGATGAGTTGTGAGTAGTTTACCACAGACCTTCGGGTCCATAGTTATTAGCTAGATGGCTTATTCTCTCTTTTTGGATCTCAATGCCATGTTCTCCCCCTCTCTTGTGGAGATCTATTTGATGTAACTCTTTTTGCGGTGTGTTTGTTGAGATCCGATAATTTATGGGTTTATGATCAAGTTTATCTATGAGAAATATTTGAATCTCCTCTGAATTCTTTTATGTATGATTGAGTTATTTTTGCAAGTCTCTTCGAATTATCGGTTTGGTTTGGCCTACTAGATTGATCTTTCTTGCCATGGGAGAAGTGCTTAGCTTTGGGTTCAATCTTGCGGTATCCTTACCCAGTGACAGAAAGGGTTGCAAGGCACGTATTGTATTGTTGCCATCGAGGATAAAAAGATGGGGTTCATATCATATTGCTTGAGTTTATCCCTCTACATCATGTCATCTTTCTTAATGCGTTACTATGTTCTTATGAACTTAATACTCTAGATGCATGCTGGATAGCGGTCGATGTGTGGAGTAATAGTAGTAGATGCAGGCAGGAGTCGGTCTACTTGTCGCGGACGTTATGCCTATATACATGATCATGCCTAGATAATCTCATAACTATTCGCTTTTCTATCAATTGCTCGACAGTAATTTGTTCGCCCACCGCAATACCTATGCTATCTTGAGAGAATCCTCTAGTGAAACCTATGGCCCCCGGGTCTATCTTTTATCATATGAGCTTTCAATCTACTTTTATTTGCATCTTTACCTTTTGCATCTATATTATAAAATACCAAAAATATATTCATCTTATCATATTATCTCTATCGATCTCACTTTACATGAAGTGGCCGTGAAGGGATTGACAACCCCTTTATTGCGTTGGTTACGAGTTCTTTGTTTGTTTGTGTAGGTGCATGGGACTTTTGAGGAGCCTCCTACTGGATTGATACCTTGGTTCTCAAAAACTGAGGGAAATACTTACGCTACTTTGCTGCATTACCCTTTCCTCTTCAAGGAAAACGAACGCAAGCTCAAGACGTAGCAAGAAGGATTTCTGGCGCCGTTGTCGGGGAGGTCTTCGCTAAAGTCAAGACATACCAAGTACCCATCACAAACTCATCTCCCTCGCATTTACATTATTTGCCATTTGCCTCTCGCTTTCCTCTCCCCCACTTCACCCTTGCCGTTTTATTCGCCCTCTCTTTCCCAATCTGCTCCTCTCTTTTAAGCTTGCCTTTTTACATTTGCTTGTGTGTTGGATTACTTGTTGCCATGGCGCAAGATAATACCAAATTGTGTGATTTCTCAATACCAATAATAATGATTTCCTTAGTACTCCGATTGCTCCTCTTAATGATGTTGAGTCTTGTGAAATCAATACTGCTTTGCTGAATCTTGTTATGAAAGATCAATTCGCCGGCCTTCCTAGCGAAGATGCCGCTACTCATCTAAACAACTTTGTTGATTTGTGTGTGTAAGTGCATCTAGTGCCCCTTAGTGATTTTGGTGTATTGAAGACTTATAGGTTAAGGGACTAATGTGTTTATGAGTGTACACAGGTCTATAAGTCTATGAGGAGTTTGATATTCTGAGAGAAAGTCGACCCTAAAATGAATATAAATAAATCTCAAGATTTTGGTATTCCTGAAGACTTTCATGAAGACTTTGAAAGTGAAGAAATTGATGTGTCCATGAAGACTTGATATTCATGCGAGGAATATGAAGCTTGAAGACTTTCGTTTTCATAGTTTTATTTTTCTCTTTCTTGAGTCATAGGAAACACCATCTTTGTTAAAGGGGTCGAGGAAATACTAAGGAAAAATTTCCATGTGATGCTCAACTCAAAATCCTACACCTACCAATCCCTTGAGTGAAGCCATTGGAAATCTCATACTGATTCAGTCAAGTTCTTGATGTGAGAGATGAAGTTCTTACAGTCCTTGAGAATTTGTTCGGCCGAGGAGTTAGGAATTTGCTAGTGCGGATTGCCTACACAGTGAGGAACATGATAGCCGTGAGGAATTTGAGAGTTAAATTTCCGACCATTGCTGTGCTACGCGCCAGCTGTCCCAAAATATCTTATTCACATAACGGTCATATCATTGAAGGGCATTTATGTCTTATCATGTCGGGCTGCTCCCTTGGCTATAAATAGCCGCCCCCTACAACCACTAGCTGGTTGGCTGCTCCGAGAGAAACCGACACTTGTCATTTGAGAGCAACCCATCCTCAGGGACTTTGGCGAAAATCATCGAGTGAGGAAAATCCAAACCCAAACACCCACAAACCCAAAGTGATTGAGCATCATTGAAGAGATTGATCCTGCGTGGATCCGACGCTTGTTACCTTTGAAGACTATGCTTCTTCCAGACGGTTAGGCGTCATGGTCTAGAGCATCCAAGAGGAATTGTGGATCGCCGAGTGACCAAAGTCTGTGAAGGTTTGGAAGTCGCCTGAAGACTTACCACGAGTGATTGGGCGAGTGCATGTGACCTTAGTTCAAGGAGAATACGGTGAGGACTTGGTGTCTGAGCTGCGTGCTCAAGAATCGGGTGTCCGGACTGTGTGTCCTCGAGTTTAAATACTCGGCCGCTCCAACCAGACGTATAACCGAGACAGCAGTTGGGCTGGTCTACCAAATCATTGTCTTCACCAACCTTCTTGGTTCTATTTCCTCAACTCATTCATTTCCTCATTCTTTGTGTTGAGTGTCATTCATATCTGTGTTTGAAGACTTTGGTGAAGACTTTCTCAATTTCCTCAGTTCAATTTCTTCAGTCTGTTTGTCTTCATCTTGTGTTATCTTGTGTTTACGCTTTCTGTACTCTGTGTTTGTCTTCATTTCATCATAATGACTATGTGTGTATTCTATTATGCTTACTTACGAGTACTTATTCATTGCAGTAGTTCTTCACTAAGGAATTTCCTCACGGCAAATTCCTCGGTGAAGAATTCATAAAATCGCCTATTCACCCCCTCTAGTCGATATAACACACTTTCAATTGGTATCGAGCAAGGTACTCCCTTGTTACGTGTGATTTTGGTTTAACCACCGGAGTTCTAGTTATGTCATTGCGGGATCGAGGAACGTTTCTGCCCCATCTTTGACGGTCATGAGTATCCTCGGTGGAAGGCCATGATGAAAAGCGACTCATGGCTATGGACGTGAATCGTGGACCGTCACCGAGATCGGTCTTACCGATCTATGCAAGATAGTGAGGCTGATGACATTCGCAAGTACACACCGCTTAACCTCACAATGAAGGATGTCATCTGCTCTAGTCATCTGAAATCGATTCAGAACGTCATGCATCTCAATCACGCCGCTAATCTGGGACCGTTTCTCGAGGTCTATGAAGGTCATTGGACTCGTCATGATCCTTGGTTTAAGGATTACAAGGAATCTCTCAATGCGATGACATTGAACGGATCATCATCGTCTACCCCCGCCTTATGGCAAGCGGTCTTTGAGGTAACCGAATCCTACCTATCCGAATCTAGTGATGATGAATCTGGCGATGAATTTGGACCTAGCTATGTCAAACTTGCTTCCCTTGCCACTAAACAACAAAGAGCCTTGGAAAAGGTTCAATACATGCTTAATAAGAGTGATGATATGTTGGGTGAAGAAATGGATCAGTCAAAAGCATTGGCTGAGAGTCTTCAGAGACTTCATTCCAAGTTTGACGCCCTTCAAGATCAACATAATACTCTCTTGTCTGATCACGAGAAGCTTTCTTCTGAATCTCTTCAAAGAAATCAAGATCTTGAAAAGCTAAGAGTGGATTATGAAGATCTTCAGAAGGAGCGCGATTCATTACTTGCTCAACAAATCAGCGCTACTCAGGAAGAATTTGATCCTCCATGCTTAAAGTGCATTGAACGTGAATCTGCTAATTCTTCACCTGAATGTTCAAATGCTTCAAATGTTACAAATTCTTCACCTGCCTCTGCTATCACTAATTTCTCATCGAGGACATTGCTAGTATCACCGACGATCAGGTGAAGGAATTGTATATGACAGCATGTACAAAAGCCTCAAAGGGCATCGACTCTTTGTGATGTGCTTAAAAGCGAGATCCTCAACGAAACCCTAGGAAAGAGGGTATTGCCTTTGAGAGGAAACTCAATCTTGATGGAACATATTGGAAGCTTTGGCGGTACCACAAACCCTCATGGGTTCTTTGCAAAGGACCTCCAGTTGATCCATCTAACTTATCTGGCTTTACATGTGAATCTCCTCATTCTTTTGACGAGTCATTTGACTCCAACTATAAACTGTTCAAAAATCAGAATGGTGAAGTATTTGCTAGATATGTTGGCATTAACTGCAGGAACGGTCCCCCTATGAAGAAAATCTGGGTTCCCAAAAGTTATGTTGAAAGTCTTTAGGTGAATGTCCTCATGACACCACCAGTGAAGAATAGGAACCCCAAATCAAACTCTTCATATGGACCAAATTCTTCATATGGATCCAAGTCCTCATACGGACCAAATTCCTCACATGGATCAAATTCCTCAAAAGGATCAAAATCCTCATATGAACATCATCATGCTAACAACTCTGTTTCGCAGGGTAGAGCTAAGGGCTATGAATATGTGCATTATTCTTCAAATCATTATGTTCATAAGTCCTCGAAGAATTTCTCTGCTTATTCATATGCTTACCCTAACCCCTCTTATGTGAAACGAAATGGTTTGGCATCTTTGCCACCTTTCTCATATGGTGCTCACAGAGTGATGAATTCTTTGCCACCCCTCCAGATGTGGGTGGTGAAGAAAAAGAACTAATCTCTTATGCAGGGCGTGTCTCGATCGTGCTCAAAGCATCAAGAATTTGATGGAGACTGAGCGATTACTGAAAGGACGCAGGCGAATCATGATGAAATGAACTTTCATTTCACACGTCCTCATACTGATTATCTGATCAATTTACTTGATGAAATTAAACCGATGATACTGATGTCATATTCTTCACTGATGAAGTATATGAGTTTGTAAGCTGCACTAATTCATCTGCAGGATGATCAACCCAAAGCAAACGAGTGGGTCCTCGACAGTGGATGTACAAATCACATGACTGGTGACAAGAATCTTTTGATGGATGCTCCCTTAACACTGTCACATCTGAAGCATATCATCTTCGCTGACAAAGGCAAAAGTCGGTATTGGGTCTAGGTAAGGTTGCGATCTCTGATGATCGACACATGGACAAAGTCATGCTTGTCGAGTCCTTAGGATACAACCTCATGTCTGTCTCAATGCTTTGTGATCTTGATATGGTTGTTGTCTTTGGCAAGTTCGTTGTGTTGTGATCATGGAAGCTGACAATTCCAAAGTCTTCGAAGGCTTTAGGAGAGGAGACTTGTACATTGTTGATTTCTCTACAGGACCACAACCTGCCATGTGCTTACTTGCAAAAGCTTCAGAAGGGTGGCTATGGCATCGATGACTTGGTCACGCAAGCATGAGGAATCTGCACACACTCGCGAAGAAGAAGCATGTCATTGGCATTGAGAATGTCAAATTCCTCAAGGATCACTTGTGTGGATCCTGTGAAGCTGGAAAAATGACCAAGGCCAAGCATCCAGCGAAGACTATCATGACCACCACTCGACCGTTTGAGTTGCTTCACATGGATCTCTTCGGTCCTAATCATTATTCTGCTGTGACTAATGATGCATCTCTATATGGCTTTGTTATTGCTGATGATTACTCTCATTACACATGGGTACACATTGTTACTTACAAACATAAAGTGCAGGAAGTCTTCAAACGATTTTCCTCGAGGGCTTCAACCAACTTTGGTGTGAAGATCAAGCACATCGGAGTGACAATGGGCCGAGTTCAAGAATTCGGTCTTAATGACTATCTTGATGAACTTGGTATTACTCATGAGTTATCTGCTCCTTATACTCCTCAGCAAAATGGCGTCGTGGAGCGCAAGAACAGAACTCTTGTTGAGATGGCTTGCACTATGCTTGATGAATACAAAATGCCTCATCGTTTTTGGATGCAATTGATACCGTGTGCCACATCATCAACTGAGTTTATCTTCACAAATTCTTCAAGAAGACTGCCTATGAACTCCTCACTGACAAGAAACCCAATAGAGCACCTACCTTCTGTGATAGATGAACCGGCACCTGAAGATTCTATCAAGTTCAAGGCTACTGAGGATGTCATTCCTACCAAAGAATCTACTGAAGAATTCATTCCAAAATGCGAAGATCGTCGAGCTAATGTACCTGAGGAAAATGCTGAAGAAAATGGTGCTGAAGAAAATGCTGATCAAATTCCTCGACGACAACCAGCTCATCCTCGCGTTGCAAAAGAATTGCAAGTTGAAAAGATCGATGACATTGAAGCAACAGGTCCTCTCACACGCTCAAAAGCTTCACATTTATCTAACTTCTGTGGGCACTATGCTTTTGTCTCTATCACAGAGCCCACTAAGGTAGATGAAGCATTTCTGGAGCCTGAGTGGATTCAGGCCATGCAAGAAGAATTACATCGATTCGAGCTCAACAATGTGCAGGAACTGGTCAAACGTCCAGATCCTCGCAAGCATAATATCATCGGCACAAAGTGGATCTACCGCAACAAGCAAGATGAAAATGGCCTTGTGGTGAGGAATAAGGCACAACTTGTAGCTCAAGGCTACACATAGGTTGAAGGAATTGATTTCGATGAAACTTTTGCACCTGTTGCTAGACTTGAGGCTATTCGCATATTACTTGCGTATGCTAACCATCATAATATCACTTTATATCAAATGGATGTGAAATGTGCATTCCTCAATGGTAAGCTTGAGGAAGAAGTATATGTTGCTCAACCCCCAGGTTTTGAAGATCCAAAGAATCCTGACAAAGTCTTCAGACTCAACAAGGCCCTCTATGGCCTCAAGCAGGCCCCTCAGGTGTGTGATGAATTTGCCTATATGATGAGTGAAGAATATTAAATGTCTATGATGGGAGAGTTGAAATTCTTCTTAGGTCTTCAAATTCATCAACTGCACAATGGCATATTCATATCTCAGGAGAAATACCTCAAGGATGTTCTGAGGAAATTCGGCATGCAAGATTGCAAAGGAGTCAAAATTCCTATGCCCACAAATGGCCATCTATGCACTAATGAAAATGGTATTGACTTCGATCACAAGGTATACCGCTCCATGATTGGTTCTTTATTGTACTTATGTGCATCTAGGCGGATATAATGCTTAGTGTTTGCATGTGTGCCCGATTTCAAGCTACAGAAGGAATCACACCATAAGGTCAGAAGCATATTCTTGATATCTAGCTCACACACCAACACTAGGATTATGGTACCCCAAGGGCTATACCTTTGATCTCATTGGATATTCGACTCGACTATCTTTGGTGATCGTGTGGACCGCAAGTCAACATATGGTACTTGTCATTTCCTCGGACGATCTACAGTGCATTGGTCCTCGAAGAAAGCGAATCTGCGTATCCTTTGTCTACTCCTAAGCCGAGTACATTGCTCTTTGGTTCTTCTTGTGCTCAATTGCTGTGGATGAAGCAAACTCTCAAGGACTACGGCATCAACATGAAGAATGTGCCTCTCTCTTGTAACAATGAGAGTGCCATCAAGATTGCTCACAACCCGATTCGGCACTTTCGAAGACAAAGCACATTCAGATTCGTCATCATTTTCTTCGTGATCATGTGTTGAAGGGCGACATTTCTATTGAGCATGTGAAGACTGAAGAACAGCTAGCCGATATCTTCACAAAGCCCTTGGATGAGAAGAGATTTAGCAAGTTGTTGCGGTGTGAGCTAAATATCTTAGAATCTTTGAATGTTCTTTGAAAAGGACACACTTCCTAACACTTATGCAAAATTGATGACTTAGATGTGCAACACATGAAGAAACAGTTTTCTTCAATCAATGAAGAATAACACTCTAAGTGTGAAGAAATTAATGAAGAATTTGATTCTCAGAACCCTACGACAATTGTACGCGGTGTCTGAAATCATCATTCTTATACGGTGGGTCACGCCACCACCAAAGTTGAAAATCTTCAATTTGAGTTTTTCTCGCTTTTGAAATTCTTGAGTTTTCAAATTCTTCAACTTTGCAAAATCTTCCTTTGTTTCCGTCGTTTTTCTTCATTGGCTATATATATATATATATATATATATATATATATATATATATATATATGGGTTTATGTCCTCTACAGCATTCACTTATGGTTATTTCTTCAAGTTGCATTTTCTGCTAAGTGAATGTGATCAGACCCTTCCCCCTCTATGCTATACTCAACCCAATCTATTCACAAATTCTTCATGTGCGTTCTATTTGAAACTCGTTCAAAATCTTCATTGTGTCCTGTCAGCTGAAGAAATTGCAAACGGAACTTTAAAACTAATCTTATCCAAATTTTCAGTTTTGCCGCTCAAACCGTCCCGTATCCCACGATAGACTTATCTATTCACCCACGATCTAACACGATATCCACTCTTCAGTACGTGGTTGACACATGTCAAGCAAATTAGAAGGGCTAGGGGCACGTTCGTCCTAAATCTTCGGGCGAACAATTTTTCACTGCGACTATAAATACCCCCTCACCCTTCCTCACTTCCTTTACTTCGCTCGACCGCTCTCTCTCTCGCTTGAGCTTCTCAAACCCTAGCGCCGCCGCTACTCCATCATCGCCGATGAGGAAGAGCTTCACTGCCTCGACCTCGTCGCCGTCGTACTCGCGTCGGCCGCGGAAATCTTCACTCCGCCGCTGTCGTAGCTGTCTTCCTCCGCCAAGTTAGGGCGTGGAAGATCTGAACTGACGAGCTTCAAATCTACACTTCTCAGTTTGTCGTGTTCTTCATCAAGGGTAATTAAAAGTTACTTTTACTGCCCTCTTTGATTCAAATTTTCTCCACAAAATCTTCAAAGGTGTTTTATTCTTCAAATCCTCACACACAAAACACCTCACTAGTCATCTATTCTTGATTCGTTTCCCTAAGCATCATTTTCTTCAAGATTCCTCAATTGTGTGGATCGTCGATCTATACAACTCTGGAACCTAAGACAAAGTACGCTTAGTGAAATTCTTCAGGACTCATCTGGTCAAATTCCTCAAACTTGTTCATTTTGAAAACCTTACGAGAACGATATGACCTCTTCGAATTCCTCGCAACTATACTCTGTTCACAGGTACTCATGTCCACTGCTGAATCACTAGGTTCTCATCAACTTAAGTCATTTGCAGCGTTCCTTGAAGAAAAGTTGCATACTTCTTCAGAGAATTCGATTGTTCAAATTCCTCATCTGAAGAATATGGCAGAAGGTAAGAAACCACAGAAAGGAGGAAAGAAGCCTGAGGTCATGACTGCATTTGAAATTCCTGAGGACACCTGTGCTGACTATTGCACACCTGATGAGGCCAAGTTCAGAAAGGAGAACAAAAATCAGCGCAAGGTGCGCATACAGAGGATTGAAAGGAGATGGGCAAGAGAATGGAGGGAGTACAAATATGTAACTCCAAAGTATATGAAGAAATTCGCTCTAAATCCTCCATGCCCAAGAGCTCCATTGGCACCTGGTCAAGAAGCTGATCCCACCAGCATCAAGCGCGGTGAGGATTTTCCTGAAGAATGGGCCAAACGCCAAGCCAAGTTGGCAAGACAAGCCAAAGAAGCAGTGAGGAAATTTAATGAAGACTCTGCTGCTGCTGCTGCCACAAAGGCCTCTGACAAGCCTAGAAAATCAATGGCAAAGAAGCCTGCTCAAAAGCTAAGTGCTTCATCAACTGTGCCCCCACGGCCAAGTTCCTCAGCAATGCCCTCACGGCCAGAATCTTCAAAGCCCTGACGGCCGATTCCTCACGCTGCTCCTGCTCCTCCAAAGTCCTTAGTTGCTCCGGCAAAGTCCTCAACACCTGTACACCTGGCCACATGCCAAAGGACTACAAGCATCTCCATTGCCTCTGGTGTCTCAGCGAGTTCCTCAGCTGCACCAAAGTATTCATCAGGCCCCACTCTACTGAAGACCAAGGCCACTGCTGGATGAGGTCCTCGGCCTAGTCCGAAGAAGAAACAAGTTGCCTTCCAAGTGCCATCTAACGATGATGAACTTGCAGAAATCATCAGAGATAGGCAAGAAAGGGCCGCTAGAGCCAAAGACACAAATGTGCCACTACTTTTGGATCCTAAGGTGATCCTCGACTACATTGATCTATGGCACAAGGACCCAAACACTTCTATGCCTGATTTTCATTTGACTCCTGGCCAGAGTCACGTGCTGACCCATTTCATCAATGAAGAGAAATGGAAATTTGAGAAGGCCAGACAAATCAAGAAGGCTCAGTTCAGGAAAGAGAAGTTCCTGAGGAACAACGTTGTCAAAATGACAACCGATGAACTCCTCACGATCGATCTGAAATCAAAGCCCTCGTGATGATTTCAATGCTTATTATCTTGATTGGCAAGGAGCCAAAGTCGAGTTCGTTAAAGCGACCGAGAAGTTCACCAAGGTTGCAGCCCCTTCGCAATAAGAAATTCCTCAAGTGAAGCCTCTACTCAAGAAAGCGAAGAACATGCCAAGACCGTGATGATTTTCATCTTCTTGAAGAAAATGCTAGTTCGAGTGATGACTCCATTCCACCCCCGAAGAAACTGCCAGGCATCCACTAGTGGTGCGCTGAAGAAAACGAAGAAGTCGAGCAACAAAGATCATCGGTTGTGCGAGGAAATACAAACGATTCCTCGGCTCCTCCTGCGCCTACCCCAACTCCTATCCTTCCATCTGCGTCAAATGTGAGGAAGACCAAGGCTGCAGAGAAAGCTGCGGTGAAGAAAAGGAAAGCATCATCTACTTGATTCTTGACTCAAGAAGAAAATGAAGACTATGACCAACTCACTTGAGAATCCAATTGATCTTGTTACGATCTCCACCATGCCATCAAGGACCTTGTTCCTTATGGTGAAGAATATGTGATCCTAAGCGGATCGATGAAGAAAATCATTCTCCGCTTCGTCGGAGCAGATTGATGAAGAAATTGAAGTGGATGCGATCCCTTGACACTTGTTGCTTCCTCGCCCATGCCTCGGTTCACGGTGAAGAGGTGGCGTTGAAGAAATGAAGATGAAGACGTGGATATTGGATGCACCACGCTGTGATGAATGATGACTTTTGGGAAAGTCGGCATCCCAATTCTCCACACTTCACCCCACTACAACAAATACCTCAGTCCCCTGCACCAACCGTTCAAATGGGCTCTGAAGAAACTCATCCCACCTCGTGCATGCATGAAGAAATTCCAGCCACTAGTCTTTGAAGAAATTGTTCTTCCGATACCTTGAACATGTAGTCCGCCATCAAGAGGAACCAGAAATTCCTCGACTGAAGAACCAGAGATTGTGATTCACGAGGTTGTGATGCAACTCACTGACAATCCTGTGCCCAAGCCAAAGGATCCATTCTCAAAGAAGCAAAAGTTCAAGGCTGCTGATTTCTTCAACGAGCATGTGTTCTTCACTGACTATAATCCCTATGATTCTGCTTGCATAAGGAAGAGGCATTTCTGAACTGCTAGTCAAGCAAATTTCTATTCCTCTGTCCTATTCGACAAAGACAAAGTCTTCGATCATGCACACATTCCTCACATGGACATGGAATCTCTGTCGTGCTTCGAGCCGGTCCTCGGTGTTCTTCACGATCTTTGGATTCTTGAATTTCTGACCGACATCTGTGATTGGAATGAAGAACTCATTCTTCAATTCTATGTGACGCCGCACATCACAGAAATTCGAAGATGTGAACTCTTGGGTGCTGGATGGATGTCGAAAATACTCACTACAAGGCACCAAAGAATCGAATTGCTTCGTGCCCTTCCACTCAGTCCTCCCCTTGATGGTGCTCGTTGCATCTACAATGAACCCGAGCTTACAAATCATTACATGCAAGTGCTGATGAAGCCTTTGAAGCCAGGGCAGGCCCCACGAACCAAATTCCTCGTCAAGGAATTACTGTATGTGCCTCGGACTGTCTATCACATTCTGACGAAGACAATGAGTCCTATCAAAGGCCATGACTCAAATGATGAAGAAGTCGTTGGAATCATGAAGAATATGCTTTTCAATATCATTCATGGTGTTCCCGTCAACTTCCATGATTTCTTCATGAGGACTCTGGCAAATATTGCTATGTCACCGTTTGAGCTGAAGCCTTATGCACCATGGATTATGAAATTCATCAGGACAAGGTCTTCACTCAACTACAAGGCTGATACTCTGAACCATGGCAATTTCTTGCCTCCAATTGAAGTCCTCAAACAAACATTTTCCTTAGCTGATGACAAAGGCAAGGCAACTGCTGTGATAGATGAAGGCATTCGTCCATTGGATGGTCAATTTCGCAAGGCTGCATCCTACTCCACCAATGATGACTCTGCCACACATGATTCTGCTGCCAACACCTCTGCCAAGCAAATTCCTCAAGCCACAGCACCCAGGGTGATGACTGATCGTGAGTTACTCCTCAGTCTCCATCAGAAAGTTGATCGCAATCATAAATGGGCCAAGCGTCACTTTGGTTCAATTCTTTACAACATGACGTCAACACACAATGTAGTGAAGAAAAACCTATACTACCTCCATGAAACCTTCAACCGTACCTGGGCTGTTCTATCTCATATCTACAGCGCCGAAGATCTGAAGGCATGGGTCTCAAGCAAGAATTTGACTGGTCTGCACCTCCACCGAAGAAATTCAAGAAGGTCAAGGTTCCTTCCTTGGTGGCCAGCTCCTATTCTTCATCGCGCGACAATCGATGAAAATGAAGACTTGGGCGACAACTGCGGCGAGGCCCTACTATGACAATCAACCCGGCGACGCCGGGCGCCCTCCATCAACTTGATATTCTTGAGGCGTTAGTCCTCAGTTTCGATCCTTTTGGTCATTCGATGACAAAGGGGGAGAAATCTGAGTTAGTCTTCAAGCGGGTCTATTATATGGGCGTTTTTTTTGCTAAGTTACAACTCTCGCTCTTCTAAAACATTTATTGGATCGAGTTGTAATCTTAAAACCGATGGTGCTCTGATACTTTTGATGCACTGTGCTCTGATTTTGCATGCTTGTTCCTCGTTAATATTATTGCATGTTGGAAATATGCCCTAGAGGCAATAATAAAAGTATTATTATATTTCCTTGTTCATGATAATTGTCTTTTATTCATGCTATAACTGTATTATCCGGAAATCGTAATACACGTGTGAATACATAGACCACAACATGTCCATAGTGAGCCTCTAGTTGACTAGCTCGTTGATCAACAGATAGTCATGGGTTTCCCGGCTATGGACATTGGATGTCGTTGATAACGGGATCACATCATTAGGAGAATGATGTGATGGACAAGACCCAATCCTAAGCATAGCACAAGATCGTGTAGTTCGTTTGCTAGAGCTTTTCCAATGTCAAGTATCTCTTCCTTAGACCATGAGATCGTGTAACTCCGGATCTGGTAGGAGTGCTTTGGGTGTATCAAACGTCACAACGTAACTAGGTGACTATAAAGGTGCACTACGGTATCTCCGAAAGTGTCATTGGGTTGACACGGATCGAGGCGAGATTTGTCACTCCGTATGACGGAGAGGTATCTCTGGGCCCACTCGGTAATGCATCATCATAATGAGCTCAAAGTGAACAAGTGGTTGGTCACGGGATCATGCATAACGGTACGAGTAAAGTGACTTGCCGGTAACGAGACTGGACAAGGTATTGGGATACCGACGATCGAGTCTTGGGCAAGTAACGTACCGATTGACAAAGGGAATTGTATATGGGGTTTGATCGAATCCTCGACATCATGGTTCAACTGATGAAATCATCGTGGAACATGTGGGAGCCAACATGGGTATCCAGATCCCGCTGTTGGTTATTGACCGGAGAGTCGTCTCGGTCATGTTCGCATGTCTCCGAACCCGTAGGGTCTACACATAAGGTTCGGTGGCGCTATGGTTATTAGGAAGACTTGTATGTGATTTCGAATGTTGTTGAGTCCGGATGAGATCCAAGACGTCATGAGGAGTTCCTAATGGTCGGGAGGTGAAGTTTTATATATGGGAAGTTGTCATGCGGACAGGAAAGTTTGGGGCTTATCGGTATTGTACTGGGCCACCGGAGAGGTTCGAGGGTCCACCGGAGGGGCCACCCCTCCCGAGAGGGCCACATGGGCCGCAAGGGGCAGGAGCCAGCCTGGAGGCTGGGTGCGCCCCACCTTGGGCCCATGCGCCTAGGGTTGGGGAAACCCTAAGGGCGCCCGCCCTTCTTTGGGGCAAGTCCCCCTCCACCGCCGCCCCCTCTAGATCTCATCTAGAGGGTGGCGCCTGCCCCTTCCCCTATAAATAGAGGGGTGAGGGAGGCTGCTATACACATCCCAAGGCGCAGCCCTCCCTCCCAACGCCTCTCCTCCTCCGTTCGTGCTTGGCGAAGCCACAGCCGAGATCTTCTTTGCCAACATCACCACGCCGTCGTCTTTGCCGTTGGAGCAATCTTCCTCAACCTCTCCTTCCTCCTTGCTGGATCAAGGCGGAGGAGACGTCATCCGTCCCGTCGTGTGTTGAGCGCGGAGGTGCTGTCCGTTCGACACTTGGTCATCGGTGATCCGAATCACGGCGAGTCGACTCCATCATCACCCTTCCCTTGAGCGCTTCCGCACCCGATCTACAAGTGGTATGTAGATGCAAACTCACTCCCTTGACTCGTTGCTTAGATGAACTCATAGATGGATCTTGGTGAAACCGTAGGAAAATTTTAATTTTCGCAGCGTTCCCCAACAAAGGCATCATGAGCTAGGTCTATCGTAGTTCTCTATTGCACGAGTAGAACACAATTTTGTTGTGGGCGTGGATCTTGTCAACTTGCTTGCCACTACTAGTCTTTTCTTGCTTGAGGTATTGTGGGATGAAGCTGCCGGACCAACCTTACACGTGCGCTTCGTGAGACCGGTTCCACCGACGGACATGCACTAGTTGCATAAGGTGGTGGCGGTGTCTCTCTCCCACTTTAGTTGGGCGGATTCGATGAAAAGGGTCCTTATGAAGGGTAAATAGAAGTTGACAAAATCACGTTGTGGATATTCATAGGGAAGAAAACGTTCTTGCTAGAACCCAATTGCAGCCACGTAAAAGATGCAACAACAATTAGAGGACGTCTAACTTGTTTTTGCAGCAATTGTCATGTGATGTGATATGGCCAGAAGTTGTGATGAATGATGAATGATATATTGTGATGTATGAGATCATGTTCTTGTAATAGGATTCACGACTTGCATGTCGATGAGTATGACAACCGGCATGAGCCATAGGAGTTGTCTTTATTTTTGTATGACTGCGTGTCATTGAAGAGCGCCATGTAAATTACTTTACTTTATTGCTAAACCGTTAGCCATAGAAGTAGAAGTAGTCGTTGGCGTGACAACTTCATGAAGACACGATGATGGAGATCATGATGATGGAGATCATGGTGTCATGCGGTGACAAGATGATCATGGAGCCCCAAGATGGAGATCAATGGAGCTATATGATATTGGCCATATCATGTCACTACTATATAATTGCATGTGATGTTTATTATGTTTATGCATCTTGTTTACTTAGAACGACGGTAGTAAATAAGATGATCCTTACAACTATTTCAAGAAGTGTTCTCCCCTAAGCGTGCACCGTTGCTACGGTTAAATCGTTTCAAGCACCACGTGATGATCGGGTGTGATAGATCCTTACGTTCACATACAACGGGTGTAAGACAGTTTTACACATGCAAAACACTTAGGGTTAACTTGACGAGCCTAGCATGTACAGACATGGCCTCGGAACATGGAGACCGAAAGGTCGAACACGAGTCGTATGGAAGATACGATCAACATGAAGATGTTCACCGACGATGACTAGTCCGTCTCACGTGATGATCGGACACGGCCTAGTCGACTCGGATCGTGTAACACTTAGATGACTAGAGGGATGTCAAATCTTAGTGGGAGTTCATTGAATAATTTGATTAGATGAACTTAATTATCATGAACTTAGTCTAAAACCTTTGCAAATATGTCTTGTAGATCAAATGGCCAACGCTCATGTCAACATGAACTTCAACGCGTTCCTAGAAAACCAAGCTAAAAGATGATGGCAGCAACTATACGGATTTGGGTCCTAACACGAGATCATCCTCATAGCTGCCAAGATACAATATGTCCTAGAAGGACCGCTAGGTGGCGCTCCGTCGAGAGAACCAAGGCGTTATGAGCGCTTGGCGGTCTCGTCTTGATGATTACTCCCTCGTTCGGTGCGGCATGCTTTGACTTAGAACGGGGCTCCAAAAGCGTTTTGAGCATCACGGAGCATATGAGATGTTGAAGAGCTGAAACTTGTTTTCCAAGCTCATGCCCGGTCGAGAGATATGATGTCTCCGACAAGTTCTATAGTTGTAAGATGGAGGAAAACAGTTCTATCGGTGAGCACATACACAAGATGTGCAGGTTGCACAACCGCTGACTCAAATGAACATTAACCTCCACGATGAGGCGGTCATTGATGAATCCTTGATCGCTCCCATCAAGCTACAAGAGCTTTGTGATGAACTACAATATGCGGGGATGGTGAAGACCATTCTGAAGTATTTTCAATGTTGAAGTCGTGAGGCTGAAATCAAGAAAGAACATCAAGTGTTGATGTCAATAAGACCACTAAGTTCAAGAAGGGCAAGGGCAAGAAGAACTTCAAGAAGGACGACAAGGATGTTGCGCGCCCGTAAGCCGATTCGGAAGAAGTCAAACAATGGACCCAAGCACGAGATTGAGTGCTTTTATTGCAAGGGAAGGGTCCTTTGAAGCGGAACGCCCCAAATACTTAGCGGATAAGAAGGCCGCAACACCAAAGGTATATTTGATATACATGTAATTGATGTGTACCGTACCGATTACTCGTAGTAACTCCCGGGTATTTGATACGGTGCCGTTGCTCATATTTGTAACTCACGGCAGAGCTGCGGAATAAACGGAGACTGGCGAAGGGCGAGGTGACGATCTTGCGTCGGGAATGGTTCGAGGTCGATGTGATCGCCGTCGACACGCTACCTCTACATTTACCTCGGGATTAGTTATAAACCTTAATAATTGTTATTTGGTGCCAAGTTTGAGCATGAACATTGTATCCGGATCTCGTTTGATCTGAGATGGCTACTCATTTAAATCCGAGAATAATGGTTGTTCTATTTATATGAGAGATATGTTTTATGGTCATGCCCCTACGGTCGATGGTTTATTCTTAATGAATCTCGGCGTAGTATTACACATATTCATAGTGTGAATGCCAAAAGATGTAAAGTTGATAACGATAGTCCCACATACTTGTGGCATGCCGCCTTGGTCACATTGGTGTCAAGCGCATGAAGAAGCTCCATCTTGATGGACTTTTAGAGTCTCTCGATTATGAATCATTTGACACATGCGAACCATGCCTCATGGGCAAAATGACCAAGACTCCGTTCTCCAGAACAATGGAGCGAGCAACCAACTTGTTGGAAATCATACATACCGATGTATGCGGTCCAATGAGCGTTAAGGCTCGCGGAGGATATCGTTATGTTCTCACTCTCACTGATGACTTGAGTAGATATGGGTATGTCTACTTGATGAAACACAAGTCTGAGACCTTTGAAAAGTTCAAGGAATTTCAAAATGAGGTAGAGAATCAACGTGATCGAAGGATAAAGTTTCTACAATCAGATCGTGGAGGAGAATACTTAAGTCACAAATTTGGTACACACTTAAGGAAATGTGGAATCGTTTCACAACTCACGCCGCCTGGAACACCTCAGCGTAACAGTGTGTCCGAACGTCTTAATCGCACTCTATTGGATATGGTGCGGTCAATGATGTCTCTTACCAATTTACTGCTATCGTTTTGGGGATACGCTCTAGAGACAACTACATTCACTTTAAATAGGGCACCCTCTAAATCCGTTGAGACGACACCGTATGAATTATGGTTTGGTAAGAAACCTAAGCTGTCGTTTCTAAAAGTTTGGGGATGCGATGCTTATGTCAAGAAACTTCAACCTGAAAAGCTCAAACCCAAGTCGGAAAAATGCGTCTTCATAGCATACCCTAAGGAAACTGTTGGGTATACCTTCTACTTAAGATCCGAGGGCAAGATCTTTGTTGCCAAGAACGGATGCTTTACGGAAAAAGTTTCTCTCGAAAGAAGTAAGTGGGAGGAAAGTAGAACTCGATGAAGTACTACCTCTCGAGCGGAAAAGTAGTGCAGCTAAGGAAAATGTTCTGTGATGCCTACACCAACCGAAGAGGAAAATAATGATGTTGATCAAGGTACTTGGATCAAGTTGCTCTTGAACTTCAGAGGTCCACAAGGACACGTTCCGCACTGAGTGGTGCGGCAACCCTATCACGGAAATCATGTTGTTGAGACAACGGTGAACCTTGAACTATGAAGAAGCGATGGCGGGCCCAGATTCCAACAAATGGCTTGAAGCCATGAAATCCGAGATAGAATCCATGTATGAAAACAAAGTATGGACTTTGGAGACTTGCCGATGATCGTGAGCGATAGAAAACAAATGGATTTTTAAGAAGAAGGCGGACGCGGATGGTAATGTTACCATCTATAAAGCTCGACTTGTCGCTAAGGGTTATCGACAAGTTCAAGGGATTGACTACTGACGAGACATTCTCTCCGTGGCGAAGTGAAGTCCGTCCGAATCATGTTAGCAATTGCCGCATACTATGATTATGAGATATGGCGATGGACATCAAAGCGGCATTCCTTAACGGACATCTTAAGGAAGAGCTGTATATGATGCAATCGGAAGGTTTTGTCGATCCTAAGAACGCTAACAAAGTATGCAAGCTCCAATGATCCATTTATGGTGGTGCAAGCATCTCGGAGTTGGAACATTCGCTTTGATGAGATGATCAAAGCATTTGGGTTTATCTTGAGACTTATGGAGAAGCTGCGTTTACAAGAAAGTGAGTGGGAGCTCAGAGCATTTCTCATATTATATGTAGATGACATACTCCTAATGGGAAATGATATAGAACTTCGGACAACATTAAGGCCTACTTGAATAAGTGTTTTTCAATGAAGGACCTTGGAGAAGCTACTTATATATTAGGCATCAAGATCTATAGAGATAGATCGAGGCGCCTCATAGGTCTTTCACAAAGCACATACCTTGATAAGATTTTGAAGAAGTTCAAAATGGATCAGTCAAGAAGGGTTCTTGCCTATGTTGCAAGGTGTGAGATTGAGCTCGGCCCGGTCCCGACCACGACAAAAGATAAAGAAGAGATGAGTGTCATCCCTATGCTTCAGCCATAGGATCTATTATGTATGCCATCTTGTGTACGGACTGATGTAAACCTTGCCGTAAGTTTGGTAGCAAGGTACCAAAGTAATCCCGCAAGGAACACTTTGGACAGCGGTCAAGAATATCTGAAGTACACGAAAGGACAAAGGACATGTTTCTCATTTATGGAGGTGACGAAGAGCTTGTCGTAAAGGGTTACGTCGGCGCTAGCCGACACGATCTGATGACTCTAAGTCACAAACCGGATCGTGTATATGTTGAATGGTGGAGCGATGGTAGTGCAACCGCAAGCGAAGCGTCGTGTGGGATCTACATGTGAAGCGGAATACATGGCAGCCTCGGAGGCAGCGCATGAAGCAATTTGGGTGAAGGAGTTCATCACCGACCTAGGAGTCATACCCAATGCATCGGGGCCGATCAAACTCTTCTGTGACAACACTGGAGCTATTGCCCTTGCCAAGGAGCCCAGGTTTCACAAGAAGACCAGGCACATCAAGCGTCGCTTCAACACCATCCGTGAAAATGTTCAAGATGGAGACACAGATATTTGCAAAGTACATACGGATCTGAATGTCGCAGATCCGTTGACTAAACCTCTCTCGCGAGCAAAACATGATCAACACCAGAACTCTATGCGTGTTCGATTCATCACAATGTAACTAGATTATAGACTCTAGTGCAAGTGGGAGACTGTTGGAAATATGCCCTAGAGGCAATAATAAAAGTGTTATTATATTTCCTTGTTCATGATAATTGTCTTTTATTCATGCTATAATTGTATTATCCGGAAATCGTAATACACGTGTGAATACATAGACCACAATATGTCCCTAGTGAGCCTCTAGTTGACTAGCTTGTTGATCAACAGATAGTCATGGTTTCCTGGCTATGGACATTGGATGTTGTTGATAACGGGATCACATCATTAGGAGAATGATGTGATGGACAATACCCAATCCTAAGCATAGCACAAGATCGTGTAGTTCGTTTGCTATAGCTTTTCCAATGTCAAGTATCTCTTCCTTAGACCATGAGATCGTGTAACTCCCGGATACCCTAGGAGTGCTTTGGGTGTATCAAACGTCACAACGTAACTGGGTGACTATAAAGGTGCACTACAGGTATCTCCGAAAGTGTCTGTTGGGTTGACACGGATCGAGACTGGTATTTGTCACTCCGTATGACGGAGAGGTATCTCTAGGCCCACTCGGTAATGCATCATCATAATGAGCTCAAAGTGAAAAAGTGGTTGGTCACGGGATCATGCATTACGGTACGAGTAAAGTGACTTGCTGGTAGCGAGACTGAACAAGGTATTGGGATACCGACGATCGAGTCTCGGGCAAGTAACGTACCGATTGACAAAGGGAATTGTATATGGGGTTTGATCGAATCCTCGACATCGTGGTTCAACCGATGAAATCATCGTGGAACATGTGGGAGCCAACATGGGTATCCAGATCCCGCTGTTGGTTATTGACCGGAGAGTCGTCTCGGTCATGTTCGCATGTCTCCCGAACCGTAGGGTCTACACACTTAAGGTTCGGTGGCGCTAGGGTTATTAGGAAGACTTGTATGTGATTACGAATGTTGTTGAGTCCGGATGAGATCCCGGACGTCACGAGGAGTTCGGAATGGTCCGGAGGTGAAGTTTTATATATGTGAAGTTGTCATGCGGACACCGAAAAGTTTGAGGGCTTATCGGTATTGTCAGGGGCCACCGGAGAGGTTCCGGGGTCTCTGGGAGGGCCACCTCCCGGGAGGGCCACATGGGCCGCAAGGGCAGGGAGCCAGCCCCGGAGGGCTGGGCGCCCCCACCTTGGGCCCATTTTCCTAGGGTTGGGGGGGAAACCCTAAGGGGGGCGCCCCCCTTGCTTGGGGGGCAAGTCCCCCCTCCCTGGCTGCCGCCCCCCTCTAGATCCCATCTAGAGGGGTTGGCGCCCCTTGCCCCTTCCCCTATTAATAGAGGGGTGAGGGGAGGGCTGCTATACACATCCCAAGGCGCAGCCCCTCCCCTCCCCAACACCTCTCCTCCTCCGTTACGTGCTTGGCGAAGCCTTGTCGGAGTACTGCTGCACCAACATCACCACGCCGTCGTGCTGCCGTTGGAGCAATCTTCCTCAACCTCTCCTTCCTCCTTGCTGGATCAAGACAGAGGAGACGTCGTCCGTCCCGTACGTGTGTTGAACGTGGAGGTGCTGTCCGTTCAGCACTTAGTCATCGATGATCCGAATCACGGCGAGTACGACTCCATCATCACCCTTCCCTTGAACGCTTCCGCACCCGATCTACAAGTGGTATGTAGATGCAAACTCACTCCCTTGACTCGTTGCTTAGATGAACTCATAGATGGATCTTGGTGAAACCGTAGGAAATTTTTTAATTTTCTGCAACGTTCCCCAACATTGCACGCATGCTAAATTTCTTCAGGCACCATATTTCATCATGCATTTCAAATTCTTCATATTATATGTCAAATGCATGTATGAATTACAAGATATAGGGGGAGATCTCCATGATTCAACTCTTCAAGTGTGCATTGCTTCAAAAGCAAATTCCTCAGTATGCACATCTTCAGGGGGAGTTCTTCTATATCTTGCAATCAAATTCCTCAATATCAGTACTTACACTTCATTTGTTTATCCCGTTGAAAACTTAACCTATATTGTCATCAATCACCAAAAGGGGAGATTGTAAGTGCATCTAGTGCCCTTAGTGATTTTGGTGTATTGAAGACTTATAGGTTAAGGGACTAATGTGTTTATGAGTGTACACAGGTCTACAAGTCTATGAGGAGTTTGATATTTACAGAGAAAGTTGACCCCTAAAAATGAATATCTTCGACTGAACATTTTGGTATTCCTGAAGACTTTCATGAAGACTTTGAAAGTAAAGAAATTGGTGTGTCCGTGAAGATTTGATATTCATGCGAGGAATATGAAGCTTGAAGACTTTCGTTTTCATAGTTTTGTTTTTCTCTTTCTTGAGTCATAGGAAACACCGTCTTCGTTAAAGGGGTCGAGGAAATACTAAGGAAAAATTTCCATGTGATGCTCAACTCAAAATCCTACACCTACCAATCCCTTCGAGTGAAGCCATTGGAAATCTCATACAGTTCAGTCAAGTTCTTCAGTGATAGAGACGAAGTTCTTCTGGTCACTGAGGAATTTGTTCTGATTGAGGAGTTAGGAATTCGCCAGTGCGGATTGCCTACATAGTGAGGAACATGATAGCCATGAGGAATTTGAGAGTCAAATTTCCGACCGTTGCTGTGCTACGCGCCAGCTGTCCCAAAATATCTTATCCACATAACGGTCATATCATTGAAGGGCATTTCTCCCTTGGCTATAAATAGCCGCCCCCTACAACCACTAGCTGGTTGGCTGCTCCGAGAGAAACTGACACTTGTCATTTGAGAGCAACCCATCCTCCGAGGACTTTGAGCGAAAATCATCGAGTGAGGAAAATCCAAACCCAAACACCCACAAACCCAAAGTGATTGAGCATCACTGAAGAGATTGATCCTGTGTGGATCCGACGCTTGTTACATTTGAAGACTGTGCTTCTTCCAGAAGGTTAGGCGTCATGGTCTAGAGCATCCAAGAGGAATTGTGGATCGCCGAGTGACTGAAGTCTGTGAAGGTTTGGAAGTCGCCTGAAGACTTACCACGAGTGATTGGACGAGGTCTATGTGACCTTAGTTCAAGGAGAATACGGTGAGGACTTGGTGTCCCGAGCTGCGTGCTCGCGGCGATCGGGTGTCCGGACTGTGTGTCCTCGAGTTTAAATACTCGGCCGCTCCAACCAGACGTATAACCGAGACAGCAGTTGGAACTGGTCTACCAAATCATTGTCTTCACCAACCTTATCGGTTCTATTTCCTCAACTCATTCATTTCCTCATTCTTGTGTTGAGTGTTTGTTCATATCTGTGTTTGAAGACTTTGACTGAAGACTTTCTCAATTTCCTCAGTTCAATTTCTTCAGTATGTTTGTCTTCATCTTGTGTTATCCTGTGTTTACGCTTTCTGTACTTTGTGTTTGTCTTCATTTCATCATAATGACTATGTGTGTATTCTGTTATGCTTACTTCTGAGTACTTATTCCGATGCAGTTCTTCGCTAAGGAATTTACTCACCGGCAAATTCCTCAGTGAAGAATTCATAAAAATCGCCTATTCACCCCCCCTCTAGTCGATATAACGCACTTTCAGTGTGATATGCAAAAGAAGAAAGATACGAATAATAATATTGTTAAATTGAAGTTATTTCCGTTTTCACTTAGAGATCGTTCTAAAGTTTGGTTTTCGTCTTTGCCTAAAAATAGTATTGATTCTTGGAACAAGTGCAAAGATGTTTTTATCTCTAAGTATTTTCCTCCTGCTAAGATTAGCACTCTTAGGAACAATATTATGAATTTTAAACAACTTGATCATGAGCATGTTGCCCAATCTTGGGAAATAATGAAATTGATTATTCGCAATTGCCCTACTCATGGTTTGAATTTATGGATGATCACACAAAAAATTATGCCGGTTTGAACTTTGCTTCTAGAAATCTTTTAGATTCGGCCACGGGAGGCACGTTTATGGAAATCACGTTAGGAGATGCTACAAAACTTCTTGATAATATTATGGCTAATTATTCTCAATGGCACACCGAAAGATCTTCTAGTAAAAAAGTGCACGCTATAGAAGAAATCAATGTTTTGAGTGGAAAGATGGATGAACTTATGAAGTTATTTGCTACTAAAAATACTCTTCTTGATCCCAATGATATGCCTTTGTCTACCTTGATTGAGAATAATAATGAATCTATGGATGTGAATTTTGTTGGTAGGAATAGTTTTGCAAACAATGCTTATCGAGGAAACTTTAATCCTAGACCGTTCCCTAGTAATTCCTTTAATAATTATGGAAATTCCTACAATAATTCCTATGGTAATTTTAATAAGATGCCCTCTGATTTTGAGAATAGTGTGAAAGAATTTATGATTTCTCAAAAGAATTTTAATGCTTTCCTTGAAGAAAAATTGCTCAAAGTTGATGATTTGGCTAGGAACGTTGATAGACTTTCGCTTGATGTTGATTCTCTTAAACTTAGATCTACTCCTCCTAAGCATGATATCAATGAGTTGTTGGGGAACGTAGTAATTTCAACAATTTTCCTACGCACACGCAAGATCATGGTGATGGTATAGCAATGAGAGGGGAGAGTGTTCGTCCACGTACCCTCGTAGACCGTAAGCGGAAGCGTTTAGCACAACGCAGTTGATGTAGTCGTACGTCTTCACGATCCGACTGATCCAAGCACCGAACGTACGGGGCCTCCAAGTTCAGCACACGTTCAGCTCGATGACGATCTCCGCCTCCGATCCAGCCGAGCTCGGAGATGAGTTCCACAAGACGACGGCGTGGTGAAGATGATGATGTTCTACCGGCGCAGGGCTTTGCCTAAACTCCGCGACGATATGACCGAGGTGGAATATGGTGGAGGGGGGCACCGCACACGGCTAAGGAACGACCCGTAGATCAACTTGTGTGTCTATGGGGTGCCCCCGCCCCCGTATATAAAGGAGCTAGGGGGGAGGAGGAGGCCGGCCAAGGAGGGCGCGCCAAGGGGGAGTCCTACTCCCACCGGAGTAGGACTCCTTCTTTCCAAGTAGGAGGAGGAGAAAGGGGAAAGAGGAGGAAGAGGGAAGGAAAGGGGGCGCCGCCTTCCCTTGTCCTATTCGGACTAGGAGGGGAGGCGCGCGCCCCTTCCCCGCTCCTTCCCTCTTCTCCCTCGTGGCCCATGTAGGCTCAATAACCCCGGGGTTCCGTAACCTCCGGTACTCGGTAAAATGCCGATTTCACCCTAACGATTCCGATGTCCAAATATAGGCTTCCAATATATCAATCTTTATGTCTCGACCATTTCGAGACTCCTCGTCATGTCCGTGATCACATCCGGGAGTCCGAACAAACTTCGGTACTTATAAACTCATAATAAAATTGTCATCGTAACGTTAAGCGTGCGGACCCTACGGGTTTGAGAACTATGTAGACATGACCTAGAACCATTCTCGGTCAATAACCAATAGCGGGACCTGGATGCCCATATTGGTTCCTACATATTCTACGAAGATCTTTATCGGTCAAACCGCATAACAACATACGTTGTTCCCTTTGTCATCGGTATGTTACTTGCCCGAGATTTGATCGTCGGTATCCAATACCTAGTTCAATCTCATTACCGGCAAGTCTCTTTACTCGTTCCGTAATACATCATCTCATAACTAACTCATTAGTTACAATGCTTGCAAGGCTTAGGTGATGAGTATTACCGAGAGGACCCAGAGATACCTCTCCGACAATCGGAGTGACAAAACCTAATCTCGAATTATGCCAACCCAACATGTACCTTCGAAACACCAGAGAGCACCTTTATAATCACCCAGCATGCTGTGACGCTTGGTAGCACACAAAGTGTTCTTCCGTAAACGGAGTTGCACAATCTCATAGTTGCGGGAACTTTGTATAAGTCATGAAGAAAGCAATAGCGGTATACTAAACGATCAAGTGCTAGGCTAACGGAATGGGTCATGTCAATCACATCATTCTCCTAATGATGTGATCCCACTAATCAAATGACAACACATGTCTATGGTTAGGAAACATAACCATCTTTGATTAATGAGCTAGTCAAGTAGAGGCATACTAGTGACTATAGTTTTGTTTATGTATTCACACATGTATCATGTTTCCGGTTAATACAATTCTAGCATGAATAATAAACATTTATCATGATATGAGGAAATAAATAATAACTTTATTATTGCCTCTAGGGCATATTTCCTTCAGTCTCCCACTTGCACTAGAGTCAATAATCTAGATTACATAGTAATGATTCTAACACCCATGGAGTCTTGGTGCAGATCATGTTTTGCTTGTGAGAGAGGCTTAGTCAACGGGTCTGCCACATTCAGATCCGTATGTATTTTGCAAATCTCTATGTCTCCCACTTGGACTTGGTCCCGAATGGAATTGAAGCGTCTCTTGATGTGCTTGGTCCTCTTGTGAAATCTGGATTCCTTTGCCAAGGCAATTGCACTAGTATTGTCACAGAAGATCTTCATTGGTCCCGATGCACTAGGTATGACACCTAGATCGGAAATGAACTCCTTCATCCAGACTCCTTCATTTGCTGCTTCAGAAGTAGCTATGTATTCTGCTTCACATGTAGATCCTGCCACGACGCTTTGTTTAGAACTGCACCAACTTACAGCTCCACCATTTAATAAAAACACGTATCCGGTTTGCGATTTAGAATCGTCCGGATCAGTGTCAAAGCTTGCATCGATGTAACCATTTACGACTTGCTCTTTGTCACCTCCATATACGAGAAACATATCCTTAGTCCTTTTCGTATTTCAGATGTTCTTGACCGCTGTCCAAAGGATCCACTCTGGATTACTTTGGTACCTTCCTGCCAAGCTTATTGCTAAGCATACATCAGTCTGTACACAACATTGCATACATGATAGAGCCTATGGCTGAAGCATAGGGAACATTTTTCATTTTCTCTCTATCTTCTGTTGTGGTCGGGCATTGAGTTTGACTCAACTTCACACCTTGTAGCACATGCAAGAATCCTTTCTTTGCCTGATCCATTTTGAACTTTTTCAAAATTTTGTCAAGGTATGTGCTTTGTGAAAGTCCTATTAAGCGTCTTGATCTATCTCTATAGATCTTGATGCCCAATATGTAAGCAACTTCACCGAGGTCTTTCATTGAAAAACTTTTATTCAAGTATCCCTTTATGCTATCCAGAAATTCTATATCATTTCCAATTAATAATATGTCATCTACATATAAAACTAGAAATGCTACAGAGCTCCCACTCACTTTCTTGTAAATACAAGCTTCTCCAAAAGTCTGTATAAAACCATATGCTTTGATCACACTATCAAAGCGTTTATTCCAACTCCGAGATGCTTGCACCAGTCCATAAATGGAACGCTGGAGCTTGCACACTTTGTTAGCACCTTTTGGATCAATAAAACCTTCCGTCTGCATCATATACAACTCTTCTTCTAGAAATCCATTCAAGAATGCAGTCTTGACATACATTTGCCAAATTTCATAATCATGAAATGCAGCAATAGCTAACATGATTCGGACAGACTTAAGCATCGCTACGGGTGAGAAAGTCTCATCGTAGTCAACCCCTTGAACTTGTCGAAAACCTTTTGCAACAAGTCGAGCTTTATAGACAGTTACATTACCATCAGCGTCAGTCTTCTTCTTAAAGATCCATTTATTCTCAATGGCTTGCCGATCATCGGGCAAGTCAACCAAAGTCCATACTTTGTTTTCATACATGGATCCCATCTCAGATTTCATGGCCTCTAGCCATTTTGCGAATCTGGGCTCATCATCGCTTCCTCATAGTTCGTAGGTTCATCATGGTCAAGTAACATGACTTCGAATAGGATTACTTGTACCACTCAGTGCGGATCTTACTCTAGTAGACCTACGAGGTTCAGTAGTAACTTGATCTGAAGTTTCATGATCATCATCATTAGCTTCCTCACTAATTGGTGTAGAAATCACTGGAACTGATTTCAGTGATGAACAATTTCCCAATTCGGGAGAAGGTATAGTTACCTCATCAAGTTATACTTTCCTCCCACTCACTTCTTTCGAGAGAAACTCCTTCTCTAGAAAGGATCCATTTTTAGCAACGAATATCTTGCCTTCGGATCTGTGATAGAAGGTATACACAATAGTTTCCTTTGGGTATTCTATGAAGACGCACTTCTCCGATTTGGGTTTGAGCTTATCAGGATGAAACTTTTTCACATAAGCATCGTAGCCCCAAACTTTGAGAAACGACAACTTGGGTTTCTTGCTAAACCACAGTTCATATGGTGTCGTCTCAACGGATTTAGATGGTGCCCTTTTAACGTGAATGCAGCTGTCTCTAATGCATAACCCCAAAACAATATTGGTAAATCAGTAAGAGACATCATAGATCGCACCATATCCAATAAAGTGCGATAACGACGTTCGGACACACCACAATGTTGTGGTGTTCCAGGTGGCGTGAGCTGTGAAACTATTCCACATTGTTTTAATTGAAGACCAAACTCGTAACTCAAATATTCGTCTCCGCGATCAGATCGCAAAAACTTTATTTTCTTGTTACGATGATTTTTCCACTTCACTCTAAAATTCTTTGAACCTTTCAACTATTTCAGACTTATGTTTCATCAAGTAGATATACCCATATCTGCTCAAATCATCTTGTGAAGGTCAGAAAATAACGATACTTGCCACGAGCATCAACACTCATTGGATTGTATACATCGTTATGTATTATTTCCAATAAGTCAGTAGCTTGTTCCATTGTTCCAGAGAACGGAGTTTTAGTCATCTTGCCCAAAAGGCACGGTTCACAAGCATCAAATGATTCATAACCAAGTGATTCCGAAAATCCATCTTTATGGAGTTTCTTCATGCGCTTTACACCGATATGACCCAAACGGCAGTGCCACAAATAAGTTGCACTAGCATTATTAACTTTTCATCTTTTGGCATCAATATTATGAATATGTGTATTACTATGATCGAGATCCAACAAACTATGTTCATTGGGTGTATGACCATCGAAGGTCTTATTCATGTAAACAGAATAACAATTTTATTCTCTAACTTTAAATGAATAACCGTATCGCAACAAACATGATCAAATAATATTCATGCTCAACGCAAATGCCAAATAACATTTATTTAGGTTTAACACTAATCCCGAAAGCATAGGGAGTGTGTGATGATGATCATATCAATCTTGGAACTACTTCCAACACTCATCGTCACTTCACCCTCAACTAGTCTCTCTTTATTCTGTAACTCCTGTTTCGAGTTACTAATATTAGCAACCGAACAAGTATCAAATACTCAGGGGCTACTATAAACACTAGTAAGGCACACATCAAACACCTGTATATCAAATATACCCTTGTTCACTTTGCCATCCTTCTTATCCACCAAATATTTAGGGCATTTCCGCTTCCGGTGACCATTTCCTTTCCAGTGTAAGCACTCAGTTTCAGGCTTTGGTCCAGCTTTGGTATTCTTCATGGGAGTGACAACTTGTTTGCCATTCTTCTTGAAGTTTCCCTTTCTTTCCCTTTGCCCTTTTCTTGAAACTAGTGGTCTTGTCAATCATCAACACTTGATGCTCTTTCTTGATTTCTACCTTCGTCTATTTCAACATCACGAAGAGCTCGGGAATCGTTTTCGTCATCCCTTGCATACTATAGTTCATCACGAAGTTCTAATAACTTAGTGATGGTGACTAGAGAATTCTGTCAATCACTATCTTATCTGGAAGATTAACTCCCACTTGATTCAAGCGATTGAAGTACCCAGACAATCTGAGCACATGCTCACTAGTTGAGCGATTCTCCTCCATCTTTTAGCTATAGAACTTGTTGGAGACTTCATATCTCTCAACTCGGGTATTTGCTTGAAATATTAACTTCAATTCCTGGACCATCTCATATGGTCCATGATGTTCAAAACATCTTTGAAGTCCCGATTCTAAGCCATAAAGCATGGTGCACAAAACTATCAAGTAGTCATCATATTGAGCTAGTCAAGCGTTCATAACGCCTCGCATCCGCTCCTGCAATAGGTTTGTCACCTAGCGGTGCATTAAGGACATAATTCTTACAGAATGAGGATAAACCTCGGATCACGGATCAAATCCGTATCATTGCTACTAACATTTTTCAACTTTGCTTTCTCAAGGAACGCATTAAAATTCAACGGAACAACAGCACGAGCCATCTATCTACATACAAACATAGACAAGCAAAATACTATCAGGTACTAAGTTCATGATAAATTTAAGTTCAATTAATCATATTACTTAAGAACTCCCACTTAGACAGACATCTCTCTAGTCATCTAAGTGATCACGTGATCCAAATCAACTAAACCATAACCGATCATCACGTGAGATGGAGTAGTTTTCAATGGTGAACATCACTATGTTGATCATATCTACTATATGATTCACGCTCGACCTTTCGGTCTCCGTGTTCCGAGGCCATATCTGCATATGCTAGGCTCGTCAAGTTTAACTCGAGTATTCTGCGTGTGCAAAACTGGCTTGCACCCGTTGTAGATGGACGAGAGCTTATCACACCCGATCATCACGTGGTGTCCGGGCACGACGAACTTTGGCAATGGTGCATACTTAGGAGAACACTTCTTGATAATTTTAGTGAGAGATCATCTTAAAATGCTACCGTCAATCAAAGCAAGATAAGATGCATAAAGGATAAACATCACATGCAATCAATATAAGTGATATGATATGGCCATCATCATCTTGTGCTTGTGATCTCCATCTCCGAAGCACCGTCGTGATCACCATCGCCACCGGTAGCGACACCTTGATCTCCATCGTAGCATCGTTGTCGTTTCGCCATCTATTGCTTCTCGACTATCGCTACCGCTTAGTGATAAAGTAAAGCAATTACAGTAGCGTTGCATTTCATACAATAAAGCGACAACCATATGGCTCCAGCCAGATTGCCGATAACCGGTTACAAAACATGATCATCTCATACAATAAAATATAGCATCACGTCTTGACCATATCACATCACAACATGCCCTGCAAAAACAAGTTAGACGTCCTCTACTTTGTTGTTGCAAGTTTTACGTGGCTGCTACGGGCTTAGCAAGAACCGTTCTTTCTACGCATCAAAACCACAACGATAGTTTGTCAAGTTGGTGCTGTTTTAACCTTCGCAAGGACCGGGCGTAGCCACACTCGATTCAGCTAAAGTGAGAGAGACAGACACCCGCCAGCCACCTTTAAGCACGAGTGCTCGTAGCAGTGAAACCAGTCTCGCGTAAGCGTCTGGCGTAATGTCGGTCCGGCCGCTTCATCTCACAATACCGCCAACCAAAGTATGACATGCTGGTAAGCAGTATGACTTGTATCGCCCACAACTCACTTGTGTTCTACTCGTGCATATAACATCAACGCATAAAACCTAGGCTCGGATGCCACTGTTGGGGAACGTAGTAATTTCAAAAAATTTCCTACGCACACGCAAGATCATGGTGATGGTATAGCAACGAGAGGGGAGAGTGTTCGTCCACGTACCCTCGTAGACCGTAAGCGGAAGCATTTAGCACAACGCGGTTGATGTAGTCGTACGTCTTCATGATCCGACCGATCCAAGCACCGAACGTACGGGGCCTCCGAGTTCAGCACACGTTCAGCTCGATGACGATCTCCTTCCTCAGATCCAGCCGAGCTCGGAGATGAGTTCCACAAGACGCCTGACGGCGTGGTGGCGATGATGATGTTCTACCGCGCGAGGCTTCGCCTAAACTCCGCGATGATATGACCGAGGTGGAATATGGTGGAGGGGGCACCGCACACGGCTAAGGAACGATCCGTAGATCAACTTGTGTGTCTATGGGTGTTCCCCAGCCCGTATATAAAGGAGCGGGGGAGTGGCGGCCGCCAAGGAGGCGCGCCAAGGGGAGTCCTACTCCCACCGGAGTAGGACTCCCTTCTTCTAAGTAGGAGTAGGAGAAAGGGGAAAGAGGAGGAAGGGAAGGAAGGGGGCCGCCCCCTTCCCTTGTTCTATTCGGACTAGGAGGGAGGCGCGCCCTTCCCAGCTCCTTCCCTCTTCTCCCTCGTGGCCCATGTAGGCCCAATAACCCCGGGGTTCGATAACCTCCGTTACTCGGGTAAAATGCCGATTTCACCCGGAACGATTCCGATGTCCAAATATAGGCTTCCAATATATCAATCTTTATGTCTCGACCATTTCGAGATTACTCGTCATGTCTGTGATCACATCCGGGACTCCGAACAAACTTTGGTACTTATAAACTCATAATAAAACTGTCATCGTAACGTTAAGCGTGCGGACCCTACGGGTTCGAGAACTATGTAGACATGACCTAGAACCATTCTCGGTCAACAACCAATAGCGGGACCTGGATGCCCCTGGTTCCTACATATTCTACGAAGATCTTTATCGGTCAAACCGCATAACAACATACGTTGTTCCCTTTGTCTTCGGTATGTTACTTACCCGAGATTTGATCGTCAGTATCCAATACCTAGTTCAATCTCGTTACCGGCAAGTCTCTTTACTCGTTCCGTAATACATCATCTCATAACTAACTCATTAGTTACAATGCTTGCAAGGCTTAGGTGATGAGTATTACCAAGAGGGCCCAGAGATACCTCTCCGACAATCAGAGTGACAAAACCTAATCTCGAATTATGCCAACCCAACATGTACCTTCAGAAACACCTGTAGAGCACCTTTATAATCAAGCAGTTACGTTGTGACGTTTGGTAGCACACAAAGTGTTCTTCCGGTAAACGGGAGTTGCACAATCTCATAGTTGCAGGAACTTTGTATAAGTCATGAAGAAAGCAATAGCAGTATACTAAACGATCAAGTGCTAGGCTAACGGAATGGGTCATGTCAATCACATCATTCTCCTAATGATGTGATCCCACTAATCAAATGACAACACATGTCTATGGTTAGGAAACATAACCATCTTTGATTAATGAGCTAGTCAAGTAGAGGCATACTAGTGACTATAGTTTTGTCTATGTATTCACACATGTATCATGTTTCCGGTTAATACATTTCTAGCATGAATAATAAACATTTATCATGATATGAGGAAATAAATAATAACTTTATTATTGCCTCTAGGGCATATTTCCTTCATGAGTCTCTCAAAGCAATGAGAATTTCCATTGATGAGTGCAAGGAAAGAACCGCTAGATTGCGTGCTAAGAAAGATTGCTTTGTAAAGGTGTGTTCTTCTAGTTTCCATGAAAATAATGATGAAGATCTTAAAGTTATTGATGCGTCTCCTATTAGATCTTTGTTTTGCAATATGAATCTTGATAATAATGGGATTGGAGATGAGTCAACTTTAGTTAGAAGGTGTCCCAAGAATTCGGAGTTTTTAGATCTTGATGCTAAATTTGGTAAAAGTGGGATTGGAGAGGTCATGACTTTAAATAGCATTGAACCCACTATCTCGGATTGAATTTGATTATGATAATTGTTCTTTAGAAGGTTGTATTTCCTTGTTGCAATCCGTTGTTAATTCTCCTCATGCTTATAGTCAAAATAAAGCTTTTACCAAACACATTGTTGATGCCTTGATGCAATCTTATGATGAAAAACTTAATTTGGAAGTTTCTATGCCTAGAAAACTTAATGATGAGTGGGGACCTACTATAAAGATTAAAATTAAAGATCATGAGTGTTTTGCTTTGTGTGATTTGGGTGCTAGTGTTTCCACGATTCCGAAAACTTTATGTGATATTCTAGGTTTCCATGATCTTGATGATTGCTCTTTAAATTTGCACCTTGCGGATTCCACCATTAAAAAGCCAATGGGAAGGATCAATGATGTTCTCATTGTTGCAAATAGAAATTTGGTGCCCGTAGATTTTATCGTTCTTGATATTGATTGCAATCTTTCTTGCCCTATTATTCTTGGTAGACCTTTCCTTAGAATGATTGGTGCGATTATTGATATGAAGGAAGGGAATATTAGATTCCAATTTCCATTAAGGAAAGGCATGGAGCACTTTCCAAGAAAGAAAGTTAAATTACCTTATGAATCTATCATGCGGGCTACTTATGAATTTAGTGCCAAAGATGGCACTACTTAGATCTATCTTCGCTTTTATGCCTAGCTAGGGCGTTAAACGATAGCGCTAGTTGGGAGGCAACCCAATTTTATTTGTGTTTTTTGTTTTTGCTTATGTTTAGTAATAAATTTTGCATCTACCTTCTGTTTATATGTGATTTTATGTTTAAATTAGTGTTTGTGCCAAGTAGAATCTATAGGATAACCTATGGTGATAGTTAATTTGATTCTGCTGAAAAATAGAAACTTTGCGCGCACGGAAATAGTTTTTTTTAAATCACAGAAACGTGATTTTGCGTTGATTCTTTCTGCTGCTGATCAATAGACAAATTGCCCAGGACTTCCTACTTTGGTTGGATTTTTAAAGTTCCAGAAGTTTGCGTTAGTTACAGATTGCTACAGACTGTTCTGTTTTTGACAGATTCTATTTTTCATGTGTTGTTTGCTTATTTTGATGCATCTATGGCTAGTATTAAGTTGTATGAACCATAGAGAACTTGGAATACAATAGGTGTAACACCAAAATAAATAAAGAATGGGTTCATTACAGTACCTTATGTGGTGGTTTTCTTTTCTTTCACTAATGGAGCTTATGAGATTTCCTGTTGAGTTTTGTGTTGTGAAGTTTTCATGTTTTGGGTAAAGATTTGATGGACTATGGAATAAGGAGTGGCAAAAGCCTAAGCTTGGGGATGCCCATGGAACCCCAAGATATTCAAGAGTAGCCAAAAGCCTAAGCTTGGGGATGCCCCGGGAAGGCATCCCCTCTTTCGTCTTTGTTCATTGGTAACTTTACTTGGAGCTATATTTTTATTCGCCACATGATATGTGTTTTGATTGGAGCGTCGTGTATTATATTAGTCTTTGCTTTTTAGTTTTACACAATATTCCTTGATATACACACCTTTTGGGAGAAGCCTGCTTGATTAGTATTTGCTAGAATACTCTATGTGCTTCACTTATATCTTTTGAGCTTGATAGTTTTTGCTCTAGTACTTCACTTATATCTTTTAGAGCACGGCGGTGGCTTAAGTTTGAAGAAATTGCTAGTTTCTCATGCTTCAATTATAATATTTTGAGAGTCTTTTAAAACAACATTGTCGTGGGGAACGAGCACCTATGGGGCAGGGAGCCCCTTCTGGTCCGGCGAGGGGGGCAAGGGGCGCGCGAAGAGCAGATCGAGGCCAAACACGCGTGGGAGATTTTTACCCAGCTTCGGAGCTCTCCGGAGAGATAAAACTCCTACTGCTGCTTTGTGTTTATATTTGTTCTTGCTCGAAAGCGTGGGTATGCTGTGGTCTCGAGTGAGTCGAACTAACCGAACTGCGGAACCCCTTCTACGTGCGCATGGGCCTCCTTTTTATAGTCTAAAGGGGTCACCGACAGGTGGCAACGCAGAGAGAGGGGTAGAAAGGTAAAAACGTGGGTTGGTACAACTGCTGTCAACAGTGTCCCCTACCTAACTCTGACGGCAGGGGACAAGAGCATTTAATGCCCGTCCGGTCGCCCCAACAGTGCAGGAAACGACCGTTAGGAGCGCCACCGATCGCCACGATGGCCTCCTAGTCACCTTCGCTCGCCACCTCGCACCGCTAGGCTGCACGGCCACCCGCCACGTGCACCAGGAGCGACCCTGCGGTGACACATTGTGGGATGTGCTGGAGCATGGATGCAGGGTGGTGGCTCTGCCGCGGCAAGCACCCTGCCGCGGTCTCTGTCTTGTCGCACCGGCAAGCTTGCCGCTCGCCGGGTCTTGCCGGGACACACGGTGTGCCGCGGCAAGTCTTCTGAAGTGCCTTGGTTGGCCCTCTTGCCGGGGTCTTGTCCTTCCCGGCAAGCTCCTCTTGCCGGGGCCTTGTTTTCACAACTAACACTTTGTTCTTGAATGGCAGTAGATGGGAACGACGAAGGGTCTTGGCGGGCGTCCGTCAAGCCTTGCCGCGGGACGCTGCGACTTCTCGTGCCCAAGTTCGGGGTACTAAGGTACCCCTACTTTAGTACACCGACAGGAGCCCCCGGGCTTGGGCCATACACGGTGCCGAAGCGCCATGGGCGAGCCCAAAACAGGCACGGCACGCAGCGTGGCTGGGTCAAACCAGATCCACTCCAAATCCACCGCATCCTCTCGTAACGGCACGCGTCAATCACGGCGTCGTGGGAGAGATCGTGGGCAATTTTTTAATCCCAGGAAATGCGTAACGTTCGGCTCCCCTGTTTATAAGCAGAGAAAACAGGGCCGTTCCCCCACCTTCGCCACTTGCAGCTCCTTCCTCCGAAAGCTCCGCCGCTCCCCTCCGCTTTCCAAGCCGAAAGAGAGCAGCGCTCCGCCGCCCGTCGCCGCCGTCGCCCTCAACACCTCCGCGCTCCTCCGCCGCTTCCGCCATGGCTCCGAAGACCAGCAAGGCCGAGAAGTCGGCTGAGGCGTTCTTGACTCGGCGCTAACGCAAAAGCACGTGCTTTCGCCCCGAACTCACCAGCGGTATTGCGGCGGAGTTCTACCTCTTCGTCGATGCAGACGCTGAGCATCCGCGACGCTGGTGCTTTTCCATCGAGGCTTCAAATCAAGCGGTGCCCAAAAGGGTACTATTTCTTTCCGGTGTTCTTCTATTGCGGGCTCTGCCCTCCTTTTTCGGATTTCTTCTGCGACATTATGAACACATATGGGTTTCATCTTCTCGATTTTACCCCCAACGCTGTTCTGACAATGGCGGTTTTCGCGCACCTCTGCGAGAACTTTGTTGGTATCCACCCAAATGTCGCTCTTTTTCGCCATTATTTCACCCCCCGAGCCGAGAAAGGAGAGCCATTGGCCGGCGGCGTTGCCTGGGTCTCACGAACCGGCATGAAGGAGGTGTATCTGGCGGGCGAGCTCCGCAGCAAGTGGGATGAGTGGAGGGCAGAATGGTGTTGGATCTGTGATGCCAATCCGCAGCCATTCACTAACCTGCGCAAGGCTCGGGTGGTTCGCGGCGGCGACTGGGGCGCTCTGTCGCCGGACGACGCCAAGCTGAAGATTGCCACCACCCGAATCCTCCGGCTCGAGCTTGCGGATCGATGACGAGGCGGTTGGCGCGATTTCCTTCACCGTCGCGACGCCTCCTCAGAAGAAGGGAGGCCCGCCCGCAGTTTGGCGTCCGGCGGATATCATGAGGCTGCGCCCGAGCCTCAATTTTAACTTCACAGCCCGGAGCTTGACGGATGCCGAGAAGCTGTTCAAGCATGACGCCGACCATCGAGTGGTTCAGGCTGCCGCAGGCGTCATCCCATTGTGTAACAACTCGGTAGCGATCGCATCTGCGCAATGATGCCAGAGTGCGATTCGCACGGGATAATCCCAACTTGGATGGAGCCCGCTGACGACGTTGTGCAGCAATTCTTCGATGGCTTGACGGAGGTAGCGGTCAATGCTGACGAAAAGAAGCTTCTCACCCGCGCCACCACCGAAAACGAGATGCGGTACATCGCCAGCAGGGCCGAAGAGGAGGCGGCAGCCGCTGCCGCGGGCGAATTTGGCTTCACGCCGGAGGAGGCAGAAGCGGCCGAAGCGGCAAGCCTTGCCGACAGGGAGGACCTTGCTGGAGAGGTCAAGGGGGAGCCCGAGGCCGAAGCGAGCGAGCCCGTCGAGGGCGCGAGCGCCACCGCTTCGAAAGCAGCTTGCCGCAGGCGGAGCCCCCAGCGCAGCCCCAATTCCAACCAAGAAGGCGCCTCCGCCGAGCTGGAGATACAGCAGGAGGACAGGCAGCCGAGCAGCCGAGGCGCCGTGGGACACGCTCCACCGCGGCGAGTACGGTTGCCGCGGGTGGGTCCCAGGCTGGGCCGTCAACTGAGGCGGGGTCTTCCCGGGCCGCCACGCCTTATCCTGCAGCAGCTCCCGGAAAACGTCGAAGGGAGCCTACTCCTCCGCCGCGCCGCGCAGAGAGGGTACCGAACTTCAACCTCTCCGCGCTGAGCTCCGATGATGACGAAGAGGAGGAGGAGGAGGAGTAAGACTTTCTTCTCGCTGTTCTTGATTCTCTTTGACCTTTGTTGTTTCTCGTCCTATATTTGATCTGTTTCTCCCTGAATCTCTGTTTTATTTCAGGACTCTGGACGAGAGGGCAACGAAGAGGGCCAAGATCCCCGTGGTTGACATTGAGGACGATCCTGCTGTGACGGCAGAGGACCCGTCCGAGATCACCTTGACGGACCCGATCCCTTCCCCTCGCAGCAGCCCCCAGCACAGCCCTCAACGTAAGTGTTTGGTTCACTTTCTGTCGAGGGGCGCGCATGGGTGCTTCCCCTTTCGCTGAGATCTCGATTGTTGATCCATTTGTGTAGGAGCAGAACAAGCCCACCAGGATCAACCGGAGGCCTCCCCGGAGGTATCGTCGGCTTCGACTACGCCGCCAAGGGCCGATTCCCGACAAGGGAGCGCTCCCCGACAAGGGAGCGCTCCCCGGCAAGGGAGGGATCCCCGGCAAGGGGCGGAACCAGTGAGCCCCCAGTGGTGGAGCCCATGGTCACGGAGCCCAGCACAGGTAACCCTCCTTGTCGGAAACCTTCCCTTGGATTCTTCTTCTTTTTCTTTTTCTCTCTTTTTTTTGGATATTTGCTTGACTTTTCCTTTCTCTTCCTGTCTTCAGATCCCCCCCTTGGGGACCCGATGGAAACTGAGGCCACCGGCGAGGAGAGGCCTGCGCAACACTGGGAATGTTGCGGCCGACGAGAAGAGGCCGCGCCGATGAACCCGCCGATGAAGAAGCCGCCAAGGCATTGGCGCGCAGAGCCGGGCGAGGGGTCCGCGATCGCGACCGACGACCCGGAGGGCGCAGGAGCGCAGGGCGCTGCGCCAACCGCTGGCCCTGCCGCCGCTGATGCTGCGCCGGGCTCCGAGGAGCCCCAGCCAGGCGCATACTTGAAGGCCGGCGAGGGCGTATACATCAAGCTTCCCTGGGCGTCGAGCTCCATGGTGCCGGTCAAAGGAGAGGAGTTTGACGGGGAAGTACTCGCCTCTGCCGGGCTGGCAGTGGTTGACGCGCCCGGCAGCAGCAGTGGCGAGTCTGAAGAGGAGCAGCTGCTCCGGAAGTTGGTGTCACTCTACCGCGCCCGGCAAGCGAAGCTCGAGTCTCGGGAGGCGCTTGTCGCGCAGACGGGAGTCGACATAGAGAAACACGCCCAGGAGCTCCGGAACCGCAACCAGGAGGCCCTCCGATCCATTGCAGAGGAAAGGGCGCAGCTTGGCGAGGCAAAGGAGGCGTTCATCCTAGAGAAGGCTGAAGCCGAGGAGCAGCAGAGGCTCGCCGCCGAGGAGATGTCCAGGCGGGAAGGTGAGCTGACACAGAAGAAGGCTAGCCTGGACAGCCACGAGGAGGAGCTCGAGGCACGAGAGCAGTCACTTGGCGGGGCGCTCAAGGAGGCAAAGGACGCAGCTGCGGCCTCCGAGGCTGCCAAGAAGGAGTTAGAGGAGAAAGTGGCGCAGCTGGAGGCGGATATGGGAAAGAGGAACGAAGAGCTTGCCGCACTCCAGCGCGAGCGCGAGAAGGATGCACTTGCCCATGGCGATCTGCAAGCTCAACTTGCCGAGAAGGTCAAGGAGCTGAACGCCGCCAAGGACTCAAGCGCTGATTTGGAACTGAAGCTGGCCACCTTGATGGAGACACTGGACGCCGCCAGGAGGCGGGAGGATGACTTGAAGAAGGAGCTCAAGGGCAACGAGGAGCTGCTGACGAGGGCCGCTGAGACCCAGAACACCTTCAAGGCCACGGTGGAGCTCTGGACGGAGGGCCTCGTCAACATCGCTGCATCCATCGACGAGGAGCTGGCAGAGCTGGACTTGGCGGGCTTTGGGTACTCCACTGAGGAAAACCTCCAGCCCAGCGCCAAGCTCACGCTTTTCTTCAAGGGTGTGGTGACGGCTCTCCAGCAGCTCCGGGAAAGGATCCCGAAGAAGCTGGCCGACGAGTCACGTGCGATCTGCACCAAGGTCTTGGATAAGGTGTTGGTGAAGATACTCTTTCGCAACCCTAGCGTCGACCTCTCCCGCGTCCTCAAGAAGCTGCCGGCGGGTGCCGATCTTGAAGAGCTTAAAGCTATTGTCGCACCCATTGTGGGCAAGACCAATGATGTCAGGAGGGTCGACGGCGAGCGCGTGGATTAGGCCACCCTTCTTCTCCCTTTCCTTGCCGCTGCTGGATATGCCATAGGAATAACTCATCAGAGCGCGACAAGTTGTTTATTGTAATATAACTTTATCTTGGGTACTATCTGCTATGTTACTTCCTTTACTTGATTCCATTCTTTGTATGTTTTTACCCTACGCTTTTTGGGAACTTGCCGGCGCAAACACACTTGCTGAGTGCGGAACATCAACAGCCCGCTGGCAGTGTTGCCTCCGGCAAGTAACCTTGTCGGGGCTAGTTGCAGCTCACTTGTATTGTTGAGCGGACTCGAAATAAATTAAGGGCGCAACTTAGCCACAAGTCGGTTCCTCTGCGCACAGGTTTTCCATACAAGGTATGGTCGTTCAAGGAATGTAACTTAAAAACTAAAAATGATGGTGCTCAAACTTTGGCAACTTAGCTTTTCTTTTGTTTGTGTCCCGGCAAGGCTCGTGCTTCTTTGAACGACGCCTGATCCACACGTTTATCTTCTCCTCTCCCCCCCGGTGAACTTGTGGGCGGAGGAACCTTCCTTTGAGTAAAAGAAAGAAGAGAAAATAAAGTTATGGAGCCTTGAGGCTCGCTATCGCTTACCGGGAGCATGTCCTCGCATTAAAGTGTCGGTATACATGCTACAAAAAAGGCATGCTATTTGACAACATGTACCGAACATACGATCTTTATTTATGCACGGATCTCGCGGCTTTTGTACAAAGGGTTACATGCAACAATGCAAGGTTTGTACAAAGGGTGGTTGTCGGGACAAGAGGTTCCGCAACCGCGCCTTTATGGGTAAAACTTACGAAGATGCTCTATGTTCCAGAGTTGCTCATCGAATGCCATCTTCGGTCTCAAAGCATGACAGCGCAGAGCCTAGTGACTCGCTTTACCCGATAAGGGCCTTCCCACTTTAGCGCCAACTTGTTGGAATTCTTGGCGGATCGAACGCCCAAAGAACAAGGTCGCCTTCCTCGAAGCTTCGCATTAACTTTGCGGCTATGGTAGCGGCGCAAAGCTTGTCGGTAACGAGCAGCTCGTCTAAAGAGCTCAAGACGACCTTCCTCGAGGAGCAGCGCGTCATCTTGCCGCAGCTGTTCTTGCTCAAGCTCATCATAAGCGAGCACTCGAGGCGATCCGTGATACGAAGTTCTCGGGAAGAACCGCTTCGCCCCGTAGACAAGAGCAAAAGGTGCTCGCCGCTGGCTCGATTTGGCGCCCCGACGACTAAAGAACCACCGCGGCTCCTCGATCCAATTTCTTCCGCACTTGTGCAGCCTCGTCGAAAGTCCTGGTCTTGAGCTCGCGCAACACTTCAGCGCTGCCCTCTTCGCTTGACCGTTGCTTCTCGGGTGAGCAACAGAAGCGGCAGATCTTGGTGCCAAGATCTTGGACGATCTTGCATGAAGGTGCGGCTCGTGAATTGTGTGTCATTGTCGGTGATGATCCCGTTAGGGACTCAAACGGCAAACAATTGACTGAAGAACTTGATCACGACCGTGCTGCCACCTTTCTCATCGGTTCCACTTCGGCCACTTTGTGAACTTGTCGATTGCAACGCATAAGTACTCAAAGCCCCGACACTTCGGGAAAGGGGCCGAGGATGTCGAGCCCCTGCACCAAAAATGGCCGTGGATAAAGGGATTGTTTGGAGAGCTTGAGCTGGTTGATGTATTTGCTTGGAGTGGAACTCGCACGCTTCACACTTGGTTACTTGTGCAACGATCCTCGGAGGGTCTGTCGGCCGAAGAAACCTTGCTTAAGGCCTTGCCGCAAGTGCTCTTGCGCCAATGTGGTGACCACATTTGCCTCCATGTATCTCCGCCAACAGCTCTTGTCCTTCTTCCTGTGGAATGCACTTCAATTTCACTTCGTTGAATCTTTTTTCTCATGCAAAGATGTCATTGACAAACCGGTACATACTTGATTGCGGGCTACTTTCTCCGCTTCTTCCCGCTTCTTCGAAGTTATCCTGCTTGAAGGAAATGGACGATCTGCTGTGCCCATGCCGGAGCTTGTGGCTCGACGACAAGGACTAAGGGCGCAAATGCTGCCTGCAGGAACATCCGCTTGCAGCAAGAGTCAGGATCCCGCCGAGCGTGATGCTCCTCGGCAAGCGTGTCGGGACACAATTTTGTCGGGCGCTGCTTCAACGAAACAAACCCTAGGGCTTGCCTGAGCAGATCGCTCCTCAACACTTTCGTGTTGATTCCGGGACCTTCTTGGCGGCGGCTTCAGTGGAGCCCTCGCGGAAAGTAGTCGCCAAGAACCAACTTCCTCTTCTTGTTCTGCCCATTGATGGTGTCACGGATGGCTGAGTCAGCTTGAGCACAAAATCCTCGGTTCCATTGTAACTTAAGTGCGGCGATTTTGACAGCCATCCGCAATGTCGCTTTTGAGCTCTTGGAACATGTTCCATCTGCAGCCGTCAAAATGCTCTTCCAGCTTCCTCACTTCATCAATGTATGCTTCCATCAGCGGCTCGATAATCTTTGTTCACTTGGCGGACGACAAGCTGCGAGTCACCCCTGACAATGAGTTTCTTGATCCCAAGCTCACTGCGATCTCGAGTCCGGCAAGCAATCCTTCATACTCTGCAGATTGTTTGTTGCTTGCTCCTTGGGAAAGTGCATCCGGATCACGTGACTTGAGGTGCTCTCCGGTGGAGTGCGGCAAGTAGCACACCCGCTCCAATACTTTGCAGCGAGAAGGCACCGCCAAAGTACATGATCCATTCTTTGCTTGCCTCCTTGACGGGATGCTCGCTTCGGATTTTCTTCATCGTGTTGGCGCCCATTCGCTATGAATTACGCCAATGCTCGGCTCGATAGTTGAGGTACTCTCAAACTTGAGGCCAAAGCTTGACAATTCCAAAGGCCCACTGACAATCCCGCCTGCTTCCGGATTCTCGCAATATCCTCTTCAACGGAAAGCGAGTGACGACTGTGATCTCGTGTGCTTGAAAGTAGTGGCGCAGCTTCCTCGAGGCCATGAGAAGGCCGAAAAGCAACTTCTGTACACCAGAGTACCTTGATCTAGCCCCCTGCAGAAGGGAACTGACAAAGTAAACTGGGCGCTGCACCATTTTCTTCTGTTTCTCTTGCGGCAACTGTACAAATCCATCCTTGCCGGGACCGGAGCTTGTCGGGGAAGCCCCCGCTTGTCGCTGGATTCGCTTGCCGCGGCCGCTGGCTCATCATCTGCCTCCCTCTCCGCCACCAACGCAGCACTAACCACTTGATTGGTTGCCGCTAGGTACATCAGCAACTTTTCTTGTGGTTTAGGTGCGACAAGTGTTGGGGTGGTGGATAGGTACTTCTTCGGATCCTGGAGCGCGGTCTCCGCCTCCGGAGTCCATTTCATTGGACCTGCCTTTTTCAAAATCTTGAAAAATGGCAGGGCGCGCTCCGCGGACTTAGAAATGAATCTACTGAGAGCAGCTACACAGCCGGCAAGCCTCCGTACATCCTTGACGCGCTTCGGTGCTTCGATCTGCTCAATGGCCTTGATCTTGTCGGGATTGGCTTCAATCCCCCTCTGGGACACAAAGAACCCGAGAAGCTTGCCGGAAGGAACCCCAAACACGCACTTCTCGGGGTTCAACTTGAGATTGACCTTGCGCAAATTTGCAAAAGTCTCATCCAAATCTTGGATCAAAGTTGCTCTGTCCTTGCTTTTGACCACTATGTCATCCATGTAGGCTTCTACATTTCTGTGCAGCTGTGGCCCAAAAGCATGACTGACTACTCTTGCAAACGTTGAACCAGTGTTCTTTAATCCGAAAGGCATTCGTACAAAATAGTACGTGCCACATGGAGTAATGAATGCGGTTTTCTCTTCATCCTCTTCTGCCATGAAGATCTGGTGGTATCCTGAGTATGCATCAAGAAATGAGAGCAGATCACATCCTGCCGTGGAGTCGACAATCCGGTCAATGCGCGGCAAGGGAAATGGATCTTTGGGACAAGCTTTATTAACATCCGTGAAGTCAATACAAAGCCTCCACTTCCCGTTCACCTTGCGCACGACTACCGGATTGGCTAACCATGTTGGATGGAGTACTCCTCGGACGAGGCCTGCTGCTTCCAACTTCTTGATCTCTTCTGCAATGAACTCTTGGCGTTCCACCGCTTGTTTCCTGACTCTCTACTTGACGGGCCGTGCGTGAGGACAGACGGCAAGGTGGTGCTCAATTACTTCCCTGGGAACACCGGGGATGTCAGATGGTTGCCATGCAAACACATCGACATTCGCCCGCAGGAAAGCAACGAGCGCGCTTTCCTATTTAGGGTCAAGCGTGGCACTGATGGTGAAGGTACCACCAGTGCCGTCCTCCTTGGCGGCCACTTTCTTGGTTTCCGGTGCAGCTGTTTTCGCCTTCTTGCACTTGCCGGTGGAGCTCGATGGTGCGTCCTCGACGGTAGCGCAACACTCCGAGGAGGTGCGCTTGCCGGGCTTAGTTTTCTTCTTCTTCCCTCCGGGAGCTTCAGCGGCAAGTGGGTTACGCTCTGCTACGGCTGCTGCTTCCCGGTAGATTTTGTCGGTACAGATAAGTGCATCCTTCTTGTCGCCCTGGACAGAAATGACACTTATCGGACCAGGCATCTTGAGCACATTGTAGGCATAGTGAGAGGCTGCCATGAACTTGGCAAGCGCCGATTTGGGCGGCAAGTATCCCATTGTAAGGCAATGGGAAATCAGCGACGCCAAACATGACTCTCTCGTCACGAAATTCAGCTCGCTGCCAAATGTCACCGCAGCGTGATCTTCCCTTTGGCTTGCTCCTTCCTGGGTTGATTCCTTGAAAGGTACCAGCTTCTTCAAGCTCATTGTCGGGATCCGAGCTTCTTGGAGTACTCGCGGGGAGCTGAGATTCAGGCCGGCCCCGCCGTCAACCAACATCTTTGTGACCTTGAGGTTGCGGATGGTTGGCGAAACCAACATCGGCAAACACCCGACCGCGTTGATGCGATCAGGGTGATCCTCAACGTCAAAGACGATGGGCGTGCTGGACCACTTCAGGGGCTTGCGCGATTCGACTGATGGTTCTGCTGCATTCACCTCTCGCACCCACTGTTTGAGTTGACGGTGCGAGGTGTGCAGAGAAGCACCACCGTCAATGCACAAAACCTCCGTTGCCTTATGGAACTCTTGCTCGTCAGTCTCGTCCTCCTCCATCTCATCATCCTCATCTTCTTCTTTGTCCTTGTCGCGGCCACGGGGAGGTCTGTCTCCTTGCCGCTGTTTGGCCTTGCCGCGGCGCCCTCCCTGGGCGGGAAGCTTCTTGCCGGATCCTCCGCCACCTTTCTGGGCCTTCTCCTTGTCGCGGCGCTCATATTCAGCTCTCTGTAGCTCCGCCATCTGCTCGACTTTCTTGCATGCTTGGAGGTCATGGCCCTTGGTGCGATGGATCTTGCAATACTGCTTGCCGGAGCCATCCTGCTTGCCGGCGGCCACCACAGCCTCGCCGAAGTCGCCAGCCTCGGCCTTGTCGGCGCCGCCTCATTCTTGGACTGCTCAACAACTAGCACATCCTTAGCCTTTCTTTCATTATTCCGCCTCGGTTCTTCCTTGCCGAGGGGCGCCCTCACCGCCGATCCTTCGCTCCTACATTCTCTCCGGAAGTTTCCTCCCTTCAAAGACGGGCACACTTGTCGCCGAGCATAGAGCTCGCCGACATCTCGATTTTGGACATCGCCATCTCCTCCTCATCCTGCGATTACGCGACGCTCGATGGAACGCGACCGACACGCGCGGTGGACGCTCGATGTTGCGCCGCGACTGGCTGAATCTCTGATGTACTTGCGCAGAGGTTCTCCTTCCTTCCGGGCAAGCAAATGAAGATCGCTTCGACCATGGGGTTTGTGGCACCGTGAAAGCGCCGACAAACTGATGGCACAGTCTCCGCCTCAAGAGATGGAGCTGTCCGGCAAGTGCATGAGCCAAGATCGACGTTGGGCTTGAGCACCAGCCGAAGTAGTTGGCGAGATCTTCGTCGTCGCCCTCCGCAGCTCGCAGACTGCGATGGTGCAGACGCTGAGGAACTCGACGGATGTATCCTGCCATCGCATTTCTCGGGCACATCCGCTTGAGTTCTTGGTGCCGGGCCACTAGACTTGCCGCAGCTCACGAGTGAACGCAGGGCAACCTATCACAGACGGACAAGTCGCCTCGTTCCCGGGCGCATGCATATCGACAAGGGCCCAGCGCGCTGGTCGGATCGACGCTGCTTTTCTTCGACGCCGACACGAAAAGGAAGGCGTCTTCTTGTCTTTGTTCTTGGAGAACTTGGCATTGATCGCGGCGAGCTTGCGGGTCCGACGACGCGGTGGAGTCGGCGTCGAGGTCGGCCTGACGAGTCGGTGAACTTGGCCTTCTTGGCGAGGAGTGCACAGTGGGGGCACCCCCACCGGTCTTGTCGGTGTCGGCTTGCGCCTAGGCGTCTTGCCGGGGCTTCGTTGTGTTCGGTTGCCGGGGCTTGTCGCCATTGGCGAAGCCGATGAGGCTTTGAATGGTCATCCTCCAGTCGTCAATCTTGTGTGGCGCCGGAGGGTAATCTAGAAGCAGGGCTCGGGCGCCGCTTCTCGAGTCTTGGGTGGCGGTGGCGGCGAGCGCGCGAGGTGCGGACGTGCTCGGGCTCCCAATCGATTGGAAGGAGCAAGATCCGTCCGGCGATCAAGACTCACTCGCGCCAGCTTGCTGGCGTGCACGCTGGTCTTGAACGTCTCACGACCCGCCGGCTTGGCCTTTCTCCAACGCGAGTACGGTGCTAGGAGCGCCGTGGCGTTGTCGACCTCGCACTCTCTGGGAAGGGTGCGCATCCGTGACGGTTGCCAAGCTTGGGGGCCTTGTCTTTGACCTGGTGACGACGTGAGTCCCACCGCCGGCGCCTTCTCCCCGCCGGCGTTTACTCCACCGCCCGCATGCTCCGGCGGGCGTAGAATCGATGTGTAGACGGGCGCCACCTCAAGTCTTCTTCTTCGTGGCATGTCGATGAAGATGTTGATGTAGCGCGCATGGAGACGGATCAGTTCGCCACGACCTCGACGCCTTTACCGGGCGCGCCAAAGATGTCGTGGGGAACGAGCACCTATGGGGCAGGAGCCCTTCTCGTCCGGGCGAGGGGGCGAGGGCGCGAAGAGCAGATCGAGGCCAAACACGCGGGGGAGATTTTTACCCAGCTTCGGAGCTCTCCGGAGAGATAAAACTCCTACTGCTGCTTTGTGTTTGTATTTGTTCTTGCTCGAAAGCGTGGGTATGCTGTGGTCTCGAGTGAGTCGAACTAACCGAACTGCGGAACCCCTTCTACGTGCGCATGGGCCTCCTTTTTATAGTCTAAAGGGGTCACCGACAGATGGCAACGCAGAGAGGGGTAGAAAGGTAAAACGGGTTGGTACAACTGCTGTTAACAAAGGTCCCCTACCTAACTCGACGGCAGGGACAAGAGCATTTAATGCTGTCCGGTCGCCTAACAACAGGCAGAAACGACCGTTAGGAGCGCCACCGATCGCCACGATGGCCTCCTAGTCACCTTCGCTCGCCACCTCGCACCGCTAGGCTGCACGGCCACCCGCCACGTGCACCAAGAGCGACCCTGCGGTGACACGTTATGGGATGTGCTCGAGCGTGGATGCAGGGTGGTTCGCCAGCGCAAGCACCCCGCCGCGGGTCTCGTTTGTCGCATCGGCAAGCTTGCTGCCGCCGGTCTTGCCGGACACACAGCAGCCGCGCAAGTCTTCCGGTGCCTTGTTTTCCCGCAAGCTCCTCTTGCCGGGGTCTTGTCCTTCCCGGCAAGCTCCTCTTGCCGGGGCCTTGTTTTCACAACTAACACTTTGTTCTTGAATGGCAGTAGATGGGAACGACGAAGGGTCTTGGCGGGCGTCCGGCAAGCCTTGCCGCGGGACGCTGCGACTGCCCGTGCCCAAGTTCGGGGTACTAAGGTACCCCTACTTTAGTACACCGACAAACATGGTATTTGCTATGGTTACAAATTTGGTCCTAGAATGATGAGCATCCAAGTTGGGTATAATAAAAACTATCATAGAAAGTGCATAAAACACTAGGATCAATTTGATGCTTGATAATTGTTTTGAGATATAGAGGTAGTAATGTTAGAGTCATGCTAGTGGGTAATTATGAAGTTGAGAAATACTTGTGTTGAAGTTGGCAAGTCCCGTAGCATGCATGTATGGTAAAAGTTGTGTGACAAATTTGTTGCATGAGGTGCTCTTTTAATTGCCTTCCTTATGAGTGGAGGTCGGGATCACGCGATGGTTAACTCCTACCAACCCTTCCCCTAGGAGTAGGGATGGAAAAAAAGCTTGAAGCTCGTGAGCTAAACAAGTAACTCGTGACTCGGCTCGAATCGACTCGAACTCGAAGAATAACGAGTCGAGCCGAGCTTTAGTTTAAGATCGTTTATAGACCAAGTTAGACGAGTCAATCTCACGAGTACTCGTGTAACTCATTGGGCTCGTTACAATAGATCAGCCAAGCGCCCCGCGTCCTAGGTGCACAACACAAGGCCCAGCCACGCAAGGCACCTTACGAACATGGAAAAAATTATTATTTGCGATTGCAAAGTGTACATATTAAACATGTACATTGTTCACAAACAATGTTCATTTTTATCTTACTCTTAAGGTTTTATGTTCATATCCTAACGAGCTTAACAAGCTAAACGAGCCATCTCGTGAGTTATACAAGTCGAGCCAATCTTGGATTTGAGCTCGTTATAATAACAAGTCGAGTCGAGCTAGCTCGTTAATGAAACGAGCTTTAGCGAGTCGAGCCGACTCGGCTCGACTCGGCTCGAATTCTAGCCCTACCTAGGAGCATGCGTAGTAGTACTTTGCTTCGAGGACAAGTAGACTTTTGCAATAAGTATATGAGTTCTTTATGACTAATGTGAGTCCATGGATATACGCACACTCACCCTTCCACTTTGTTACCCTCTATTATACCGCGCAACTTTCGCCGGTATCATGCACCCATTATTTACCTTCCTCAAAACAGCCACCATACCTACCTATTATGGCATTTCCATAGCCATTCCGAGATATATTGCCATGCAACTTTCCACCATTCCATTTATTATGACACACTTCATCATTGTCATATTGCTCTTTGCATGATCATGTAGTTGACATCGTATTTGTGGCAAAGCCACCTTCATAATTTTCATACATGCCGCTCTTGATTCATTGCTTATCCTAAGACATCACGGGGCATTCATATAGAGTCATATCTTGTTCTAGTTTTGAGTTGTAATTCTTGAGTTGTAAATCAATAAAAGTGTGATGATCTTCATTATTAGAGCATTGTCCCAGTGAGGAAAGGATGATGAAGACTATGATTCCCCCACAAGTCGGGATGAGACTTCGGACTTTAAAAAGAAAAAAAAAGAAAAAAGAAAAGAAAAAAAGAAGAAAGGCCAAAAAAAGAAAGGCCAAAGAAAAAAAAGAAAATAATAAATAAAATGAGAGAAAAAGAGAGAAGGGACAATGCTACTATCTCTTTTCCACACTTGTCCTTCAAAGTAGCACCATGATCTTCATGATAGAGAGTCTCCTATGTTGTCACTTTCATATACTAAGTGGGAATTTTTCATTATAGAACTTGGCTTGTACATTCCAATGATGGGCTTCCTCAAAATGCCCTAGGTCTTCGTGAGCAAGCAAGTTGGATGCACACCCACTTAGTTCTTTTGTTGAGCTTTAATATATTTATAGCTTTAGTGCATCCGTTGCATGGCAATCCCTACTCACTCACCTTGATATCTATTGGTGGGCATCTCCATAGCCCATTGATACGCCTTGTTGATGTGAGACTATCTTCTCCCTTTTTGTCCTCACAACCACCACCATATACCACCATAGTGCTATGTCCATGGCTTGCGCCATGTATTATGAAGAGTTGAAAAACTGAAGCGCTAAAAGTATGAACCAATTGCTTGGCTGAAACCGGGTTGTGCATGATGGGAGTATTTTATGTAATGAAAATGAAGCATGGCCTAACTATATGATTTTGTAGGATAAGCTTTTGGCTATGCTATTTTGATAGGACATGATTATTTGTTAGTATGCTTCGAAGCATTATTATTTTTTATGTTTTATAAGCTTTTATCTTGAAGCATTTGGATCTAAACAATCATGTCACAATAAAGAAAATTACATTGAGAAATATGCTAGGTAGCATTCCACATCAAAAATTCTGTTTTTATCATTTACCTACTCGAGGACGAGCATGAATTAAGCTTGGGGATGCTTGATACATTGCTACGTCTTGAGCTTGCGTTGGTTTTCCTTGAAGAGGAAAGGGTGATGCAGCAAAGTAGCATAAGTATTTCCCTCAGTTTTTGGGAACCAAGGTATCAATCCAGTAGGAGGCTCCTCAAAAGTCCCACACACCAACACAAACAAACAAAGAACTCGCGACCAACGCAATAAAGGGGTTGTCAATCCCTTCATGGCCACTTGCGAAAGTGATATCTGATAGAGATAATAAGATAAGATAAATATATTTTTGGTATTTTATAATATAGATGCAAAAAGTAAAGATGCAAATAAAAGTAGATTGAAAGCTTATATGGTAAAATATAGACCCGGGGGCCATAGGTTTCACTAGTGGCTTCTCTCAAGATAGCATAAGTATTACGGTGGGTGAACAAACTACTGTCGAGCAATTGATAGAAAAGTGAATAATTATGAGATTATCTAGGCATGATCATGTATATAGGCATCACGTCCATGATAAGTAGACCGACTCTGCTCGCATCTACTACTATTACTCCACACATCGACCGCTATCTAGCATGCATCTAGAGTATTAAGTTAATAAGAGCAGAGTAACGCATTAAGAAAGATGACATGATGTAGAGGGATAAACTCAAGCAATATGATATAAACCCCATCTTTTTATCCTCGATGGTAACAATACAATACGTGCCTTGCAACCCTTTCTGTCACTGGGTAAGGACACCGCAAGATTGAACCCAAAGCTAAGCACTTCTCCCATGGCAAGAAAGATCAATCTAGTAGGCCAAACCAAACTGATAATTCGAAGAGACTTGCAAAGATAACTCAATCATACATAAAAGAATTCAGAGAAGATTCAAATATTTCTCATAGAGAAACTTGATCACAAACCCACAATTCATCGGATCTCGACAAACACACCGCAAAAAGAGTTTACATCGAATAGATCTCCACAAGAGAGGGGGAGAACATTGTATTGAGATCCAAAAAGAGAGAAGAAGCCATCTAGCTAATAACTATGGACCCGAAGGTCTATGGTAAATTACTCACAACTCATCAGAGGGGCTATCGTGTTGATGTAGAAGCCCTCCATGGTTGATTCCCCCTCCGGTGGAGCACCGACGAAGGCTCCAAGATGGGATCTCATGATACGTATGTTACGGCAAGGGAAATTGTTTTTGTTGGCTCCTCGATGTTTTCGGCACGAGGTATATATAGGAGGAAGAAGTACGTCGGTGGCCGCTCGTGGGGCCCAGGAGACAAGGGGCACGCCCAGGAGGGGTGGGCGCGCCCTCCTATCTCCTGGCTGCCTCGTTTGCTTCTTGACTTGCAGTCCAAGTCCTCCGGATCACGTTCGTTCCAAAAATCACGCTCCCGAAGGTTTCATTCCGTTTGGACTTCGTTTGATATTCCTTTTCTTCGAAATACTGAAATAGGCAAAAAAAAACAGAGTACGGGCTGGGCCTCCGATTAGTAGGTTAGTCCCAAAAATGATATAAATGTGTAAAATAAAGCTCATAAACATCCAAAAGGGGTAATATATTAGCATGGAACAATCAAAAATTATAGATACGTTGGAGAGGACGGCGACGTGCAGGCGGCCACCTGGCGCCCTTAGAGTCTGCACCCCCATCAAGAGGACGAGACGGGGCGTGGCTACAATGAAGTCCCTCACCCCAGAATCTTGGGCTTGGCGTGCCACAAGGTTCTGTGACAAGCGGAGATCTCCGCACGGGCGTGGCACCGCTGCCACTCCCTTGACGTCACACCGACAAAGTGGAGCCTCGTTTCCCACGATTTACCTATCGGTGACGCTCATGAAGCTGCGGGCCCTATCGTGCAAATGACAACTCTAAGAAGGCAGATGCCGAACTAGTCGGACTTGGGGAGGGCCGGCCTCCAGCAGGCGGCCGTCCCCTCCCTCAAAGTAAGTGCGCCATTAACCTGATGAGACAAGGTGTGGCTACAGTGATCTCCCACCAGGCAGCGGGACTGTAGCCACACTGAGCTGACCAAGCCCGCGTCATTAGCAACATGACTACAGTGAAGAGCCACCAACCAGACCCACCAGCGGCGGGAGCGGCCTGTCGGCTCTGTCGGAGTAATGGGCCACGGGTAGGCTAACCCGAGTCCCAGAACCTTTCAAGACATCGGGGCAGGCTGCGCCCCTCGAGTCCGAGAGGCGACTCCAAGATGAGCCGAGTCTCAGAGGCGACTCCAAGGCAAGCCGAGTCCCAGAGGCGACTCCAAGGTAGGCCGAGTCCCAGAGGCAACTCCTGGATGAGCCGAGTCTCAGAGGCGACTCCAAGGCAAGCCGAGTCCCAGAGGCAACTCCAAGGCAAGCCGAGTCCCAGAGGCGACTCCAAGACAAGCCGAGTCCTAGAGGTGACTCCAAGATAAGCCAAGTCCTGGCCGGCGACTTCTGGAGAGGCCGGCTATAGGGAGTCGGCCTGCAACTCCAACCACCCTGTTTATTGAGGGCAGGCATGGCCACAGTGTGCCGTACCGACGGAGATCTCCGTTTGGCGCGGCACTGTTGCCATGCCGGCCTTGACATCAGCCCTTGGGGCGGAGCCTGGCCCACGACGGCTTGTCTCAGACGACTCCAAAGACGCGGGTCCCACCACCAACGGAGTATCAAGACGGCAAGAGCGCCACGAGACGGACCCGTTGGGAGTCGGCCCCCAGGAGTCGGCCTGCTCCTCCCACGGGCCCCACACTCCATTAACCAAACATGACGGGGAATGGCAAAAGTGATCGCCTGTTCAAGGCGGCATCGCTGCCATGACCCCATGACCAAGCCAGCGTCATTAGAAGCACGGCTACAGTAATCTGCAGCCGGCAAGACCCGCCCACGGCGGACAAGGGCTGTCGGCCTCGTACCGGACAAATCGGCGGGACCCACCAGCCGGCGGGCCCCAGTAGTCAGCGGAGAAGACAGCAGCCTGAGAGACCGACGGCTGGGACCCGCGCCCAGTCGGCTTTACCATTGTACCACTGGGGGGTAGGCCTATATAAACCCCCAGGGCACCCATGCAAAGGGTTCGAATCCATTGGCACTAGACCAGATCATATAGGGAGGAGAGAGCTAGCCTTGCCTCCTCCGACCACCAGAAACAGCTCCAGGAGCAACCTTGTACTCACTTTGCCTTAGTGACCATGCGAGACCCCACAGAGCAGCAGTAGGGGTGTTATCTCCTGGAGAGCCCCAAGCCGGGTAAGATCCGCCGGGCGCAGCATGTCTTCGCCTCATCCTGCTTCTGTGCACCGCGATGTTCTACTCGCCCCCACCATGATAAGCCATCCTTGGCATATGTTGCACCCAACCCCGACATTTGGCGCCCACCATGGGGCATGGTGCACCGTCGTCCGGAGATCCGCTCGACGGAACCCTTTTCCTCCTGTGCAAGCGCAGCCAGCCAGCTCGCCAGACGGAGTTCAGACGACGCTACGCTGGCGCCGAGGTCGCCATGCAGCCAGCTGCCTCGCCAAACTTATCAGCCGAGGTTCGCCTCTCCAACGAACTCAAGTCCGACGCAGTACGGGCGGTCCCGAGAGCCTCCTCGTGGCCTCTCGACCAACTCCACGCCACCGTGAGCTGCCGCCGGGCTTGAGTCCATGGGCTCCACCGACCGATGCGGGTCGACCGACGCCGTGTCGCCGACGCGTTCCCCACCAATGTGGTGGTCTTCGGCGAGCCGCCTCATGAGGAGAGTGGTGGAAGCGCCACACGGAGGTGCTCGCTGTCACCACGGCGAAGCGCCCGGAGGGAGCCTATGACCCACTCGACGCGTTTCATAAGACCCGACCGCGTTTATTCCGAAGACGCAGACGCCAAGACGCTGGAGGCGCTGCTTGCCTTGAGATCATCGGCGCCAAGAAGCCGGGTAAGCATGAGGCGCTCGAAGCCTACCAGCGTGAGATGGATCGCCTGTGGGTGGCTCGCCAGCTCCGACTGGGCCTAGCCGCCTAGGCGCGATCCGGCAGCGCGGCATGGCCATCGCCAACCTATTCGGGGCCAATCGCCCCGTGTATGCCATGCCTATGGAGAACATCCGCGCCGCCCAGGCGACGACTGATGAGCTAAAAAACTTCGAAGGCGAAGAGCGCCGCATGATTGCGGAGCGAGTCCAGCAGCTCCTTGACGCGGCTGTCGCGCAGAACGCAGCAGGCGGCCACACAGAGGCGCCGCAGCGACCAGACGACGACCTGCCTCCCCGCCGAGATCAAGGCGCGACGTCTCGGACGCCGACTGGCGGAGTCCGCGGAAGAAAAGACAAAGAGCCGGCTGTTAGCCACGGTCGGACTCGCATCACCATCGAGCGCAACCAAGACGGCCGCCCAAGGGCAGTGGAACGGCAGGGCGACTACCTGCCCCCTCCACCATGAAGAGAAAGGCGATTCTCCCCGCCACCCGTTGAGCATCCGACTCTCGGTGGCCGCCTTGGCCGCTGAGAGGGAGTCGGAGAGATTGACGCCCGCCATCGGATCGACCGACTCCACCGATCCCTGGCGCTGGAAGAAGAAGACGAAGGTCCGCCCGCCGGACCTCGTGATCCGAGACGAGCCCTTTCCCAAAGGGTTCACGCCCCCGAGACACGCCTAAGTACACCGGCTCGCGAAGCTCAAGATCGGCTAGTCGACTACCCACGCCGTCAATATAGCGAACGGCAACAAGCGTGTTGCCGGAAGTATGTTCCACTCATGCTCCAGGCACGGCCTCGACATGGTTGAACACCAAGCCCCGCAAAGATCAACAAATGGGTCGACTTCACCGATGCCTTCATCCGCAACTTCACGAGCACGTACAAGCGACCTCCCAAGCCGCGCCAGCTTTCCTTGTGTGTACAAGGCCCTAACGAGTCAACTCGCGACTACCTCACGCGCTGGGCCGAGCTCCGGAACTCCTGCAAGGGCGTGCACGAGGTGCAGGCTATCGAATACTTCACCGCCGGTGCGTAGAAGGCACCTCCTCAGCACGTGCTCTTCGCGATGAGCCGGAAACCCTCGATGAGCTGCTGATCATAGCAGACAAGTACGCCACGGCCGACTCCTCCATGAAGACGGAGATTCAAGTTAGTGCGACTGGCAAAATGGCCCCTCAGGCTCCTAGAACCCCGGCTGGAGACGCCAGTCGGCGACAACAACAGAACGATAACAAGCGCAAGGTCGCGCAGCCGACTTCCAGCAGTCGGCAGGTCGCGACAGTCGAAGACCAACAGCCAGAGGGGCAGCCTCCGACCAAGCGACAGAAAGGCGGCAAGTCCAACTGGTTGCCGGCCTTCTCTTACGAGCAGACTCTAGATGGTCCTTGCAACTTTCACAGCGGCGCAAAGCCGTCAAATCATACCACCCGAAAGTGCCACTGGCTCACCAGAATCGCTAAGGAGACGGCTCTTCCTCCTCACCGGGTCAGCCGCTTCCACCGCCGCCTCCACCACCGCCGCTGCCGTGCCACGGCGCGAAGACGAGATGAGTACCCAGAAGAGCATGGAGCCTATGTGGTGTTCACCAATGTGGCTGATGATCGACGCAGCAAGCGACTGCATCAACAAGAAGTAAATGCAGTAGCATCAGATACTCCAGAGTTTATGCATTGATCCGAGAAGCCTATCAGTTGGATCAGAGCTGATCACCCAGAGGTGATGCCGAATCCAGGCTCCTTCGCCCTCGTTTTGAGTGCCACCTTAGCCACAGATAGGCGGGCTGCTTGCTTCTCGCGAGTGCTGATAGATGGAGGCAGTAGCATCAACATCATGTACAAAGATACCATGGAGAAGTTACGAATCAAGCAAAGACAGCTGCAGAGCAGCCGGACTGTGTTCCACGGCATTGTACCTGGCCTTTCCTGCTCACCAATCGGCAAGATCCTGATAGACGTCCTCTTTGGAGAAAAAGATCATTTCAGCCGAGAGCCAGTTTGGTTTGAAGTGGTGGACCTCAAAAGCCCGTACCATGGTTGCTTGGCCGACCTGCTTTGGCCAAGTTCATGGCGGTCCCCCACTACGCCTACCTCAAGATGAAGATGCCGAGTTCTAAGGGAATTCTCGACCGTAGCCAGCGATTACAGAAGTCGTCATTATGCTGCCGAGAGCAATGGCTGGCCGAGTCCCTGGTGATCGCAGCTGATAAGCGGCTTCTCGATCGGGTTGTGGCGATGGCCGGCAAGCAGCCAGAGATGTCGCCCGACCCCAAGGAGTCAGAAGCTGAGGGTTCGTTGAAGTCGGCCAAGGAAACAAAGAAGAAACCGTTGGACCCGGAGCACCCAGAGAGGTACGCTGTCATAGGTGCAAACCTTGATAGCAAATAGGAAGGCGAGCTCGTTGATTTCCTCCGTGAGAATCGAGACATCTTTGCATGGTCCCCTAAATACATGCCAGGTGTACTGACGGAATTCGCCGAGCACAAGTTACATGTCCGACCTGATGTGAAGCCCGTCCGGCAACCCTTGCGCCGCCTGTCCGAAGAGAAGAGAAGAGTTGTTGGAGAGGAGATAGCCCGGCTCCTGGCAGCCGGCTTCATTATGGAGGTGTTTTTTCCAGAATGGTTGGCAAACCCGGTCCTGGTGTTGAAGAAGAACAAGCAGTGGTGGATGTGTATTGAATACACAAGCCTCAACAAAGCTTGCCCCAAGGACCCATTTGCTCTGCCGAGAATTGATCAGGTGATAGACTCCACAGCCGGATGCGAGCTGTTGAGCTTCTTAGATGCATATTCAGGATATCACCAGATCAAACTGAACCCGGTAGACAGACTGAAGACTGCCTTCATCACACCATTTGGAGCTTTCTGCTACCTGACCATGACGTTCGGCTTAAGTAATGCCGGCGCCACCTTTCAGCGTTGCATGCAGAAGTGCCTCCTCAAGAAACTCGGTAGAAACGCCCACGTCTACGTAGACGATGTGGTGGTGAAGATGGAAAGGCGTGGAACGCTGCTAGAAGACCTCAAGGCAACCTTTGAGAACCTACGCCGATTCCAGATCAAGCTCAACCCTGAGAAGTGCGTCTTTGGAGTACCAGCCAACCAACTCCTTGGCTTCCTGGTCTCTGAACGCGGCATAGAGTGCAACCCTGTGAAGATCAAGGCCATCGAGAGGATGGAGGTACCCAGCCGACTGCTAGATGTGCAAAAGTTCACCAGTTGCTTGGCATCCATCATCCGATTCATCAGTCGGCTGGGCGAGAAGGCTCTCCCCTTGTACCAACTAATGAAGAAGACCTCCTTTTTCGAGTGGAACCACAAGGCGGACGAAGCATTCCTCCAGTTGAAGAAGATGTTGACTACTCTCTGTCTTTGGCAAATACCGACTCCTAAAGAGCCCATGCTCTCAGACATTGCCGCCACCACCGGTAGTCAAGACACCATTGTAGTGGAGCGCAAGGAGGAAGGCAAGGCGCCACTGTCCGAGACCGTGTATTCGAGCGAGGTAATGTCGACCTCCAAGCGTAACTACCCCACTACGTAAGATGTGCTATGGCGCACTTTGCCACCAAGAAGTTGAAGCCTTACTTTCAAGAGCACCCAATCATCGTGGTTTGCACCGCCCACCGCCGAGATCATCGGGCCGAGATGCTTCTGGCCGAGTGGCCAAATGGGCCATAGAGCTGGCTCCCTACACCATCTACTACCAGCCCTGCACCGCCATCAAGTCGCAAGCACTGGCCGACTTCCTTGTCGACTAGGCCGAGACCCAGTACCTGCCGCCAGCGCCCGACTCCACCCATTGGCGGATGCATTTCAATGGCTCCAAGATGCGCACTGACTTGGGAGCCGCCGTTGTCCTCACTTCCCCTAAAGGCGACAAGCTCAAGCATGTGCTGCAGATCCACTTCGCCGCCTCCAACACCGTCGCCGAGTACGAGGCGCTCATTCACGGGCTCCGGCTTGCCAAATAACTCGGCATTCGCCGGATCCTTTGTTATGGCGACTCCGATTTGGTGGTCCAGCAGTCATCTGGCGACTGGGACGCCAAAGATGCAAACATGGCGAAGCTACCACTTCGGTGCAGAACTCAGCAGATATTTCGAGGTGCGAGTTCATTCACGCGCAAGAAACGATAACGACCAAGAAGACGCTCGCACGAATCGGCTCCACCCGCCAAGCAATCCCATCCGGCCGCCTTCGCCTCCTCAAGCTGCCTATCAAGCCTTCACCAATCGACTCCATCTTCGTGGTCGGCCTCCTCAAGAAGTCGGATCCGACTCAAGAGCCCCAAAGAACGGCACAAGAATCCTTACAGACGGCTCCAAGAAAATCAGCAAGGCCGCCCGGGACTTGAACCTGCCCGGATCATGGCAACCATCCAAGATTCCAGAGCTCGGTCCGGGGACTGCGCCAGTCGGCCCGGGGACTGCACTAGTCGGCCCTGGGACTTCAGCGCTCCAACAAGCGGCCGCGGACTCCAACACGCCGCCTCCCAGCCCAGCCGCCCTTGTCCAAGTCGTAGTGGTGGTAATTGAAGAAATAGCAGCACCCTCATGGGCCCAGCCCATCCTCAAGTTCCTAGTAAACAAAGAGCTGCCAGCCGATGAAACCTTGGCTCGGCAAGTGCAACGCCGAGCGGCAGCCTACACCATAGTCAACAGAGAGCTGGTCAGGCGCAGCGTCACTAGTGTCTACCAGCGCTGCGTTGAGCCAGAGCAAGGCCAAGCAATTCTTAGAGACATCCATCAAGGCGAGTGCGGCCACCATGCGGCTTCAAGAGCACTCGTCGCAAAAGCCTTTCGGCACGGTTTCTTCTGGCCAACTGCCCTAGAAGAGGCCAAGGAATTAGTCCAAAAATGCAAGGGGTGCCAGAAGTTCCGCTCCAAGCCGCTTCAGCCGGCTTTTGCACTCAAGACCATCCCCATTGCCTGGCCCTTTGCGGTTTGGGGCCTGGACATGGTGGGACCATTCAAGACGGCACGAGGCGGCCTAACTCATCTACTTGTCGCGGTGGACACCAAGTGGATCGAAGTAAAGGCCATCAAGAAGTTGAATGGTCCGACTGCAGTGACTTTCATCGCCGACATCACTCTTCGGTATGGCATACCACACAGCATCATTACCGACAATGGCACAAATTTTGCCAAAGGCGCCTTGGCCCGTTTTTGCGCGACGCAGGGCATCCGACTGGACTTAGCGTCCGTTGCCCATCCGGAGTCAAACGGCCAGGTGGAGTGAGCAAACGGCCTCATCCTATCTGGCATCAAGCCTCGACTGGTCGAACCACTCGAGCGTTCGGCCGGCTGCTGGCTTGAGGAGCTGCCAGCCGTCCTCTGGAGTCTGCGCACGACTTCAAACAAGTCGATTGGCTTCATGCCTTTCTTCCTCGTCTACGGTGCTGAAGCCGTCATCCCAACGGACATAGAGTTCGACTCTCCGCGAGTCACCATGTACACCGAGGAGGAAGCAGAAGAAGCACGCCAAGACGGCGCCGACCGCTGGAAGGGGGCCATTGTTGGCACTCACCGTCCAAAGATCTACCAAAGCAGAGCTCGCACCGATACTACAACAGGAAGGTCAGGCCGAGATCTTTCCAAGAGGGCAACCTTGTGCTCCGACTGATCCAGCGAACAGCCGGCCAGCACAAGCCGTCGGCGCCTTGGGAAGGCCCCTTCACCATCAGCAAAGTGTTGGGCAATGACTCCTACTACCTGATCGACGCCCAGAAGCCCCGAGCACGCAAGAGGGACGACTCCGGCAAAGAGCCGGAACGGCCATGGAACGCAAATCTTCTCCGAGGATTTTACAGTTGATGCAGTATGTACCATGCTATCCTTTGTATTAAAGTACCGAGACTTCAGGCCCCCCGAGAGGAGCTCGGGGACTGCCCTTTTTTGTTATCTGTATGATAAGAATTATGCCTTCGAGTATGCTACTCTTCGTTACGCCGCTTGGCACCGGGTTTGACTAGTCGGCCCGGGGACTCGCCGTCTTGCGCCATGAAATGCTTCCTGCAGTCGGACAAGTAGTGTGTGGTGTCTAAGCCGTCTCCTGCCAGAAGTCATAGTCATGAGCGATCGCTTGCGGGGCGAGAGTAAGGAAGAATGGGCGCCCACACAAAAAATGGCTAAGGACTCAAAGCATAAACATAGCCCAAGCCGGCTTCCAGCCTCTCTTCGCAGAGCCGACTCTTGAATAGTCGGCTTGCCGCCTCCTATCCAACTTGTTAAAAGACTCTAAAAAAGGCCAAGTACTTGCCTTCCCCAAGGTAGCCAAGCATTTGACCCAGCGGCAGTCCGCAGAGCGGTTGTCCGTCTGGCAAGGCGGCGACTGAGGGAAGGCGGCAAAGGAAAAAGCCAAAAGAGCGATGAGCAAGGAAAGATAGAAGTCGGATAAAATATTTACATAACCTAGGCCCTTGGCCGAATCTTCAAACAGAAGTTCAAAATACACCCCGCGGGTGGAATTGTGCAAATTAACAAGTTCTTTAAAAGACTATTAAAGCAGATAAAATAAAGGCAAGACGACAGCCTAAGAAGCGGCAGACGGGTTCGGAGGGTCGGAGGAGACGGCAGTGTCAGGCGCCGGGGCGGCCGGCTGGGCAGTCACGGCTTAATCGTCTCTGACGGCAGCCGGTTCGGTCGGACGCGGCTCGTTGCTGGAGGCGCGATCGAGCTGAGGTTGGTTGCCCGCTCCGTCTTCTGGCGCCTCTGTCTCGCCTCCGTCCTCCGCCTTGCCTTCCTCCTCGGCGCTGGAGCCGATCACCTCCGCCGAGTCCTCGTCGTAGTCCGGGTTCATCCCGAACCACTCTTTCGGCACCTCCTCGCTGTTTGTGGCCCGCTCAGGGACGAAGATGCTGGAGTTGGTATAATCGGCAATCACCGCCGCATGCTCGACGAGGGCGCCTTCCACAGCCACCAGCTCCGCCTGGGCCTCTGACAGGAACGTGGCCAGCCGGTCCAGGTCCAACCCCGGATACCAAGCCTTGACAAATTCCAAGGCCCGGCACGCTCCAGACCGGGCCGAGGAACCCTTCCAGGCCTCAAGACGGCCAGCCGCAACCTCCAGCCAGTCGGCAGTCCGACAGAAATGGCATGTCTGGCCACAGGGCGGCAATCGCCGAGCACCGGCACGTTGGAGCCGGCGCAGCAGCTGATGGGCGGCGGCAGACGAGTCTCGATGCTCAGGAGCTGCTCGTCAATGGTCAGGGGGCGTTGGCGGTGATCTCCGCGCCATTTGCCCTCCGCGCCTCGCGATCAGCCTCGATGGCTCGAGTGACCGCCTGCGAGTGTCCAGGGAAAAAGTCTACCGAAACAAAAAAGTAGCAAGACAAAGAGTCAGGAGTCGGCCTGACTTACAGTCAGCGGCTCAAAGAAAGAAAGCAAAGAAACCCACCGTCGATGATGTCTTCGATATCATGGAAGCCGAAGTCAAGACGCCTCCTTGTCGGTCCAGAGGAGCGCCGCTCGAACTCGCCAGAGAGCGGCCTCTCTTCTCCGCCTCATCCCGCGCTTTCTTGAGCAGCTTTTTCGCTCCGCCACCAAGCAGAGTTATCGTCGCGCTGCGGGCGAGCTTGTTGCACTCCTCCCTTGGCGCAAAGCAAGTGTTGGCCTCGCCAGCTGCTCCTCAAGAACATCATTGGCCTCAAAGAACAAAAGGAAAAAGACGTTAAGTCGCCAACAAAGAAGGTCGCCGGGAAGATCCGCCCGACCGCCAGCAGCCGCCCAATCTCGGGACTACAGCCAGGCGCCAATACGCCCAAAAAAAAGAAGAAGGACTCACTCGGCCTCCGACAGTCGGCAGTCCGCTTCTCCAAATTGCTCAACGTTGCGCTTGAAGGCAGTGACGCGAGGTTGTGATACTCTGTAACAAGTATTTTAGACGAAGATAAATATAAGGAACTCGCCAGATGGAGTTCTGTGGCCGCCGCTTTCAAAGAAGCCCAAACTCGGGATTACACTCGGGGAGGCCGGGCCGCCTCACGAGAAGAACGAGAAAAAACAAAGTCAAGGAAGAAAGCATACCCAGATGGCTGCTCGCGACACCAGATGCGCCTTGGTGCAGCCCTGTATGGCGTCGCCCTTAGCTCACAGCTTCGGCTGGACATTCAGGAGTGCCTGGTTCAGCGGACCGTTGCCGCCTCCTCGCACCCACCCAGCAGGCGCGACGCTTGTTACCTCGGCGTCTGGGATGGCCGAGCTGGCGGCGCCGGACTCCAAGGGGCGTGGCGTCGAAATCGCCTTCTCAAGGCGGCGGTGCATTGGCGAGGCGACTTGAAGGAGCAGCTTCGCCACGGCCTCGTCTTCAGTTGGCGGCACCGGCGGGCCCGCCGGCTGCTTACCATGCGCGCTCCCAGACGATGGCGGAGGCGTCGGTGGCGGTGCGGCCATGCCCGACGCGGAGGCCTCGCCACCATCCTTCTCCATGATGGGGTTGTCCCCGCCGGCTTCTCCAGTCTGCCCCGTGAACTCCGAGGAGGGGGAGGGCGGTGCGGAGTTCAGCGGGAAGACGAGCAACGCCGATTGGCAGTGCGCGGTCTCCTCAGCCCGCTGTCTTGCTGCGACGGCGGCTTCGGCCTCTTCCACCTTCTTCTGGGTGGAGGCCGCCGCCTTCTCGGCCTGCGCCTTCTCCGGACGGTCGGCCTCCTCCTCGTCGCGCTTCTCCTGCGTGTTTTGCTCCGTCGCCTCCCAAAGGTCGGCGGCGGGGTCAATCCGCCGAGTAGTGGCAAACGTCTCGGCCGACCCCATGATGGGGGGGACGGCGACCCTTTCAAGGGAAAGAGGGGCCCTGAAGCGGAGAAGGCATGTAAGAAATTATGACGAGATTCGACAAAAGAAAGCAAGTCAAAGACGGAGTACTTACTGTCAGGACCCCGACTCAATGCCACATCGATCTAGCATGTAACACCTCATATCACTTTGCGGCCTCACACACGGTATTCCCACGGGTGTCGCCTTACCTTTGCTTCGGGACCGCTTACGCCTTTTGGCACACGTATATGATAGTGTCGCTAGCATCCATATGATAAGGAGCCCGGGCTGACATGGCTAGTCGTAAACCCAAAGTGGCACAAACTTACAAGGACAGCCATCCATGACCCAGCATCGAACATGTCGGTCATCACGAGTGAATCCAGTGCTGTAGCTCGGCTAGCAGACTCCGTGATCCGGGCTGTGGCGGGCTAACAGACTCCGTATTCATCGCGGACATTTCCCCAAAGGGATGCATACAGAACGACGAAGGACACATGCCACCACCTAAGTGTTCGGAGCAAGAGTAAGCAACCAAGGCTCAAGTGGAAGCACTAGGAGACATTTCCCAGTAAGAGAGGCTACCAAGGATAAACAACTAGATAGTCAGATCCCACACATATCAAGCATTTCAATAATATACACATAATATGCTCGATATGTGCAAATACAACATGGCATCACAACATGACTCTACAACTCAAGTATTTTATTCATTAGGCTCCGAGGAGCGAGATATTACAAACATGGGTCTCATGACCCAATATTCAGAGCATACAAGTCAAAGCACATGCGGAAGCTTAACATGTGTGAGTACATACATCTACAAAAGAAAAAGGCTGAGAAGCCTGACTATCTACCAGATCCTGCCGAGGGCACAAGATCGTAGCTGTGGTAACAAGCTAAACGTCGAAGTCCACGCGGAACTACTAGTGAGACGGAAATCTCTGCAAAAACGTAAAATAGGCAAACGTGAGTACAAATGTACCCAAAGAAGACTTACATCGTAACTAACTACATATGCATCATTATCAACAAAGGGATGGTGGAGTTTAACCGCAAGAAGCCAGCTTTGACTCGGTGGCTATCCCGAACTACGACTACATGTAACTCTTTTGAGGTGGCGACACGAGTCCACATATTCACCATATCAATACACCACTATGGATCCGCCTCCGCCTTCCTACGAGAACGCCATCCATAGCACTCACGCTTATCTTGCGATTTTAGAGTATCCACTTTCACTTGTCTATGAACTGTACAGCAACCCGAAGTCCTTTTCATGGACACGGCTATTTGAATAGATAATGTTAACCTGCAGGTGTACTTCTTCACACACGCCTCGCCACTTACCGCCATGTACACCTCGTATCTCGGCAACCTTCAAGCGGAAGCTCGGCGAGGAGTCGGCCACGACCGACTAACCACACAAGTCTCTCATCTAGGTTTATCGCCTATTCGGGTTCCATCCGCAAGGAGATCCGACCGGGGTGTCACTCACGGCCCCAAACGATGTGTGCAGGGTTCCCAAGCCCACCATCCGGGTGCCACTTGGTACACCGTGCCACTGCACCTAGTCTATCCCAAGCCCACCTGTAACGGGTGCCACTTGGTAGACTACTAGCACTACCTACAAATACCAGAAACTAGTTGCAACTCCTGGACAGAGATCGAGTTGATTAATAAGTCGAGAGGGGCACTTAAGCATTCCAATGCATGGTAGTAGCTGTTCATGGATCACAAACACGTAACTCGGGCCTCGAGGACGGCTTCAATGAGACAACCCACCATGTACTCCTACATGGCCTCTCACCGCTACCTTTACCAAATCGTGTTCACACACTTAGCTCACACACAGTAGGACATGTTCATCACCATTCCAATTCATCCCCGATGAATCAGACCTGACTCAACTCTAAGCAGTAGCAGGCATGACAACAAGCATAAATGAGTAGGCACATCAGGGCTCAAACAACTCCTACTCATGCTAGTGGGTTTCATCTATGTATTGTAGCAATGACAGGTCATGCATAGGAAAGGGGTTCAACAACCGCAACATGTAAAAGTTGAATCACTGTTGTCCTAATGCAGTAAAAGAGAGCAGGAGCGAGAGAGTGGGATTGTATCGGAATGAACAAGGGGTTTTTGCTTGCTTGGCACTTCTAAAGATAGCATTGAGTCTTCATCAGTGTCAACGATCACAACGTCGGTACAACGTCTACCAAGGGGGAACAACACCGGCAAACAGAGAAGAAACACGATCAATGCAATGCACAATATGATGCATGCTATGACATGGCAATATGAATGTGTTTTGGGCTAATGCAAGCTAGAACAAATTGAGATGAGTCCATTTGAACCAAACATTCAAATGCAAACCCATTTTAAGAGGTTATATTAGTGCATTAACTTGTTTCATCTAAACAGCAAAGTTAAAGTGTTCTAACATGCATGAAACAAGTACAGATGGATAGATTGGATTTTTCGGATCATTTTTCATATATAATTTGTTTGATTTGGAGCTATGGTTGATTTTCTATGATTTTTAGAAGTTTTGGTTATTTTCTGGAATTTCCTAAATAAGAATAATCCAGAAAAGGATTTATCAACGTCACCAAGGCGTCGGCAGACGTCAAGAGGTCAAAGGCGCCAGCCCAGGTCAAACCTGACGGCTGGGACCCACATGTCGGTGTAACAACTAACTAACAACGTTAGTTAGTGTTAGGTTAGCACTAACCTAGGTTAATTAGGACCTGAGCCCACATGTCAGTGGCTCATCTAATTAACTAAGTTAATTTAACACTAATTAAACCTAATACTAAAATAAGCAGGGGCCTGGGGAGGTCAAACCCCTGGTCAGCGGGTCAAACCTGCCGGCGGCTCGACGCCGGCGAGGCCCGAGATGGCGGCGCGTCTCGGAAAACACCCACAGGGCACGGACGAGGCCGTTCTTGGGCTCGTTGGAGAGCCCTTGCAGGCGCGCCTCCAGTGGTGGTCGAGGATGGGCCTATGGTGGCCGGAGCCGACGACGGCGAGCTCCAAGGCGGCGGCCGGAGTTCGGGCAACGACGGGTTCGGCGCTGCGGTGCATGGGAGGAGGGTCTGGTGGGCGCTACGGGCTCCTGGGAGTGCACTGAGTGCAGTGACGTGCTCGGTTTGGACGGAGGTGAACCAAACCGACGACGACGATTAGTCCGGCACCGGTGAGGTTTCGGTCTCCACGGAAACGAGGGCTATGATGAGCTAATGGACATGGGAGTAGGGGGATCGGTAGAGGAGCTCACGGCGAGTGCAGAGGTGGCCTTGGCATGCTCGGGGAAGCATCGGAGCGAGCGGGGCGGCGAGAGGGATCTCCAGCGGCCAGCGACGAAGATGATGAAGATGGCGTCGATGCAGGGCCTCCGGCGAGGCGTGGCTGGACGGGGAGGACGAGGGAGGCGTGGCGATGCTCGTGGACACGTCGGGGAGGTGAGGGGAGCACGGAGGCTGCGTCTACTACGTACGGCGGCGGCGAGCTTCGCTCGGGCAGAGAGGGAGAGAGAGCAGAGGAGGGGGAAGAGGTCAGGAAAGAGTGAGAGAGTTCCAGGGGGTGCGTGTCGGCGTCCAGGCGCCCAAGCTCAGCTCAGCGCAAGCGTGAGGTGGCGGAGCGTGTGCCATGGCGGCGACGCACGCCACTGTGTCCTCTCAAGGGAGGTCGGTGATGACCGGCAGAGGTTGGGCTGGGCCTCTGGCTGGCCGTGGGGGGCGCCACTAAGTGGCCTGTAGGCTCTCTCTCTGCCTCTCTGGTTTTCCTATTTTTAGTTTCTGTTTTCTATTATTCTCAGTAGTCTTTAGGGCTTTACTAAAATACGAACGCTTTCAAAAATCCTCAAGATAATTGTGGGCTCTGCTTGGATTATTCCTAACAGCCCTCACTTAAGTTCGTAATTAATTGAGCACTTAAAATAATACATAGCATTTAAATGCCCAATTGCAAATAGCATATGATTTAATTCAGTGACCTTATGTGTCCTAGAAAATTGTGCACCATTTTTGTCAGAGGTTCTAGACCAAGGCAAAGATGATGAACATTTTAGAAGGGCATTTCAGGTTCATTGAAAAAGGTTTTAGTAAACCCTAATTGGTTTAAAGGGGGGGTGCTTGGGGTTCTGTCATCCCCATTTCATGTTTAAGAGATTTTTAAACATGATGCATCAACCAAGTTAGTCCAAGTGCATAGCAAGGCTAGGGATGTGACAACTCACCCCCACTAAACAATAATCTCGCCCCGAGATTCAAGACGTGAGGTAAGAGGAAAGGGGGGTCACAAAACTATCACAATCTTCATGATCCATTTGCCCTTCTTGAAGATGTTGACTCATTGCTTCAAATCGATCATGACGTCTTTGCTTTCGAGATCTTCATTCAACATGATGACAAGAAGAAAGGGAAAACTCTAGAAGGATCGATCTCCTCGAAGATCGAACAACTTAGGATCAACTCATGGATTGAGACATGGAAACATCTCTCAAGCTGAGACACGGAGCATAAAACTAGAGTGATGGTATAAGACAGATGACGAAGGTTCAGCAGGTAGGCAACAATTCCACACTTAAGAAGGTGGTGAACCGTTGTCAACGTAGCGAGGAGTTGGGTTGCCATGATACCATAACAGGGCACCTTAGGGAAGGTGACTCAGAGAAATATCCCTTAAGTGGCAAAAAGAATTACCTTTGATTCGTAGATCATTGAAACTCTTTATACCAGCCTAAGGCAATTCTCGAGCGATCATTTGGAGGGTTCGTAGAATGGCATACCCAGATTAGAATGGATGATGTGGATTACCTTGTTGAAAACAACACAAGGGATGATTTTAGTAACTGGAGAGAAGCTCAACAGTAGAGAGTGAGTCCACTGTTTGAAAAGTTATAGCATAACCGAGGAAACTGAGAGCAATCCCAATTAGTGCCGATGATAACACCTAGCGCCAGCGTGCTTCTCAAGAATTGAGCATTTCCATATTCATCAAGGTTTTACCAATATCCGTGTCAAGGGTCCCGCAACACAACGTACTACCATGATGAACAGCGATGGACGATGCAGAGGCAAAGGAAGATAACCTTCTCGATTTCACCTTAGCGGGCCAAGGAACAAAATCTGGATGATCGATCGAGAGACATTTAGCACTCCGCTTAATGTTCTCCTTGATGTGCTAGCATAACCCATTCATAGATATGGTTTGATATCTAGAACATCAAGTAAAAGGTCGGACTTCGAGCACAAAAATCCATAAGGAACAACTCATCGGAATAAGTTCTACGAGATCCTTATGGGGAGGTGGCCAACTTCCTCAAACAAGATACTACAATAATAGGTCTTCCGGTTGGGTGTGTTCGCCACGACATCCATTTTACCGGGTTACAGAGAGACCAATATTATAGTTCTTGGGACACGTTCCAACCATCATATCTGCCTGAGATTCAGATCTGGTTGGTGTCAGAATAATCCAGACTCATCGAGTGTAGGAAGAAAAATGAAAGTTTGCAATACAAATCGACGAGATGGCGTTGCGGGATTCTCGGGGAATAAACTACGATAGCAAGCTCCAAAACATGAGCTGGTTATGCTATGTACATGTGAACACGCTGTCCCAGACAAGCATGACCACATAGTAGTCTTATAATAAAACGCTACCGAGTTCAGGTGGGGAACCATCATTGCGGATAACGAAATCCTTGATTAAGCCTGGGTTAGCTCTTAAAAGGAACTCCTTCTCCTTGAACAAATCAATCAGTGGCTTGGTGTGCTAGGAACACATGTAGGATGAAGGTTGCAAGTCTCCAAACCACAGAATACTTCGCATGTATGCATGACTGATTTGGAATGATTCCAAATGAAGCAGCACTGACTTTCTCGAATGCACGGCGGCAACTTGCACCAATTGCACATGAATTAGAGGAAGTCACTTCTTTCAGCCGAACATAGGCTTCATGAGTGAGTCATGAAGAAAATGCTTACACAAGTTTCCAACACCAGCTGGATGTTCAACACGAATCATGGTGGAGACAAAATGCCGTTGATGGGCTCAACAGCAACTCATCGGAATTTCCATATCACTAGACTTCCACCATTATGTGAACAATGTGATAGTATTGGTCAGACCAAAAGATGTAATGGTGTATGCTCGAGGAATCAACCACGAGTAAGACAACATTATGAATATCGTTGGTTCTAACTTGATTTGACGATGGCCCACACTCAAATCAAGGTTTGGGCAAGATGATAGGTTCAACAACTGATCATGGGGACCAATCGATGAAGATATCATCTCTCTTCAACACACACACACACACAAGGATATCCCCTAGTGATGAACTAAGCTAGGCAAGCTTTTATCTTCCAACTCCAAGTTGTTGTTTAGCTTAACCAACCAGCTCAGGGGTATCCAACACACTCTTGGAGAAGGGTTGGTTTACAGGGATAAACCATCTTGATCATGAACTCAACATAGCGGCTAGGTGACGATCTGGTGATACCTCCGAGAAGATATTCGGAAAATCACGAACCACCGATATGTTACTAAGCTCGAGAACAATCTCTCTTTTCAGGGCAAGATGATATGATCAAAAGAGCGAGGGTTTGACACAATCCTAACTCATTGATCAAAGAGTGCACCAGAAATATGGACTAGGTAGCATGATCTGTCTTAGAATGATGATTTAATAACCAACACGCTAAGTATGAGAATGTTTTCCATTTACTATCAAGCAATGAGGTTACTAGGAGTATAGATTTCACACATCATGATTCACTTGTCGGTATTCCGGTTGCAACAACACGGGGACCGAGAAATGAATACGGGGGCGAGAAGTATCACTACGTCAAGAATTCATAAGAGGTGGTGCAATCCTCATGACATTCCTGTCATAAAGTGGGTAATACTTCAGGGTAGAACAGAACAAAAGCTGGATTAGTATTTGATCTGCGGAGTACGACTGCTTTGACCCAATCCTGGAAATGGACAAGGTACTGGAGTTTGTTTCTCCTAGTCATTCCGGAATAGAATGACTTGACGGACCACAAGAGTAATAGGCATCGATGGATGAATGCACACATTCTCTTGACTATCAATTGATAGATGAAGGTCAGAAGACATCTAAGGAGGAACAACTCATGGAACATATAACTTTCTGAGTTGTGGATGCATAGATTAATATGTCGAACGGGTTCAACACATTTCTTCCGGATAACCCATGCAGAGAAGGTAGAACTGGCAGAATCACAATTATGAATGGAGAACTCATCGAGAGCACTCTTGTTGTGATCTTTTGGTTCCCGAACTTCTACCATATTGGTTCATGGTATTGGAAGAAGGATATACCATGAATCTCGAGGACTATCACAAAGGTTACTAATATCCTAAAGGAACTAGCAAACACCAACAACATGAAGTAAGTAGGGAAGTCTCGGGTTCAGAAACCCAGGAGTAGAATGCCTACTAACTAAATGGCATCACGGGATGCTTTTGAGAATGACGCCAGAATCATCACACTAGGAACACAAATCATGGCTAGATTACTAGATGATCCCCTAAGACATCTAAGGTCATAATAATAGCTCCAACATATACGTCGAGGCAATAGAATACCTCAACTCAGCAATTAGTGTGATTAACCTGGCCTAAAGGAACATCGAAACCAGAGGGAAAGGATATTGCAAATGCATCAGATTGTTTAGAAACCTGGGATGACTCGGATAGCATAACGGCTGTAAATGCTCAAAAGGATTTGAGACATCCTGCAAATGGTGGCATAACCACTCAACATCACCATATCAAGGTTCTGAGACCAGCTATGAACATATGGAAGTAGTAGGAACTGAACCGAGGCTTAAGTCCAACAATTCTATAAGTCTACGGATTAGTAACACGTGATCCTGATAGGAAGAGGAGATAGCCTAGTTCCTTAACCCCGTAGGAAAGATAAGATGACTCAGATCATAAGGGCATAAGGTATAAGGAGTAAAAAGAGCCTTACGTTCCATCCCACAGTCAATTCCCTTACATATAACTAAAGCATTTCTAGACTCAACTTCGACCAGTTTGGCTTGGTAATCCTCTGCAAATAAGCTCGATACCAAAGTCGTCAGACCCGACTCAATGCCACATCGATCTAGCATGTAACACCTCATATCACTTTGCGCCTCACGCACGGTATTTCCACGGTGTCGCCACCTTTGCCCGGGACCGCTTATGCCTTTTGGCACACGATATGATAGTGTCGCTAGCATCCATATGATAAGGAGCCCGGGCTGACATGGCTAGTCGTAAACCCAAAGTGGCACCAAACTTACAGGGACATGCATCCATGACCCAGCATCGAACGTGTCGGTCATCAGCGAGTGAATCCAGGCTGTAGCACTGGGCTAGTAGGACTCCGGTGATCCGGGCTGTAGTGGGCTAACAGGACTCCGATATCCATCGCGAGACATTTCCCCGAAGGGACAGACACAGGAACGAAGAAGGACACATGCCGACCAGCCTAAGTGTTCCGGAGCAGTAGCAAGCTACCAAGGCTCAGTGGAAGCACTAGGAGACATTTCTCGGTAAGAGAGGCTACCAAGGATAAACAACTAGATAGTCAGATCCCACACATATCAAGCATTTCAATAATATACACACAATATGCTCGATATGTGCAAATACAACATGGCATCACAACATGACTCTACAACTCAAGTATTTTATTCATTAGGCTCCGAGGAGCGAGATATTACAAACATGGGTCTCATGACCCAACATTCAGAGCATACAAGTCAAAGCACATGCGGAAGCTTAACATGTCTGAGTACAGACATCTACAAAAGAAAAAGGCTGAGAAGCCTGACTATCTACTAGATCCTGCCGAGGGCACAAGATCGTAGCTGAGGTAACAAGATAAACGTCGAAGTCCACGCGGAACTACTAGTGAGATGGAAATCTCTGCAAAAACGTAAAATAGGCAAACGTGAGTACAAATGTACCCAGCAAGACTTATATCAGAACTAACTACATATGCATCATTATCAACAAAGGGGATGGTGGAGTTTAACTGCAGCAAGCCAGCTTTGACTCGGTGGCTATCCTGAACTACGATGTTGAAGGAAATATGCCCTAGAGGCAATAATAAAGTTATTATTTATTTCCTCATATCATGATAAATGTTTATTATTCATGCTAGAATTGTATTAACCGGAAACATAATACATGTGTGAATACATAGACAAACATATAGTCACTAGTATGCCTCTACTTGACTAGCTCATTAATCAAAGATGGTTATGTTTCCTAACCATAGACATGTGTTGTCATTTGATTAATGGGATCACATCATTAGGAGAATGATGTGATTGACATGACCCATTCCGTTAGCCTAGCACTTGATCGTTTAGTATATTGCTATTGCTTTCTTCATGACTTATACATGTTCCTGTAACTATGAGAATTATGCAACTCCTGCTTATCGAGGAACACTTTGGGTACTACCAAACGCCACAACGTAATCGGGTGATTATAAAGGAGTACTACAGGTGTCTCCGAAGGTACATGTTGAGTTGGCGATTTCGAGATTAGGTTTTGTCACTCCGATTGCTCGGAGAGGTATCTCTGGGCCCTCTCGAATGCACATCACTATAAGCCTTGCAAGCAATGTGACCAATGAGTTGGTTACGAGATGATGCATTACGAACTAGGAAAGAGACTTGCCGATAACGAGATTGAACTAGGTATTGATACCGACGATCGAATCTCGCAAGTAACATACCGATGACAAAGGGAACAACGTATGTTGTTATGCGGTTTGACCGATAAAGATCTTCGTAGAGTATGTAGGAACCAATATGGGCATCCAGGTTCCGCTATTGGTTATTGACCGAGAATAGTTCTAGGTCATGTCTACATAGTTCTCGAACCCGTAGGGTCCGCACGCTTAACATTATGATGACAGTTTTATTATGAGTTTATAAGTTTTGATGTACCGAAGTTTCTTCGGAGTCCCGGATGTGAACACGGACATGACGAGGAGTCTCGAAATGGTCGAGACATAAAGATTGATATATTGGACGACTATATTCAGACACCGGAAGAGTTCCGGGTGATTTTGGAGAAAACCGGAGTGCCAGAAGGGTTACAGGAACCCCCCGGGGAAGTATTGGGCCTTAGTGGGCCTGAGGGGAGAGAGAGGGCAGCAGCCCAGGAGGTGGCGCGCCCCCTCCCATGGGGAGCCCGAATTGGACTAGGGGAGGGGGGCGCGGCCCCTCTTTCCTCCCCTCTCCCTCTCTTTCCTTCCCCTTCCTCCTTCCTAGTTGGACTAGGAAAGGAGTCCTACTCCCACTAGGAGGAGGACTCCCCCCTCCTGGCGCGCCCAAGGCCGGCCGGCCTCCCCCTTGCTCCTTTATATACGGGGCAGGGGGCACCCCAAGACACACAAGTTGATCTACGGATCGCCTTAGCCGTGTCGGTGCCCCCTCCACCATATTCCACCTCGGTAATATCGTCATGAGTTTAGGCGAAGCCTCGCGCCGTAGAACATCATCATCGCCACCACGCCGTCGTCTTGACGGAACTCATCTCCGGAGCTTTGCTGGATCGGAGCCCGGAGATCGTCATCGAGCTGAACGTGTGCTGAACTCGGAGGTGCCGTACGTTCAGTACTTGGATCGGTCGGATCGTGAAGACGTACGACTACATCAACCGCGTTGTGCTAATGCTTCCACTTATGGTCTACGAGGGTACGTGGACAACACTCTACCCTCTCGTTGATATGCCATCACCATGATCTTGCGTGTGCGTAGGAAAATTTTGAAATTACTACGTTCCCCAACAGTGGCATCCGAGCCTAGGTTTTATGCGTTGATGTTATATGCACGAGTAGAACACAAGTGAGTTGTGGGCGATACAAGTCATACTGCTTACCAGCATGCCATACTTTGGTTCGGCGGTATTGTGAGATGAAGCGGCCCGGACCGACATTATGCGTACGCTTACGCGAGACTGGTTTCACCGTTACGAGCACTCGTGCTTAAAGGTGGCTGGCGGGTGTCTGTCTTTCTCACTTTAGCTGAATCGAGTGTGGCTACGCCCGGTCCTTGCGAAGGTTAAAACAGCACTAACTTGACGAACTATCGTTGTGGTTTTTGATGCGTATGTAAGAACGGTTCTTGCTAAGCCCGTAGCAGCCACGTAAAATTTGCAACAACAAAGTAGAGGATGTCTAACTTGTTTTTGCAGGGCATGTTGTGATGTGATATGGTCAAGACGTGATGCTATATTTTATTGTATGAGATGATCATGTTTTGTAACCGGTTATCGGCAACTGGCAGGAGCCATATGGTTGTCGCTTTATTGTATGAAATGCAAACGCCCTGTAATTGCTTTACTTTATCACTAAGCGGTAGCGATAGTCAAAGAAGCAATAGATGGCGTAACGACAATGATGCTACGATGGTGATCAAGGTGTCACGCCGGTGACGATGGTGATCATGATGGTGCTTCGAAGATGGAGATCACAAGCACAAGATGATGATGGCCATATCATATCACTTATATTGATTGCATGTGATGTTTATCGTTTATGCATCTTATCTTGCTTTGATTGACGGTAGCATTTTAAAATGATCTCTCACTAATAATCAAGAAGTGTTCTCCCCGAGTATGCACCGCTATGAAAGTTCTTCGTCGAGACACCACGTGATGATCGGGTGTGATAGGCTCTACGTTCAAATACAACGGTGCAAAACAGTTGCACACGCGAATACTCAGTCATACTTGACGAGCCTAGCATATACAGATATGGCCTCGAACACGGAGACCGAAAGGTCGAACGTGAATCATATAGTAGATATGATCAACATAGTGATGTTCACCATTGAAACTACTCCATCTCACGTGATGATCGGACATGGTTTAGTTGATTTGGATCACGTGATCACTTAGATGACTAGAGAGATGTCTATCTAAGTGGGAGTTCTTAAGTAATATGATTAATTGAACTTAAATTTATCATGAACTTAGTACCTGATAGTATTTTGCTTGTCTATGTTTGTTTGTAGATAGATGGCTCGTGCCGTTGTTCCGTTGAATTTTAATGCGTTCCTTGAGAAAGCAAAGTTGAAAGATGATGGTAGCAATTACACGGACTGGGTCCGTAACCTAAGGATTATCCTCATTGCTGCATAGAAAAGTTACGTCCTGAAGCACCGCTGGGTGCCAAGCTCTCTTGCCGATGCAACCGACGACGTTAAGAACGTCTCGCGAGCAAAGCTGATGACTACTCGATAGTTCAAGGTGCCATGCTTTACGACTTAGAACCGGTCTTCAACGACGCTTTTGAACGTCATGGAGCATATGAGATGTTCCAGAGTTGAAGTTAATATTTCAAGCAAATGCCCGTATTGAGAGATATGAAGTCTCCAATAAGTTCTATAGCTGCAAGATGGAGGAGAATAGTTCTGTCAGTGAACACATACTCAAAATGTCTGGGTATAATAATCACTTGATTCAACTGGGAGTTAATCTTCCTGATGATAGTGTCATTGACATAATTCTCCAATCACTGCCACCGAGCTACAAGAGCTTCGTGATGAACTATAATATGCAAGGGATGAACAAGACTATTCCCGAGCTCTTCGCAATGCTAAAAGCCGCAGAGGTAGAAATCAAGAAGGAGCATCAAGTGTTGATGGTTAACAAAACCACCAGTTTCAAGAAGAAGGGTAAAGGAAAGAAGAAGGGGAACTTCAAAAAGAACGGCAAGCAAGTTGCTGCTCAAGAGAAGAAACCCAAGTCTGGACCTAAGCCTGAAACTAAGTGCTTCTACTGCAAGCAGACTGGACACTGGAAGCGGAACTACCCCAAGTATTTGGCGGATAAGAAGGATGGCAAAGTGAACAAAGGTATATGTGATATACATGTTATTGATGTGTACCTTACTAATGCTCGCAGAGCACTGGTATTTGATACTGGTTCTTGCTAATATTTGCAACTCAAACAGGACTACGGATTAGCTTAAGATTGGCTAAGGACGAGGTGACGATGCGCGTGGGAAATGGTTCCAAAGTTGATGTGATCGCGGTCGGCACACTACCTCAACATCTACCATCGGGATTAGTTTTAGACCTAAATAATTGTTATTTGGTGCCAGCGTTGAGCATGAACATTATATCTGGATCTTATTTGATGCGAGACGATTATTCATTTAAATCAGAGAATAATGGTTGTTCTATTTATATGAGTAATATCTTTTATGGTCATGCACCCTTGAAGAGTGGTCTATTTTTATTGAATCTCGATAGTAGCGATACACATATTCATAGTGTTGAAACCAAAAGATGCAAAGTTGATAACGATAGTGCAACTTATTTGTGGCACTGCCGTTTAGGTCATATCGGTATAAAACGCATGAAGAAACTCCATACTGATGGGCTTTTGGAATCACTTGATTATGAATCACTTGGTACTTGCGTACCGTGCCTCATGGGCAAGATGACTAAAGCGCCGTTCTCCAGAACTATGGAGCGAGCAAATGATTTGTTGGAAATCATACATACTGATGTTTGTGGTCCAATGAATGTTGAGGCTCGCGGCGGGTATCGTTATTTTCTCACCTTCGCAAATGAGTTGAGCAGATATGGGTATATCTACTTAATGAAACACAAGTCTAAAACATTTGAAAAGTTCAAAGAATTTCAGAGTGAAGTGGAAAATCATCATAACAAGAAAATAAAGTTTCTACGATCTGATCGTGGAGGAGAATATTTGAGTTACGAGTTTGGTCTACACTTGAAACAATGCGAATAGTTTCAGCAACTCACGCCACCGAACACCACAACGAAATGGTGTGTCCAAACGTCGTAATCGTACTTTACTAGATATGGTGCGATCTATGATGTCTCTTACTGATTTACCGCTATCGTTTTGGGGTTATGCTTTAGAGACGGCCGCATTCACGTTAAATCGGGCACCATCAAAATCCGTTGAGACGACGCCTTATGAACTATGGTTTGGCAAGAAACCAAAGTTGTCATTTCTTAAAGTTTGGGGCTCCAATGCTTATGTGAAGAAACTTCAACCAGATAAGCTCGAACCCAAATCGGAGAAATGTGTCTTCATAGGATACCCAAAAGAGACTATTGGGTACACCTTCTATCACAGATCTGAGGGCAAGATTTTCGTTGCTAAAATCTGATCCTTTCTAGAGAAGGAGATTCTCTCGAAAGAAGTGAGTGGGAGGAAAGTAGAACTTGATGAGATAACTGTATCTACTCCCTTATTGGAAAGTAGTTCATCACAAGAACCGGTTCCTGTGACAGCTACACCAATCAGTGTGGAAGCTAATGATATTGATCATGAAACTTCAGATCAAGTTTCTACTGAACCTCATAGGTCTACCAGAGTAAGATCCACACCAGAGTGGTATGGTAATCCTATTCTGGAAGTCATGTTACTTGACCATGATGAACCTACAAACTATGAGGAAGCGATGATGAGCCCAGATTCCGCAAAATGGCTAGAGGCCATGAAATCTGAGATGGGATCCATGTATGAAAACAAAGTATGGACTTTGGTTGACTTTCCCGATGATCCGCAAGCAATTGAGAACAAATGGATCTTTAAGAAGAAGACTGACGCTGATGGTAATGTAACTATCAATAAAGCTCGACTTGTTGCAAAAGGTTTTCGACAAGTTCAAGGGGTTGACTTTCTCACCCGTAGCGATGCTTAAGTCTGTCCGAATCATGTTAGCGTTGCTGCATTTCATGATTATGAAATTTGGCAAATGGATGTCAAAACTGCATTCTTGAATGGATTTCTGGAAGAAGAGTTATATATGATGCAGCCAGAAGGTTTTTTTGATCCAAAAGGTGCTAAGAAAGTATGCAAGCTCCAGCGATCCATTTATGGATTGGTGCAAGCATCTCGGAGTTGGAATAAATGGTTTGATAGTGTGATCAAAGCATATGGTTTTATACAGACTTTTGAAGAAGCCTGTATTTACAAGAAAGTGAGTGGGAGCTCTGTAGCATTTCGATATTATATGTAGATGACATATTATTAATTGGAAATGATATAGAATTTCTGGATAGCATAAAGGGATACTTGAATAAAAGTTTTTCAATGAAAGACCTCGGTGAAGCTATAGAGGGGAGAGTATTCGTCCACGTACCCTCGTAGACCGTAAGCGGAAGCGTTAGCACAACGCGGTTGATCTAGTTGTACGTCTTCATGATCCGACCGATGCAAGCACCGAACGTACCAGGCCTCCGAGTTCAGCACACGTTCAGCTCGATGACGATCTCCGGCCTCCGATCCAGCGAAGCTCCGGAGATGAGTTCCGTCAGCACGACGGCGTGGTGATGATGATGATGTTCTATCGCGCGAGGCTTCGCCTAAACTCCGCGACGATATGACCGAGGTGGAATATGGTGGAGGGGGCACACAAGACGGCTAAGGAACGATCCGTAGATCAACTTGTGTGTCTATGGGGTGCCCCCGCCCGTATATAAAGGAGCAAGGGGAGGCCGCCCCCTTTAGGCTGGGCAGGGGGAGGAATCCTCCTCCTAGTAGGAGTAGGACTCCTCCTTTCCTACTCCTACTAGGAGGGGGAAGGAAGGGGGAGAGAGGGGAAGGAAAGGGGCCGCCGCCTCCTAGTCCACCCGACCAGAGGGAGTGGGGGCGCGCGGCCCACCCTGGCCGGCCCTCTCTCTTCCCACCAAGGCCCATGTGGCCCACTAACTCTCCCGGGGGGTTCCGGTAACCCCCCCGGCACTCCGGTTTTCTCCGAAATCACCCGGAACACTTCCTGTGTCCGAATATAGTCCTCCAATATATCAATCTTTATGTCTCGAACATTTCGAGACTCCTCGTCATGTCTGTGATCACATCCGGGACTCCGAACAAACTTCGGTACATCAAAACTGATAAACTCATAATAAAACTGTCCTCGTAACGTTAAGCGTGCGGACCCTATGGGTTCGAGAACTATATAGACATGACCTAGAACCATTCATGGTCAATAACCAATAGCGGGACCTGGATGCCCATATTGGTTCCTACATATTCTACGAAGATCTTTATCTGTCAAACCGCGTAACAACATACGTTGTTCCCTTTATCATCGGTATGTTACTTGCCCGAGATTTGATCGTCGGTATCCAATACCTAGTTCAATCTCGTTACCGGCAAGTTTCTTTACTCGTTTCGTAATACATCATCTTATAACTAACTCATTAGTTACAATGCTTGCAAGGCTTAGGTGATGAGTATTACCGAGAGGGCCCAGAGATACCTCTCCAACAATCCGAGTGACAAAACCTAATCTCGAATTATGCCAACCCAACATGTACCTTTGGAAACACCTGTAGAGCACCTTTATAATCACCCAGTTACATTGTGATGTTTGGTAGCACACAAAGTGTTCTTCCGGTAAACGGGAGTTGCACAATCTCATAGTTGCAGGAACTTTGTATAAGTCATGAAGAAAGCAATAGCGAAGATACTAAAAGATCAAGTGCTAGGCTAACGGAATGGGTCATGTCAATCACATCATTCTCCTAATGATGTGATCCCACTAATCAAATGACAACACATGTCTATGGTTAGGAAACATAACCATCTTTGATTAATGAGCTAGTCAAGTAGAGGCATACTAGTGACTATAGTTTTGTCTATGTATTCACACATGTATCATGTTTCCGGTTAATACAATTCTAGCATGAATAATAAACATTTATCATGATATGAGGAAATAAATAATAACTTTATCATTGCCTCTAGGGCATATTTCCTTCAGTCTCCCACTTGCACTAGAGTCAATAATCTAGATTACATAGTAATGATTCTAACACCCATGGAGTCTTAGTGCTGATCATGTTTTGCTCGTCAGAGAGGCTTAGTCAACGGGTATGCAACATTCAGATCCGTATGTATTTTGCAAATCTCTATGTCTCCCACTTGGACTTGGTCCCGAATGGAATTGAAGCGTCTCTTGATGTGCTTGGTCCTCTTGTGAAATCTGGATTCCTTTGCCAAGGCAATTGCACCAAGATTGTCACGAAGATCTTCATTGGTCCCGATGCCCTAGGTATGACACCTAGATCGAAATGAACTCCTTCATCCGACTCCTTCATTTGCTGCTTGAAGCAGCTATGTACTCCGCTTCACATGTAGATCCCGCCACGACGCTTTGTTTAGAACTGCACCAACTTACAGCTCCACCGCTTAATAAAACACGTATCCGGTTTGCGATTTAGAATCGTCCGGATCGGTGTCAAAGCTTGCATCGACGTAACCATTTACGACTAGCTCTTTGTCACCTCCATATACGAGAAACATATCCTTAGTCCTTTTCGTATTTCAGATGCTCTTGACCGCTGTCCATGATCCACTCTGATTACTTTGGTACCTTCCTCCCAAGCTTATTGCTAAGCATACGTCGTGTCTGGTACACAACATTGCATACATGATAGAGCCTATGGCTGAAGCATAGGAACATTTTTCATTTTCTCTATCTTCTGCTGTGGTCGGCATTGAGTTTGACTCAACTTCACACCTTGTAGCACGTGCAAGAATCCTTTCTTTGCTCGATCCATTTTGAACTTTTTCAAAATTTTGTTAAGGTATGTGCTTTGTGAAAGTCCTATTAAGCGCCTTGATCTATCTCTATAGATCTTGATGCCCAATATGTAAGCAGCTTCACCGAGGTCTTTCATTGAAAAACTTTTATTCAAGTATCCCTTTATGCTATCCAGAAATTCTATATCATTTCCAATTAATAATATGTCATCTACATATAAAACTAGAAATGCTACAGAGCTCCCACTCACTTTCTTGTAAATACAAGGCTTCTCCAAAAGTCTCAGATAAAACCATATGCTTTGATCACACTATCAAAGCGCTTATTCCAACTCCGAGATGCTTGCACCAGTCCATAAATGGAACGCTGGAGCTTGCACACTTTGTCAAGACCTTTTGGATCAACAAAACCTTCTAGCTGCATCATATACAACTCTTCTTCTAGAAATCCATTCAAGAATGCAGTCTTGACATCCATTTGCCAAATTTCATAATCATGAAATGCAGCAATAGCTAACATGATTCGGACATACTTAAGCATCGCTACGGTGAGAAAGTCTCATCGTAGTCAACCCCTTGAACTTGTCGAAAACCTTTTGCAACAAGTCGAGCTTTATAGACAGTTACATTACCATCAGCGTCAGTCTTCTTCTTAAAGATCCATTTATTCTCAATGGCTTGCCGATCATCGGGCAAGTCAACCAAAGTCCATACTTTGTTTTCATACATGGATCCCATCTCAGATTTCATGGCCTCTAGCCATTTTGTGGAATCTGGGCTCATCATCGCTTCCTCATAGTTCGTAGGTTCATCATGGTCAAGTAACATGACTTCCAGAATAGGATTACCGTACCACTCTGTGCGGATCTTACTCTGGTAGACCTACGAGGTTCAGTAGAAACTTGATCTGAAGTTTCATGATTATTATCATTAGCTTCCTCACTAATTGGTGTAGTTGTCACAGGAACCGATTCTCATGATGAACTACTTTCCAATAAGGGAGTAGATACAGTTATCTTATCAAGTTCTACTTTCCTCCCACTCACTTCTTTCGAGAGAAACTCCTTCTCTAGAAAGGATCCATTCTTAGCAACGAATGTCTTGCCTTCGGATCTGTGATAGAAGGTGTACCCAACAGTTTCTTTTGGGTATCCTATGAAGACACATTTCTCCGATTTGGGTTCGAGCTTATCTGGTTGAAGTTTCTTCACATAAGCATCGCAGCCCCAAACTTTAAGAAATGACAACTTTGGTTTCTTGCCAAACCACAGTTCATAAGGCGTCGTCTCAACGGATTTTGATGGTGCCCTATTTAACGTGAATGCAGCCGTCTCTAAAGCATAACCCCAAAACGATAGCGGTAAATCAGTAAGAGACATCATAGATCGCACCATATCAAGTAAAGTACGATTCGACGCTCGACACACCATTTCGCTGTGGTGTTCCGTGGCGTGAGTTGCGAAACTATTCCACATTGTTTCAAGTGTAGGCCAAACTCGTAACTCAAATATTCTCCTCCATGATCAGATCATAGAAACTTTATTTTCTTGTTACGATGATTTTCCACTTCACTCTGAAATTCTTTGAACTTTTCAAATGTTTCAGATTTGTGTTTCATCAAGTAGATATACCCATATCTGCTCAAATCATCTGTGAAGGTGAGAAAATAACGATACCCGCCGCGAGCCTCAATATTCATTGGGCCACAAACATCAGTATGTATGATTTCCAACAAATCAGTTGCTCGCTCCATAGTTCCGGAGAACGGCGTTTTAGTCATCTTGCCCATAAGGCACGGTTCGCAAGTACCAAGTGATTCATAATCAAGTGATTCCAAAAGTCCATCCGTATGGAGTTTCTTCATGCGCTTTACACCGATATGACCCAAACGGCAGTGCCACAAGTAAGTTGCACTATCGTTATCAACTCTGCATCTTTTGGTTTCAACACTATGAATATGTGTATCACTACTATCGAGATTTAATAAAAATATACCACTCTTCAAGGGTGCATGACCATACAAGATATTACTCATATAAATAGAACAACCATTATTCTCTGATTTAAATGAATAACCGTCTCGCATCAAACAAGATCCAGATATAATGTTCATGCTCAACGCTGGCACCAAATAACAATTATTTAGGTCTAATACTAATCCCGAAGGTAGATGTAGAGGTAGTGTGCCGACCGCGATCACATCGACTTTGGAACCGTTTCCCACGCGCATCGTTACCTCGTCCTTGGCCAGTGCTCTCTTATTCCGTAGTCCTGCTTGAGTTGCAAATATTAGCAATGTAACCAAGATCAAATACCCAAAAGCTACTACGAGCTCTAGTTAGGTACACATCAATAACAAGTATATCACATATACCTTTGTTTACTTTGACATTCTTCTTATCTGCCAAATACTTGGGGCAGTTCCGCTTCCAGTGACCAGTCTGCTTGCAGTTGAAGCACTCAATTTCAGGATTAGGTCCAGACTTGGGTTTCTTCTCTTGAGCAACAACTTGTTTGCTGTTCTTCTTGAAGTTCCCCTTCTTCTTCCCTTTGCCCTTTTTCTTGAAACTAGTGGTCTTATTGACCATCAACACTTGATGCTCCTTTTTGATTTCTACCTCCGTAGCTTTTAGCATTGCAAAGAGTTCGGGAATAGTCTTGTTCATCCCTTGCATATTATAATTCATCACAAAGCTCTTGTAGCTTGGTGGTAGTGATTGGAGAATTCTGTCAATGACACTATCATCAGGAAGATTAACTCCCAGTTGAATCAAGTGATTATTATACCCAGACATTCTGAGTAAGTGTTCACTGAAAGAACTATTCTCCTCCATCTTGCAGCTGTAGAACTTATTGGAGACTTCATGTCTCTCAATCCGGGCATTTGCTTGAAATATTAACTTCAACTCCTGGAACATCTCATATGCTCCATGACGTTCAAAAACGTCGTTGAAGGCCCGTTCTAAGCCGTAAAGCATGGCACATCAACTATAGAGTAGTCGCGACTTTGCTCGCCAGACGCTCTTAACGTCGTCGGTTGCATCAAGAAGAAGTTCGCACACCAGCGGTGCTTCCAGGACGTAACTTTTCTATGCAGCAATGAGGATAATCCTCAGGTTACGGACCCAGTCCATGTAATTGCTACCATCATCTTTCAATTTTGCTTTCTCAAGGAACGCATTAAAATTCATCGAAACAACAGCACGAGCCATCTATCTACAAACAAACATAGACAAGCAAAATACTATCAGGTACTAAGTTCATGATAAATTTAAGTTCAATTAATCATATTACTTAAGAACTCCCACTTAGACAGACATCTCTCTAGTAATCTAAGTGATTACGTGATCCAAATCAACTAAACCATAACCGATCATCACGTGAGATGGAGTAGTTTTCAATGGTGAACATCATTATATTGATCATATCTACTATATGATTCACGCTCGACCTTTCGGTCTCCGTGTTCCGAGGCCATATCTGCATATGCTAGGCTCGTCAAGTTAAACCTGAGTATTCTGCGTGTGCAAAACTGGCTTGCACCCGTTGTAGATGGACGAGAGCTAATCACACCCGATCATCACGTGGTGTCGTGGCACGACGAACTTTGGCAACGGTGCATACTCGGGAGAACACTTCTTGATAATTTTAGTGAGAGATCATCTTAAAATGCTACCGCAATCAAAGCAAGATAAGATGCATAAAGGATAAACATCACATGCAATCAATATAAGTGATATGATATGGCCATCATCATCTTGTGCTTGTGATCTCCATCTCCGAAGCACCTTCATGATCACCATCGCCACCGCGCCGACACCTTGATCTCCATCGTAGCATCGTTGTCGCTTCGCCATCTATTGCTTCTCGACTATCGCTACCGCTTAGTGATAAAGTAAAGCAATTACAGTATGCGTTGCATTTCATACAATAAAGCGACAACCATATGGCTCCTGCCATTGCTAATAACTTCGTTACAAAACATGATCATCTCATACAATAAAATATAGCATCACGTCTTGGCCATATCACATCACAACATGCCCTGCAAAAACAAGTTAGACGTCCTCTACTTTGTTGTTGCAAGTTTTACGTGGCTGCTACGGGCTGAGCAAGAACCGTTCTTACCTACGCATCAAAACCACAACGATAGTTCGTCAAGTTGGTGCTGTTTTAACCTTCGCAAGGACCGGGCATAGCCACACTGGGTTCAGCTAAAGTGAGAGAGACAGGCACCCGCCAGCCACCTTTAAGCACGAGTGCTCGTAATGGTGAAACCAGTCTCGCGTAAGCGTACGCGTAATGTCGGTCCGGGCCGCTTCATCTCACAATACCGCCGAACCAAAGTATGACATGCTAGTAAGCAGTATGACTTGTATCGCCCACAACTCACTTGTGTTCTACTCGTGCATATAACATCAAAGCATAAAACCCAGCTCTGATACCACTGTTGGGGAACGTAGTAATTTCAAAAAAATTCCTACGCACACGCAAGATCATGTTGATGATATAGCAACGAGGGGGGAGAGTATTCGTCCACGTACCCTTGTAGACCGTAAGCGGAAGCGTTAGCACAACGCGGTTGATGTAGTCGTACGTCTTCACAATCCGACCGATGCAAGCACCGAACGTATGGGGCCTCCGATTTCAGCACACATTCAGCTCGATGACGATCTCCGGCCTCCGATCCAGCGAAGCTCCGGAGATGAGTTCCGTCAGCACGACGACGTGGTGACGATGATGGTTTTCTACCAGCGCAGGGCTTCGCCTAAACTCCGCGATGATATGGCCGAGGTGGAATATGGTGGAGGGGGGCACCGCACACGGCTAAGGAACGATCCGTATATCAACTTGTGTGTCTATGGGGTGCCCTCCCGCCCCCGTATATAAAGGAGCAAGGGGGGAGGCCGGCCGGCCGCTTTGGGCGCGCCATGGGAGGAGGAATCCTCCTCCTAGTAGGAGTAGGACTCCTCCTTTCCTACTCCTACTAGGAGGGGGAAGGAAGGGGGAGAGGGGGGAAGGAAAGGGGGCGCCCCTCCTAGTCCATTCGGACCAGGGGAGAGGGGCGCGCCCACCCCGGCCGCCTCTCTCTCCCACCGAGGCCCATGTGGCCCATTAACTCTCCCGGGGTTCCAGTAACCCCAGACTCCGTTTTCTCCGAAATCACCCTAACACTTCCGGTGTCCGAATATAGTCGTCCAATATATCAATCTTTATGTCTCGACCATTTCGAGACTCCTCGTCATGTCCGTGATCACATCCGGGACTCCGAACAAACTTCGGTACATCAAAACTTATAAACTCATAATAAAACTGTCATCGTAACGTTAAGCGTGCGGACCCTACGGGTTCGAGAACTATGTAGACATGACCTAGAACCATTCACGATCAATAACCAATAGCGGGACCTGGATGCCCATATTGGTTCCTACATATTGTACGAAGATCTTTATCGGTCAAACCGCATAACAACATACGTTGTTCCCTTTGTCATCGGTATGTTACTTGCCCGAGATTTGATCGTCGGTATCCAATACCTAGTTCAATCTCATTACCGGCAAGTCTCTTTACTCGTTTCGTAATACATCATCTTATAACTAACTCATTAGTTACAATGCTTGCAAGGCTTAGGTGATGAGTATTACTGAGAGGGCCTAGAGATACCTATCCAACAATCGGAGTGACAAAACCTAATCTCGAATTATGCCAACCCAACATGTACCTTTGGAAACACCTGTAGAGCACCTTTATAATCACCCAATTATGTTCTGACGTTTGGTAGCACACAAAGTGTTCTTCCGGTAAACGGGAGTTGCACAATCTCATAGTCGCAGGAACTTTGTATAAGTCATGAAGAAAGCAATAGCTAAACGATCAAGTGCTAGGCTAACGGAATGGGTCATGTCAATCACATCAATCTCCTAATGATGTGATCCCACTAATCAAATGACAACACATGTCTATGGTTAGGAAACATAACCATCTTTGATTAATGAGCTAGTCAAGTAGAGGCATACTAGTGACTATAGTTTTGTCTATGTATTCACACATGTATCATGTTTTCGGTTAATACAATTCTAGCATGAATAATAAACATTTATCATGATATGAGGAAATAAATGATAACTTTATTATTGCCTCTAGGGCATATTTCCTTCAATTGGGCATCAAGATCTATAGAGATAGATCAAGACGCTTAATAGGACTTTCACAAAGCACATACCTTGATAAAATTTGAAAAAGTTCAAAATGGATCAGGCAAAGAAAGGGTTCTTGCCCGTGCTTCAAGGTGTGAAGTTGAGTCAAACTCAATGCCCGACCACAGCAGAAGATAGAGAGAAAATGAAAGATGTTCCCTATGCTTCAGCCATAGGCTCTATCATGTATGCAATGCTTGTGTACCGCACTGACGATGCTTAGCAATAAGCTTGGCAGAAGGTACCAAAGTAATCCAGAGTGGATCATCGGACAACGGTCAAGAACATCCTGAAATACCGAAAAGGACTAAGGATATGTTTCTCGATATGGAGGTGACAAAGAGCTAGTCGTAAATGGTTACGCCGATGTAAGCTTTGACACCGATCCGGACGAGTCTAAATCGCAAACCGGATACGTGTTTCTATTAAACGGGGGAGCTGTAAGTTGGTGCAATTCTAAACAAAGCATCGTGGCGGGATCTACATGTGAAGCGGAGTACATAGCTGCTTCAGAAGCAGCAAATGAAGGAGTCTGGATGAAGGAGTTCATTTCCGATCTAGGTGTCATACCTAGTGCATCGGGACCAATGAAGATCTTCTGTGACAATACTGGTGCAATTGCCTTGGCAAAGGAATCCAGATTTCACAAGAGGACCAAGCACATCAAGAGACGCTTCAATTCCATTCGGGACCAAGTCCAAGTGGGAGACATAGAGATTTGCAAGATACATACAGATCTGAATGTTGCAGACCCGTTGACTAAGCCTCTCTCACGAGCAAAACATGATCAGCACCAAGACTCCATGGGTGTTAGAATCATTACTATGTAATCTAGATTATTGACTCTAGTGCAAGTGGGAGACTGAAGGAAATATGCCCGAGAGGCAATAATAAAGTTGTTATTTATTTCCTCATATCATGATAAATGTTTATTATTCATGCTAGAATTGTATTAACCGGAAACATAATACATGTGTGAATACATAGACAAACATATAGTCACTAGTATGCCTCTACTTGACTAGCTCATTAATCAAAGATGGTTATGTTTCCTAACCATAGACATGTGTTGTCATTTGATTAATGGAATCACATCATTAGGAGAATAATGTGATTGACATGACCCATTCCGTTAGCCTAGCACTTGATCGTTTAGTATATTGCTATTGCTTTCTTCATGACTTATACATGTTCCTGTAACTATGAGAATTATGCAACTCCCATTTACCGGAGGAACACTTTGGGTACTACCAAACGCCACAACGAATCGGGTGATTATAAAGGAGTACTATAGGTGTCTCCGAAGGTACATGTTGAGTTGGCGTATTTCGAGATTAGGTTTTGTCACTCCGATTGTTGGAGAGGTATCTCTGGGCCCTCTCGGTAATGCACATCACTATAAGCCTTGAAAGCAATGTGACCAATGAGTTGGTTACGAGATGATGCATTACGTAACGAGTAAAGAGACTTGCCGGTAACGAGATTAAACTAGGTATTGGATACCGACGATCGAATCTCGGGCAAATAACATACCGATGACAAAGGGAACAACGTATGTTGTTATGCGGTTTGACCGATAAAGATCTCTGTAGAATATGCAGGAACCAATATGGGCATCTAGGTTCTGCTATTAGTTATTGACCGAAAATAGTTCTAGGTCATGTCTACATAGTTCTCGAACCTGTAGGGTCCGCACGCTTAACGTTACCATGACAGTTTTATTATGAGTTTATAAGTTTTGATGTACCGAAGTTTGTTTGGAGTCCCGGATGTGATCACGGACATGACGAGGAGTCTCGAAATGGTCGAGACATAAAGATTGATATATTGGACGACATCACGTGACATTTCCTCGAAGGGACAGACACAGGAATGATGGAGGACACATGCCGGCCAGCCTAAGTGTTCTGGAGCAGTAGCAAGCTACCAAGGCTCAGTGGAAGCACTAGGAGACATTTCCCGGTAAGAGAGGCTACCAAGGATAAACAACTAGATAGTCAGATCCCACACATATCAAGCATTTCAATAATATACACACAATATGCTCGATATGTGCAAATACAACATGTCATCACAACATGACTCTACAACTCAAGTATTTTATTCATTAGGCTCCGAGGAGCGAGATATTACAAACATGGGTCTCATGACCCAACATTCAGAGCATACAAGTCAAAGAACATGCGGAAGCTTAACATGTCTGAGTACATACATCTACAAAAGAAAAAGGCTGAGAAGCCTGACTATCTACCAGATCCTGCCGAGGGCACAAGATCGTAGCTGAGGTAACAAGCTAAACGTCGAAGTCCACGCGGAACTACTAGTGAGACGGAAATCTCTGCAAAAACGTAAAATAGGCAAACGTGAGTACAAATGTACCCAACAAGAGTTACATCAGAACTAACTACATATGCATCATTATCAACAAAGGGGATGGTGGAGTTTAACTGCAGCAAGCCAGCTTTGACTCGGTGGCTATCCTGAACTACGACTGCATGTAACTCTTTTGAGGTGGCGCACACGAGTCCACATATTCACCATATCAATACACCACTATGGATCCGCTCCCGTCTTCCTACGAGAATGCCATCCATAACACTCACGCTTATCTTGCGCATTTTAGAGTATCCACTTTCACTTGTCTATGAACTGTACAGGCAACCCAGAAGTCCTTTTCCGCGGACACGGCTATTTGAATAGATAATGTTAACCCTGCAGGGGTGTACTTCTTCACACACGCTCTCGCCACTTACCGCCATGTACACCTCGTGTATCTCGGCAACCTTCAAGCGGAAGCCTGGCGAGGAAGTCGGCCATGACCTGACTAACCACACAAGTCTCTTATCCAGGTTTATCGCCTATTCGGGTTCCATCCGCAAGGAGATCCGGCCGGGGTGTCGCTCACGGCCCCAAACGATGTGTGCAGGGTTCCCAAGCCCACCATCCGGTGCCACTTGGTACACCGTGCATCTTGCACCTAGTCTGTCCCAAGCCCACCTGTACCGGGTGCCACTTGGTAGACTACTAGCACTACCTACAAACACCAGAAACTAGTTGCAACTCCTGGACAGAGATCGAGTTGATTAATAAGTCGAGAGGGGAACTTTAGCATTCCAATGTGTGGTAGTAGCTGTTCATGGATCACAAACACAGAACTCAGTTCCTGAGGACGGCTTCAATGAGACAACCCACCATGTACTCCTACATGGCCTCTCACCGCTACCTTTACCAAATCGTGTTCACACACTTAGCTCACACACACAGTAGGACATGTTCATCACCATTCCAATTCATCCCCGATGAATCAGACCTGACTCAACTCTAAGCAGTAGCAGGCATGACAACAAGCATAAATGAGTAGGCACATCAGGGCTCAAACAACTCCTACTCATGCTAGTGGGTTTCATCTATTTACTGTGGCAATGACAGGTCATGCATAGGAAAGGGGTTCAACTACCACAGCATGTAACAGTTGAATCGCTGTTGTCCTAATGTAGTAAAAGAGAGTAGGAGCGAGAGAGTGGGATTGTATCGGAATGAACAAGGGGGTTTTGCTTGCCTGGCACTTCTGAAGATAGCATTGAGTCTTCATCAGTGTCAACGATCACAACGTTGGTACAACGTCTACCGAGGGGGAACAACACCGGCAAACAGAGAAGAAACACGATCAATGCAATGCACAATATGATGCATGCTGTGACATGGCAATATGAATGTGTTTTGGGCTAATGCAAGCTAGAACAAATTGAGATGAGTCCATTTGAATCAAACATTCAAATGCAAACCCATTTTAAGAGGTTATATTAGTGCATTAACTTGTTTCATCTAAACAGCAAGTTTCAAGTGTTCTAACATTCATGAAACTAGTACATATGGATAGATTGGATTTTTCTGATCATTTTTCATATATAATTTGTCTGATTTGGAGCTACGGTTGATTTTCTATGATTTTTAGAAGTTTTGGTCATTTTCTGGAATTTCCTAAATAAGAATAAATCCAGAAAAGGATTTACTGCGTCAGCCTGGCGTCAGTGTGACCTCAGCAGGTCAAAGGCGCCAGCCTAGGTCAAACCTGACGGCTGGGACCCACATGTCGGTGTAACAACTAACTAACAGCGTTAGTTAGTGTTAGGTTAGCACTAACCTAGGTTAATTAGGACCTGGGCCCACATGTCAGTGGCTCATCTAATTAACTAAGTTAATTTAACACTAATTAAACCTAATACTAAAATAAGCAGGGGCCTGGGAAGGTCAAACCTCTGGTCAGCGGGTCAAACCTGCCGGCGGCTCGACGCCGGCGAGGCGCGAGACAGCGGCGCGGCTCGGAAAACGCCCACAGGGCACGGACGAGGCCGTTCTTGGGCTCGTTGGAGAGCCCTTGCATGCGCGCGTCCAGTGGTGGTCGAGGCTGGGCCTATGGTGGCCGGAGCCGACGACGGCAAGCTCCAAGGCGGCGGCCGGAGTTCGGGCGACGACGGGTTCGGTGCTGCGGTGCATGGGAGGAGGCTCTGGTGGGTGCTACGGGCTCCTGGGAGTGCACTGAGTGCAGTGACGTGCTCGGTTTGGACGGAGGTGAACCAAAATGACGACGGCGACAAGTCCGGCGCCGGTGAGGTGTCGGTCTCCACAGAAACAAGGGCTATGATGAGCTAATGGACATGGGAGTAGGGGGGATCGGTAGAGGAGCTCACGGCGAGTGCAGAGGTGGCCTTGGCATGCTCGGGGAAGCACCAGAGCGAGCGGGGCGGTGAGAGGGATCTCCGGCGGCTAGCAACGTAGATGATGAAGATGGCGTCGATGCAGGGCCTCCGGCGAGGCGTGGCTGGACGGGGAGGACGAGGGAGGCGTGGCGATGCTCATGGACACGTCAGGGAGGCGAGGGGAGCACGGAGGCTGCGTCTACTGCGTACGGCGGCGGCGAGCTCCGCTCGGGCAGAGAGGGAGAGAGAGCAGAGGAGGGGAAGAGGTCGGGAGAGAGTGAGAGAGTTCCAGGGGGTGCGTGTCGGCGTCCAGGGCGTCCAGAAGCTCAGCGGCAAGCAGGAGGTGGCGGAGCGTGTGCTTTCAAGCTGGCGGCACGCTGTGCAAGGCTGTCCCTCTGGGGAGGTCGCTGATGACTGGCAGAGGCCAGTGGGCTAGGCCTCTGCTGGGCCGTGGTGGGGCGCCAGGTAAGTGGCCCAGGTAGGCTCTGTCTCTGGTTTTCCTATTTTTAGTTTCTGTTTTTCTATTATTCTGTAGTCTTTAGGGCTTTACTAAAAATACCAGAACGTTTTCAAAAATCCTGAAGATAATTGTGGGCTTTGTTTGGATTATTCCTAACAGCCCTCACTTAAGTTCAGAATTAATTGAGTACTTAAAATAATATATAGCATTTAAATGCCCAATTGCAAATAGCATATGATTTCATTCAGTGACCTTATGTGTCCTAGAAAATTGTGCACCATTTTTGTCTGAGGTTCTAGACCAAGGCAAAGATGATGAACATTTTATAAGGGCATTTCAGGTTCATTGAAAAAGGATTTAGTAAACCCTAATTGGTTTAAAGAGGGGGGGTGCTGGGGGTTCTGTCATCCCCATTTCATGTTTAAGAGAAATTTAAACATGATGCATCAACCAAGCTAGTCCAAGTGCATAGCAAGGCTAGGGATGTGACACTTACACAGAGACGAGTGGCGGCCGTTACTTCCTTGCGGAAGCGGTTGGCCTCCGCGACCGCCTCTTCCCGCTTGGTCGCGGCGGCCGCCCCCTTGAACTTCTTTGGCCGGCCTCCAAGCGAACTCGGCCCGGCCCGGCGCTTCTTCGCGCCAACTTGACCAGCCAGGCCGGCAGAGGAACTCGCGCCTGGCAGACCGATCTTCAATTGGTGGCGCGGGGCGACTTCCCCTTCGGCGTCGTCATCAGGCCAGTCGGCGAAGGTGGTCGAGGGCCTGAAGCCGCCTTGCGCTCCTCCTCCTCCGCCTTAGGCGTCGGCCTCCATCGCCGCCGCCCCCAAGTCAGGGTCGTCGACGTCGCTCTTCGCTCGGTCGGGGATGAACTCACGGGGCGGTCCCGAGGCGCCGGCTGCAGGCTAGATGAGGGGGTTCTGACCTGAAGAAACCAAGAGGATCAGAAGTCGGATTCGGCTGCAAAAGAAAAACAGAAGAGCAAAGATACGACTTACCAATGGCGGGGGGTTGGCGCGCGAGTACGGCTCTTTGCCGAACTGCCAGTCTGCCGAGAGCTCGCAGTTCGCGATGTGGTTCACCATGTTCGCCACCTTCGCGTGGGGCATGTCCCTGGTGCACATCCGACTCGGGTCCCGGTGGTCGCTCATCTGACTGATCAGCTGAGGTCGGCCTTGGAGTGGGAGGACTCGGCGCGCCACGAAGGCAGCCAGCAAGTCTGCCCCAACCAAGCCCTCCAACTGCGTCAGCACTCAGAGTTGCGCGATGGCGGTGGCACCTGCATGAGTCAGCGTCTTGACCTGGTGGGACCAGCTGGGAAGCTTTCCAGCCGGCGCGCCGGCTTCATAGGGTGGCAGCTTGACCCAGTCGCCTTCTGGGGCGACGTTCTTCACGTAAAAGTACGACCGCTGCCACATCTTCACCGACTTAATCAACGGGATGGAGGGGAATGGATTGTCAGCGGTCGACCTTCGCATTGTGATGAAGGCGCCGCACTAAGCCGGCACGCCGGCGACGTGTGTGCCGAGCTTGGATTGGAAGAATTCTCCCCACAACTTGATGGTGGCGAGAACGCCGAGGAAGTCCTCGCACAGGGTGGCGAAGGCAGCCAACAGCACCACCGTGTTCGGAGTAAGGTGGTGGGGCTGGAGCCCGTTGAACTCCAAAAAGGAGCGGAAGAAATCGCTCGCCGGCAGCCCCAGGCCGCGCATGAGGTGCGAGCGGAATATGACCCACTCGCCCTCCTCCGGCGCCGGCCTTATCTCCCTCGCCGGCGCGGCTCGGGCTCGCACCAGGTTCGCGCCGGGGAGCCGACGCGTCTTGCGAAGGAGCTCGATGAGGTCATCGTCCACCTCGGAGCCGTCCCACACGCCGGAGCGCACGGCAGGAGCCACGGCGGCGGAGGAAGAGCTCATCGCTGCGGCGCGGCGTGGTTTGAGGCGACGGCGGCAAGAGGAAGCAAGAGGAAGCAAGAGAAGGCGGGCGAGCAGGGAAGATGGGCGCGCGTGCTTTGCCGCTCCTCTCCTCCCGCCTACTTATAGTGTCGTGGGCTGAGAAGCCGATGGGGCGGGCGTGGGATTAACTGCGAACGGGACCCCACGCCCCCCACGATTTACCCCACGAAGTTACTGCGCCCAGTAACGACGTGAAAAACCCAACCATCCGCACGGCCGCAACGGATCCGTTCGCGTGCCGAGGCGCGATGGTGGTGGGCCCCGCCTGACGGCCAGTCCGTCGCGTGGGCAGGTAGGCAGACCGTCTCGCCACGTGGCGCCACATGCGACGGGCTCAAGAGCGGGCGCATCAAGGAAGCGACGCACGCCACCTGGTTCCCGCCGCGACTTTCAAACTCCTTAGGGGGCAAGACGGCTTTCTACGAGTCCGACTCCAGATAGTCGGCTTGAAGGAAGACGGCAAGCAAGGCCCAAATTCCACCACTAGAAGAATGAAACTGTTGAGGCCCCATGACATGTCACCCTCGGAGCCTCAACAGCTTCGGGGACTATTGTCGGAGTAATGGGCCACGGGTAGGCTAACCCGAGTCCCAAAACCTTTCAAGACATCGTGGCAGGCTGCGCCCCTCGAGTCCCAAAGGCGACTCCAAGATGATCCGAGTCTCAGAGGCGACTCCAAGGCAAGCCGAGTCCCAGAGGCGACTCCAAGATGAGCCGAGTCTCAGAGGCGACTCCAAGGCAAGCCGAGTCCCAGAGGTGACTCCAAGGCAAGCCGAGTCCCAGAGGCGACTCCAAGACAAGCCGAGTCCCAGAGGCGACTCCAAGATAAGCCGAGTCCTGGTCGGCGACTTCTAGAAAGGCCGGCTATAGGGAGTCGGCCTGCAACTCCAACCACCCTGTTTATTGAGGGCAGACATGGCCACAAGCAGCGTGACGATGGAGATCTCCGTCCGTGCGCCAATCAAGCCATGCCGCCCTCGACATCGCCCTTGGGGGCGGAGCCCTGTGCCGACGATGGCCTGTCTGTACGACTCAGAGACGGCGGGTCCCACCAGTCAACTGGAGTACTGAAGACGGTAAGAGCGCCACGAGACGGACCCGTTGGGAGTCGGCCCCCAGGAGTCGGCCGGCCCCTCCCACGGGCCCCACACTCCATTAACCAGACACGACGGGGAATGGCAACAGTGATCGCCCGTCTGGCGGCGGCACTGTTGCCAAGACCCCATGACCAAGCCAGCGTCATTAGAAGCACGGCTACAGTAATCTGCAGCCCGCAAGACCCGCCCGCGGCGGACAAGGGCTGTCGGCCCCGTACCGGACAAGTCGGCGGGACCCACCAGCCGGCGGGTCCTAGTAGTCGGCGGAGAAGACAACGGCTTGAGAGACTGATGGCTGGGACCCGTTCCCAGCCGGTTTTACCATTGTACCCCTGGGGGGTAGGCCTATATAAACCCCCCAGGGCACCCATGCAAAGGGTTCGAATCCATTGGCACTAGACCAGATCATATAGGGAGGAGAGAGCTAGCCTTGCCTCCTCCGACCACCAGAAACAGCTCCAGGAGCAACCTTGTACTCGCTTTGCCTTAGTGACCATGCGGAGACCCCGCAGAGCAGCAGTAGGGGTGTTATCTCCTCGGAGAGCCCTGAAGCTGGGTAAGATCCGCCGGCGTGCATGTCTTCGCCTCATCCCGTTTCCAGGCACCGGCAATGTTCTACTCGCCCCCACCATGATAAGCCATCCTTTGGCATATGTCGCACCCAACCCCCGATAGGCTCCGTACCGGACCGGTCGGCGGGGCCCACCAGGCGGCGGCCCCCAGTAGTCGACGGAGAAGCCGGAGGCCAGAGACATTGACAACTGGGTCCAGCGCCTGGCCAGATTACCGTTGTACCCCTGGGGGTAGGCCTATATAACCCCCCAAGGCACCCATGCAAAGGGTTCCCACACCATTAGAACTAGCCACTCCCCTAGAGCAGGAAGAGAAGTAGCTTGCCTCCTTCTGCCTCTAGCGCACAGCTCAAGGAGCACCATTGTATCACTTGTGCCTTAGTGATCATGCGGAGACCCCGCAGAGCAGGACTAGGGGTGTTATCTCCTAGGAGAGCCCCAACTCAGGTAAAGTCTTGGCGTATGTGTCTATGCCTTATCCCGCTTCCAGGCACCGGCGACGTTCTACTCGCTCCCACCATGATAAGCCATCCTTTGGCATATGTCGCACCCAACCCCCGACATTTGGCGCCCACCGTGGGGCGAGGTGCACCGTCTCCCGGAGATCTGCTCTGGATGGGAACCTTGTTCCTTCCTAGCGAGCGAAGCCAGCCCAGCATGCCCGACGGTGTCAGCCTCGATGCGCTGCACGGCGCGTAGATCACCTGCGCGGCGAGCTGCCTCGCCGACCTTGTTGGCGAGATTCACCTCTCTGATGAGCCGGCCTCCAAAGCGGGCACAGGCTACCCCGAAAGCCGTCTCATTAGCCTCCTCGACCAGCTTCACGTCACCAGCGAGCCTGCTGTGGACCTGGAGTTTGTTGGCTCCACCGACCCGATGATCGTCGACTCCGACACGGCGTCGCTTGACGCATTCCCCACCAACATGGTGATCTACGACGAGCCGCCTCCTCGCGAGCACAGCGGCGGGAGCACCGTCACGGAGGTGCTTGTCATCCACAGTGGCGAGCGCTCGGACGGAGGCGCTCGGGACCCACTCAATGCGGCGCTGCGAGACCTGTCGGCGCCCATCCCAGAAGACGCAGACGCTGAGACGCTGGAAGCACACCGCGTCCAGCTCCTCAAGAGCGCTAGCCGACTGGCCAGCGTGCGACGCCTACCGGCGCGAGATGGACTGAGCTGTTGGTGGCATGCCGGCTCCTGAGGGGCCTAGCCGCATCGGCTCGATCCGGCAGTGTGGCGCGAGCATCATCGGCATATTCGGGGCAGAACGCCCCGTCTACGCCACGCCTGCAGAGAACATCCGGGCCGCCCAGGCGGTGACGGACGAGCTGGACAAGTACGAGGGCGACGAGCATCGCCACATGACAGAGCGAGTCCAGCAGCTCCTAGACGCGGCCGCCGCGCACCACGAAGCCGGCTGCCGCGCTGAAGTGCCCGGCCAGCGGAACAATGAACTACCACCTTGCCAGGACCATGGCGCGACGTCCCGAACGCCGACTGGTGGCGCCCGCGGAAGAAGAGGCAACGAGCCGGCTGCCAGCCGCAGCCGGACTTGCCTCTCCATCGAGCGTGACGAAGACGGCCGCCCTCGAGCGGTGGAGCGGCGAGGCGACCTGCCTCATCCTCCGCCTCATGGAGCAAGGCATCCTACTCCGCCGCCTATCACGCACCCGACAGTCGGAGAGAACGACGCCTGCCATCGGATCGACCACCTCAACCAATTTCTGGCGCTAGAAGAAGAAGACGCATTGGGCCCGCCCTGTTTCAGCCCACGAATCTGAGACGAGCCCTTCCCCAAAGGGTTCACCCCCCGCGAGATACGCCCAAGTACACCGGCTCCGTGAAGCCGGAGGACTGGCTGGTCGACTACTCCATGGCTGTTAGCATAGCGAACGGCAACAAACGCGTCGCCGTAAAGTACGTCCCGCTCATGCTTGAAGGCACAGCTCGGATGTGGCTCAACAGCTTGAAGCCCCATAGCATCAACAGCTGGGTTGATTTCACCGAAGCCTTCATCCGCAACTTCACCAACACGTACAAGCGGCCTCCCAAGCCCCTACAGCTCTCCTTGTGCGTCCAAGGGCCCAGCGAATCAACTCGCGACTATCTCACGCGTTGGGCCGAGCTGCGCAACTCCTGCGAAGGCGTGCACGAGGTGCAGGCAATCGAGTACTTCACCCCCGGGTGCCGAGAAGGAACCCTCCTCAAGCACTGACTTCTCTGTGACGAGCCTGCGACGCTCGACGAACTGCTAATCATCGCCGACAAGCACGCCACGGCTGACTCCTCCATGAAGGCGGAAATCCTAGTTGATGCGTCCGGCAAGGTGGCACCTCAGGCTCCTCGGACTCCGGCTGGTGAAACCAGTTGGTGACAGCATCCAAGCGACAACAAGCGGAAGGCCACCCAGCCGGCTTCCACCACCCGGCAGGTGGCGACAGTCGAGGGCCAGCAGCCGGAAGGGCAGCCAACGCCCAAGCGTCAGAAGGGCGGCAAGCCGAATTGGTTGCCCGCCTTCTCTTACGAACAGACCCTAGATGCACCCTGCAAGTTCCATAGTGGCGCAAAGCCGTCCAACCACACCACATGGAAGTGCCATTGGCTCACTAGGATAGCCAAGGGAGATGGACTCCTGCCTCCTCCGCCTACCGGCCCGCCACCTCCTCAGCCCCAGCAGCCGGCGGCCCGGCCAGTCGGCGCCATACAAGACGAGTATCCAGAGGAGCATGGAGCTTATGTTGTGTTCACCAGCGTGGCCGATGACAGACGCAACAGACGGCAGCAACAGCAAGAAGTACAGGCAGTGGCCTCAAATACTCCAGAATTCTTGCATTGGTCTGAAAAGCCCATCAATTGGAGCAGGGCCGACCACCCGGAGGTGATGCCCTCCCCTGGTTCCTATGCCCTGGTCCTAGATGCTACCTTTGCAACAGAGAGGCGGGCAGCTCGTTTCTCCAGAGTCCTGATAGATGGCGGCAGCAGCATCAATATCCTATACCGTGACACAATGGAGAAGTTGGGAATCAAGCAGAAGCAGCTCCTTCCCAGTCGGACTGTATTCCATGGCATAGTCCCTGGCCTTTCCTGCTCACCAATCGGCAAGACCCAAATTGATGTTCTCTTCGGAGACAAGAATCATTTCCGCCGTGAGCCAGTTTGGTTTGAAGTGGTGGACCTTGAGAGCCCATACCATGCGCTGCTTGGCCGGCCCACCCTGGCCAAGTTCATGGCGGTCCCCCACTATGCTTACCTCAAGATGAAGATGCCGAGTACCAAGGGGATCCTGACTGTGGTCGGAGACTACAAGAAGTCGATCGCCTGCGCTGCGGACAGCAGCCATCTGGCTGAGTCCCTCGTGATTGCAGCTAAGAAGCGGCTCCTTGACCGGGTGGTGGCGATGGCAGGCAAGAAGCCGAAAATGTCACCCGTCCCCAAGGAGTCGGAGGTTGAGGGCTCGTTCAAGCCGGCAAAGGAAACGAAGAAGATACCCCTGGACCCGGAGCACCCGGAGAGGCACGCTATCATAGGTGCCAACCTTGACAGCAAATAGGAAAGCGAGCTCGTCGATTTCCTCCGTGAGATTCGGGACATCTTTGCATGGTCTCCCAAAGACATGCCGGGTGTTCCGACGGATTTCGCCAAGCACAAGTTACATGTCTGACCTGACGCCAAGCCGGTTAGGCAGCCCTTGCGCCGCCTGTCGGAAGAGAAGAGAAGAGTTGTCAGAGAAGAGATAGCCCGGCTTCTAGCAGCCGGTTTCATCATGGAAGTATTCTTTCCAGAGTGGCTGGCCAACCCAGTACTTGTGCTGAAGAAAAATAAGTAGTGGCGCATGTGTATTGATTATACCAGCCTCAACAAAGCTTGCCCCAAAGATCCCTTTGCCCTGCCAAGAATTGACCAAGTGATAGACTCCACAATTAATGCGAGCTGTTGAGTTTTTTGGATGCATACTCAGGGTACCATCAGATAAAGCTGAACCCGGCCGACAGGCCGAAGACCGCCTTCATCACGCCATTTGGAGCCTTCTACTACCTGACCATGACGTTCGGCTTGTGAAATGCCGGCACCACGTTTCAGCGTTGCATGCAGAAGTGTCTCCTCAAGCAACTCGGCAGAACTGCCCATGTCTATGTAGATGATGTGGCGATGAAGACGGAGAAGCATGGCACGCTACTAGAAGACCTCAAGGAAACTTTTGAGAACCTGCGCTGTTTCCAGATCAAGCTCAACCCAGAGAAATGCGTCTTTGGAGTACCAACATGACAACTTCTCGGTTTTCTGGTCTCGGAGCGCGGCATAGAGTGCAACCCTGTGAAGATCAAGGCCATTGAAAAGATGGAGGTGACCACCCGACTGCTAGACATGCAGAAATTCACCGGCTGCCTGGCATCAATTAGCCGTTTCATCAGTCGGCTGGGTGAGAAGGCTCTTCCCCTGTTCCAGCTCATGAAGAAGACCACTTTTTTCGAGTGGAACGACAAGGCGGATGAAGCTTTTCTCCAACTCAAGAAGATGTTGACCACCCCGCCTATCTTGGCGGCTCCAACTAAGAAAGAGCCCATGCTCCTCTACATCGCTGCCACCAGTCGGGTGGTCAACACAGTCATAGTGGTAGAACACAAGGAGGAGGGCAGAGCATTGCCGATCCAGAGGCCGATATATTACTTAAGTGAAGTACTGTCCGCCTCCAAGCAAAACTACCCGCACTATCAGAAGATGTGTTATGGTGTGCATTTCACCGCCAAGAAGCTGAAGCCTTACTTTCAAGAGCACCCAATTACTGTTGTTTGCACTGCTCCACTGGCTGAGATCATTGGAAGCCGAGATGCTTCTGGCCGAGTGGCCAAGTGGGCCATTGATCTGGCCCCTTATACCATCTACTACCAGCCTCGCACCGCCATCAAGTCACAAGCACTGGCCGACTTCCTCGCCGACTGGGACGAGACCTAGTACTTGCCGCCAGCGCCAGACTCTACCCATTGGCGGATGCATTTTGATGGTTCAAAAATGTGCACCGGTTTGGGAGCCGACAACGTCCTCACCTCTCCCAAAGGCGACAAGCTCAGATATGTGCTGCAAATCCATTTTGCCGCATCCAACAACGTAGCCGAATACGAGGCACTCATACACGGGCTCCGGCTTGCCAAGGAACTCGACATTTGCCGGATCATGTGCTATGGTGACTTCGACTTGGTGGTCCAGCAGTCGTCAAGCGACGGAGACGCCAAGGACGCGAATATGGCAAGCTACCGCTTCCTCGTGCAACAACTCAGTGGATACTTTGATGGGTGCGAGTTCCTCCATGTACCAAGAAATGACAACGAGCAAGCAGATGCCTTGGCACAGATCGGCTCCACCCGGCAGGCGATATCAGCCAGCGTCGCCCTGCAGCGCCTCCTCAAGCCGTCTGTCGAGCCATCACCAGAGTCTGACTCCATCTTCGTGCTGGCCCCTCCTGAAGCAGTCGGATCCGACTTGAGGACCCCAGAAGCCGGCGCAGGGACTTCGGCAGGCGGCCCGGGGACTGCAGCCGTCGTACCCAGCCCGGGGACTTCAGAACCTAGCCCGGGGATGATACATCCATTTGGATCATGCTTTTATATCAATATTTATTGCATTATGGGCTGTTATTACACATTATATCTCAATACTTATGGCTATTCTCTCTTATTTTACAAGGTTTACCATGAAGAGGGGGAATGCCGGCAGCTGGAATTCTGGCTGGAAAAGGAGCAAACGTTGGAAACCTATTCTGCATAGCTCCAAAAGTCCTGAAACTCCACGAAACAAATTTTTGGATTTAATAGGAATTTCCGAGCGAAAGAAATAGGCCAGGGGCCCCACACCCTGTCCAGGAGACAGGGGGCGTGCCCCCCTATAGGGCGCACCCCCTATCTCCTGGGCCCCTTGGTGGGCCTCCGGCGTCCATCTTCTGCTATATCATCACTTTTACCCCTGGAAAAAATCGTGGGCAAGATTATGGGACGAAACTCCGCTGCCACGAGGCGGAACCTTGGCGGAATCAATCTAGGGCTCTGGCATAGCTGTTCTGCCGGGGACACTTCCCTCCGAGAGGGGGAAATCATCACCAACGTCATCACCAACGATCCTCTCATCGGGAGGGGGTCAATCTCCATCAACATCTTCACCAGCACCATCTCCTCTCAAAACCCTAGTTCATCTCTTGTATCCAATCTTGTATCAAAACCACAAATTGGTACCTGTGGGTTGCTAGTAGTGTTGATTACTCCTTGTAGTTGATGCTAATTGGTTTACTTGGTGGAAGATCATATGTTCAGATCCTTTATGCATATTATTACTCCTCTGATTATGAACATGAATATGCTTTGTGAGTAGTTACGTTTGTTCCTGAGGACAGGGGTGAAGTCTTGCTATTAGTAGTCATGTGAATTTGGTATTCATTTGATATTTTGATGAGATGTATGTTGTCTTTTCCTCTAGTGGTGTTATGTGAACATCGACTACATGACACTTCACCATTATTTGGGCCTAGAGGAAGGCATGGGGAAGTAATAAGTAGATGATGGGTTGCTAGAGTGACAGAAGCTTAAACCCTAGTTTATGCGTTGCTTCGTTAGGGGCTGATATGGATCCATATGTTTAATGTTGTGGTTAGGTTTACCTTAATACTTCTTTTGTAGTTGAGGATGCTTGCAATAGGGGTTAATCATAAGTGGGATGCTTGTCCAAGTTAGGGCAGTACCCAAGTACCGGTCCACCCACATATCAAATTATCAAAGTACCGATCGCGAATCATATGAACGTGATGAAAACTAGTTTGACGATAATTCCCAATGTGTCCTCGGGAGCTCCTTTATCATTATTACAAATTGTCCAGGCTTATCCTTTGCTACATAAAGGATTGGTACACCTTGCTGCACTTTATTTACTTTATTTACTTGTTACTCGTTACTATTTATCTTATCACAAAACTATCTATCACCTACAATTTCAGTGCTTGCAGAGAAAACCTTCTCGAAAACCGCTTATCATTTCCTTCGCTCCTCATTGGGTTCGACACTCTTACTTATCGAAGGACTACGATAGATCCCCTACACTTGTGGGTCATCAAGACTCTTTTCCGGCGCCGCTGCCGGGAGTGTAGCGCTTTTGGTGAGTGGAACTTGGTAAGGAAACATTTATATAGTGTGCTGAAATTTTCAGTTACTTGTCACTATGGAAACTAATCCTTTGAGGGGCTTGTTTGGGGTATCTTCACCCCAACCAGAAGAGCAAAGAGTTACTCCTCAACCTACTGAACTTTATGAAAATATTTACTTTGAGATTCCTTCAGGTATGATAGAGAAACTGCTAGCTAATCCATTTGCAGGAGACGGAACATTGCATCTCGATTTACACCTTATCTTTGTGGATGAAGTTTGTGGATTATTTAAGCTTGCAGGTATTCCCGATGATGTTGTCAAAAGGAAGGTCTTCCCTTTATCTTTGAAGGGAGATGCATTGACATGGTATAGGCTATGTGATGATACGGGATCTTGGAATTATAAACGATTGAAGTTGGAATTTCACCAGAAGTTCTATCCTATGCATCTTGTTCATCGTGATCGTAATTACATATATAATTTCTTGCCTCGCGAAGGAGAAAGCATCACTCAACCTTGGGGGAGGCTTAAGTCAATGTTATATTCATGCCCCAATCATGAGCTCTCTCGGGAAATGATTATTCAGAACTTTTATGCTCGGCTTTCTCTTGATAATCGCAACTTGCTTGATACTTCCTGTGCTGGTTCTTATATGCTGGAGACTATTGATTTCAAATGGGACTTTTTGGAAAGAATTAAATGCAACTCTAAAGATTGGGGTTCCGACGATGGTAAGGAGTCAGGTATGACACCTAAGTTCGATTGTGTCAAATCTTTTATGGATACCGATGCTTTTCGTGGATTTAGCGCTAAGTATGGACTTGACTCTGAGATACTAGCTACTTTTTGTGAATATTTTGCTACTCACGTTGATCTCCCTAAAGAGAAGTGGTTTAAATATAATCCTCATGTTGAAGTAAAAGTAGTTGCACCTATTACAGTCGAAGAAAAGACTATTACCTATAGTGATCCTATTGTTCCTACTGCTTATGTTGAAAAACCTCCTTTTCCTGTTAGGATAAAAGATCATGCTAAAGCTTCAACTGTTGTTCGCAAGAGTAATACTAGGACTTATACACCCCCTAAGCAAATTAATGTTGAACCTAGTATTGCTATGATTAAAGATCTCTTGGATGAGGACTTAGATGGGCATGTTATTTCTTTCTTGGGTGAGACTGCTAATATTGCTAGACCTGATACTAAGACACGTAGACCTGTCGTAGGCATGCCAGCTATTTCTGTTAAAATAGGTGATCGTTGTTATCATGGCTTATGTGATATGGGTGCTAGTGCTAGTGCAATAACTTATGATCTATATAAAGAAATTATGCATGACATTGCACCCGTTGAATTAGAAGTCATTGATTTTACTATTAAGCTTGCTAATAGGGATACCATTAAACCTATTGGGATTGTTAGAGATGTTGAAGTTTTGTGTGGGAAGGTTAAATACCCTACTGATTTTCTTGTTCTTGGTTCCCCAAAAGATGATTTTTGTCCCATTATTTTTGGTATACCCTTCTTGAATACTGCTAGTGCTAAGATTAATTGTGAAAAGAATATTGTCACTGTTGGCATAGATGGTATGTCTCATGAGTTTAATTTCGCTTAGTTTAGTAGACAACCTCGTGAAAGGGAACCACCTAGTAAGGATGAGATTATTGGTATTTCTTCCATTGCTGTTCCTCCAACTGATCCGTTAGAACAATATTTGCTAGACCATGAAAACGATATGTTTATGAAGGAAAGGGAGGAAATAGATGAAGTGTTCCTTAAACAGGAACCTATGCTGAAACATAACCTTCCCGTTGAAATTCTTGGGGATCCCCCTCCACCCAAGGGTGATCCCGTGTTTGAACTCAAACCATTAACTGATAATCTTAAGTATGCTTATCTTGATGAAAAAGAAATATATCCTGTTATTATTAGCACTAACCTTTCAGAGAAAGAAGAAGAAAGATTATTGAAAAATCTGAAGAAGCACCGAGCTGCTATTGGATATACTCTGGATGATCTTAAGGGCATTAGCCCCACATTATGTCAACACAAAATTTCAGTGGAGAAAGATGCCAAACCAGTTAGAGATCCTCAAAGACGATTAAATCCCAAGATGAAGGAAGTGGTAAGAAAAGAGATATTAAAGCTCCTTGAGGCAGGTATTATTTATCCCGTTGCTGATAGTGAATGGGTAAGCCCTGTCCATTGTGTCCCTAAAAAGGGAGGTATTACCGTTGTTCCTAATGATAAAGATGAATTGATCCCGCAAAGAATTATTACAGGTTATAGGATGGTAATTGATTTCCGTAAGTTAAATAAAGCTACTAAGAAAGATCATTACCCTTTACCTTTTATTGATCAAATGCTAGAAAGGCTATCCAAACACACACATTTTTGCTTTCTAGATGGTTATTCTGGCTTCTCTCAAATACCTGTGTCAGCGAAGGATCAATCTAAAACTACTTTTACTTGCCCTTTTGGTACTTTTGCTTATAGACGTATGCCTTTTGGTTTATGTAATGCACCTGCTACCTTTCAAATATGCATGATGGCTATATTCTCTGATTTTTGTGAAAAGATTTTTGAGGTATTCATGGATGACTTCTCAGTCTATGGATCCTCTTTTGATAATTGTTTGAGCAACCTTGATCGAGTTTTGCAGAGATGCGAAGACAGTAGTCTCATCCAGAATTGGGAAAAGTGTCACTTTATGGTTAATGAAGGCATTGTCTTGGGGCAAAAGATCTCCGAGAGAGGTATTGAAGTTGATAAAGCCAAGGTTGATGCTATTGAAAAGATGCCATGTCCCAAGGACATAAAAGGTATAAGAAGTTTCCTTGGTCACGCCGGTTTTTATAAGAGGTTCATTAAGGACTTTTCTAAAATCTCTAGGCCTCTGACTAATTTATTGCAAAAAGATATTCCTTTTGTCTTTGATGATTTGATTGTGTAGAAGCATTTGAAACACTTAAGAAAGCTTTGATCACTGCACCTATTGTTCAGCCACCTGATTGGAATTTACCTTTTGAAATTATGTACGATGCTAGTGATTATGCTGTAGGTGCTGTTTTAGGGCAAGGATTCGATAAGAAATTGAATGTTATCCAGTATGCTAGTAAGACTCTTGATACTGCCCAAAGAAATTATGCTACTACTGAAAAAGAGTTCTTAGCAGTTGTGTTTGCATGTGATAAGTTTAGACCTTATATTGTCGATTCCAAAGTTACTATTCACACTGATCATGCTGCTATTAAATATCTGATGGAAAAGAAAGATGCTAAGCCTAGACTCATTAGATGGGTTCTCTTGCTCCAAGAATTTGACTTGCATATTACTGATAGAAAGGGAGCTGAGAACCCTGTTGCAGATAACTTGTCTAGGTTAGAGAATGTTCTTGATGGCCCACTGCCTATTAACTGCACAAGCTGCTACTAACTGTCCTTTAAACCTACCCATGAGAAAAGTAGCACCAATAGCCAAATACAGCCTGCAGCCTACCAAAAGACCCCGGCGACAAGCCTCAAAGCAGATAAAAACCCTCCTAAAGCATTCCTTCGTCTTTGTCACTCCCCTGAATGTGTACTCCACGGTGTGGTGGTCAATATCTACAATACTGCCTGGGCTGGTCCTCTCCACTTCAGCTTTGAATGAATGCAACAATTGAAAACTTTCCTGCCAGTTACCATAAATAGAATCCATAGCATGTTGTTTACCATTGAACAACCTCATGTATAGTAACTCTATCTTGAACTTGTCTTTGATGTTCTTCTGCAATTCCTTTGGACCCACTTGCTAGTTTTCTTTCACCCACTTCTTTACTTCTTCCGCCACCCATCTTGACTTGGCTCTACTGATTGTATCATTCCTAAGGGTTGATTCATGTCATGTGTGCTTAAAAGGGTTCACTTTGACCTGAACATTCGTGCTATTTTGCATTTTAGATGCGAGCATCCTCCATGGATAACCCTCAGTCGGACAGTGCACTATGTAACGTACTTGATCGCTCTTGTCAATTTTGAAAGTACATTATACCTTTATGTAGTATGTCACAAGTGCATTTCTACACTCACTCATGGATGCAAAAACAATACCTTATTCCATATGAGGGTTCAAAGGGTCCCATTCAACAGCTTCAAGGTCTTCGTCCTCACCCACCGCGTCATCATCCACACGGACATCATTGTCAGCCTCATCTTGGTTTTCAGCCCAAGGTGCCCGTCGTAAATTCTGAATAACATTAGAATATAGCTTCTCTTCATCAACCCCAGAATTGTTGGCATCAGGCTCCACTTCAAGGGGGACCCTACTGCGGGTGCCCACGCTTGTCGAGCCACCATGTTGTCGTGCACTAACTAAACTATTCTGGCTAGAGCCGCCATTACGACAACTTGTTTCAACCCGAGAAGGTGCACCCGCCATCCTAGGTCCAAATGCCCACTCAAGCACATCAATTTGCGCCTCACATGAAAATAACTTTCTCCTTATGCCTAGCAAACATGGTAGCCAGCTCTTCATCATTACTAACTATCACCCATTTACTTTCCTCATCGTAGTATTTCTATTCCACTTCATCAAGCAAACCCCAAAAATATTGGCTGCAAATTACCTCCCAAAATTGTCCGAAACTCCAATTACAAGCCATTGGCAACAGATAATCGAAACCTCCTTGGAATTTTTTCTTATTCTTTGCATTTAGCTTGTACCGGTCCCTTCTAATGTGCACCAAGAAAGCAAACTACAAGTCCATCCTAATCGACGAAAAAAGAGACACAATCAGCACACCAATAGCTAAACTAATCGGGCAAACCAGCTCGAATCGACTGTTGAAATGCACAACTAAGCTCAATCTAAACAGGAGGCGTGACTTACCCCTCGGGAACCCAGTCGTGGACACGGCGAATCTTCGGCCCGATGCCTGCCTCGCCAAATACTCCGGGGGCGCTGCCGCTCGCCATTTCGCCCTGGGGGTTCACCCTCGTACTTCCTCTGCGTGCACCAACCCCCCACCTATCATCGCTTCGGCCGGGCGCATGGAAGGAGGCCACGCCGCGGGTCGAGCAGGTGGCGGGCGCAAGAAGGTGGCGGGCAGAGCAGGACGACTGCGGCCGCGGCAGCGACAGTGCAGGTGGTGGCGGTGGCGGTGCAGGACGGCCGAGCGGCGGACGGGACAGAGTGGCGTCGAGTGGCCCGGTTAGAACCCTAGGATTGATTTTGGGACGTTGTTGCACGGTCCCAGATGTAAGCTCCGGACCCACGTCCACGCGGTCCCACGTGTAAGCTCCGGACCCACTACCACTAGCGGCAATAAACGGAATGGACTAAAAACTGCCCGTTTGGCCTCGTCATAGTAGTTGCGCACAGTCTAGGAGCAAAACCGAGCACGATTCGCAACTGTGGGCAAAACTGAGCACAGAGACACCACTAGGGCTGCAAACGAGTCTAGTTCGAGCGAGTTGGACTAGGCTCAGCTCAGGTTATACTAAAATTCGAGCGAGCTCAAACTAAGTGAAGTTCAAGGTCGAGCCATAGAAACTGGCTCGTGCTCAGCTTGTATCGATCTCGAGCCGATCTCGAGCTAGTTTCGTGCTAAATAATAAGATGATTTTATGAATAATCTAAGGCAGTTTTTTAAACATTATAGCCAACAATACAACATAGAAAACCACTATAGAATTTGACTTATTCTCTCTCAACTGAAGGCTAGCACTTGATAAGTAGGGATCAATGAACTAGAAATATAGAAAAATGGAGGTGCGTCTACTCTTAAACTTTGGCTGAGAATAATAGTATATTTGACACATGACTAATCACGCACCAAATTGAGGCTAAATTTCTCCTGTTTAATTAGGCCTCCATGTTTCCTTTTTTTAGATAAAAGGCCATAGCCCGACTTTATAAATAAAGCCACCAGGCAGAGTTAGCATAAATCCAAGAGACCAGCACGAGAACAGACAAAGTATCAGCCCAAACGCAACGAAGGATAGTCTAAGTACATGGCTCCCATGCCAGTACACGGCACGCAGGCCGGAGATAGAAAGAAAAAGAAAGCCGATCACCAGTGACTAAGTACCAGCATGGACTGGGGATATGGAGATAGCAGAATTGCGGATCTTGGCCAACATGGCATCGAGGGCGTCCCTGTCCTCCTCCTTAGTCAATGATCTCCACTGCTGCAGGAATACACAGGTCTTAAATAAGCAATCAGCAGGCTTAGCAGGGAAAACATGTTCGATGGTAAATTTATTCCTTGTCGTCCAAAGGGACCAGCACATGGTTGCGAAGCCCACCCAAAACAATCTCCTCTGGGCCCCAACCAAAGAGTCAACCAAGACGCGCAGTTCAGAAAAGGAGGTCGGAGCCCAGGAAACACACAACCAGGATCTGATACAACACCAAAACAGATTAGCCAACACATAGTTGAAGAAGACATGTGAAGTGTCTTCTCTCATACCACATAGAGCACAACTATCCGATCCTGGGCCATTACGCTTACGAATTTGGTCACCCGTCGGCAAGCGCCCACGGGAGGCTTGCCAGAGGAAAACCTTGACCTTAGGGGGGATGCAAGCCCTCCAGATCCACTTGATCGAATTTGGAGGTGGTGGACCCAGCAATGAGTTTACTATAACGGGATTTAACCGAGAAGCGGCCAGAGGGGGAGTGGGGCCAAACAACCGTGTCTTCCTCCTCGAGAGCGAAGGGAAGAAAGCAAAAAGACGTTGCCAGTCTTCCAACTCTGCGGGAGAGAGAGAACGACGCAGCCGCAGGTCCCAATTATTCAACGCGAGCTCAGAGATTGAGATCTTAGGGTCCGGGCAATAAGAAAAGAGAACAGGAAAGGCAGACACCAGCAAAGAAGAACCACACCACCAGTCTAACCAAAACCTGGTGGACCTACCATTGTGAACAATGAATTTGACGAGGTCTTGAAAGATAGGTCTGAGCTTAACAAGATTTCTCCAGAATTGGGATGTCCCCGAGGCCCGAGCAAACATTGGGCTAGAAGAGGGGAAGTACTTCGCTTTGAGAATATTGAACCGGAGGGGTTTCTCCTGGGGAATGGTCATGATCTTCCACCACCATTTGATGATCAGACATTTGTTCATAACAAGAGTATTAATAATGCCCAGCCCCCCAAGGCTTTTTGGCTTACAGATATGTTCCCATTTGACCAAGCGATATTTGCACTTGTTATCAGCCGCATTCCAATAGAAGGCACCTCTGTGTTTATCAAATCCAGCATGGGTTCCCAAAGAGAGAAGGTAAAAGCCCATCAAGAACATGGGAAGAGAAGAGAGGCACGCATTAATCAAGGCCACTTTACCCGCTTGAGTGTTATATCTGCCCCTCCAGGGCATTACAGGATTACCCACCTTGGCCACCGCAGGAGCAAAATCTTTAGCAAGGAGCTTGCCAGAGGTGATAGGTAAACCCAAATACTTAATAGGGAACGAGCCAAGAGAGCAGTTCAAGAGGCGGGCTACCCGTAAGGCCTCGATATCCGGCACACCAGTGACGATAACTTCACTTTTGGAGAAGTTGATCTTAAGACCCGAGAGAGCTTCGAAGCAAAGGAGCAAAAATTTGAGATGGGCAATACAGTGATCATTCAGTTCCACCAGAATAATAGTGTCGTCTACATATTGAAGGTGAGTAATACCCTCCGGGATGAGGTGTGAGCTAACAGGAGAAATATGGCCGGCCTCCGCGGCTCTAGATAGGATATTAGACAGAGCGTCCGCCACAAAGTTAGAGAGGTTGGGCGAGGCCGGGTCGCCTTGCCGGAGGCCTGTAGAGTTCTTAAAGAAATTACTGACTTCCCATTGACATGAATGGCAGTATGACCCCCCATGACCAACTACATAATACGATGAACCACCCCACTATCAAAGCCTTTGGCCAATAAGACTTGTTTCAGGAAGCCCTAGCTTACCGAATCGTAGGCCTTTTCAAAATCCAATTTTAAGATAATAGCCTTGTTGCCTGATCTATGGATGTCATGGATAATTTCATGTAGGCAAAGGACCCCATCCAGGATAAAGCGACCCTTGACAAAAGCCGACTGAGTAGGGGAGAGGGTCCGATGGGCCACCGGGGTAAGGCGAGTATCCAGACACTTGGCAGGGAATTTGGCGAAGTTATTAATCAACGCAATAGGTCTAAACTAAGAAATTAGGTCAGCACCCTTAATTTTAGGGATTAGGGAAATAACCGCATATTTGAGCCTGGATATATCTACTGTCCCCAAACAGTAGCCTTGAATGACTGCACATATAAGCTCTTTAAGAATAGGCCAGAATTTTTTAAAGAAAGGGATGGAAAAACCGCCCGGGCCCGAGGCAGAGTTAGGTTTCGAGTTAGAGATCGAGGAGAAGATCTCCTCTTCAGAGTAAGGAATCATCAGATCAGTGGTTTCTTCCGAGGAAACCAAGACCCCCTGGTCCCAAAAATTAGAAGAGAGCCTAAACCCCTGGTCAAGTTTGGCAGAGAGGAGAGCGGAGAAAAAAGACACAACATGGTTTAGGATGGCGCCTTGGTCAGAAGATCGCACCCCGTCAATAATCAGGCTATCAATAAGACATCTGCGTTGCTTCCCATTCACAATAGCAAAAAATAAGCAGTGGGGGAGTCCCCCTTAAGCAACCAATTAGTCGAGCCCCTCTGGCGCCAATAAATCTCATTAAGGTGGTGAATTTGAACCAGAGAACATTCAAGAGAGAAGCGAAGAGTCCAGTCAGAATCGGGAAGGCCAGAGACGTTAGCCCGAGAGTCAAGGGCCTCAATCTGGGACAGGAGAAGGGCCTTCTCTCTACAAACCTGGGCCGAGTGGTTACGGGACCAACCACGGAGGAATTTACGCGTCAGGGCCCAAAGGAACGATGAGGCGCCGAAAGGAAGCAACTAATTTTAGAGCCAAGGAGGCCACTAAAGCCATCAATAAGGAGCCAAGATGCGTCGAACTGAAACCTAGGGGGGAGGAGTGATGTCTACTACGCAATCTTCTTCTTGTAGACGTTGTTGGGCCTGCAAGTGCACAGGTTTGTAGGACAGTAGCAAATTTCCCTCAAGTGGATGACCTAAGGTTTATCAATCCGTGGGAGGCGTAGGATGAAGATGGTCTCTCTCAAGCAACCCTGCAACCAAATAACAAAGAGTCTATTGTGTCCCCAACACACCCAATACAATGGTAAATTGTATAGGTGCACTAGTTCGGCGAAGAGATGGTGATACGAGTGCAATATGGATGGTAGATATAGGTTTTTGTAATCTGAAAATATAAAAACAGCAAGGTAGCAAGCGGTAAAAGTGAGCGTACATGGTATTGCAATGATAGGAAACAAGGCCTAGGGTTCATACTTTCACTAGCGCAAGTTCTCTCAACAATAATAACATAGATAGATCATATAACTATACCTCAACATGCAACAAAGAGTCACTCCAGAGTCATTAATAGTGGAGAACAAACGAAGAGATTATGCTACGGAACGAAACCACCTCAAAGTTATTCTTTCCAATCAATCCGTTGGGCTATTCCTATAAGTGTCACAAACAACCCTAGAGTTCGTACTAGAATAACACCTTAAGATACAAATCAACCAAAACCCTAATGTCACCTAGATACTCCAATGTCACCTCAAGTATCCGTGGGCATGATTATACGATATGCATCACACAATCTCAATTCATCTATTCAAACCAACACATAGAACCTCAAAGAGTGCCCCAAAGTTTCTACCGGAGAATCACGACGAAAACGTGTGCCAACCCCTATGCATAGGTTCATGGGCGGAACCCGCAAGTTGGTCACCAAAACATACATCAAGTGAATCACGTGATATCCCATTGTCACCACAGATACGCACGGCAAGACATACGTGTTCTCAAATCTTTAAAGACTCAATCCGATAAGATAATTTCAAAGGGGAAACTCAATCCATTACAAGAGAGTAGAGGGGGAGAAGAAACATAAGATCCAACTATAATAGCAAAGCTCGCGATACATCAAGATCGTGCCAAATCAAGAACATGAGAGAGAGAGAGAGATCAAACACATAGCTACTGGTACATACCCTCAGCCCCGAGGGTGAACTACTCCCTCCTCGTCATGGAGAGCGCCGGGATGATGAAGATGGCCACCGGCGAGGGTTCCCCCCCTCCGGCAGGGTGCCGGAACAGGGTCCCGATTGGTTTTTCGTGACTCTAGAGGCTTGCGGCGGCGGAACTCCCGATCTATCTTCTGTTCTGGAAGTTTTACGATACGTAGGTATATATGAGTGCAAGGGGTACGTCGGTGGAGCTTCGGGGGCCCCACGAGGCAGGGGGCGCGCCCTAGGGGGGTGGGCGCGCCTCCCACCCTCGTGGCCAGCTCCCGTATCTGCTGACGTAGAGTCCAAGTCTATCCGGTGGCTTTCCTTCCAAAAATAACTTCTCCAGTTGATTTCGTTCCGTTTTGACTCCGTTTGATATTCCTTTTCCTCGAAATACTAAAATAGGCATAAAATAGCAAATCTGGGCCGGGCCTCCGGTTAATAGGTTAGTCCCAAATATAATATAAATGTGGATAATAAAGCCCAATATTTCCTAAAACAGTAGATAAAGTAGCATGGAGCAATCAAAAATTATAGATACGCTGGAGCCGTATAAAGCATCCCCAAGCTTAATTCCTGCTCGTCCTCGAGTAGGTAAATGATAAAAAAGATAATTTTTGATGTGGAATGCTAGTTGGCATAATTTCAATGTAATTCTTCTTAATTGTGGTATGAATATTCAGATCCGAAAGATTCAAGACAAAAGTTCATATTGACATAAAAAAATAATAGTTCAAGCATACTAATCAAAGTAATCATGTCTTCTCAAAATAGCATGGCAAAAGAAAGTTCATCCCTGCAAAATCATATAGTTAGGCCATGCTTCATTTCCGTCACACAAAGATGTTCCCAACTTCTATACCCCCGATGACAAGCCAAGCAATTGTTTCATACTTAAATAATCTCAAACTTTTTCAACCTTCACGCAGTACATGAGCGTGAGCCATGGATATAGCACTATGGGTGGAATAGAATATGATGATGGGGATTGTGTGGAGAAGACAAAAAAAGAAAGTCTCACATTGACGAGGATAATCAACGGGCTATGTGAAGGAAATATGCCCTAGAGGCAATAATAAAGTTATTATTTATTTCCTCATATCATGATAAATGTTTATTATTCATGCTAGAATTGTATTAACCAGAAACATAATACATGTGTGAATACATAGACAAACTATAGTCACTAGTATGCCTCTACTTGACTAGCTCATTAATCAAAGATGGTTATGTTTCCTGACCATAGACATGTGTTGTCATTTGATTAGTGGGATCACATCATTAGAAGAATGATGTGATTGACATGACCCATTCTGTTAGCCTAGCACTTGATCGTTTAGTATACTTGTAATAGCCTGGCTTATTAGGGATGATAGACTACTCATATCAATAAGGAATTCCTTCTTTTCCGGGAGCCCATTCGGAAAGAACTCCAAAGTTAAGCGTGCTCAGCTTGGAGTAGTTTCAGGATGGGTGACCGACCGGGAAGTTGCTCCCGGGTGCGCACGAGTGAGGACAAAGTGCGCAGAAAAGACTAGTATTGATCTGTGGGGCCAGTCTAGATCCCGCCAGGAGTAACGACCACCGGCGGGTGTGTCCGGGGCGTTACAAGTTGGTAATCAGAGCCTTCCCCGACCTTAGGAGCCCCACTGCTTGATCGTTTTTAGTGGCCGAGTGGTGTCTAGAAAAATATTTTGAGTCATTTAGGATTATATATATCGGAGAGTTTAGGAATTCTTTTTACTCCCGGTCCTTGACCTTCCGTGAGGTATCCCGACGTAGAGTTTTGACTCTTCTCTTCTTAAATTTCACTTAAAAAATTTTTAGGATCACGCGGGTATCTTAGAATCGTTCCGATGGTTTTATGATGATAACATTGTTCTTGGTGCCTCCTGTCATTTAGGGGTTGTGGCAGTGTCCCGGGGAGTTGAGCTCCGAGGTGTTGTCGTCATAATTTTATCGTTGCAGTTTCGGAATACCGAGTTTAGTACGCCGACATCGAAAATCTCTTTTATGCAGTTGTTGGTGAGATAACCCGCTAACCCAATCTTGAGGTGAGTACGGGAGTATTGCCATGACTCGTATAACGGATGCTTTTCGAAGGTTGAGGTAGACGATTTCCGAAGGTTTCTTGGTTATGTGTTGACGGATGGATACAGCTGGATGTAGGGATTGTTAGCTTGGGTGAGATATATATTGCTCCCCTGTATCCCCAACACCGATTGCATAACCGAGAAAGTTTCGGAGTTTTATAGGTGGGAATTCAAGTAGCTCTTAGGATATCTTTCCGACGGATGTATGATATGAAATTGGGGTTCGGCGTCTAGTGGTCCGCCTATTCACGGTTGGTTTTACATGGTCTCGTTGTGTCTTAAAGAGTCCTTGGCTATGCCGACTCGGGGGCGCTTCAGATGCCATGTGCACTTGCCTTGTACATGATGGTGCTGTGTCGATTGAGCCGTGTAGGCCCCACCACGAAAAACTTGGACGAAATCTCTATCATATGTTTGTTTCGGCTTATTCTACAAGCCAATCCTTTGTTTTGTTTTATTTGTGGTATTCGAGTTGCTTCAATGACAAATGTTGAATCCATACCTTTCCTAAATGGTGTTCTCATACTCCGATGTGAATACCAATCCTTCTCGACAATCGAGATTGTCATGTCAATTCTTTCCAACCGGTGTGCTTCTCTTCAAGTGGATCCCATCATTTTTCCCATCCGCGAGATCATTTCTAAGTTTTCTCAACGGTGTTTGTTTCATCTGTCTCCAAGTGCTTTTGTTTTTCCCGCCCACCCACCCTTTTTCTTCAAGGACACAGATTTCTTAATCAGGTATCCATTTAATCATGTGAAGTTTCTCCATTCTTTTCCGTCAATGTTCTTACCCGGTGGTTCTCAAGAAGATGTTCTACTAGTTCATCATCCTCCGTTCTCTTTTCTTCTCCGGTGGATTCAAGTCAAGTTTTGTTGATCATACCTTTTTCCTCATTTCAATGTCTTCTCATACCGGTGCACCTCATTATCATTCACTTCTCGCTATTTGTTATTCCGGAGTGCTCAAGATATCTCGAAGATTCGTGTTTCCACGCCGCATTAGTTCAAGCTCTTTCGTGATTGTTATCTCATTCAAGCCATTTAATTCAACCGGTGCAATCTCTCTTTAAAATCTTTTTCAACGGTGTTTTCTTTCGAGTGGGCCCTAACCCACAGGTCTTTTCCCAGGATCTTACCTGACTCTTCTATTTTCCCAGAGCTATCCTAAATTCTTTTCCAAGTTTGACGTAAGAATGAGTTATCATCACTCAAATGCTTTTCTCCAAGATCTTTCAAATTCTTTTCATAGTTGGCTCAACCTCTTCGCTTTTGATTCTTCCGTGTGCCTCAATAATTCTTGGTGGTGTTTCTCGTTGTCATTCTCATCATTTGAAGACCGAAGAAGAGTTTCTCTTTAATCTTGCTCTATTCTCTTCAAGATTCATGTGGCTAGCTTGTTGCCATCCTCTCATAATTGTTTTCGGTTGTGAGAATCTTTTTCACCCATCAGGGGATATTCAAGAGTCTTCTCAGCTTGTCATCCGGAGTTCATCAATTCAGGTTTATTCATTCTCAGCTGTCAGTTATCATTCTCCTATCTTGCCGGTGCATCAATCGAATATCCTCTAATCAGTTCTTGTTCTCTTCGTTCTCGTGTATCTAAATCCCCTCAAGTATCTTCATTCGTTTTCAAATTCTTCCCGGTGAATTGTGCCTTTGCTACATTCATTTTCAATTCTTACGGTGGTTCGTTCAAGATTTCACCTCTTTCGTTATCATTTAATTCATTCGTTTTTTTTCCTATCCTACCGGTGGTTCGTTGAAGACCTTCTCAAGTTTTGATATATCTCTTTTAATCCTTTCTACGAGAATAAGTGACATGCCAAATCCGTTGCTTGTCATCAATTTAATTGGTGAAGGATATGCATAACATAATTCTTATTCTTGTTTCATCCAAGCGATTAATTTCTTCTTTCCGGAGTTGTTCATCATATCACATTCTTGGTTCGAGATGCTTCATCTTTTCTTTTCCGGAGTTCTAAGTTTTCCGCATTATCTCGTCGCGAAGCTCCATCTAAATCATCACAAGGCTTCACCTTGTGTTTTCAACTTCTCTTTCTTTTCATCATCCTTCTATTACCGGAGTTCCCCATGGAGGCTCTACATGGTGGTTCCTCAAGGATTCTTTTCATTCTTCAATTGTTCTTCAAGATTTCTCTTGAAGTTATGACCCGCCAAGCTATACTCAAAATTAAACATGGTGCCCATCACTTGTTTTGTTTTGAGAAGCTCAAGTATTCTTCATCTTGCATTCCAAAGTGCAGTTCTTTCGACCTTATCTTTTCAGGTGGTGTTATGTCATTTTGACAGTTTCATTCATGTTTCATGATTCACATGTTGTCAAGAATGAGGTATTTTAAATCCATCAATCTATTCGTTGGATTTATCTTGTGTCATGTTTTCACCTAAAGCCTTCCCTAAGGAATGTTGCTATTTTGGTGCTTATTAATGACCCAAGTTATCTCTTCCATCTTGATGGAACAAGCTTTCATCTCTCCGTTAATCTCAAGCAATCAAGTGTTTCCATTAGTGGCCGGTTGTCACCTCATAATGTTGAGATGTTTCCATAAGCCCACTACAAACTTATTCTTTTCGTTGTTGGTCTTCCAACAACTCTATTCTAACCTTCTTGCAAGGATGCTTTCCAAGTTCATTTGTGGCAGAAGTTGTCATTTTCTTCACCGTCCCTTTATCCCAACGGTCTAACTTCTATTCTTTCATTACAGAGGCATTGTGATGTTGTGTTCTTCACCCATCACCTCATTTTGTGAGGATCGTGTTCTTTTCTGGCTTATCCATTTAACCGGAGTGTTGTGTCATCTCTTCAATATCTTTTCACCTCATCAAGTTTTTCCTTCTTCTTTCAGTCGGAGTGCTGCCCAAATTATATCAATCATATTCCTTCTCTATCTAGTTTTAACCGGAGTGGTTTCAATACCTATCTTATCACTAAACCTCTGGGTTCTCATCGTATCCCTTGTTCCTCTTTTCTAACGGAGTGTTTTCAACTTTGTTCATCTTCGTTGTTTTCTTTCATTCATTTTGCTCAACCTCTCAAGGTTCATGGTTTCACTCGTTCGTCAAAGAAGCAACTTAGTTTTACCTCTTCTCTTTCTCTTCCGTTTTTCCTCCGGTGCCATTCTAGATCTCGGGACGAGATCCTCTCATAGTGGTGGAGTGTTGTAACGCCCCAAGACCGGAGCTTCAGATGCCTTCCAGGGTTTCCGAGATTCGTTGTGTGATTTTGTTTTGTTTGTCCATTCATCATGCCATCTCTTGCATTGCATCATGTCATCATACCATCATCTCATCTTTCCAGTGGCATACTTGGTTTGCCAAGTTGATGCCCGGTTCATCATTTTTCCTTCCGGAGCTTACATATGCATTGCATACCACATCTCGCATAGCATGTCATGTATTGCATCATATTGCTTGTGCATATGTTCCTTGTTTGATTGTGGTTCCGTTGCTTGTGTTCTTGCTGTGGGTAGAGCCGGAGGCGATGCGTGAACGAGGAGCCTGTTGAGAACGACTACGAGGATCCAGCCTTCGACAACTCTGAGAACCTTACAGGCAAGATGACCATACCTTCGATATCACTACTATCTTTGCTTGCTAGATGCTCGCTCTTTTGCTATGCCTATGCTGCGATACCTACCACTTGCTATATCATGCCACCCATATTGCCATGTCAACCTTTAACCATCCATGTCCTAGCAAACCGTTGTTTGGCTATGTTACCGCTTTGCTCAGCCCCTCTTATAGCGTTGCTAGTTGCAGGTGAAGATGAAGTTTGTTCCTTGTTGGAACATGGTTATTTTGGGATATCACAATATCTCTCATATTATTAATGCATCTATATATTTGGTAAAGGGTGGAAGGCTCGGCCTTATGCCTGGTGTTTTGTTCCACTCTTGCCGCCCTAGTTTCCGTCATACCGGTGTTATGTTCCCGGATTTTGCGTTCCTTACGCGGTCGGGTGATTTATGGGACCCCCGACGGTTCGCTTTGAATAAAACTTGTCCAAGAAGGCCCAACATTGACTTTTACCATTTGCCTCACCTACCCTTTTTCCCTTGGGTTTCGGAGCCCGAGGGTCATCTTTATTTTAGCCCCGGGCGGTGCTCCTTCAGTGTTGGTCCGAAGCAGGCAGATCTAAGGGGCCACCTCGGGCAACTCGAGGCTGGTTTTACTCGTAGGTGACCCATCCGGTGTGCCACGAGAACGAGGTACGTCGACTCCTATCGGGATTTGTCGGCACATCGGGCGGCTTTGCTGGTCTTGTTTTACCATTGTCGAAATGTCTTGATGTACCGGATATACGAGTCGATCGGAGTGTCTTGGGTGAAGGTCTATTCCTTCGATGATCGCGAGAGCCTGTCATGGGCTAAGTTGGGACACCCCTGCAGGGTATAAACTTTCGAGAGCCGTGCCCGCGGTTATGTGGCAGATGGGAATTTTTTAATGTCCGGTTGTAGCAAACCTGAAGTTGACCTTAATTAAAATACATCAACCGTGTGTGTAACCGTGATGGTCTCTTCTCGGCGGAGTCCGGGAAGTGAACACGGTGTTGGAGTTATGCTTGACGCAGGTTGCTATAGGATCACTTCTTGATCATACTTTTATCGACCGTGCTTTGCCTTCTCGTCTCGCTCTCATTTGCGTACGGTAGCCACCTTATATGCTAGTCGCTTGCTGCAGCTCCACCTCATGCCTTTACCTTACCCATAAGCTTAAATAGTCTTGATCTCGCGGGTGCGAGATTGCTTGAGTCCCGTGGCTCACGGATACTTCAAACCAGTTTGCGGTGCCTATGTTACCGAAAGCGGTGGCGCATCCAAGCTCAAGGAGGAGCTCGATGAAGATCTTGTTCTTTGTGTTGTTTCGTTTGAGTTGATCAATGAGTGAAGCCCGGTTAGGGTCGATCGGGGACCGTTTATGCATTTGGGGTTCTTCTTTTATTTTGGTTCCGTAGTCGGACCTTGATTGTATCTGGATGATGTAATGCTTTATTCATGTAACGTGTGAAGTGGCGATTGTAAGCCAACTATGTATCTTTTCCTTATGTATTACATGGATTGTGCGAAGATTACCTCACTTGCGACATTGCTTTCAATGCGGTTATGCCTCTAAGTCGTGCTTCGACACGTGGGAGATATAGCCGCATCGAGGGCGTTATGTTGGTATCGAGCCGACCCTCATGATTACGGATGGTTGCGGACAGGTCGCGGTCATGTTGTTCATGACGTTTGTGACCCGTCGTGGCACACGGCATGGCACATGTCTTGGACTGGATGCACGAGACGGTTGTGCCAAGAGGAGCGTTCTGTGGCCCGACGAGGACGTCGGTTCCTCTGAGTGTGGGTGTATGTAATAGCCTGGCTTATTAGGGATGATAGACTACTCATATCAATAAGGAATTCCTTCTTTTCCGGGAGCCCATTCGGAAAGAACTCCAAAGTTAAGCGTGCTCAGCTTGGAGTAGTTTCAGGATGGGTGACCGACCGGGAAGTTGCTCCCGGGTGCGCACGAGTGAGGACAAAGTGCGCCGAAAAGACTAGTATTGATCTGTGGGGCCAGTCTAGATCCCGCCAGGAGTAACGACCACCGGCGGGTGTGTCCGGGGCGTTACAATACTGCTATTGCTTTCTTCATGACTCATACAAAGTTCCTGCAACTATGAGATTGTGCAACTCCCGTTTACGAGAAGAACACTTTGTGTGCTACCAAACGTCTGGCAACGAATCGGGTGATTATAAAGGAGTACTACAGGTGTCTCCGAAGGTACATGTTGAGTTGGCATAATTCGAGATTAGGATTTGTCACTCCGATTGTCGGAGAGGTATCTCTGGGCCCTCTCGGTAATACTCATCACCTAAGCCTTGCAAGCATGTAACTAATGAGTTAGTTATGAGATGACGTATTCGAACGAGTAAAGAGACTTGCGATAACGAGATTGAACTAGGTATTGGATCGACGATCAAATCTCGGGCAAGTAACATACCGATGACAAAAGGAACAACGTATGTTGTTGTGCGGTTTGACCGATAAAGATCTTCGTAGAATATGTAGGAACCAATATGGGCATCCAGGTCCCGCTATTGGTTATTATTGGAGACATATCTCGGTCATGTCTACATTGTTCTCGAACCGTAGGGTCCGCACGCTTAAGGTTTCGATGATGAGATATATTATGAGTTTATGCATTTTGATGTACGAAGTTTGTTGAGTCCGGATGTGATCACGGACATGACGAGGAGTCTCGGAATGGTCGAGACATAAAGATTGATATATTGGGCGACTATATTCGGACACCGAAAAGGTTCGGAAGTTTTGGAGAAAACCGAGTGCCGGGGTTACTGGAACCCCGGAGAGTTAATGGGACACATGGGCCTAGGTCGAAAGAGAGAGGGCGGCGGGGTAGGCTGCGTGCCCCTCTCCTCCAATCCAATTGGACTAGGAGGGAGGCGGCGCCTTTCTCCTTCCTTCCCCTCTCCTCCTTCCTTCCCTCCTAGTAGGAGTAGGAAAGGAGGAATCCTACTCCTACTAGGAGGAGGATTCCTCCTCCTTAGGCGCGCCCCAAGGGGCGGCCCGGCCTCCCCTCCTCCTTTATATACGGGGTAGGGGCACCCTAGACACACAAGTTGATCATTGATAGTTCCTTAGCCGTGTGCGGTGCCCCCTCCACGATATTACACCTCGGTCATATTGTAGCAGTGCTTAGGCGAAGCCTGCGGCAGAGAACATCAAGATCATCACCACGCCCGTCGTCTTGACGGAACTCCCCAGCGCCTCTGCTGGATCGGAGATCGAAGTGCGTCATTGAGCTGTCGTGTGCCAAGAACTTCGGAGGTGCGAATGCGGTGCTTGGATCGGTTGGACCGGGAGGACGTCGACTACTTCCTCTACGTTGCGTCAGCGCTTCGCTTGGTCTCGAGGGTACGTGAGACAACACTCTCCCCTCTCGTTGCTATACATCACCATGATCTTGCGTGTGCGTGGGAAAATTTTGAAATTACTACGTTCCCCAACAGTGGCATCCGAGCCTAGGTTTTTATGCGTTGATGTTATATGCACGAGTAGAACACAAGTGAGTTGTGGACGATATAAGTCATACTACCTACCAGCATGTCATACTTTGGTTCAGCGGTATTGTGAGATGAAGCGGCCCGGACCGACATTACGCGTACGCTTACGCGAGACTGGTTTCACCGTTACGAGCACTCGTGCTTAAAGGTGGCTGGCGGGTGTCTGTCTCTCTCACTTTAGTTGAACCGAGTGTGACTACGCCCGGTCCTTGTGAAGGTTAAAACGGAGTCTATTTGACAAACTATCGTTGTGGTTTTGATGCGTAGGTAAGAACGGTTCTTGCTAAGCCCGTAGCAGCCACGTAAAATTTGCAACAACAAAGTAGAGGACGTCTAACTTGTTTTTGCAGGGCATGTTGTGATGTGATATGGTCAAGACGTGATGCTATATTTTATTGTATGAGATGATCATGTTTTGTAACCGAAGTTATCGGCAACTGGCAGGAGCCATATGGTTGTCGCTTTATTGTATGAAATGCAAACGCCCTGTAATTGCTTTACTTTATCACTAAGCGCTAGCGATAGTCGTAGAAGCAATAGATGGCGTAACGACAACGATGCTACAATGAAGATCAAGGTGTCGTGCCGGTGACGATGATGATCACGACGGTGCTTCGGAGATGGATATCACAAGCACAAGATGATGATGGCCATATCATATCACTTATATTGATTGCATGTGATGTTTATCCTTTATGCATCTTATCTTGCTTTGATTGACGGTAGCATTTTAAGATGATCTCTCACTAATTATCAAGAAGTGTTCTCCCTGAGTATGCACCATTGCGAAAGTTCTTCGTGCTGAGACACCACGTGATGATCGGGTGTGATAGGCTCTACGTTCAAATACAACGGGTGCAAAACAGTTGCACAAGCGGAATACTCAGGTTATACTTGACGAGCCTAGCATATACAAATATGGCCTCGGAACACGGAGACCGAAAGGTCGAGCGTGAATCATATAGTAGATATGATCAACATAGAGATGTTCACCATTGAAACTACTCCATCTCACGTGATGATCGGACATGGTTTAGTTGATTTGGATCACGTGATCACTTAGATGACTAGAGAGATGTCTGTCTAAGTGGGAGTTAAGTAATATGATTAATTGAACTTAAATTTATCATGAACTTAGTACCTGATAGTATTTTGCTTGTCTATGTTTGATTGTAGATAGATGGCTCGTGCTGTTGTTCCGTTGAATTTTAATGCATTCCTTGAGAAAGCAAAGTTGAAAGATGATGGTAGCAATTACACGGATTGGGTCCGTAACTTTGAGGATTATCCTCATTGCTGCACGAAAGAGTTACGTCTGGAAGCACCACTTGGGTGCCGAACTGCTTCTTGATGTAACCTGGCGGCGTTAAGAACGTCTGGCGAGCAAAGTCGATGACTACTCTATAGTTCGATGTGCCATGCTTTACGGCTTAGAACCGGGTCTTCAACGGCGTTTTGAGCGTCATGGAGCATATGAGATGTTCCAAGAGTTGAAGTTAATATTTCAAGCAAATGCCGGATTGAGAGATATGAAGTCTCCAATAAGTTCTACAGCTGCAAGATGGAGGAGAACAGATTACATCGGTGAGCATATACTCAAAATGTCTGGGTATAATAATCACTTGATTCAAGCTGGGAGTTAATCTTCCGGATGATAGCGTCATTGATGAATTCTCCAATCACGCCACCAAGCTACAAAAGCTTCGTGATGAACTATAACATGCAAGGGATGAACAAGACTATTCGAGCTCTTGGCGATCTTTGAAAGCAGCGGAGGTAGAAATTAAGAAGGAGCATCAAGTGTTGATGGTCAACAAGACCACTAGTTTCAAGAAGAAGGGCAAAGGGAAGAAAAAGGGGAACTTCAAAAGAACAGCAAACAAGTTGCTGCTTAAGAGAAGAAACCCAAGTCTGGACCTAAGCCTGAAACTGAGTGCTTCTATTGCAAGACTGGACACTGGAAGCGGAACTACCCCAAGTATTTGGCGGATAAGAAGGATGGTAAAGTGAACAAAGGTATATGTGATATACATGTTATTGATGTGTACCTTACTAATGCTCGCATGAGCACCTTGGTATTTGATCTGGTTACATTGCTAATATTTGCAACTCGAAATAGGGACTACGGATTAGCGAAGATTAGCTAAGGACGAGGTGATGATGCGGCGTGGGAAATGGTTCCAAAGTCGATGTGATCGCGATCGCACGCTACCTCTACATCTACCATCGAGGATTAGTTTTAGACCTGAATAATTGTTATTTGGTGCTGCGTTGAGCATGAACATTATATCTGGATCTTGCTTGATGCGAGACGGTCATTCATTTAAATCGAGAATAATGGTTGTTCTATTTATATGAGTAATATCTTTTATGGTCATGCACCCTTGAAGAGTGGTCTATTTTATTAAATCTCGATAGTAGTGATACATATATTCATAATGTTGAAGCCAAAAGATGCAGAGTTGATAATGATAGTGCAACTTATTTGTGGCACTTGCCGTTTAGGTCATATCGGTGTAAAACGCATGAAGAAACTCCATCTTGATGGACTTACGGAATCACTTGATTATGAATCACTTGGTACTTATGAACCGTGCCTCATGGGCAAGATGACTAAAACGCCGTTCTCGGATCTATGGAGAGAGCAACAGATTTGTTGGAAATCATACATACTGAAGTATGTGGCCCGATGAATGTTGAGGCTCGTGGCGGATATCGTTATTTTCTCACCTTCACGGATGATTTAAGCGGATATGGGTATATCTACTTAATGAAGCACAAGTCTGAAACATTTGAAAAGTTCAAAGAATTTCAGAGTGCAGTAGAAAATCATCGTAACAAGAAAATAAAGTTTCTACGATCGATCGTGGAGGAGAATATTTGAGTTATGAGTTTGGTTTACATTTGAAACAATGCGGAATAGTTTAGCAACTCACGCCACACGAACACCACAGCGAAATGGTGTGTCCCAACGTCGTGTCGTACTTTGCTTGATATGGTACGATCTATGATGTCTCTTACCGATTTACCGCTATCGTTTTGGGGTTATGCTTTAGAGACGGCCGCATTCACGTTAAATAGGGCACCATCAAAATCCGTTGAGACGATGCCTTATGAACTGTGGTTTGGCAAGAAACCAAAGTTGTCGTTTATTAAAGTTTGGGGCTGCGATGCTTATGTGAAGAAACTTCAACCAGATAAGCTCGAACCCAAATCGGAGAAATGTGTCTTCATAGGATACCCAAAGGAGACTATTGGGTACACCTTCTATCACAGATCTGAGGGCAAGATTTTCGTTGCTAAATTCGGATCCTTTCTAGAGAAGGAGTTTCTCTCGAAAGAAGTGAGTGGGAGGAAAGTAGAACTTGATGAGATAACTGTATCTACTCCCTTATTGGAAGGTAGTTCATCACAAGAACCAGTTCCTGTGACAGCTACACCAATTAGTGAGGAAGCTAATGATATAGATCATGAAGCTTCAAATCAAGTTTCTGCTGAACCTCGTAGGTCAACCAGAGTAAGATCCGCACCAGATGAAGGAAATATGCCCTAGAGGCAATAATAAAGTTATTATTTATTTCCTTATTTCATGATAAATGTTTATCATTCATGCTAGAATTGTATTAACCGGAAACATGATACATGTGTGAATGCATAGACAAAACAACATGTCACTAGTATGCCTCTACTAGACTAGCTTGTTAATCAAAGATGGTTATGTTTCCTGACCATGAACAAGGAGTTGTTATTTGATTAACAAGGTCACATCATTAGTAGAATGATCTGATTGACATGACCCATTCCATTAGCTTAGCACACGATCGTTTAGTATGTTGCTACTTGCTTTTATCCATAACATATACATGTTCCTGTAACTATGAGATTATGCAACTCCGTTTACGGAGGAACACTTTGGGTGCTACCAAACGTCTGGCAACGTAATCGGGTGATTATAAAGGAGTACTACAGGTGTCTCCAAAGGCGAGATGTTGGGTTGGCGTATTTGAGATTAGGTTTTGTCACTCCGATTGTCGGAGAGGTATCTCTGGGCCCTCTCGGTAATACACATCACTGAAGCCTTGCAAGCATTACAACTAATAAGTTAGCTGTGAGATGATGTATTACGGAACGAGTAAAGAGACTTACCGGTAACGAGATTGAACTAGGTATTGGATACCGACGATCGAATCTCGGGCAAGTAACATACCGATGACAAAGGGAACAACGTATGTTGTTATGCGGTCTGACCGATAAAGATCTTCGTAGAGTATGTAGGAACCAATATGGGCATCCAGGTCCCGCTGTTGGTTATTGACCGAGAATAGTTCTAGGTCATGTCTACATTGTTCTCGAACCGTAGGGTCCGCACGCTTAAGGTTTCGATGGCGGTTATTATAAGTTTATGTATATTGATGTACGAAGAAGTTGAGTCCGGATGTGATCACGGACATGACGAGGAGTCTCAAAATGGTCGAGACATAAAGATTGATATATTGGAAGCCTATATTTGGAGTTGGAATGGTTCCGGTGAAAACAGGAATTTATCGAGTACCGGAGGTTCGGAACCCCCGGAACTAAATGGGCCATAGTGGGCCTTGGTGGAAAGGAGAAAGGGCCAGCCCTAGGTGGCGCGTGCCTCCCCTTCCCTAGTCCTACTAGGACTAGGAAAGGGGCGAGCCCCCTCTCTCTCTTTCCTCCGGTGAATCCTATTCCAACTAGGATTGGAGGGAATCCTACTCCCGAGGAGTAGGACTCCTGGCCGCGCCTCCCTTGGCCGCCGGCCCCTCCCCTTGCTCCTTTATATACGGGGCAGGGGGCACCCTAGGACACACAAGTTTGATCTACGGATCGTTCCTTAGCCGTGTGCGGTGCCCCCTCCACCATATTCCACCTCGGTCATACCGTCATGAAGCTTAGGCGAAGCCCTGCGCCGTGAAACATCAAGATCGTCACCACGCCGTCGTCTTGTGAAACTCTCCTCGACACTCGGCTGGATCGAGTCGAGGGCGTCATCGAGCTGTCGTGTGTCAAGAACTCGGGGCGCCGAATAACGGCGCCGGGATCGGTCGGATCGCGAGGAGAGCGTATGACTACTTCCTCTACGTTGTGATCGCTTCGCCGGGTCTCACGAGGGCGTAGACAACACTCTCCCCTCTCGTTGCTATACATCACCATGATCTTGCGTGTGCGTAGGAAATTTTTTGAAATTACTACGTTCCCCAACAGTGGCATCCGAGCCTAGGTTTTTTTCTATGGTTTGATGTTTTGCACGAGTAGAACACAAGTGAGTTGTGGGCGATACAAGTCATACTACCTACCAGCATGTCATACTTTGGTTCAGCGGTATTGTGAGATGAAGCGGCCCGGACCGACATTACGCGTACGCTTCGCCAAGACTGGTTTCACCGCTACGAGCACTCGTTGCTTAAAGGTGACTGGTGGGTGCTGTCTCTCTCATTTTAGTTGAACCGAGTGTGGCTCGCCCGTCCTTGAGAAGGTTAAAACGAGTCTATTTGACGAAGTATCGTTGTGGTTTTGATGCGTGGGTGAGACTGGATCTTGCTTAAGCCCGTAGCAGCCACGTAAAATTTGCAACAACAAAGTAGAGGACGTCTAACTTGTTTTTGCAGGGCATGTTGTGATGTGATATGGTCAAGGCGTGATGCTATATTTTATTGTATGAGATGATCATGTTTTGTAACGAAGTTATCGGCAATGGCGGGAGCCATATGGTTGTCGCTTTATTGTATGCAATGCAATCGCATACTGTAATGCTTTACTTTATCACTAAGCGGTAGCGATAGTCGTAGAAGCATAAGTTTGGCGAGGCGACAACGATGCTACGATGGAGATCAAGGTGTCGCGCGGTGGCGATGGTGATCATGGTGGTGCTGCAAGATGGAGATCATGAAGCACAAGATGATGATGACCATATCATATCACTTATATTGATTTGCATGTGATGTTTATCCTTTTATGCATCTTATCTTGCTTTGATTGACGGTAGCATTATAAGATGATCTCTCACTAAATTATCAAGAAGTGTTCTCCCGGTATGCACCGTTGCCAAAGTTAAATCGTGCCCGGACACCACGTGATGATCGGGTGTGATAAGCTCTCGTCCATCTACAACGGGTGCAAGCCAGTTTTGCACACGCAGAATACTCGGGTTATACTTGACGAGCCTAGCATATGCGAGATATGGCCTCGGAACACGGAGACCGAAAGGTCGGCGTGAATCATATTGTAGATATGATCAACATAAGATGTTCACCATTGAAAACTACTCCATTTCACGTGATGATCGGTTATGGTTTAGTTGATTTGGATCACGTGATCACTTGGATGACTAGAGATGTCTTTCTAAGTGGGAGTTCTTAAGTAATATGATTAATTGAACTTAAATTTATCATGAACTTAGTACTGATAGTATCTTGCTTGTTTATGTTTGATTGTAGATAGATGGCTCGTCTTTGTTGTTCCGTTGAATTTTAATGCGTTCCTTGAGAAAGCAAAGTTGAAAGATGATGGTAGCAATTACACGGATCGGGTCCGTAACTTGAGGATTATCCTCATTGCTGCACGAGAAGAGTTACGTCTGGATGCACCGCTGGGTGCGAACTGCTTCTTGATGCAACCGACGGCGTTAAGAACGTCTGGCGAGCAAAGCTGATGACTACTCTATAGTTCGATGTGCCATGCTTTACGGCTTAGAACCGGGACTTCAACGACGTTTTGAGCGTCATGGAGCATATGAGATGTTCCAGAGTTGAAGTTGATATTCAACAGAATGCCCGGATTGAGAGATATGAAGTCTCCAATAAGTTCTATAGCTGCAAGATGGAGGAGAATAGTTACATTAGTGAGCACATACTCGAATGTCCGGGTACTACAATCACTTGACGCAATTGGGAGTTAATCTTCCGGATGATTGTGTCATTGATGAATTCTTCAATCACTGCCACCAAGCTACAAAGGCTTCGTGATGAACTATAATATGCAAGGGTTAGTAAAGACTATACAGAGCTCTTCGCAATGCTAAAGGCTGCGGAGGTAGAAATCAAGAAGGAGCATCAAGTGTTGATGGTCAATAAGACCACTAGTTTCAAGAAGAAAGGCAAAGGGAAGAAGAAGGAACTTCAAGAAGAACAGCAAGCAAGTTGCTGCTCAGAGAAGAAACCCAAGTCTGGACCTAAGCCTGGCCTGAGTGCTTCTCTTGCAAGCGGTAGTCCTTTGAAGCGGAACTGCCCCAAGTATTTGGCGGATAAGAAGGATGGCAAGGTGAACAAAGGTATATGTGATATACATGTTATTGATGTGTACCTTACTAGAGCTCGCAGAGCACTGGTATTTGATCTGGTTACATTGCTAATATTTGCAACTCGAAGCAGGGACTACGGATTAGCGAACACGGCAAAGGGCGAGGTGACGATCGCGTGGGAAATGGTTCCAAAGTCGATGTGATCGCGGTCGACACGCTACCTCTACATCTACCTTGGGATTAGTTTTAGACCTAAATAATTGTTATTTGGTGCTGCGTTGAGCATGAACATTATATCTGGATCTTGTTTGATGCGAGACGGTTATTCATTTAAATCAGAGAATAATGGTTGTTCTATTTATATGAGTAATATCTTTTATGGTCATGCACCCTTGAGGAGTGGTCTATTTTTGATGAATCTCGATAGTAGTGATACACATATTCATAATGTTGAAACCAAAAGATGCAGAGTTGATAATGATAGTGCAACATATTTGTGGCACTGCCGTTTAGGTCATATCGGTGTAAAACGCATGAAGAAACTCCATACTGATGGACTTTTGGAGTCACTTGATTATGAATCACTTGGCACTTGCGAACCGTGCCTCATGGGCAAGATGACTAGAACCCCGTTCTCCGGTACTATGGAGAGAGCAACAGATTTGTTGGAAATCATACATCTGATGTATGTGGTCCGATGAATGTTGAGGCTCGTGGCGGATATCGTTATTTTCTCACCTTCACGGATGACTTAAGCGAGATATGGGTATATCTACTTAATGAAACATAAGTCTGAAACATTTGAAAAGTTCAAAGAATTTCAGAGTGAAGTTGAAAATCATCGTAACAAGAAAATTAAATTTCTACGATCTGATCGTGGAGGTGAATATTTGAGTTACGAGTTTGGTCTACATTTGAAACAATGCGGAATAGTTTAGCAACTCACGCCACCGGAACACCACAGCGTAATGGTGTGTCGAGCGTCGTAATTGCACTTTACTAGATATGGTGCGATCTATGATGTCTCTTCTGATTTACCGCTATCGTTTTGGGGTTATGCTCTAGAGGCGGCCGCATTCACACTGAATAGAACACCATCGAAATCCGTTGAGGCGACACCTTATGAACTGTGGTTTAGCAAGAAACCAAAGTTGTCGTTTCTCAAAGTTTGGGGATGCGATGCTTATGTGAAAAAGCTTCAACCTGATAAGCTCGAACCCAAATCGAAAATGTGTCTTCATAGGATACCCAAAGGAGACAGTTGGGTACACCTTCTATCACAGATCCGAAGGCAAGACATTCGTTGCTAAGAATGGATCCTTTCTAGAGAAGGAGTTTCTCTCGAAAGAAGTGAGTGGGAGGAAAGTAGAACTTGATGAGGTAATAGTACCTTCTCCCTTACTTGAAAGTAGTTAAATCGCGAAACCAGTTTACGAGACACCTACACCAAGTAGTGAGGAAGTTGATGATGTTGATCATGAAACTTGAGATCAAGTTACTCTGAACCTCGTAGATCAACGAGTAAGATCCGCACCAGAGTGGTACGGCAATCCTGTTCGGAAATCATGCTACTAGATCATGATGAACCTACGAACTATGAAGAAGCGATGGTGAGCCCAGATTCCATAAAATGGCTTGAGGCCATGAAATCGAGATGGGATCCATGTATGAAAACAAAGTATGGACTTTAGTTGACTTGCCGAGGGTAGGCAAGCAATAGAAAACAAATGGATCTTCAAGAAGAAGACCGACACGACGGTAATATTCTCGTCTACAAAGCTCGACTTATCGCAAAGGGTTTTCGACAAGTTCAAGGGATTGACTACGATGAGACCTTCTCACCCGTGGCGATGCTTAAGTCTGTCCGAATCATGTTAGCAATTGCGCATATTATGATTATGAAATTTGGCAAATGGATGTAAAGACTGCATTCTGAATGGATTTACGGAAGAAGAGTTGTATATGATGCAACGAGAAGGTTTTATCGATCCAAAGGAGCTAACAAAGTGTGCAAGCTCCAGCGATCCATCTATGGACTGGTGCAAGCATCTCGGAGTTGGAATAAGCGCTTTGATAGTGTGATCAAAGCATTTGGGTTTGTCTGAGACTTTTGGAGAAGCTTTGTATTTACAAGAAAGTGAGTGGGAGCTCTGTAGCATTTCGATATTATATGTAGATGACATATTGCTGATCGGAAATGATATAGAATTCTGGATAGCATAAAGGGATACTTGAATAAGAGTTTTTCAATGAAAGACCTCGGTGAAGCTGCCTACATATTGGGCATTAAGATCTATAGAGATAGATCAAGGCGCTTAATTGGACTTTCACAAAGCACATACCTTGACAATTTTTTGAAGAAGTTCAAAATGGATCAAGCAAAGAAAGGGTTCTTGCACGTGTTACAAGGTGTGAAGTTGAGTAAGACTCAATGCCCGACCAACTGCAGAAGATAGAGAGAAATGAAAGATGTTCCTATGCTTCAGCCATAGGCTCTATCATGTATGCAATCTTGTACCGACCTGATGTGTGCCTTGCTATAAGCCTAGCAGGGGTACCAAAGTAATCCAGAGTGGATCATTTGGACAGCGGTCAAGAACATCTGAAATACGAAAAGGACTAAGGATATGTTTCTCGTATATGGAGGTGACAAAGAGCTCATCGTAAATGGTTACGTTGATGCAAGCTTTGACACCGATCCGGACGATTCTAAATCGCAGACGGATCGTATTTACACTAAGCGGAGGAGCTGTCGGTTGGTGCAGTTCTAAACAAAGCGTTAGGCGGGATCTACATGTGAAGCGGAGTACATAGCAGCTTGAAGCAGCTAATGAAGGAGTGCGGATGAAGGAGTTCATATCCGATCTAGGTGTCATACCTAGTGCATCGGGTCAATGAAAATCTTCGTGACAATACTAGAGCAATTGCCTTAGCAAAGGAATCCAGATTTCACAAGAGGACCAAGCACATCAAGAGACGCTTCAATTCCATCCGGGACTTAGTCCGTGGGAGACATAGAGATTTGCAAGATACATACGGATCTGAATGTTGCGACCGTTGACTAAGCCTCTTCCACGAGCAAAACATGATCAGCACCAAGACTCCATGGGTGTTAGAATCATTACTATGTAATCTAGATTATTGACTCTAGTGCAAGTGGGAGGCTGAAGGAAATATGCCCTAGAGGCAATAATAAAGTTATTATTTATTTCCTTATTTCATGATAAATGTTTATCATTCATGCTAGAATTGTATTAACCGGAAACATGATACATGTGTGAATGCATAGACAAAACAACATGTCACTAGTATGCCTCTACTAGACTAGCTTGTTAATCAAAGATGGTTATGTTTCCGACCATGAACAAGGAGTTGTTATTTGATTAACAAGGTCACATCATTAGTAGAATGATCTGATTGACATGACCCATTCCATTAGCTTAGCACACGATCGTTTAGTATGTTGCTCTTGCTTTTATCCATAACATATACATGTTCCTGTAACTATGAGATTATGCAACTCCGTTTACGGAGGAACACTTTGGTGCTACCAAGCGTCACAACGTAATCGGGTGATTATAAAGGAGTACTACAGTGTCTCCAAAGGCGATGTTGGGTTGGCGTATTTGAGATTAGGTTTTGTCACTCCGATTGTCGGAGAGGTATCTCTGGGCCCTCTCGGTAATACACATCACTGAAGCCTTGCAAGCATTACAACTAATAAGTTAGCTGTGAGATGATGTATTACGGAACGAGTAAAGAGACTTGCCGGTAACGAGATTGAACTAGGTATTGGATACCGACGATCGAATCTCGGGCAAGTAACATACCAATGACAAAGGGAACAACGTATGTTGTTACGCGGTCTGACCGATAAAGATCTTCGTAGAGTATGTAGGAACCAATATGGGCATCCAGGTCCCGCTGTTGGTTATTTACCGAGAATAGTTCTAGGTCATGTCTACATTGTTCTCGAACCGTAGGGTCCGCACGCTTAAGGTTTCGATGGCGGTTATTATAAGTTTATGTATATTGATGTACGAAGAAGTTGAGTCCGGATGTGATCACGGACATGACGAGGAGTCTCAAAATGGTCGAGACATAAAGATTGATATATTGGAAGCCTATATTTGGAGTTGGAATGGTTCGGGTGAAAACAGAAATTCTAGGAGTAAGGAGGTTCTGGAACCCCCGGAACTAAATGGGCCATAGTGGGCCTTGGTGGAAAGGAGAAAGGGCCAGCCCTAGGTGGCGCGCCTCCCCTTCCCTAGTCCTACTAGGACTAGGAAAGGGGCGCCCCCTCTCTCTTTCCCCTCCCGGTGAATCCTATTCCAACTAGGATTGGAGGGAATCCTACTCCCGGAGGGAGTAGGACTCCTGGCCAGCGCCTCCTTGGCCGGCCGCCCCTCCCCTGCTCCTTTATATCACGGGGCAGGGGGCACCCTAGGACACACAAGTTTGATCTACGGATCGTTCCTTAGCCGTGTGCAGTGCCCCCTCCACCATATTCCACCTCGGTCATACCGTCATGAAGCTTAAGCGAAGCCCTGCGCCGTGAAACATCAAGATCGTCACCACGCCGTCGTCTTGTGAAACTCTCCCTCGACACTCGGCTGGATCGGAGTCGAGGGACGTCATCGAGCTGTCGTGTGTCAAGAACTCGGGGCGCCGAATGTGGCGCCGGGATCGGTCGGATCGCGAGGAGAGCGTCGACTACTTCCTCTACGTTGTGATCGCTTCGCTTGGGTCTCGAGTGCGTAGACAACACTCTCCCCTCTCGTTGCTATACATCACCATGATCTTGCGTGTGCGTAGGAAATTTTTTGAAATTACTACGTTCCCCAACACCAGAGTGGTACGGTAATCCTGTTCTGGAAGTCATGGTACTTGACGATGATGAACCTACGAACTATGAGGAAGCGATGATGAGCCCAGATTCCGCAAAATGGCTAGAGGCCATGAAATCTGAGATGGGATCCATGTATGAAAACAAAGTATGGACTTTGGTTGACTTGCCCGATGGTCGGCAAGCCATTGAGAATAAATGGATCTTTAAGAAGAAGACTGACGCTGATGGAAATGTTACTGTCTATAAAGCTCGACTTGTTGCGAAAGGTTTTCGACAAGTTCAAGGGGTTGACTACGATGAGACTTTCTCACCCGTAGCGATGCTTAAGTCATTCCGAATCATGTTGGCTATTGTTGCATTTCATGATTATGAAATTTGGCAAATGGATGTCAAGACTGCATTCTTGAATGGATTTCTAGAAGAAGAGTTGTATATGATGCAGCAAGAAGGTTTTGTTGATCCAAAAGGTGCTGACAAAGTGTGCAAGCTCCAGCGTTCCATTTATGGACTGGTGCAAGCATCTCGGAGTTGGAATAAACGTTTTGATAGTGTGATCAAAGCATATGGTTTTATCTGAGACTTTTGGAGAAGCTTTGTATTTACAAGAAAGTGAGTGGGAGCTCAGTAGCATTTCTAGTTTTATATGTTGATGACATATTATTAATTGGAAATGATATAGAATTTCTGGATAGCATAAAGGGATACTTGAATAAAAGTTTTTCGATGAAAGACCTCGGTGAAGCTGCTTACATATTAGGCATCAAGATCTATAGAGATAGATCAAGACGCTTAATAGGACTTTCACAAAGCACATACCTTGACAAAATATTGAAAAAGCTCAATATGGATCAGGCAAAGAAAGGATTCTTGCTTGTGCTACAAGGTGTGAAGTTGAGTCAAACTCAATGCCTGACCACAGCAGAAGATAGAGATAAAATGAAAAATGTTCCCTATGCTTCAGCCATAGGCTCTATCATGTATGCAATGCTGTGTACCAGACCTGACGTGTGCTTAGCAATAAACTTAGCAGCAAGGTACCAAAGTAATCCAGGAGTGGATCACTGGACAGCGGTCAAGAACATCCTGAAATAACTGAAAAGGACTAAGGATATGTTTTTCGTATATGGAGGTGACAAAGAGCTAGTCGTAAATGGTTACGTCGATGCAAGTTTTGACACTGATCCGGACGATTCGAAATCGCAAACTGGATACGTGTTTATATTAAACGGTGGAGCTGTAAGTTGGTGCAGTTCTAAACAAAGCGTCGTGGCGGGATCTACATGTGAAGCGGAGTACATAGCTGCTTCTGAAGCAGCAAATGAAGGAGTCTGGATGAAGGAGTTCATTTCCGATCTAGGTGTAATACCTAGTGCATCGGGACCAATGAAGATCTTCTGTGACAATACTGGTGCAATTGCTTTAGCAAAGGAATCCAGATTTCACAAGAGGACCAAGCACATCAAGAGACGCTTCAATTCCATTCGGGACCAAGTCCAAGTGGGAGACATAGAGATTTGTAAGATACATACGAATCTGAATGTTGCAGACCCGTTGACTAAGCCTCTCTCACGAGCAAAACATGATCAGCACCAAGACTCCATGGGTGTTAGAATCATTACTATGTAATCTAGATTATTGACTCTAGTGCAAGTGGGAGACTGAAGGAAATATGCCCTAGAGGCAATAATAAAGTTATTATTTATTTCCTCATATCATGATAAATGTTTATTATTCATGCTAGAATTGTATTAACCGGAAACATAATACATGTGTGAATACATAGACAAACTATAGTCACTAGTATGCCTCTACTTGACTAGCTCATTAATCAAAGATGGTTATGTTTCCTGAACATAGACATGTGTTGTCATTTGATTAGTGGGATCACATCATTAGAAGAATGATGTGATTGACATGACCCATTCTGTTAGCCTAGCACTTGATCGTTTAGTATACTGCTATTGCTTTCTTCATGACTCATACAAAGTTCCTGCAACTATGAGATTGTGCAACTCCCGTTTACCAGAAGAACACTTTGTGTGCTACCAAACGTCACAACGTAACTGGGTGATTATAAAGGAGTACTACAGGTGTCTCCGAAGGTACATGTTGAGTTGGCATAATTCGAGATTAGGATTTGTCACTCCGATTGTCGGAGAGGTATCTCTGGGCCCTCTCGGTAATACTCATCACCTAAGCCTTGCAAGCATGTAACTAATGAGTTAGTTATGAGATGACGTATTATGGAACGAGTAAAGAGACTTGCCGGTAACGAGATTAAACTAGGTATTGGATACTGACGATCAAATCTCGGGCAAGTAACATGCCGATGACAAAAGGAACAACGTATGTTGTTGTGCGGTTTGACCGATAAAGATCTTCGTAGAATATGTAGGAACCAATATGGGCATCCAGGTCCCGCTATTGGTTATTGACCGGAGACATATCTCGGTCATGTCTACATTGTTCTCGAACCGTAGGGTCCGCACGCTTAAGGTTTCGATGACAGTTATATTATGAGTTTATGCATTTGATGTAGCGAAGTTTGTTCGGAGTCCCGGATGTGATCACGGACATGACGAGGAGTCTCGGAATGGTCGAGACATAAATATTGATATATTGGACGACTATATTCGGACACCGGAAAGGTTTCGGAAGTTTTCGGAGAAAACCGGAGTGCCGGGGGGGGTTACCGGAACCCCCCGGGAGAGTTAATGGGCCACATGGGCCTAGGTGGAAAGAGAGAGGGGCGGCCAAGGTGGGCCGCGTGCCCCCTCTCCCTCCAAAGTCTGGTGGACTAGGAGGCGGCGCCCCTTCTTTCCTTCCCCTCTCCTCCTTCCTTCCCCTCCTAGTAGGAGTAGGAAAGGAGGAATCCTACTCCTACTAGGAGGAGGATTCCTCCTCCTTAGCGCGCCCAAGGGGGCGGCCGGCCTCCCCCTCCCTCCTTTATATCACGGGGTAGGGGCACCCTAGACACACAAGTTGATCATTGATCGTTCCTTAGCCGTGTCGGTGCCCCCTCCACGATATTACACCTCGGTCATATTGTAGCAGTGCTTAGGCGAAGCCTGCGACAGAGAACATCAAGATCGTCACCACGCCGTCGTCTTGTGGAACTCCCCAGCGCCTCTGCTGGATCGGAGATCGGGGGTGCGTCATCGAGCTGTACGTGTGCCAAGAACTCGGAGGTGCCGGAGTAACGGTGCTTGGATCGGTTGAACAGGGAGGACATACGACTACTTCCTCTACGTTGCGTCAACGCTTCCGCTTCGGTCTACGAGGGTACGTAGACAACACTCTCCCCTCTCGTTGCTATACATCACCATGATCTTGCGTGTGCGTAGGAAAATTTTGAAATTACTACGTTCCCCAACACTATGGAGATGCCCATCAATTGATGTCAACATGAGGAGTAGGGATTGCCATGCAACGGATGCACTAGAGCTATGAATGCTCAACAAAATAAAACTAGTGGGTGTGCATCCAACTTGCTTGCTCACGAAGACCTAGGGCATTTTGAGGAATCCTATCGTAGGAATATACAAGCCAAGTTCTATAATGAAAAATTCCCACTAGTATAAAAGGACAAATTATGAGACTCACTATATGAAAAACATAGTGCTACTTTGAAGCACAATATATGAGACTCTCTACATGAAGAACAAGGTGCTACTTTGAAGCACAAAATATGAGACTCACTACATGAAGAACAAGGTGCTACTTTGAAGCACAAGTGTGGAAAGAGGATAGTAGCATTGCCCCTTTTTATTTTTTTTTATTTTTTTGGGCCTTTCTCCTTTTTTTGGGACAATGCTCTATTGAATGATGATCATCACACTTCTATTTATTTACAACTCAATGATTACAACTCGATACTAGAACAAAGTATGACTCTATATGAATGCCTCCGGCGGTGTACTGGGATATGCAATGATTCAAGAGTGACATGTATGAAAAATAATGCATGGTGGCTTTGCCACAAATACGATGTCAACTACATGATCATGCAATGGCAATATGACAAAAGTAAAGTATGTCATGATGATGATGAACGGAACGGTGGAAAGTTGCATGGCAATATATCTCGGAATGGCTATGGAAATGCCATAATAGGTAGGTATGGTGGCTGTTTTGAGGAAGATATAAGGAGGTTTATGTGTGATAGAGCGTATCATATCACGGGGTTTGGATGCACCGGCAAAGTTTGCACCAACTCTCAAGGTGAGAAAGGGCAATGCACGGTACCGAAGAGGCTAGCAAAGGCGGAAAGGTAAAAGTGTGTATAATCCATGGACTCAACATTAGTCAAAAGAACTCATATACTTATTGCAAAAATTTAGAAGTCATCAAAAACCAAGTACTACGCGCATGCTCCTAGGGCGATAGATTGGTAGGAAAAGACCATCGCTCGTCCCCGACCGCCACTCATAAGGATGCACAAGCCAGGTACACTTCATGTTTCAAATTTGTTACACAACTTTAACCATACGTGCATGCTACGAGACTTGCTAACTTCAACACAAGCATTTTTTAAATTCATAATCACCCAACTAGCATGACTCTAATATCACCATCTTCATATGTCAAAACAATTATCAAGCATCAAACTTTTCTTAGTACTCAACACACTCATAAGAATTCTTACAAATCTTGTATGCTTAACATATTATAATTATTTAAGAAAATTACAATGCTATTTAAGACTCTCAAAATAATATAAGTGAAGCATGAGAGTTCATCTATTTCTTCAAAATAAAACTACCACCATGCTCTAAAAGATATAAGTGAAGCACTAGAGCAAACGACAAACTACTCCAAAAGATATAAGTGAAGAACAATGAGTAGTCGGATAATTATACAACTATGTGAAGACTCTCTAACATTTAAGAATTTCAGATCTTGATACTTTATTCAAACAGCAAGCAAAGAAAAAGAAAATGACACTGCAAGGGTAGCACACATCATGTGAAGAAGCAAAAACTTAGGTTCGACCGATACTAACCGATAATTGTTGAAGAAGAAAGGTGGGATGCCTACCGGGGCATCCCCAAGCTTAGATGCTTGATACTTCTTGAAATATTACCTTGGGGTGCCTTGGGCATCCCGAAGCTTGAAATTTTGTGTCTCCTTAATTCCTCTCATATCATGGTTTCTCTTTTTATCAAAAGCTTCATTCACAACAAACTCAACAAGAACTCGTGAGATAGGTTAGTATAAACCAATGCAAAACCTTATCATTTTCTACTGTAACAAATCACTAACATTATTATTCAACATTGCATACTAAATGCCTCTGCATATTTAATACTCCTATCCTTAAATAGAATCATTAAACAAGCAAACATATGCAAACAATGCAAACATAATAGCAATCTGCCAAAACAGTACAGTCTGTAAAGAATGCAAGAGTATCAATACTTCCCTAACTCCAAAAATTATGAACTAAAATTCCCACTGTAGTAAATTTATCAGATCTCAATATGCAAAAAGATTCAACATTATACCACTCTCTTACTTTTCTAGGGAATTTTTGCAACAGCGGTAAACTTTCTGTTTTCAAACAGCAACATGTATACTAGCAAAATAAGCATGGCAAAGGCTATCCTTGACTTTTTTTATTGAAACTAAAGATGAAAAACATTAATATAAATGAAATCAAGCAAAAACTAACAAAAGGAAATGACACTCCAAGCAAAACACGTATCATGTGGTGAATAAAAATATAGCTCCAAGTAAAGTTACCGATGAACGGAGACGAAAGAAGGGATGCCATCCGGGGCATCCCCAAGCTTAGGCTCTTGGTTATCCTTGAATATTACCTTGGGGTGCCTTTGGCATCCCCAATCTTAGGCTCTTTCCACTCCTTATTCCATAGTCCATCGAATCTTTACCCAAAACATGAAAACTTCACAACACAAAACTTAACAGAAAACTCGTGAGCTCCGTTAGCGAAAGAAAACAAAACACCACTTCATGGTACTGTAGTGAACTCATTATTTATTTATATTGGTGTTAAACCTACTGTATTCCAACTTCTCTATGGTTTATAAACTATTTTACTAGCCATAGATTCATCAAAATAAGCAAACAATACACAAAAAACAGAATCTGTCAAAAACAGAACAGTCTGTAGTAATCTGTAACTAACGCAAACTTATGGAACTCCAAAAATTCTAAAATAAATTGGTGGACCTGAGGAATTTGTCTAGTAATCATCTGCAAAAATAATCAACTAAATAGCACTCTCTAGTAAAAATTTCTAGCTAATCTCGTGAGTGCTAAAGTTTCTGTTTTTTACAGCATGATCATAAAGACTTCACCCAAGTCTTCCCAAAGGTTCTACTTGGCACAAACACTAATTAAAACACAAAACCACATCTAAACAGAGGCTAGATGTATTATTTATTCCTAAACAGAACGAAAAAGCAAGAAGCTAAAATAAAATTGGGTTGCCTCCCAACAAGCGCTATCGTTTAACGCCCTAGCTAGGCATTATGATTTAAATGATGCTCACATAAAAGATAAGAATTGAAACATAAAGAGAGCATCATGAATAATATGACTAGCACTTTTAAGTCTAACCCACTTCCTATGCATAGGGATTTTGTGAGAAAACAACTTATGGGAACAAGAATCAACTTGCATAGGAAGGTAAAACAAACATAACTTCAAGATTTTAAGCACATAGAGAGGAAACTTAATATTATTGCAATTCCTACAAGCATATGTTCCTCCCTCATAATAATTTTCAGTAGCATCATGAATGAATTCAACAATATAACCAGCACCTAAAGCATTCTTTTCATGATCTACAAGCATAGAATTTTTATTACTCTCCACATAAGCAAAATTCTTCTCATGAATAATAGTGGGAGCAAACTCAACAAAATAACTATCATGTGGTTGAAAATTAAGATCAAGATGACAAGTTTCATGGTTAGCATTATTCTTTAAAGCATACGTGTCATCACAATAATCATCGTAGATATGAGGCATACTTTCATCATAGTAAATTTGCTCATCAAAGCTTGGGGGACTAAACATATCATCTTCATCAAACATAGCATCCCCAAGCTTGTGGCTTTGCATATCATTAGCATCATGGATATTCAAGGAATTCATACTAACAACATTGCAATCATGCTCATCATTCATATATTTAGTGCCAAATATTTTAATGCATTCTTCTTCTAACACTTTGGCACAATTTTCCTTTCCATCATACTCACGAAAGATATTAAAAAGATGAAGCTTATGAGACAAACTCAATTCCATTTTTTTGTAGTTTTCTTTTATAAACTAGACTAGTGCTAAAACAAGAAACAAAAAGATTCGATTGCAAGATCTAAAGATATACCTTCAAGCATTAACCTCCCCGGCAACGGCGCCAGAAAAGAGCTTGATGTCTACTACGCAACCTTCTTCTTGTAGATGTTGTTGGGCCTGCAAGTGCACAGGTTTGTAGGACAGTAGCAAATTTCCCTCAAGTGGATGACCTAAGGTTTATCAATCCGTGGGAGGCGTAGGATGAAGATGGTCTCTCTCAAGCAACCCTGCAACCAAATAGCAAAGAGTCTCTTGTGTCCCCAACACACCCAATACAATGGTAAATTGTATAGGTGCACTAGTTCGGCGAAGAGATGGTGATACGAGTGCAATATGGATGGTAGATATAGGTTTTTGTAATCTGAAAATATAAAAACAGCAAGGTAGCAAGTGGTAAAAGTGAGCGTACATGGTATTGCAATGATAGAAAAGAAGGCCTAGGGTTCATACTTTCACTAGCGCAAGTTCTCTCAACAATAATAACATAGATAGATCATATAACTATCCCTCAACATGCAACAAAAAGTCACTCCAAAGTCACTAATAGTGGAGAACAAACAAAGAGATTATGGTAGGGTACGAAACCACCTCAAAATTATTCTTTCCAATCAATCCTTTCGGCTATTCCTATAAGTGTCACAAACAGCCCTAGAGTTCATACTAGAATAACACCTTAAGATACAAATCAACCAAAACCCTAATGTCACCTAGATACTCCAATGTCACCTCAAGTATCCGTGGGCATGATTATACGATATGCATCACACAATCTCAATTCATCTATTCAAACCAACACATAGAACCTCAAAGAGTGCCCCAAAGTTTCTACCGGAGAATCACGACGAAAACGTGTGCCAACCCCTATGCATAGGTTCATGGGCGGAACCCGCAAGTTGGTCACCAAAACATACATCAAGTGAATCACGTGATATCCCATTGTCACCACAGATACGCACGGCAAGACATACATCAAGTGTTCTCAAATCTTTACAGACTCAATCCGATAAGATAATTTCAAAGGGGAAACTCAATCCATTACAAGAGAGTAGAGGGGGAGAAGAAACATAAGATCCAACTATAATAGCAAAGCTCGCGATACATCAAGATCGTGCCAAATCAAGAACACGAGAGAGAGAGAGATCAAACACATAGCTACTGGTACATACCCTCAGCCCCGAGGGTGAACTACTCCCTCCTCGTCATGGAGAGCGCCGGGATGATGAAGATGGCCACCGCTGAGGGTTCCCCCCTCCGACAGGGTGCCGGAACAGGGTCTCGATTGGTTTTTCGTGGCTCTGGAGGCTTGCGGCGGCGGAACTCCCGATCTATCTTCTATTCTGGAAGTTTTACGATACATACGTGTATATGGGTGCAAGGGGTACGTCGGTGGAGCTTCGGGGGCCCCACGAGGCGGGGGGCGCGCCCTATGGGGGTGGGCGCGCCCCCCACCCTCGTGGCCAGCTCCCGTATCTTCTGACGTAGAGTCCAAGTCTATCCGGTGGCTTTCCTTCCAAAAATAACTTCTCCAGTTGATTTCGTTCCGTTTTGACTCCGTTTGATATTCCTTTTCCTCGAAATACTGAAACAGGCATAAAACAGCAAATCTGGGCTGGGCCTCCGGTTAATAGGTTAGTCTCAAAAATAATATAAAAGTGGATAATAAAGCCCAATATTGCCTAAAACAGTAGATAAAGTAGCATGTAGCAATCAAAAATTATAGATACATTGGAGACGTATCAAGGAGGTGTGTCGAATCCCAGCATCAAGGATAGAGGGGCATGATCCGAGCCCACAATCGCCTTAGATTTAGGCATAGCTAATGGGAAGAGCGAGTCCCAATTCGAGCAAACAAGGACCCGGCCCAGAACGGAGCAGTTAGGGGGGACTTGATGGTTAGTCCAAGTAAATCTAGAGCCCACCCTAGGGATCTCACGAAGGGCACAGGAGATAATGAACTCGTTAAAAGCGTCAGCCAACGTCCAGGAAAAGATACTATTGTTTTTATCCGCAGGAGAACGGAGCAGATTAAAATCGCCCCTGATCACAAGAGGGAGGTTGCAAGCTTCAACCTTGTTAGAGATTTCGTCCAGGAAGATGGGGGAGAGAGAGCGATCCGCCGGGCCACAGACAACCATAAATTCGCAAAGTGAATTGAGCTGGCGGTGAAACAGCACGGAGCTGGCCCAGAAGATACCATGATCGAAGGTGACAAAATCAAAAACATCGCGTTTCGACCATAACAAAATACCACCTGAGTGACCAGAAGAGGGAAGGAAGTTCCAATCAAAACGATCGGCCCCGGCAATAGAAGAAAGCTCATGGGGAGAGAAGGAGGGTTTAAAAGTTTCAACTAGGCCAATTAAGTCAATATTATCACCCCTAACAATATCTTTAATTTGGTCCCGACGCCCCTGAGTGCCGAAACCTCTGATATTCCAGAAAAGGGCTTTCATTTGAAAGAGAGATTTTTAATACGCAGACTTGACCTGCAGGGTGCCAAGCAGGATTTAGCACGTTTAGACACACCCTTTTTCACAGCGGGCTGAGTAGCAACAGCGCTAGCAGAGCCCCCCTCCTCCGGAACCCCCGCAGCCACGACTGAAGGGGCAGGAGGAGCCGCGGCAGCCTCTTTAGCCTTGGCCAAAGCCGCCTGGGCCACCTCATTGGCCCTAATAAGAGCAATCATAGAGGAAGGAGATCCGAAATTATGATCAAGAGAAATGCCAGAGTCCGCGAGGACCTTAGTCAAGTGCTCATCCGAATAAGAAGGTATAGAACAAGCCTAGTGGGGGAAGAAGAGCTAGGAACCAACGGGGAGGGGGCGGGAGTAGTACCTGACGCGGGGAGATCACGAGCCGCAGCACGCCTCGCCGCCTTGTCGACCACCCGCAGCCCACTATCGCGGATCCGACCACTTTTACACGCAGTAGAGGGAGAACGTATCGGAGAAGCTCGAGCCTCCATGTTTCCTACTATGTAAAATTGAGAAAAACTGCACACAACATATATGGCAATGAATTATCATATTTTCTTTAAATACACATGAAAATTATTTAATATAGTTATATGATATCCAGCTATCGAGTTAAAATCGAGTGAGCCAGTGTTGGCTCAAGATTAACTCATTTTTCTATCGAGCTACATAAAGTGTTCATACTTAGCTTATTTCTTTTCGAGTCGAGTCAAAATACGAGTCGATCTCGAGCAGCTCACGAGCCTCGAGCTTTTCTTGCAGCCCTAGACACCACCGGGGGCAAAAGGATAATTAACCCGTTAGTAAATGGCCTTAGAACTTTAGAACAAAAAACACAAGAGGGAGATAAAAGAGGACTGTGACCCGAGCACAAGAAGGCATGAACAGGAAGCAGAAAATACATAGACGATTAACAAGCTCTACACATATGCAGAGGACGATCCTCCAATGACGGTCAAGCTCAACTCAGAGAAACAGGAGTAAATTCAGATTTCAGCTATTGGACCGCAGGCAACATCACCTCTTCAAGCAGAAGCCCAGGCCTTGAAATTTGCAGCAACCGTCTCCAAAGGAATAACATATATGAAGCCACATTTTTGACAGATAATCTCACTCTGGCCGAAGATCTCCAGCAGAAAATCCAGGACAATGAGAAATCAGAGCTATCGTAGCAGACTTTTGTGATATCACCGAAGCAAACTTAAGACGAGTCATTCGCGTTCCGAGCGGAAAAAATTCAGAGGCACATCTCAGTGCACTACAGGCGATTAACCAGAATTCTACAGCTTTACCTACCTTCAACTGCGTGAATTTTGCTCATGTTAGGATCCAATGTAAACTAGTCCATGCGCCGTCAGTTTGTTAAAAAAATGCCGAATAAAACAAACATCGTCTTCAAGTAGTCGACGCCAATCCTTTTGCTGCTGCTGCCTCCCCTGGTCTTGAGCAGAGATCCTTGTTGGCGATCCTTTTACCTTCTTTTTTTCCTTCCCCGGATTTGAGCAGAGATCAATCCAAACTTGACAAATAATAGCCTTAATATTGTCGCCATGTTGTTGTTTATGATAATCGATGCAATTTACCACTTCAGCAATTGATTGGGTCTTCTTCCCGTTTTTGTTATTGACTGCAAGAAAGTGCAATCACAATACAAGCCACGGTGTAGTGTATGGTTCTTATATATCAAGATTCAGACATATCACTTGCTAATAATGCAGTTGAAGGGCAGCAAAGAAATGCCGACCTATTAATCCAGAGATACAATGAGTAAAATTACCAATCCAGACATACATGGGTACAAACCAGAGAGATACATGGTGCAAGTGAACCACCAAACCAGAAAACCGGAGATACACGAGTATAACTAGAGACTGAAGGACAATAGTAGTACATGAGTACAACTACCAATGCAGAGAAACATGAGTACAACAACCAAACGAGAAAAACTAGAGAGATACATGACTACAACGAGAGACCAAAGCAGGAGAGTACAGATCAGCTAGTGAGATGAAAAGCATTATAACAGTGTTTATTGCAGAGGAAGATGCATGGTAGTTTTCAACGAAGAAGTGACTTGAGATGCTTTTTGACGACGCTGCTCTTTGTGTGTTCCATGATGATCCATACCAGGGTCGCGAGCTCGCCGCCGCAGCTGAGCTGCTTGGCGTGAGAATCCCTGCTGCACCGGATGGATGCAAACATGAGCAGACGCACCCACGCATCCAAGATGAACTCCAACATGCCTTCCATATCCCGATGAGGTTGCTGCAAATCTGGAATCCAGTATGCAAGTACTTGTACCGTACCTTTTCTTTCTCCACGCTTGGACGGTGGGTTTAGCAGCATCTGGGCAAGTTGAGCTCCTCTCCAGACACTAGTCATATTCCTACCTGGGTCATTAAGATTATCCTTATCCATCTTTTGAGTTCCTCCCCAGATAGCTGAATTTGGGTCATTAAGATCATCCATGTTAATCAGCATCCACTTGGCAACCACCTCCTTTTCTTTAGTTGCATTACCAGTTGGTATAGCCACTTTCCATATAAACTCCACAGCACGGCGTGTTTTCTCGTGCAGCCCGCCGAGCGTACGCCCTGGTAGCATTTGAGGGCGTTTGGCGACGAGGAACATCATGTAATCTGACATCTGCTTGATCGCCTTCACGAGTTCCTCGGACTTTCCGCCTTCGATACTGGGTCTGCGTGCGAGGAAGACATCGGTGGCGATGTGCCAGATGAGGATGACCTCTTGAAGCTCAAGATGGAACCCCATATCTTCATCTGACTGATCTGCATGCTTGATGTCAGCAGCTTTCTCGTCATAGTGTTCAGGCGGGGCTTGACAATACCTCAAGTGATCAGTTTGTTGCTCGTAGGATCTGGGAGAGTACTCTGCAACAGCTTGCTTGTCAGGGCGGTGGCATGCAACAGCTGGCTAGCTAGGCAGATTGATGCTTCAACCTGCCGTTCGAGACTGAACTGAAGGCAAGAGTTGCTCCCTAGAGTCTTGTCTCTAGAGATGGGACTGGCATATGGGCAGCTCTAAGTTAAGCAATGATCTGATAGCTTGCCTATAGAGAGTTTCAGTACGTTTTAGTATTTTGTATTCATCCATTATACTATAGCTATTACCCATCAATATTCGTTTTTAGTCCTAAGAAATACAAGGTTGTCAGAGACGGTCCACTTTACCAGGGGTCGTTGTCGATCTGAACTAGGTTTGGCAGATCCAATCTGCAAAATTCACAATACTTATTGGGACAGCTAATCAACACTGTTCTTTATACATGTATACTGTAGTAGATAGTACACACCCACTACCTTGCGTGCACACTATCAGCCAAACAGAAACTAACGACGAATTAGTTAAGAAATCGCCAAGGAGACGGGGCCACATCACATGCTTGCAATGAACCTAGCACCATAAGCATATGTATATCTGCCTGGCTATCTTGTACTCGAATGGCATAAACAAAAGAAATTGTTGTGGTGATCCCCACACGTTTGCTTATCTGACATCATTTCATCGCCTCATCGGTGGCACATAACCAAAAAAATTACAAAAAATGTAGTGGCACATGTGAAGAAAACAATGTACTGCTAGCAATACTCATCGTGGTGCTTGGGCGTCTGCTATTTTTCCTTTCTTTTTTGAGTGAATTTCAGGGACCGCTAGTTTAAGGAGAACCCTTTTATAAAAAAAAAATTAAGTTCTTTTGTACTACCTCCATCCTGATTTATTGGGCCGTTTAGCCAAAACTCAGAGACCAATATGAGATATTAAGGGCATGTACAATGGTTTTATTTTAAGAATGCCATGTAAGATAAATGATGAGGTGGAGGATAGAGAAATCATAAGAAAAGGGTTGTCTTCTCTTATTTAAAAGAAGACAAGAGATGTTCTCTTAGCACAATTTTTCTCACCATGTTTGTAGGAATAGCTAGTTATTGAAGATAAAACTAAGAGATGACCCATTGTAGACATATACTGAACCTAAGATGATAAGTATATGCATATCTGCTTGGCTATCTTGTCCTATAATGGATAAGCTATGTTCTTATCGAGCTACAAGCAAAGGATGAATCTCTAAAAGGACATATAGTTAGAAACGGAGGCAGTACATACTATAGGTGCTAAAAATAGTGCAACATCATCTCATGAAGGAACAACATGCACTAGTAGAAAAAAGACTTTACGTGAGCCCCATTAGTCCTAGTTTGGAACGGACCGGTATTAATGTAACCATTAGTCCCGGTTTCAACGGCTAGGGGAGGGCGGGCATCATTAGTCCCAGTTCGTGTTGAACGTCTAGCACCGGTCTGTGTCATGAACCGGGACTAAAGTGGTGGTGGCAGGCTGGTGGCAGGCTGGGGCCCCATGATACCCTTTAGTCCCGGTTCGTGTAAAAAACCGGTACTAGAGGTTCACTGTTCTTTCCATTTCCTCTCCTCTCTGTTCTTCCCCTCTTTCTCGAGATCATCCTCCATTTTCGCCAAAATTTGTCAAGATTTGGAGGCACCACATCCATCCAAGTGTTCACAAAGGTTAATAACTTTGTCCTTTCATCTCTCATTGCTAGATTAGCTCTTGCAATGCTATATAAGTACAGTGATTTGTTGGTTTTAGTTTGAGAGTAATTATATGTGGTAGTTTATTTGAATTATATGCAATTTGAGTTTAAATTAACTTCTTAGTTTGCATATATATGTAGGTGTGGTTTACTGATGTCTACTACGCAACATTTCTTCTTGTAACCTTTGCCTTCACGCCGGCGGCTCTCGGAGAAGGAGGCGAGGATAACATACATAAGGAAGCTGAGAAGCGGCATTATCCGGTACACATAGAAACTCAACCACTTTACATCAGCTTCTATCCATGCTACAGCCATCTTGCTACCTCCTGCAAGCACTGCAATCAAGATTAGATTGTTACACTGGTATAGCATATGCAAGCATATGCATCTAGTATATGTTGCATCTGATGCTAGAGAGAGGTTAATAAGGAGCAAAAACCAGGATAAAAAATGCGACACATACCGGCATGCAAAGCTAGCAGATCGATGCTTCAACCGTCCGTTCGAGACTGAACTGAATGCAAGAGTTGCTCCCGAGTCTTGTCTCTAGAGATGGGATTGGCATATGGGCAGTTCTAAGTTGATCACTGGTAGCTTGGTCTCAGAGAGCTTCCTAGTCAGATTCAGAACCTTCCTTTAGTATTTTGTGCTGACCCATTAAACTATAGCTATTACCCATCAACATTCGTTCTTAGTCCTAAGAAAATACAAGGTTGTCAGGGACGGTCCACTTTACCAGGGTTGTTGTCGATCTGAACTAGGTTTGGCAGATCCAAGCTGCAAAACTTGCAATACTAAATGGGACAGCTAATCAACATTGTTCTTAATTCCACTACATAGTACACACACCTACTACCTTGTGTAAAAACCAGCAGCCACAGACAGAAACTAACGACGAATTAGTGAAGAATCACCAAGGAGACGGGGCCACATCACATGCTTGCACTCTACCTAGCACGATAAGCATATGTATATCTGCCTGGCTATCTTGTACTAGAATGGCATAAACAAAAGAAAAAAAAATATTGATGATTCCCACACGTTTGCTGATCTGCCATTCTTTGCATCGCCTCATCTGTGGCACATAAGCAAGTACTCCCTCCGTTCCGAATTATTTGTCGCACGTATGGATGTATCTAGATGTATTTTAGTTCTAGATACATCCATTTCAGCGACAAGTAATTTGGAACGGAGGGAGTAATAAATAAATAAATAAATAATGTAGTGGCACATAAGAAGAAAATTAATGTACGTACTACTGCTTCCGGTCCTTTTTACTCCGCATATTAGATTTCTGCCAAGTCAAACTTTGCAAAGTTTGACAAAATTTATATTAAAAGTATCAACATCTACAATATTCAAATATGTATACTATGAAACTACATTTCATAATGAATCTGAGAATGTTGATTTGGCATTGTGAATGTTAATACTTTTTTCTATAAGTTTGGTCAGAGTATAGATACTTTGACTTCGGACAAAACATATATGCGGACTAAAAAGGACCAAAGGAAGTACTAGCAATACTCATCCTGGTGCTTGCCTATGCAGGAACTCCGCAACACCTCTGTTCCGAGTCATACCGGATACCGTGGCACACGAAATCTTACACTCAGAAAAGGGAGTAGAATTCACGGCCATACCGCTGCCTTGCGGTCCTCCTCGCGACCAAGGGCGCCGCCGCCGCCTTGATGCCCTCCTCGGCGGTTGGCTCGGCGCACTCAAGAGAGGGTGCCGTCCTGCTTGGCCTGAATTTCGAGGAGCGCTAGTTTGAGCTTAGAAAAAAAAGGAACACCGCTAGTCTGAGGAGAACTATTCTATATCAAAAAACCACAATTTTAAGTTCCGTTGTAAATCTGTACACAAGATTCAAGTTCTAAGTTGATCACTGAGCTGATAGATTGCCCTGTAGAGAGTTTCCTAGTCAGGTTCAGTACTTTTTAGTATTTTGTATTGGCCCATTATACTATAGCTATTACCCATCAGTATTCGTTTTTAGTCCTAAGAAATACAAGGTTGTCAGAGACGGTCCACTTTACCAGGGGTTGTTGTCGATCTGTACTAAGTTTGGCAGATCCAATCTGCAAAATTCGCACTACTTTTTGGGACAGCTAATCAACATTGTTCTTAATTCCACTACATAGTACACACCCGCTACCTAGTTTATACATACAACAGCCACAAACAGAAAGTAACGAGACGGGGCACATCACATCACATGCTTGCACTTGCACATGCACTGAACCTAACACTATAAGCATACGGTAATGATAACTCCCGAACGTTCGGGATTTAAGCATGGCAACCCGAACGTTTTAGGTGGCAAGTTTAGTTTGTGTGAGATTAGGGAAACATGGCAATTTTCTGACAAAAAAACGAAAAAGGAGAAAGTTGCCATCCCCTATCAACTAAAATTGCCATATCCCCTACAAACTAAAGTTGCCATGTAAAAATGTTCGGGACGAAATGCTCAAAATCCGAACGTTTGGGAGTTATTGGATTTCTAAGCATATGTATATCTGCCTGGCTATCCTGTACTAGAATAGCATAAACAAAAGAAAAAATGTTGGTGATTCCCACACGTTTGCTGATCTGCATTCTTTTCATCGCCTCATCGGTGGTACATAAGAAAAAAAAAGTTAAAAAATGTAGTGATACATTGAGAAGAAAAACGATGTACTACGGAGTACTAGCAATACTCATCGTGGTGCTTGGGCATATGCAGGAACTCAGCAACACCCCTATTCCCAAGTATAATACTCGCCTAAGCTCTTCATTTGGACGATATTCAAACTCAGATTACTTCCCAAAGATTGTGCTTCAACTAAACGACTCATGGTGGCGGGTCTGGATATGCTCTCGATCTAAGGCACGGGGGACTCCAAGAAATTCTCCGGAACTGTTCGTGATGTTGTGGGGAACATCGAGCTGGAGGAGGCCATTAACAAGGATCAACTCATGTAGTTTTGGGCGGATATGACTTGACAACGACTTTGAGCCGTGGTTTCACATTTTCTTCGAACATGTAAGCTATGTTTGGTATAATTTTTGCACCATCATTGGAATAAATCAATCAAACCTACTGGTGAAATTTATCTTAAAGGTGTGTGACACTAACATGTATGCATAAACAACATTGTGGATCTTGGAACTTTACAACAATGAAAGAATTGTGCATGCGCATAGATACTATGACAAGTATTTCAGCTAAGCTCTACTTTTGGTAACAAATTTCGTTGATTGTAGTAACACACGGGCACTTGGCTAGTACTATATGCCAAAAGTGTTGGCCGAGTTAATTGTACAAAACTATCACGTTTGCGGCTAGGTTTGCAGAAAATCACCAAGTCGGTAATCCATTGCAAAAATCGCCACGTTTGCATTAAATTGTTGCAGAAAGCACTGATCGGGTGATTTAGCCCACTTGATCACTTTCTGACAAGTAGGACAAGATTGTAAGAAGTTGACTTGGCAAAGAATTGACAGAAACACCCCTGAAATCCAAAACAAAACGCAATCAACACCCCACCTATGGACAACTACCAGTGAGCTCCTCCATGCGCCGCACCCTCTCTTCATCCCCTTCGTGTTTCTGCTCGCGCAGTTCGCCGCCTCTCGCCCGACCCGCAGCGCATCTGCCTGCCTCCCTTGCAACCCCATCGGACGACCACCTCCGCCACTTGCCTCAAGACGGCCGTCGTCCCACACAACCATAGCCCGGTTTTCCAACCACCATGGCCGCCTGCGCTGGCGACCCTGCTTGCAGCCTCCCATGGTGCCCCTCGCTGGAGGGCAACGACGAGCTCACAGGGCGTGCTGCTTCTCGTCCTTGTCTAGGAGCGACAACGTCCGTGCCATGGACTGGCAGCAGAGGTCGGGGCAGTCGAGGCCACTCGGATCTGGGCGGCGCACACATTGGTCGGGTAGGAGAAGGGCACGACGGCTCAAGGTATCTGGCTCATCGCGTGGGAGGAGGGAGTGCCGCGGTAAAAAGCTCACTGGCAGAGGGACGACACCTCGATGGAGGTCCTGGCCAGCATCATGGACGACGCATGGCGCGGAGGAGGAGATAAGGAATGGCGGTGCCGGTGGTGGGCTTTCGGCCGCGGCGACGGGAGCCGATGGGTGCGGCGTGGTTGGGTGCAAGGGGAGGCGGCTGTGCCTCCCCCTATTGGATCGAGAGGCTGTTTGGTTGCTACCCTGACCGATGTGCCTGAGATTATTCCCTGCCTGACAGTAGCCTGAGCGTGCTAGAAAAATTGTCTGGCCAGGCACACATTTTATTCTAGGTTGTGTTTGATTGCAATCATGAAACTGTGCCTATGTGCATAGAAACTGCAGGCAGTGTTTGGTGAGGGGAAGGGAAAAGTCAAAGCGCGGTGGAAACATGAGAGAGATTTTGCTCAGGCAGGAGGGATGGAATCTTTAACAATCTCAAGCATCCAATTTCCTAGGCCTGACTCGGGCACCTTGGCACAGGCAGAGATCTCAGGCTAAAAATCTCAGAGTGGCAACCAAACAGACATCAGGCTAGTCACAGATCAGGCAACATTGCCCAGGGCAGCAACCAAACAGCCTTCGAGAGCAGGGGATCGGGAGCAGGGCATTATATTTTTGGATCCAGGGGTGTGTATGTAATTATTTTGCCAAGTCAGCTCCTTACAAATTGGCCCTACCTGACAGAAAGTGATTAAACTAGCCAAATCACCCGATAAGTGCTTTCTGCAACAAGTTTAGGATCAAATCACCTGATCAGTGCTTTCTGCAACAAGTTTAGTGCGAACGCAATGCTTTTTGCAACAGATTACCGACTTTGTGATTTTCTGCAAACCTAACCGTAAATGTGGTGGTCCTTTTGCTTTTAAGTCTGTGCCGGCCAAAGCAAGCATGCGAGTTAACAACTACTGACTCCGTCCAGTAATATAAGAGCGTTTTTTGACACTAGTGAGCTGCAGGGGAATCAGGCACAACAGCACTAACCAAGACGCCCGAGCCTGCTTGGCTGGTTGCATCTTGTGCGGCGAATCACATGACCGGCGACGAGAGCGAGCTGACAGATTGCACGCCCGCGCCGGCTGATCTCGCCGGCCAGGTTCCCAACATGGGGTCTAGGCGAGTCCACAGCATGGGGTGGCTGAGAACGGCGACCATGTGTCTCCAGAATGTGTACTACGTCCCTGGGCTCGACAAGAACCTGGTCTCCAGCAGCCAGCCCGCCAAACTTGGCTACACCATCACCGTCGGCCCTTCGGAGTGCCGCGTCACCAAGAATGATCAGGGCCACACCCTTGTGGGGAAGGCTCATTTCACCGATGATTACCTGTTCGAGCTGGACTTCCTCAGGGTTCCTCCCTCCACCGGCTGATGGTGCCCTGCCTGCCATCTATCGACTGTGTGGTTGTCGGTTGTCACTGCCTACATCATAGAGGTTGGAGGGTAATGATGAATGCATACATGCCGCAGTCTTGTTGTAATAATTACATACAAAGTGGATGATTATGTCGTGAGATTGGAGTATTTTTAGATAGTTACTATGATTTTCACTACTCTACATTAAATATACCCAGAACGTGCCAATCCAACTACTCCTATATTGAATCCATGAATGCCATGTTCTGTTACATGTTCAGTCTGTCATGGCAAGAGGTTGTGTGTACTGATCATACTTCCCTTTTGCTGTTGGTTCGCTACATGAATGATGCCGCCTAGACAGTAATTAGCCTGGAATGACTCTGGGTTTGAAGGTTTTCATGGTTTCTAGCTTCTCTCGCGAATTCGATAATTCAACCTTCATTTTGCAAAACTGTTGCATGCTTCAGTCTCATTCAGACAGGTTGTTAACGTTGAAACTGATGGGCCTCGCTTAAGAATGAAATGCAGTAATACTAGTTGGATTGGTAAGAACTTCCTCTGTCCGTTCCAAACAATATACATCCTTTTTTTTTCATTAGACGTCCAAACAATCATTCGTCTGGATCTGTTATCATATTAGCTTCCAGTGTATTACCCAAAAAGGCTTTCGCCCCGCTTTATATATAAAGCACAGATCAACCACAACCCAAGTACAAACACATCCCAAGACAACACACGCACACGAGGTCCTGCTGCCGGGCGCGAGACGAGGTCGGTCCTGCTGCCGGGCGCGAGACGAGCTCGGTCCTGCTGCCGGGCGCGAGACGAGCTCTGTCTCGCAGCCACGGGCGCGAGACGAGCAATGGACCGCAACTGGGAGCGGTCCAGCCCTATGACGAGGGTAGAACCCGGACGACGAGGGAAGGAATCGAAGGTCGAAAAAGGCCGCTCACCGACAGCCGACGCCGGAGGAGACCAGCCGCCGCCGTGAAACGATCCAGACCTGCCAAGCTGCCGTGGAGCCATCCACGGCCGGAGGAGCAGCCACACCGGACCACTGCCCAACTCGCGCCGCCCGCCGAGCTCCAAGCGTCGGAGCCGCCGGACACGCACCTCCCGCTTCCGGCGAGCCACCCGCAGCCACCCGAACACGCCGGACCGAGCCACCACGAGCCAGCGCGCCGAAGCACCACCATGTCGGAGCCTTCACCACGCCGGAGCGCTGCAGAGACGGCCAACCCGCGCCGCCCACGGCCCTCGCCGCGAGGTGCGGTAGCGGACAGATTTGGCCGAGGCCATCCGCCATCTGCAGAGGCTTCCGGTGTATTCAACATTGTACCGCTGTCCATTTGATCTTGCATCTAATTTTCAGTCAGGTGTCTTCACCGTTTTCATAACTAGGCATCCTTAAATGTGCTTGCCTGTTTTACCGTTGCTACTACCCTGTTGTTTCCACCCCCTTTTTGTGTGCAGGAAAGTGCAATCACGGTGAAAAAACTGTGTGTGGTCTTTCACTAAGACCTGTAGTGAATGGTTCTTATAGATCAAGATTCAGACATATCACTTACTAATAATGGAGATCAATGATAGCAAGGAAATGACGACCAATTAATCTAGAGATATACTGAGTACAATTACTAATCCAGAGATACATTGTGCAACCACCAAACCAGAGAACTAGAGAAACATGATTACAACTAGAGACTTGGAGACTGAAGGAGTACATGTGTGCAGAACCACCAAACCAGGGAAACAGATACATGACTACAACTACAGACTTGGAGACTGAAGGAGATAGATGACTACAACTGGAGACTGAAGGAGAATACAGATCAGCTAGTGAGGTTAAAAGCATCACAACAGAGTTTATTACAGAGGAAGATATATGGTATTTTTCAACGGAAAAGTGACTTGAGATGCTTTTTGACGACACTGTTCTTTGTGTGTTCCGTGATGATCCAGACGAGGGTTGTGAGCTCGCCGCCGCAGCTGAGCCGCTTGGCATGAGAATCCCTGCTGCACCGAATGGACGCAAACATGAGCAGACGTACCCATGCATCCAAGATGAACTTCAACATGCCTTCCATATCCCCAGGAAATTTCTGCAAATCTGGAACCCAGTGTTTAAGTCCTTTCACCATACCTGCAACTTCTTTGGTGATTTCACTTTCTCCATCCTTGGACGGCGGGCTTAGTAGCATCTGGGCAAGTTGAGTTCCTCCCCAGATAATATTCATACCTGGGCCCTCCAGATTATCCTTGTCTACCTTCGTCTGAGTTCCTTCCCAGATAGGGGAATTTGGGTCATTAAGATCATCCCTGTTTTTCAGCATCCACATGGCAACCACATCCTTCTCTTTTGCTGTATAACTAGTGGGTTTAGCCACTTTCCATATCTCCACCATAGCACAGAGTGTTTTCTTGTGCAGGCTGCGGAGCGTAAGTCCTGGTAGCATTTCAGGGCGTTTGGCGACGAGGAACATCATGTAATCTGACATCCGCTTGATCGCCTCTGCATGTTCCTCAGACTCTTCTCCTGTGATCCTGGGGCTGCACGAGAGGAAGACGTCCGTGGCGATGTGCCAGATGAGGATAGCCTCTTGAAGCTCAGGAGGGAAGCCCATGTCTTCATCTGACTGATCTATAGCCTTGATGCCAGCAACCTCCTCGTCATAATTTGAACCGGCATGGACATGCCTCCACAGATTAACTTGCTCATAGGGTACAGGCGGGGCTCGATCATACCTCGAGCGATCAGCTTGTTGCTTGTAGGGCCCGGGCGAGTAGTGCTTTGCAGCTTGCTCGTCGGGGCGGTGGTGTGGCCTTGCTGGTGCATTGTATTTGTTTTCTTCAAATGGAGCATTTCTTATACCAGCACAGACCTGCCAGGGGCAGGGGACTGGCAAGGGGTAAGGCAGCCTCGGAGGTTCATTGTTGATACCACTGCAGAACCCCTCCATAGGGTATTGCGGCCACAGAGCAGCCTGATCGTTCACACCATTACAGATCCACTTCCTAGGGTATTGTGACCACATAGGAGTCTCGTTGTTTACACCATTGCAGATCCATTCCCTACGGTATAACGGTCTTGGAGTCCCATACAGGATATCAAGGCAGCGCTCGTCAGGGTCCGGTGACCCTGGATGCACACATGTGCAATAGTTGGGGAGCTTAGACCCACAGCGTGGCAACCCTAGAGTCCTTGGACAGACAGTGCTTCCAGGGTACTCGGAGCCGGTCGAGCCCGTGTGAGATTTCTCGTGGCATAGCCACTCTTGAAGCTTTGGAGTGACAGTGCCTCCGGCATGCTCAGAGCCCATTGGCTTTGTAGTGACATTGTCTCCGGAGTGCTCAGAGCCCGTCGTTGGTGTTGTAAGCCTTGGACTTGGAATGACTTCTTTGGGGTGCTTGTGGCTCGTCTGCCTTCTGGGAGGCTTCCCACTGCCCGGCCCTGGAGGGCTTGAACTGCCAGTGTCACTGGACTGATGGGAGTTTGTCAGCCCTGCAGGATCACGGAACAAGTTTGTGCATATGTTACTGAACACCAGCTTCTTGACATAGTCTGGAATCTCAAGACCCCTCGAGTAGTCTTCCCATTCAAAGCCCCTCGAACTCGAGTGGCCTTTCGATTCAGTCCATGGTCTAGGTATGTTGTATAGGTTGTGCCTGTTTCCTGCCGTGCACTGGTCCAACAAATTGAGCTGCCCGAAGGTGCCTGCCCACCTCCTGTAGCTTTTGGGCTCTTTGGGACATGCACATGTCCACAACCACAAGGAGAACTGAGAAAGGCACAGTGACACGACAAACCTACCGAGCTTCTCCCATATCTTCTGGCACCAAAATTCATGCTTCAACCAATTGTGTGGCATAAGTTTGAAGTATGAATGTGTCCAGCCTGATGCTAATGCTCTGAGCAGCCATCTCACATCAAGGAGGAAGGTCGTCACCAGCAATACATAACTGATAACTTCATCTTCTGGCGGCATGCCCTCTTTGCAGTGGAGGCCAAACAGCAGGAGCGCGATGGCGGTGAGGGGCGGCGAGGCCACACGGATAGCGTAGCCATGCCAGGTGTGGACCACGGCTGCCTTTGTGTAGAGTATGTCATACATGAGGGAGAGTTCCATCTCCACCACAGTGCACATAATCTCCCATTTACCAGAGAACATGCTTATGATGGCATCGTGATCCATTTTTGCTGTATAATCACAGAAGGCCCGCTTGCAGATCTTGAATAGGTCATGAGCAACCAGCAGCAAGGCTTCATCACATTTTCGGTCTGGCAACTTCCTTTGATCTCCTCTATAACCGTCACAGTTGTATGTCAGCTTGTTGGATAAGTCACGGCTCCGGATGCGGCCCAAGTCGCTACACCATAGAGCTAGAGTACTCTCCAGATACTTCAAAATGCCCAGGGCTAACATGATGTCGGACGCCCAACGCAAAAACCAGCCAACAGTACATTCAATAACAATATACCTGCACGGACTTAAGGAGGACCAACAGGAACAGGCGCGGCCGAAATCACTATTCTGACCTTTTCAGCAATCTTTGCCACAAAGTGAACTCGACATGAAAGTATTTCATGATTTGACCCTTTTAGCAACGCCACAGACCGTGGCGTTTCTTCTCCACATAGAAACGCCGAACTAGCTAGCGTTTCAAATCCACATACAAACACCGGAGTCGCTAGCGTTTCCAACCACATAGAAACGCCAAGCAACTAAGCGTTGCTGCCCTGGCCAGAAACGCCATAGGCCTTGGCGTTTAGGCCCTGGGTTTAGGAGCAGTTTTTTTACTTTGGCGACGGGGCAGCGAGTGGGCTGGGTGCCAGCGTAGAAACGCCAAATTCCTTGGCGTTGCTTACCTGGTCCGCAACGCGAGCAACCTCGGCGTTTCTCCTTTGGTCAGGAACGCTAGCTAGCTCGGCGTTTCTTCTTTGGGCAGGAACGCTAGCTAGCTCGGCGTTTTTATTTGGGGAAGAAACGCCACGGGCTCTGGCGTTGCTAAAAGGGTCAGATCGTGAAATACTTTCATGTCGAGTTTACTTTGTGACAAAGTTTGTTGATAGGGTCAGAATAGTGATTTCGGCCAACAGGCGCAGCCAGAGCTTATTGTCCTCCATGGCGTAGGCGCTGATGTTGTCCGGACGAGCATGGTGCAGCAGGAGGAACGGCACCCAGAAGGCAAGGATCATCTTCTCATGCGGCGAAGTTTCAAGGTACATGTTGCTGATGACATATGCCGGGCCCCAGTCAGTCAGCTGGTACGCCAGCCACAATAATCCTCTCTTCCAACCTTTGCCTTCATGTCGGCGACTCTCGGAGAAGATGGCAAGGATAAGATACATGAGTAAGCTGAGAAGCGGCACTATCCGGTACACATAAACACTCAACCAGTTCACGCAATCTTCCAACCATGTTATAGCCATTTTTGCTACCTCCTGCAGGCCCTGCAATCAAGATGTTTTAGCTTTATTCTAATTGAAAATGTATCTAGACATGTTTCAGTGTGTAGAATCACTCATTTTAGTCCGTATCTAGTCTGAACCTAAACATCTTATAATTAGGAACGGAGGGAGTACATTGGTATCACATATGCAAAGCATGCTCTAGTATGTGTTGCAGCATGCAAGACAGAGGTTAATAAGGACCAAAGACCATGATAAAGTAGGACATACCTGTAGAGAATGATAGAAGCGTCTCAATCTCCATACAGGAGACCCGCGTGATATATATTGATAGCGTGGTCGATACAACGTGCAGTAGCTCGAGGCTAACCGGTCAGAGGAGATTACAGGGAGGTTTAGAGAGATAAGAAGATAAGAAGATAAATGAGATCTCTAACCTAACCTCCTAACAATATCTCCCAATGTACATACGTGACATGTCTAACACGCCCTCTTAATCTGAACTTCTCAAGTTGAGATTATGTTTAAACTCTTCAAACTGTCTTGTAGCCAAAGCTTTTGTGAACCCATCTGCAATTTGATCTTTTGAAGGAATAAATCTAATGTCCAACTCCTTGCTTGCAACTCTTTCTCTCACAAAATGATAATCGATTTCAATGTGCTTTGTCCTTGCATGAAACACGGGATTAGCAGAAAGATATGTGGCACCAAGATTATCACACCAAAGACATGGTGTTTGAGCATGTATTCCAAGTTCTTTCAGCATGGCCTTAACCCAGATGCTCTCAGCTGTTGCATTGGCTAGTGCTTTGTACTCTGCCTCAGTACTAGATCGTGACACTGTTGCTTGCTTCTTGGCACACCAAGAGATAAGATTAGGTCCAAAGAAAACTGCAAACCCACCAGTGGACCGTCTGTCATCCAAGCAACCTGCCCAGTCAAAATCAGAAAAAGCACTAACAAGAGTAGAGGAGGACTTGCTGAAAGTGAGTCCAACACTCAAGGTACTCTTCACATATCGTAGAATCCGCTTAGCAGCAGTCCAATGAGCTGAGGTAGGTGCATGCAGAAACTGACATACTTTATTGACTGCAAAAGAAATGTCAGGTCGTGTAAGTGTTAAGTACTGAAGTGCTCCAACCAAACTTCTGTACTTGGTGCCATCAACTTGATCCAAGAGTACATCCTCGGAAAGTGATAATCTTTCTGCACTGGAAAGGGGAGTTGGAGATGGTTTACAATCTCTCATCCCATCCTTGGTCAAAAGATCAATCGCATACTTTTCCCGAGAGAGATGAAGACCACCATCACTGTTCCGCTTCACCTCAATGCCAAGGAAAAAGTGAAGATCTCCCAGATCCTTAAGCGCAAAATCTGAATGCAAATCTTGCAACAAAGTTGTGATTGCCTTATCAGAGGAACTTGTAACAATAATATCATCGACATAAATAAGCACAAAAATGATAGTGTGTGACTTCTTGTAAATGAACAATGATGTATCTGACTTGGAGGAAATAAACCCAAGAGCTAGCAGTTTAGAACTCAGACGTGAATACCATGATCTGGGAGCTTGCTTGAGACCATAGAGGGACTTGTCAAGTTTACAAACATGAGACGGTTTGTGTTTATTTTCATACGCAGGAGGTTGTTTCATGTAAACTTCCTTTTCCAGAACGCCATGAAGAAACGCATTCTGAACATCAAGCTGACGAAGGCTCCAACCTCTGGACACAGCAACAGACAGTACAAGGCGAATGGTGGCAGCTTTAACAACTGGACTAAATGTGTCCTCATAGTTAAGTCCATACCTCTGCTTAAAACCCTTAGCAATGAGTCTGGCTTTGTAGCGATCAATGGTGTCATCTGAACGACGTTTGATGCGATATACCCACTTACAATCAATGATGTTGTAACATGGATGATAAGGAACAAGATGCCATGTGTGATTATTCTTCAAAGCACTAAATTCTTCATCCATAGCGTGTTTCCAGCGGGGATCAGCAAGAGCATCGGTGACAGTCCGAGGTTCACCTGTGGAGTCAATGGAAGTAGCTAAACCATATTTAGTCTTGTAATTAATTGGATGAATGGTTCCTGCCTATAGACGCGTACGAGGCCGCGGCTGAGGAGCTGCAGACGATCCGGGCGACAGCGACGGACGCAGTCCTGGCGATCCTGAGGCAGATCCTCTCGATAGTGCGGGATCTTCTGTGGCAGCTGCGGTGGAAGCATCATCAGAGGCGGCCGCAGAAGATCCGGGTGGATCAAACGCGGGAGCCGCGCCGCGGCCACCCGATGCAGGCGGAGGGGCCTGCCTAGAGTAGACCTATGGGACCGGCGCGTACCGCCTGGTCGGGCTGTCCTCGGCAGTTGATTGGCGCGCCTCGCCCGGGGAATCCGGCGCAGACCGCCTGGTCGGGCTGCCCCCTGCAGCCGATTGGTGCAACGCACGTGGGGAGGCCGGGTCGGTGGGAAGGCGCGACGCGACCGGGCGAGACTGGCTCGGCAGTCTGCCCGGGCCCAGCAGCGATCCCGAGGAGGATTCGGTCGGGGCTGACGCAGTCAAGGGCACCGATCCCGATGGAGATTCCCTGGGATCTCCTGTTGCCTCTTATGTTGCTGCTGAAATAGTGTTTTCTGCGCCATTTGCTGCTGAAATACAAAACTCAGGTGCAACAGGTGATGGATTAGTCAATGTTGGATCAGTACAAATATCATCACCCTCACATGAAACGCCGGATAACTGAGGAGGAAGAAGAAGGATTTCCTTTCGGAGAAGGACGCCAACGTTTGGATGGAGTTTTGCAAAAGGGAATTGAGTTTCATCAAACACAACGTCACGTGAGATATACACACGTCCGGTGGAAACATCTAAGCACTTGACCCCCTTATGTTGAGCGCTATACCCAAGAAAGACACATTGCTTAGACCGGAAACTAAGCTTACGAGTGTTGTAGGGACGAAGATTTGGCCAACAGGCACACCCAAAAACGCGAAGTGTGGTGTAATCTGGTGTGACATGAAAGAGACGTTCAGTGGGAGTTTCATTAGAAATAGTGCGACTAGGCCACATGTTGATGAGATGCACGGCAGTGAGAAAGGCTTCGTCCCAAAATTTTAGTGGCATTGAAGCAGAAGCTAAGATAGCAAGACCTACTTCAACGATGTGCCGATGCTTGCGTTCAGCAGAGCCATTCTGTTGGTGCGCATTGGGACAAGATACATGATGTGAGATACCTATATTTTGAAAAAAAAGAATTCAGTTTCTCATACTCACCCCCCCCCCCCAGTCCGACTGGACAGAGATAATTTTGCTATCAAGTTTACTTTCAACGGGAGCTTGAAAATTGTGAAAAACTTGGAACACATCAACACGTTTCTTAAGGAGATATATCCATGTATACTTGATGTAATCATCAATGAAGCTTACATAGTAAGAGTGTCTACCAACAAAGGTGGGGGCAGGACCCCACACATCAGAAAAAATAAGCTGTAAAGGCATAGTGGAAACACTAGTAGACACATGATATGGGAATTGATGACTTTTTGCTCGTTGACATGAATCACAAATGGTTCTAAGTTTCTCTCACCAACAACTGGGATTTATTTATTCTAAGGATCTGATGAACAGTAGAAAAAGAAGGATGACCTAAGCGATTGTGCCACCTTTCAGCAGAAAGCTTGATGGCACCATACACTTGTTTATTGTTCTGGCAATACTTGGGAAGCAAAGCATAGAGGCCTTCAACACAGACGCCCCTATGGAGAACTTTCTTCGTGACCTGATCCTTGATCAAAAAGAAGAATGGGTGAAACTCTAGAAACACATTATTGTCAAGAGCAATACAATGAACAGATAGCAAAGTTTTGGAGACATTAGGAACATACAAGATGTCATTGATTTCAAGGTTTTTGTGTGGGGTTTTGATAAAGGATTGACCAACATGACTTATATCCATGCCTGCACCATTTGCCGCAGTGTAGACTTGATCATGGCCATGATATTTCTCATGCATAGTCAGCCTGTCCAACTCGCCTGTGATGTGGTTGGTGGCACCCGTGTCCATGTACCAGTTGGTATCAACGCCATAAGACACGTCGGCTGCAGCTGCAACTTTCTTTTCTGGGAATTTTTGTCATCGGCGTAACACCAATCACAGTCTTTTGCAATATGGTTTGTTTTTTCTTTTTGCATATTTGACATTTGTTTTCATACCCTTCATACCCTTGAAAGGGGCGCCGATTGTTGTTGTTGTTTCGCCAGTTGTAGCCGTCACCACCAGAAGGGTTCTGGTTCTGAGGAAAGTGGCCACCGCCACCACCAAAGCCCCCCTGATGACCCCCGCCGTTCTGGTGGAAGCCATAGCCGCCACCAGGATTAGGGTTAGGGTAGCCGCCGTTTCCGCCCGCCATGTGGTAGCCTCCAGGAGCGCCACCGCCAGAGCCACCAGTAGCAGCGTTGTAGCCGCCGCCACGAGAGCCACCACCCCCGCCTTTTCGGTAACCGCCGTTTCCACCACCAGAACGGCCCCGCGAGGCGATGTTGGCAGAGGACTTGAAGCCGCCATTGCCAGCGCCAAGAAACATCTCCATGCGCTGGTCAAAGTTTGCCATGAGGGAGAAGAGGGCATCAACCGTGATGGGCTCGGTGCGGACGTCGAGAGCGGAGATGATGGGTTGATAATCCATGTCAAGCCCTGTGATGATGAAAGAGATGAGTTCCCCTTCTCCAAGGGGTTTGCCCGCCGCGGTGAGCTCGTCGGAGAGAGAGTGCATCTGGCCAAAGTAGGCAGAGGCGGACATGGAGCCCTTTTGAGCGTTGGTGAGTGCAGCGCAAAGATTGTTGGCACGAGACAACGAAACCGCAAAGAACATGGTGGCCAAGGCAGTCCAGATGGCGTGGGAGGACTCAAGCGAGGCGACCTGGATGAGAACTTCCTTGGACAAGTTGTGCAGGAGATACGCAACGATCTGTTGATCCTGGACGAGCCAGGGGGTATGGGCAGGGTTGGGAGTGACCTGATCTTTGCCGTCTTTGTCTTTGGTGGTAAGGATTTTGGGAGGCTCGACGGTGGTGCCGTCGATGTAGCCATAGAGGCCAGCGCCCAGTATCTGGGATCGGGCTTAAGCATTCCAGAGAACGTAGTTTGTCCGGGTAAGTGGTTCAGAGGTGTTGTAATTGAGGGTGGAGGAGACGGCAGCGCTTGAGGAAGACATGGTGGAGGGGATGGGTGGCGGCGAGAGGAGATGCGTGGGTTGCGGACGAAGAAGATGGATAGGTGTCGAGAGGTGGGAGGCACGAGCTAGATGCAATCGGAAGAGCCTGCTCTGTATACCATGTAGAGAATGATAGAAGCGTGTCAATCTCCGTACAGGAGACCCGCGTGATATATATTGATAGCATGGTCGATACAATGTGCGGTAGCTCGAGGCTAACCGGTCAGAGGAGATTACATGGAGGTTTAGAGAGATAAGAAGATAAGAAGATAAATGAGATCTCTAACCTAACCTCCTAACAATATCTCCCAATGTACATACGTGACATGTCTAACAATACCGACATGCAGCAGCTAGACAGATCGAGGACAATGAGCTCCGTCTGCGCTTCCAGCCAAGACTCAAGACAAGAGTTGCTCTTTAGTCTTAACTCTAGACATAAAGAGTATTATAAGACAGGCACATGGGCACTTCTAAGTTGATCCACTAATAGTGCATAACATGTGAACCCTAGCTCTCATTGACAATACAAACAAAAGCCTCGGCTGCGAAAAAGACAGGAAAGCGTCCAAGTTGGTGAATTCTTCACTGGCTCTGCCTTTCTTTTTTTGTGAATGTGTATGATTTGAACAGAGGACACAGATTACATAAGGCTGTTGATATATTTATGACTGTTCTGAAATTTACGCCTGAGAGGGATATATTTTACCGGGCCAGGTGACAGGTATGGGAAGAAATCTGGAGGTACGGGTAACAGGTGAAATCAAAAGACAAATGTGTGGTTTTGGGCACATATGCTGAAGCTATAAGACAAACGTATGGTTTTGGACGCATGATTGCGCATGCGCTGAAGCTATAATAAGACCATAAGTGTATCTACTTGGCTATCAAGTAGAGTGGTCAGTGGACTAGCTACGACTCTTATCAAGCTTAAAAACAAGAACGTCGTTTGCGCCTCACAAATGCTTGGTTTGCTTATCTGCGTTGAGTAGAGTAGTAGGTACAAAAGAAAATGTAGTGGTGGTCATCGTCCTCGTGAAGGGGCAGAGAGATTGAGAGAGGGAGAGCTCACCAAAATCAGCGAACTGGCGCTTGGGCATATACTCTGCATCGTCATGGTAAACTCCCCATCCTCCGTTGTGCATCCTCTTCACGATCCCTTCGAATTAAGGCGAACATTAACCATGAAAACCATGGCAACAGAAAAGTCGACAGAGAACTTGGAGGCAGACGCGAAATTGGGAGTCACACCGGAGACCGCGGGGCGGGGCCTGCATTGCCGGCACCGCTGTTGATGGTGCGCCGCCGCTCCGCTATTGGAAGGGTTGATCACCCCTTGTTATTGCAAAAGAGACATATCACTTACTATGCTAGGGGCAAAGCCACGGAGTAGTGTTTGGCTCTTAGATCAAGATTCAGACATAATTACTATTGTGCTGATCATTGGTGGTGTTTTTTTGTGTGGCAAATTTTGAGGGTACGCTAGAGCCTGATGAAGCCTGTTGAGTAGAATCGCCCCTGGGTACAAGTCCAGTCTGGGTTAGGAATAGTTTCAGCTTGTGCATAAGCCAGTTGTCCGAGTCAAATCTGCTTAAGCTGGGTTGAAAAGAAAAAAAACAGAGGAACTCATTTGATTGGGTTTGTAAAGGCTTATAGATCTTAGCTTATTTTTGGTGGTGAATTGTGTAAATTATAAAAAAAACCGTTTATGCTTGTTTAATTTTAAACTGTTTATTTGCACAAAATAACAATGTTATATTCGGTCCACACAAGAATTGGCATCACAACTGGAAATATGTGAACGGGCAAGCAAGATTGTATGAATTCATTTGGTACAGTGAGCAACCGATTTCAAGAACAGCGTAGACACATCAGTAACATTGGTGGAAAAAAATATATCAAAAGTCATCAAATTCCGGTAGTAAAATGAAAGCTTAATACAGAGTACGGTCAGGAAAACAACATGCCAGGCATGCAACTCGTGTTCCAGCGGAAAGGGCTCGTCAAGAAGGATTGAAAATGAACAAAATCTCTCATCAAGAGTACAATTTGGTGAATTCCTCACTTCCTCTGCCTTTCTTTTTTTGTGAATGTGTATGATTTGAACAGAGGACGCATATTACATGAGGCTGTTGATATATTTATTTATGACTGTTCTGAAATTTACGCCTGAGAGGGGCATATTTTACCGGGCCAGGTGACAGGTATGGGAAGAAATCTGGAGGTACGGGTAACGGGTCAGTGGACTAGCTACGGCTCTTATCAAGCCACAAACAAATGCTTGGCTTGCTTATCTGCGTTGAGTAGAGTAGTAGGTACAGAAAAGAAAATGTATGTAGGGGTGCTCATCGTCCTCGTGAAGGGGCAGAGAGATTGGGAGAGGGAGAGCTCACCAAAATCAGCGAAGTGGCGCTTGGGCATATACTCTGCATCGTCGTTGTAAACTCCCCGTCCGTCCTCCGCTCCCGCATCCTCGTCACGATCCCTTCGAATCAAGGCCAACATTAAGCATGAAAATTATGGCACAGAAAAGTCAGACAGAGAGCTCTGTAGGCAGACGCGAAATTGGCAGTGATACCGGAGACCGCGGGCGGGGCCTGCGTTGCCGGTCGATCCAGCACGACGTCGAGGGGCATCGGGCCCGTATCCTCGTCGCCCCCGGGGGCGACGGAAGGGGGTTTTGTCTCTTCTTTTTGACGGCAGCGACAGCCGCAGACAATGCTACATCGATCTCATGGATGGTCCAGGGCACGGTGGTTCCTCGAGCTTGATGGCGAGGCTTGGCCTGACGGGTGGTGGCACGAGTTGATGGTGCGCCGCCGCTCCGCTGTTGGAAGGGTCGATCACCTGTTGTTGCTGCAAATCGAGACGCGCGATGATGCTAAGGGCAAATCCACAGAGGGCTCTTAGTCTTGGATCAAGATTTGGGCATATCACTTGCTGACAATGCAAATCAAGGGTAGCAAGGAAATGACACATCAATTAATTCAGAGATACAACTCCAGGCTAGGCTGGTTCAGGAATAGCTTCAGCTTCATCTTGTGCATAGGCTTGTCCGAGTAAAATCTGCTTAAGCCGCGGTGAAAAGAAAAGAAACAAACAGTGAAATTCATTTGACTGGGTTTGTAAAGGCTTATGGATCTTAGCTTATTATTGGTGATGAATGGTGTAAAGCATAAAAACACCCTTTATGCTTTTTTGAATATAATATTGTTATTTTAATTGTTTACTTGCACAAAATATCAATGTTATATCTGGGCCACACAAGAATTGGCATCACAACTAGAAAAATGTGAACAAGCAAGACTGTACAAATTCATTTGGTACATTGAGCAAAGGATTTCAAGAACAACACAGACACATCAGTAACATTTGGTGGGAAAAAAAATTCAAAAGCCATCATATTCGGGTAGTAAAATGAAAGCTTAATATAGAGTACGGTCAGGAAACCAACATCCCATGAAGCCAGCACATGTTCCAGCGAAAAAAGAAACATGCCTCATCACGAAAGATTGAAAATGAACCAAATCTCTCATCAAGAATACAATCTGAACTCATCTCTGTTAATAATGAGAAGTTTCTCTTTCTCAGGTAAATATTGAAGCACACACAAACAAACCAGAAAGTTGTAATGAAAATGAACTGAAGGAGTACACGAGTACAACTACCAATCCAGAGAAACATGAGTACAACCACCAAACCAGAAAAACAAGATTACAATTAGATACTGAAGGGGAGTACAGATTAGCTGGTGAGATGAAAAGCATCACAGCAGAGTTTAAACAGGAGATGATCAATAGACACCTTGTTTTCAGCAGAGAAACAGAGATATACAGGAACACAAATACAACCAAACCGTAGAAAAGAGATACATGGATACAAACCAAGACCACCAAACTGAGAGTACAACTTGGCTACTTAGATGAATCATCGTTTTCAACGAAAAATGATGGGCACTTTGACCTTACAACCTCGTCCTCCGCGTGCTCCGTGATGATCCATACGAGGGTTGTGAGCTCGCCGCCACAGCTGAGCTGCTTGGCGTGGGCCTCCCTGCTAGCCCGGATGGACGCGTACATGAGCAGATGCACCCACGCTTCCATGATGAACTTTAACATGCCGACGTCATTATCATCACGACGTTTCTTCAAACGTGGAATCCAGTATGCAAGTTTACGCACACTTTTTTCAATCATAATTCCGCTCCAATCAGGTATTTGGTGTAGGAGGACCCGAGCAATTTGAGTTCCTTCCAACAGAGTATCAAGGCCCTCGAGACGATCCTCCCTTAATTCTTTCCTGATAGCAGAACTTGGGTCCTTGAGATGACCCACATTTTCTAGCATCCACTTGCCAAGCTCCTTAGCTTTCTCTTGTTTTGTTGTAGAACTACTGGGATTATCCTTCTCTTTAACTTTCCCTATCTCCTTCAGAGTAGTGCGGGTATTCTCGTACATGCTACGGAGCTTGAGGCCTGGCAGCATGCTGGGGCGTTTGGCAAGGAGGAACACCATGTAATCTGACATCGCCTTGACTGTCTTCGGATGATATTGGGGCGCTGCTGGGACAGCATTGTCGTAACGAGAGAGGAAAACGTCTGTGGCGATGTGCCAGATGAGGATGGCCTCTTGAAGTTCAGGAGGAAATTCATCTTTGGGCTTGGAGGCAGCAGCTTGCTTATTGGGGTTGTCGAGCGTGGTCTGATCATACGTGGAACCAGTGTGGATATTCCTCCAGAGATAAGCTTGCTCATAGGGTCTGGGAGGGGCTTGATCATACCTCCAGTGATCATCACTTTGTTGCTCGTAGGGTCCATACGAGGCCATTGCAGCTTCTTCATCAGGGCAGTGGTGCCTCCTTACAAGCACATCATATACCTTTCGATCAAATGGTGCATTTCTCCAACGGGCCTGGATCTGCCTGGGATAGGGTGGCCATGGTGGACACTCATTGTGCATACCATTGCATATCCGCTCTCTGGGGTAGGACGGCAACGGAGGAGGCTCACTGTCCATACCATTGCATATCTGCTCCCTGGTGTAAGGCGGCCACGAAGGAGGCTCATTGCCCATACCATTGCAGGTCCTCTCCCTGGGGTAGAACGGACACAAATGAGGCTCATTGTCCATATCATTACAGATCGGCTCCCCGGGGTAGAACGGCCACAAGGGAGGCAAATTGTCCATATCATTACAGATCGGCTCCCCAGGGTAGAACGGCCACAAGGGAGGCAAATTGCACATACCATTGCAGATCTGCTCTCTGGATGCCGGAGTCCCTGGAGGCTCATCGGTGTCAATGCCGTCGTGCTGCTTGGGGTGAGGCTTCCAGGGCCACTCACATGGGCACTTCTCGCAGCCCAGCCGCCCTGAAGACTCTTGATTCCCACCTGTGGCAGGGCCGTCTTTCGGCCGCTCTTGATTCCCACCTGTGGGAGTGCCGTCTTTCCGCCGCTCTTGATTCGCACCTGTGGCAGGGCCATCTTTCGGCCGCTCTTGATTCCCACCTGTGTCAGTACTGTCTTTCCGCAGCTCTTGATTCCGAGACCCATCCGTGGAGGAGCTTGATGATGATGCAGACCTTTTGTGCCCATTTGTGGAAGTACCGCCACCATTCCCGGACTGTGGCGACCCTGGAGGCCCTGGAGACCCATCTGTGGAAGAGCCGCCATTCTGCAGGTTTTCCGTTGGATTTGAGGGAGGAGTGAATAAATCTGCACATATAATGTCAAACACCAGCTGCTTGACCAAGTCTGGAATCTCAAGGCCTCTAGAGTGGTCTTCTGATTCAATCTCCAGTCTAGATATGCTGTATAGGCTGTGCCTGTTTCCTGCGGTGCACTGCTCCAACAAGTTGCGCCGCCGGAAGGTGCCCGCCCACCTTCTGTAGCTTTTGGGCTCCTTGGGACATGCACATGTCCACAACCACAAGGAGAGCCTCGAGAGAAAGAGAGACACGCCACTGTAACGGAGCTTCTCCCATACTCCCTGGCACCATAATGCACGCCTCAACCAACTGCATGGCATACGTTTGAAGTATGAATGTGTCCATGCTGATGCTAGGGCTCCGAACAGCCATCTCAAGTCGAGGAAGAGGGTCGTCCACAGCAATATGTAACTGACAACTTTATCTATTGGCTCCATGTCCTTTTTGCAGTGGAGGAAAAACAGCACTAGCGCAGTGGCGGTGAGGGGCGGTGAGGCCACACGGATGGCATAGCCATGCCAGGTGTGGACTACGGATGCCTTGGTGTAGAGGATGTCATACATAAGGGAGAGTTCCATCTCCACCACCTTGCACATACTCTCCCATCTATCAGTGAACATGCTTCTGACGGCGTCATGATCCATCTTTTTACCATCATTATCATCCATTTTTGCCTTATAATCACAGAAGGCTCCCTTGCAGAACTCGAACAGGTCGTGAGCAACCAGCAGGGCTTCCTCATCTTCTAGTTCGGATGGCTTCCCTTGATCTCTATAATCATCAAGTTTGACTCTCTGCTTATTGGATAACCCTCTCTTCCGGATGCGGCCCAAGTTGCTTTGCCATAGTGCCAGCATACTCTCAAGATGCTTCAACATGCCCAGGGCTAACATGACGCCAGACGCCCGGCGCAAAAACCAGCCGGCAGTACATTCAGTAAGTACATACCTACACACAATCAAGCAGGATCCCACAGATAAGGGGATCTCTATCACGATCAGGCGCACCCAGAGCTTAGTGTCCTCTGTTGCGTAGGCACTGATGTTGTCCGGCCGAGCATGGTGCATCAGGAGGAATGGCACCCAGAATGCGATGGTTATCTTGTCGTGCGGTGAGGTTTCAAGGTACAGGTTGCCGATGACATATGCCGGGCCCCAGTCAGTCAGCTGGTACGCCACCCACACTAACACTCTCTTCCAGCCTTTGTCTTCACGACGGCGGCTGTCGGAGAAGATGGCGAGGATGAGATACATGCCTAAGCTGACAAGCGGCACTATCCGGAACACAAAGAAATTCGACCGCTTCACTAAAGCTTCCACCCATGCTATAGCCATTTCGCTACCTCCTGCATACACTGCAATCAAGATAAGTTTGTTACACTGACATCACGTATGCAAGCATGCATCTGGTATGCGTTGCATCTCATGCTAGAGAGAGGTTAATGAGGAGCAAAAAGCAGGATAAAATGCGACATACCGGCATGCAGCAGCTAGCTAGGCAGATTGATGCTTCCACCTTCTAGAGCAGGCTTAAGGCAAGAGTTGCTCCTGAGTATTGAGTCTAGAGATAGGACTGGCATATGGGCAGTTCTAAGTTGATCCAGTAATAGCTTGCCCTGCAGAGAGTTACCTAACTAGGTTTGGTGCGTTTTAGCATTTGATTCATTAAACAATAGCTACTATGCATCAAGATTCCTCTGAAGTCCTAAGAAAATACAAGGTTGTCAGGGACAGTTTTCTTTGGCTGGGGTTGTTGTCGATCTGAATTAAGGACGCAGTGTTTGACAGATCTAGTGCAAAATTTGTCCTTTTTCGATAAAGGGTGAATTTTATTGGCTCAAAATGAAGCATCAAGAGGATCAAACACTACGAGCACACACCCAGCTTCTGCAGAACTAAGGTGCACACAGCCAACACCAACACACACATCCTAAAAAAGCCAGTAGCTAACAGAGTCATATAAGATCAAAGCTATGTGTAGGTGAGGAAAAAGAAAAAAATGTTAATGAGATCAGATCCACAATCGGCAAACTATAGGGATCAGATCCACGATTGGCAAACTATAGCAATGGCCGCATCTGCACCAACCACCAACCATTTCATGACACCACACACACGATGAACTTCTTCAATAGCAATGCCTTCAGGAAGGGAGCAACACTCAAACCCGCCATCTCCGGATCCAACCAACAATGCTAGAATCTAGGTTTCCACCCTGAAGAGTCAGTACGAGCATGCCGAGCAATGCCTTCAACAAGGTAACGACGAAAAAACGTTGCCATTGCTAGGAATAACCAATTTGGGTCAAGACCTAGGCTTTCGCCCAGAGCTCGAGACCGGATGCATGTGGCACCATCGAAGTCACACTGTGTTGTCGTAACCATTTTTCCACGATCCTACATGCGATGAGTGACCTCCGCCGCTGCACAACCATCCCTCTGCATCAAGCCTTCGTCCGTAGTTTGCATCTCACCTTAGTAGTCCACCATTTGATCTGGAGGGATGAACCATCTCGAAGACCTTTTGGTGACCACCGCCCTCGTGGAGCCGCAGGAGGTCAGCACAGTCTGGAGCTACCACCATCTTCGCCGACCAAATCTGGATCACCTCCGTTCAGATCTGAATCAGGGCAACCACGTCGGGTTAACCATGGACCCAAGGCTGTTGGCCGTCCGGCAACATCCGACCGCCGTGCTGACCTCGCTGCTGCCCTACGGCCACCTTGGAACGAACAGAGAAGGCACCGCCATAGAAGAGTAGCCACCCCGTGCAACCAATGGAGCCAGCCACCGCATCTCAGGTTGCCGTCGTCCGCTCCATGCGCTAGGATGCCAGCCACCGCATGGCAAGCCGCAGTCGTTCGCTCCATGCACAGCCCCGAGTGCCGTCGCCAGATGCAGATCATCCGCCGCCACCCCGCACAAGAACTCGCACCACCAGGATCTCGCGCCCCCAGATCAAAGAAGCCACGAGGAAGCGCCCGCCGCCACCGTCGGCCGCACGGGCTTCGCCCGACAGTGTCCTCCTGCGGCGGTGCGGCTATGGACGGGACCGTTGTGAGCTGAGCGGGTTGGGCGGCCCGCCCTTGTGTCGCGGAGTGCAAAATTTGTCCTACTTAGGCTCTTTTGGTTCCTACGACAGCTGACAAATATTGTTCTTGATTCCACTTCCTAGTCACCATACCAGCAGCCACAAACAAAAACTATTCCCTCCATTCCTAAATATAAGTCTTTTTAGAGATTTCAATATGGACTACACGGATATATATATATATATATATATATATATATATATATATATATATATATATATATATATATATATATATATATATATACATACGTAGTTTAGAGTGTAGATTCACACATTTTGCTCTGTATGTAGTTCATATTGAAATCTTTAAAAAGACTTATATTTAGGAACGAAGGGAGTAATGACTGAGCCAACCAAGAACCACCGAGGAAACTGGCACATCACATGCTTACACACGCACTGAAGCTAAGATGATAAGTATATCTAGAGTGCATTAGCTATGGTTCTTATCAAGCTAAAATAAAAGAAGAAAATTGCTTATTTACACCTCACAAATATTTGGCTTGCTGATCAGCTCTGAGTAGGTAGAAGGCATTTTTGTCGTCAGTGGTAAATAAGCAAAAACAAATGTAGTGGCAAATAAGAAAGATAATGTACTTCTTTCTTTTATAAAAAGAAAATGTAGTCTTAGGGCCTGTTCAGAGACTCTCCACTCCCCAAGTCCACTCTGGGAGTTGGTGGATCTGTAGCTAAAAATGACGGAGCAGGGAAAAATGAGCTCCACCGGTTCTGAGATTTCAGGGAGCCGGAGGATGCCGAACACCTCCCTAGTCTCCTACTCATGGAGTCATGGTCCTCGTGCCGCATGGTGATATTGAGAGAGCTCACCATATCAGTGAAGTGGCCGTTGAGTATGTGCAAATAAGACAGGAGTTGCTCCTGAGTCTTGTCTCCAGACTCCAGAGTCCAGAGATAGGACTGGCATATGGGCAGTTCTAAGTCGATCCACTAATAGCTTGCCTGCAGAGAGTTACTTAATTAACCAGGTTCGGTGCGTTTTAGTATTTGATCCATTACACAATAGCTATTATGCATCAAGATTCGTCTGTAGTCCTAAGAAAACACAAGGTTGTCAGGGACGGTTTTCTTTGGCTGGGGTTGTTGTCGATCTGAATTGAGGATGTCAGTGATTGGCAGATCCAGTCTGCAAACTTTGTCCTACTTACTGGACAGCTGAACAACATTGTTCTTAGTTCCACTTCCTAGTGTACACACTAGCAGCCAGAAACAAAAACTAATGACTGTGGTAACCAAGAATCGCCGAGGAAACCGGCAGAGTCACATGCTTACACATGCACTGAACTGAAGCTAAGATGATAAGTACTGTATATCTTCCTGCCTATCTAGTCTAGTACTAGAAGGGATTAGATACGATTTTTCTTATCAAGCTGGAACAAAAGAGAAAATTGCTTATTTCTGCCTCACAAACGTTCTTGGTAATCCTACTCAGGCATTTATTTTTGGTGTCAGATAAGAAAATAATGTACTCTACTCCGGCTACTAACCGTCCTCGTGCGAGGAAACAGAGAGACTGAGAGAGCGCTCACCGAAATCAGTGGAGTGGAGCTTGGGCATCTGCAGGAACTCGGCATACTCCTGCTCCTGGCCATGCCGGAGACCGCGGCACACGAAATCTTGAACAATCGGAGAAGGGCGCAAAATTCACGGCCATACCGCTGCCTTGCGGTCGTCCTCGCGGCCACCGGCCAGCCGCTTCAGGTCAGGACCGAGCGCGGAAGGGCGCCGCCGCCTCGATTGCCTCCTCGGTAGTCGGCTCGGCGCAAGCGGGAGAGGGTGATGTCCTCCTTGGCCTCCCATACAGGATTCGGAACCTCGAGGTTCGGCCAGGAGTGGCGGCGGACGGGCCGACGGGAGGGGCGCCGCCATCGCTGGTCGCCTGGTCCGGTGCCGCCGTACAGGGGAGCTGGGCGAGATTTTTTTTTTTTTTTTAGGATCCGGAGGCGGGCGCGACTATGAGTTGCTTATACCGAGACCGAAGCGGACGATAATCGGCCGGCCCGCTGGAGATCCACAACCTCAAAACATATAGTATATGAAACAATGTTAAACGTGTATATTTTTTTATGATGTATATAAAAAATGTAGAAATCAAAATATATATTTGAAAAAGTTTGTGCAGTGTTAAAAAAATGTTCTTGCAACTTTTGAAAAATGGTGATAGCATTTAAAAAATTATTTCAACACGTAATTGAAAAAATGTTTAATACTCCCCCCGTTAAGAAATATATGAGCATTTAGATCACTAAATAGTGATGTAAATGCTCTTATATTCCTTTACAGAGGCAGTACATATGAGAACAACAATGTTAAAAACACATGTTTAAAAAATGTTAATCATGTATTTGAAAAATGTTAAACATGTATAAAATAAATGTTTCAGCTGTATACAAAAAATGTACAATGTGTCTGGAACAAAGTAGACATCAAAACATGTATTTAAAAAATGTTAGTTATTGTATTTACAAATTTTAACCATGTATTTTAAAATTTTTAAACGTGTATATTTATTTTCTTGATGTATAAAAAATGTAGATCTCAAAACATGCACATTTAAAATAATGTATTTAAAAAATTGTTAAACTCATAGAACATCTTTTTCCCCCAACAATTCTAATTTATACAAGCTTTTGGATAAATATATATATCAACAGTGTTCGCTCGTTTAAGCGCGAGCGTTGCGCCTAGTTATCGGCTAATGGTAGATGGAGACATGGTGGAAATGGGGAGGATTGCTAAATACATGCATCTGCCTAGGACAGTTACTTCTATGCCTCGAACATGTCGTTGTATATTTCGCAAAAGAAAAAGAACATGTCCTTGAATATTGCAAAAAATGGTCGGTTTCATCTGAAGTAGTAGCCCAGAGTTGTTTGACCGATACCATAAATATCAACTGAATATTTTTTTTCTCTCTTCGAAAAGGAGGTCAAAACCCCCGGCATATCAACAGAATACTGCAGAGAAGTGTTCACTGAAAATCGGAAAACAAGATCCATTTCATGGTTTACATCGCATACATCAAACAACTTGAGGTCAAGCCTTAAATAAATAAATTAAAGACCAAAGAATATTACGTGAGGCATAAGCTCATAGATTTTATATCCATAGGCAAATGATACAACATATATTATTATATCTCAATCATGGAAGTACATCAAGCAGGCAGCAACATGGCATCCACCATGATATCTTTTATTGTAGCAACAAAAGAAAATACACACAAGCACATAAACAAACTGACACACGGGTTTGGATACTCTCAATGGGATCCATTTTTATTGAACACGAAGGCGAGGCATAACTTTCAGACCATGCTTATCCATTATTAGTCATCAAGATCAAGGGATGCTAGGAGAGCATCCCCCTTACATAAACTATCACAAGCATCACCGCAGAGTTTCATCTCTTCACTTTTGGTAGCTGGTGCCAAAAAAGCATAGTATGAGTCAATTACTAACTTTTCAATTAGTTTGCACATACAAATGAAATATAAATATATTCAGATGGATTTCTTTACCTATGTCGACCATGACCTTGTTGTCACACACGGAAGACCTACATTCTAAGCTGCAATTCTCAATGGTGTTTAGTTCATCTGCCAAAACGAAATAAATCTGTATTAGCTATTTCACAACTACTTTTTGGGATCATGGAGACATTATTCATGTAAATTATGATCATACAAATATCATCTAAACAAATTAAATAGTAGTTTATATTATGTTAGTAGGTAAACTTGGGAAAATTTTAATTTGACCGTACTCTTTTAGGATCATGTCTACTTCAAAAAGAAGATAAATATATACTTTCTTCGTCTGAACGTACAGATAGCAGTATATACTCTGTCTCATATTAATTCTCGCTCAAACTAATGTATCTAGACATATTTTAGTGCTAGATAGATCCGATTGAACGGTAATTAGTATATGAAACGGAGGGAGTATAAATTAGAAGTAGTAGTGAGTTGTGTGTCTTTACCGGAGCTGCGTACAAAGGCCAAGTCAGCGGGGAGGTGACAGCCACAGAAGTTTGCGCACTGAAACACTGTACTAGGACCCAGAAGGCAAGAATGGTAGCAGGCCACTTTGAAGATGCTCCCGCCGCAATCCACGCCCTCTACTTGCACCTGCTCCAGCGCCAGCCCCAGCACGAGTAGACACACGATCGCACTCTCCAGGCCCCTCTTGCTTCCTCCCATGGCTGCCGGGCTCCCCTGCAGAAGGCACAGTAATAATGGGGGCTCTGGTTCAAGGGCTTCTGAGACTAGATTTGGATGGCTACTGGTATCGATTTTTATACTAGGAGATGATGGTCGCGGGAGTGTGTACATGAGTACTGGTTGTTGCACGTGAAAACAAAGCAGATCGGGGCCATAGTTTCTTCTCCTACACGGGATAAAAAGTTGGATAGACGGCGCGCGCGGACAAAGTTGTGACCTGGGCGCAGCTATCCAGTAGGGATGTTACGTGCACGCCGGCGCGTTACATTTCTAGTACACCATCCGTTTCTAAATATAAGCCTTTTTAAAGATTCCAACATTCCAACATGAACTACATACAGAACAAAATAAGTGAATCTATACTTTAAAATACGTCCATATATAGTCCGTATTGAAATCTCTAAAAAGATCAGGCTGCATTTGCAACTCAGTATTTTCAAAGTTTTCCAAGGATAACATGATTTTGGAAGAAAAAAATTGATTTTAAATATGTTGGATTATAGATGGGCTTATGCCCATATAAGACAATAATCCCTGGTTAATCTCTAAGGTCCATTTAGATGCATGGCAAGTGGTGGTAAGTTTAGTACCATACTGCTAGAATAGTGAGAGTGAGACCCCTTTACGAGGGATGCTCTATCACATGCCATTGGGAGCTTGAGAAGAGAAGTTGTACACGCGCGGTCCCCCTCCTCCTTCACACGCCTCCCCTCGTCACGACGTGTGCGCGCCACGGGTTGCGGGAACGAGCTGAAGCTTATTTTTGCCAGTAAAAATGATTAATTAATCTCGGATTAATTGAACGAGTCGCCAAGTAATGCCATTGTCCAAGACGTTGGACCGTGGGCTGCTCGTGGACTCGATTATGGGCCAGGAACAAACAGAAAAAGAATTGACTCAAATAAAAGAAGCATTACAAATTAGTAGAATCTATGAAAAGAAAGATTTGGAACGTGAAAATGCTTCGGCTGAAAAAGCCGAATTAAGTAGTATATATTCTAAATCCATCAAATCCAAAGAGGCAAGCACTATTGAGAAAGGGCATGGAAAACATAACAAAGCAGTCATGCTTGATTTTTTTTGAAGTTAATGGAACCTACTTCCTTCCCTATAAGTTTCGTGCCATAGAAGTTGACGAGCTTCAAGGACAAGAATAAGTAGCCAAGCAAAGTTCGATTGACAAAGATCTTCAAAGTAATTATGCAAAGAATCAAGAAAAAATTGAAGACAAGGTGTTGGGGAGTCATCCAAAAGCGGAGCAAGATATTATTCAAGTCATGCAACCATTGTGCTCTCCCAACCTATTTGAAGAGGTGTCTAGCAAGTAATAACCTATATTAAGATTAGGTCATAACTTTGTTGTTGATGCATCTATTAGAAAAACTTGAGAGACCAATGAAGAAGGGTAATTTATTTGTTAGCAATAAGATTGTTACAAAGCATATCGGTCAACATGGTGTGCCATTTAGAGTGACCGATAGAAACTTATTATTGCAATCAAATTTGTCCCGGTTGGTTTATTTAAAAAATATATATATAAATGGATGGATTTGCTTGTTTCATACTTGGCTTACATTTGGTCTCAAATTAGACATGTATGTTCTAACTATTTTGGTTTCAAAAACATAAAGCCAAGTTTGAATTATGTTGAGAAACCCGATGCTAGTATAATTTCTTATTCAAGAAGTGTATAGAAAAATGTTTCTAGTGTATAGGTAAAATATACAACATGTATGGAAAAAAGTAAACATCAAAACATATATATGAAAAAATGTTAAACGTGTATATTTTTATGATGTATATAAAAATATAGATGGTGTATGAAAAATGTAGACATCAAAATATATATTTTAAAAAAGTTTGTGCAGTGTTAAAAAATGTTTGTGCAACTTTTAAAAATGGTGATAGCATTTGAAAAAATGTTTCAACACATAATTGAAAAATGTTTAATACATACGCGAACAAAAATTTTCAAAAACACATGTTTGAACAAATGTTAATCATGTATTTGAGAAATGTTAAACATATATAAAATAAATGTTTCAGCTGTATACAAAAAATGCACAATGTGTCTGGCAGAAAGTAGATATCAAAACATGTATTTGAAAGAATGTTAATCATGTATTTTAAAAAGATAAACTTGTGTAATTTATTCTCTTGATGTATACAAAAATATACTCCCTCTGTTCCTAAATATTTGTCTTTCTAGAGATTTCAACAAGTGACTACGTACAGAGCAAAATGAATGAATCTACACTCTAAAATATGTCTATATACATCCGTATGTAGTAGTCCATTTGAAATCTCTAAAAAGACAAATATTTAGGAATGGAGGGAGTAGATAGCAAAACTTGTACATTTAAAATAATGTCAATCATGTATTTAAAAAATTGTTAAACTCATAGAACATCTTTTTCCCCCAACAATTCTAATTTATACAAGCTTTTGGATAAATATATATATCAAAAGTGTTCGCCCGTTTAAGCGCAAGCGACTAGTTATCGGCTAATGGTAGATGGAGACATGGTGAAAATACGGAGGACTGCTAGACACATGCATCTGACTAGGGACTAGGGCAGTTACTTCTACGTGTTGAACATGTCCTTGAATATTACAGAGAATGGGTGGTTTCATCTGAAGTACTCCCTCCGTTCGAAATTACTTGTCGCAGAAATGGTGTATCTAGATGTATTTTAGTTCTAGATATATCCATTTTCGAGACAAGTAATTCCGAACGGAGGGAGTAGTAGCCTGGACTTGTTTGATCGATGCCATAAACATCATCTAAATATTTTCCTCTTCGAAAAGGAGGTAACCCTCGGCATATCAACAGAATACTGCAGAGAAGTGTCCACTGAAAATGCGGAAAACAAGATCCATTTCATGGTTTACATCACAGACATCAAACGACTTGAGGTCAATCCTAAAACAAATAAATCAAAGTCCAAAGAATATTACGTGAGGCATGTGCTCATAGAGTTTATATCCATAGGAAAACGATACAACATATATTATTATATCTCAATCATGGCAGTACATCAAGCAGGCATCAACATGACATCCACCATGATATCTTTTATTGGAGCAACGAAAGAAAATACACACAAGCACATAAACAAACTGACACACACTGGTTTGGATACTCTCAATGGGATCCTGTTTTATTGAACACGGTGGTGAGACATAACTTTGGCCTGTGAAATCTCAGACCAAGCATATGCATTATTAGTCATCAAGGGATGCCAAGCGAGTATCCCCCTTGCAGAAACTGTCACAGGCATCACCGCAGCGTTTCACATAGAGTTTCATCTCTTCAGTGTTGTCAGCTGGTGCCAAAATAGGATAGTATACGTCAAGAACTAACTTTTCAATTAGTTTGCATGCACAAATGAAACATAAATATACTCAGATGGATTCTATTTACCTGTGCTGATCACGTTGTCACACACAGAAGACCTACATCCCAAGCTGCAATACTCAATGGCGTTTGGTTCATCTGCCAAAACGAAATAGACCCGGCATAAACAATTCCTCTGTTACAATATGTCGACGTTTTGGGCATTGGCATGGCCTCTATCATTCATTCTGCATTAGCTATTTTCACAACTATTTTTTGGTCGAAACTTTTTAGTATTATGGAAACATTGTTCATGTCAAATCTGATCATACAAATATCAGCTAACAAATTCAGAACAGTTTATTACAGTATATTAATAGGTAAACTCCATGCATGGTATGTGGCCGGCTAATCGATGAGTTATGCATGACGTACTGTGCATGTATCGTGTCCGCAGGTTCCACTGGATTCTGCTAGTAATTAAAGTTAACACCTCAGAATGTCTCGTCCACGACTCTCTGAATATGGATCCAAAGCTTTGGGGCGACATGAGAAGAATGCTGCAGAAGTAATTATTTTCATTCATTTGCGCTCTATATCGATCGGCCTATTTCGTTCATTTCCTAATATCAAGTAACTAATAACTCTCTTGTTCATTTAATTTTCTTTGCCTCGTAGGGTTTGGAGACGGTTCGTAGATACAAAGGTCGGTGAATTCAAAAAAGAGCTAGAATTCAAAAGGTTAAAGCCTAAGAATGTTTGGGATATTCAGCCACCGGAGACCAATCTATGTGGATACTATGTACGTGAGATGATCCGAGATACACCTCTGCGGGTTCCGAGTGATACCAATGCTCAGAGGAATAACCTCCGGTGGATGCTTAGTCCAGAAGCTCGCTTCCGACCACTTCAAGAGGAACTAGCTGGATGGTTCAGCAGGGAAGTCCTCCATCCTAAAGGAGAACACTATTACGAGGACGTAGAACTTTATATGGATTAAATCATGTATGGAAACTTGTTCAAAATTGTATATGGTCATCCGATGATATTGAATATATATTGTATATTCCTCTTGAATTCTTTTGGTTCTAATTTCAAATTTATTTGAAATTGTACATTCATATGCATGTATGTAGTACCGTAGAATATATGAAACTCCTTCAAAATTAAAATAAAGCACAAAAGAAATAAAACAATACAAATTAAACAGAAAACAGGTTTAGGGGGGCTAAAACCCTAAACTGCGGCGGCCTTTAGTCGCGGTTGGCGAAGAACCGCGACTAAAGGTCCTCCGCCTGACGGTCACTGGCGCCCACGTGGGCGGGCCGTTAGTCGCGGTTCTTAAGCAGCCGCGACTAAAGGTGGGGGGCTTTAGTCGCGCTTATTTGGTCGCGGTTGCGCAGCCGCGACTAATGGCAGTTGCAAACCGCGACCAAAGGCCTTTTTTCCACCAGTGCCCACTCCCCAGAACCCTCTTGCTTTCTCCCATGGCTTTGGTTCAAGGGCTCCTGAGACTAGATTTGGATGGCTACTAGTATTGATTTTTATACTAGATGAGTACTGGTTGTTGCACGTGAAACCAAAGCACACTGGGGCATAGTTTCTTCTCCCACACGGGATAAAAAGTTGGATCGACGGCGCGCGCAGACAAAGTTGTGACCTGGGCGCAGCTATCCAGTAGGGATGTTACGTGCACGCTGGCGCGTTTTTTTACTACATTTCCAGTACTTCCTCCATTTCTAAATATAAGCCTTTTTAGATATTCCAACATAAACTACATGCGAAGCAAAATATGTGAGTCCATACTATAAAATATGTCCATATACATTTATATATAATCCGTATTGAAATCTCTAAAAAGATCAGGCTGCATTTGGCAGCTCAGTATTTTCGAAGTTTTCCAAGGATAACATGGTTTTGAAAAAAAAACATTGGTTTCAAATATGTTGGATTATAGATGGGCCTATGCTTATATAAGACAATAATCCCTGGTTAATCTCTAAGGTCCATTTAGATGCATGGCAAGTGGTGGTAAGTTTAGTACCATACTGCTAGAATAGTGAGAGTGAGACCCCTTTATGAGGGATGCTCCATCACATGCCATTGGGAGCTTGAGAAGAGGAGTTGTACACGCGCGCTCCTTCTCCTCTGCACACCTTGCCTCGTCACGACGTGTGCGCGCCACAGGTTGCGGGAACGAGCCGAAGCTTATTTTTGCCAGTAAAAATGGTTAATTAATCTCGGATTAATTGAACGAGTCGCCAAGTAGTGCCACTGTCCGAGACGTTGGAACGTGGGCTGCTCGCGGACCCGATTATGGGCCAGGAACAAATAGAAAAAGAATTGACTCAAATAAAAGAAGCATTGCAAATTAGTAGAATCAACGAAAAGAAAGATTTGGAACATGAAAATGCTTCGGCTGAAAAAGCCGAATTAAGTAGTATATATTCTAAACCCATCAAATCCAAAGAGGCATGCATTATTGAGAAAGGGCATGGAAAACATAACAAAACAGTCATGCTTGATTTTTCTGAAGTTAATGGAACCTACTTCCTGCCCTATAAGTTTCGTGCCATAGAAGTTGGCGAGCTTCAAGGACAAGAACAAGTAGCCAAAAAAAATTGGTTGACAAAGATCTTTAAAGTAATTATGCAAAGAATCAAGAAAAAGATGAAGACAAGGTGTTGGGGAGTTATCCAAAAGCGGAGCAAGATATTATTCAAGTCATGCAACCATTGTGCTCTCCCAACCTATTTGACGATGTGTCTAGCAAGTAATGACCTATATTAAGATTTGGTCATAACTTTGTTGTTGATGCATCTATTAGAAAAACTTGAGAGACCAATGAAGAAGGATAAATTATTTGTTAGCAATAAGATTGTCACAAAGCATATCGGTCAACGTGGTGTGCCATTTAGAGTGACCGATAGTGACTTATTATTGCAATTAAAGTTGTCCCGGTTGGTTTATTTAAAATATATATATAAATGGATGGATTTGCTTGTTTCATACTTGGCTTACATTTGATCTCAAATTAAACATGTATGTTCTAACTATTTTGGTTTCAAAAACATAAATCCAAGTTTGAATTATGTTGAGAAACCCGATGCTAGTATAATTTCTTATTCAAGAAGTGTATAGAAAAATGTTTCTAGTGTATAGGTAAAATATACAACATGTATGGAAAAAAGTAAACATCAAAACATATATATGAAAAAAATGTCAAACGTATATATTTTTTATGATGTATATAAAAATATAGATGGTGTACGAAAAATGTAGACATCAAAATATATATTTTGAAAAAGTTTGTGCCGTGTTAAAAAATGTTTGTGCAACTTTTAAAAAATGGTGATAGCATTTGAAAAAAAAATGTTTCAACACATAATTGAAAAATGTTTAATACATACGCGAACAAAATTTTTCAAAAACACATGTTTGAACAAACGTTAATCATGTATTTGAGAAATGTTAAACATATATAAAATAAATGTTTCAGCTGTATACAAAAAATGCACAATGTGTCTGGCAGAAAGTAGATATCAAAACATGTATTTGAAAAAAATGTTAATCATGTATTTTAAAAAATAAACTTGTGTAATTTATTCTCTTGATGTATACAAAAATATACTCCCTCCGTTCCTAAATATTTGTCTTTCTAGAGATTTCAACAAGTGACTACATACAGAGCAAAATGAATGAATCTACACTCTAAAATATGTCTATATACATCCGTATGTGGTAGTCCATTTGAAATCTCTAAAAAGACAAATATTTAGGAATGGAGGGAGTAGATATCAAAACTTGTACATTTAAAATAATGTCAATCATGTATTTAAAAAATTGTTAAACTCATAGAACATCTTTTTCCCCCAACAATTCTAATTTTTACAAGCTTTTGGATAAATATATATATATATCAAAAGTGTTCGCCCGTTTAAGCGCAAGCGACTAGTTATCGGCTAATGGTAGATGGAGACATGGTGAAAATACGGAGGACTGCTAGACACATGCATCTGACTAGGGACTAGGGCAGTTACTTCTATGTGTTGAACATGTCCTTGAATATTGCAGAGAATGGGTGGTTTCATCTGAAGTAGTAGCCTGGACTTGTTTGATCGATGCCATAAATATCAACTAAATATTTTTGTTCTTTGAGAAGGAGGTCAAAACCCTCGGCATATCAATGGAATACTGCAGAGAAGTATTCAGTGAAAATGCGGAAAAGAAGATCCATTTCGTGGTTTACATCACAGACATCAAACAACTTGAGGTCGCCTAAAATAAATAAATCAAAGACCAAAGAATATTACGTGAGGCATATGCTCATAGAGTTTATATCCATAGGGAAACGATACAACATATATTATTATATCTCAATCATGGCAGTACATCAAGCAGGCATCAACATGACATCCACCATGATATCTTTTATTGGAGCAACGAAAGAAAATACACGCAAGCACATAAACAAACTGACACACTGGTTTGGGTACTTTCAATGGGATCCTGTTTTATTGAACACGAAGGCGAGACATAACTTTGGCCTGTGAAATCTCAAACCAAGCATATGCATTATTAGTCATCAAGGGATGCCAAGAGAGTATCCCCCTTACAGAAACTGTCACAGGCATCACCGCAGCGTTTCACATAGAGTTTCATCTCTTCAGTGTTGTCAGCTGGTGCCAAAATAGGATAGTATACGTCAAGAACTAACTTTTCAATTAGTTTGCATGCACAAATGAAACATAAATATACTCAGATGGATTCTATTTACCTGTGCTGATCACGTTGTCACACACAGAAGACCTACATCCCAAGCTGCAATACTCAATGGCGTTTGGTTCATCTGCCAAAACGAAATAGACCCGGCATAAACAATTCCTCTGTTACAATATGTCGACGTTTTGGGTATTGGCATGGCCTCTATCATTCATTCTGCATTAGCTATTTTCACAACTATTTTTTGGTCGAAACTTTTTAGTATTATGGAAACATTGTTCATGTCAAATCTGATCATACAAATATCAGCTAACAAATTCAGAACAGTTTATTACAGTATATTAATAGGTAAACTTGGAATTATGTTAATTTGACATACACTTTTTTTGGACCACATCTACTTTGAAAATGAGATGGTATATAAATTAGAAGTAGCGAGTTGTGTGTCTTTACCGGAGCTGCGTAGAGAGGCCAAGCCCGCGGGGAGTCGACAAGCACAGAAGTCTGCGCACTGGAACACTGTACTAGGACCGAGAAGGCAAGAATTGAAGCAGGCCACTTTGAAGGGGTTCGCGCCGCAGTCCACGCCCTCTACTTGCACCTGCTCCAGGACCAGCCCCAGCACGAGTAGGCACACGATCGCACTCTCCACACCCTTTTTGCCTCCTCCCATGGCTATGGCTGCCGGGCTCTCTTTCAGAAGGCACGAGTACTAATGGGGGCTTTGGTTCAAGGACTGCTGATACTGGAGTTGGATGGCTCCTAGTATCGGATTTTATACTCGGAGATGATGGTCGTGGGAGTGTCTAGATGATAGGTTGTTGCACGTGAAACCAAAGCACACCGGGGCCATAGTTTCTTCTCCCACACGGGGCAAAAAGTTGGATCGATGGCGCGCGGACAAAGTTGGCCGGAGCCGACGACAACGACGGTGACAATGCTGTGACCTGCGCGAAGCTATCCAGTAGGATGTTACGTGCAAGCCGAGTTTTTTTTACTACATTTCTATAAACACACACACGCACACGCACACGCACACGCACACGCACACGCACACGCACACGCACACGCACACGCACACGCACACGCACACGCACACGCACACGCACACACACACACACACACACACACACACACACACACACACACACACACACACACACACACACACACACACACACACACACACACACACACGATGAAATACGTTTTTGACGTGAGCTACACACACAGAATAAAGTAATGTATTTTCTAGCACAAGCACATTTTGTTTAGATTTTTTTGAAACTTTAAAATCAGATTTCACTCTAGCAGGTCCTATTTTGTCCCAGCATGCAACTATTGGGCTGGGTTTGGACAAAATACATTTTTTGTCAAAATGACATGCGTGCCTGGGAATAGAGGGGGAGTGCCGTGTTATATGCCGCCGAAATACCTTTTTTTTGTTGGGAACTATACGTGCATGCCAGAGAAACAGCTCTTTGCTGTAAACATGTGCATGCCTTTGAGGTTTGAGCTGGCGATGTATATCAAACAACGTGTGCCCAATGTCACGTTGGTTTTTCATGTGCAAGATTTGTAGATTGGTGATCACGCTTGCCGCGAAGTTTTCCGTGTGCAGATACGTGGCTTTATATGACAACTGAACTAGTGCTTTGTTTTCTCCCTAAACTACTTCTATCTTTAAGAGAAAAATACACTTCCCGTCCCTGATCCCTTGGCAAAGTCTAGATTTAGTTCTTCAACTTTAAAACCACACGAGTTGTTATTCGCAAAAAAAAAAAAAAACACGAGTTGTATTCTAAACTTATAAAACCGGTAACACTATCTTTTATGGAGAACAATCCACGTCCACTAAATGCACCAAATTACTTCCATTTTTTACAAGCAAGGCAGGCGATTTTATTAAGAGAGAACTTTAATACACAGTTGACCGGTTTAAAAGAAAAACAAGACTGAAAACCAACATGAACCGACACGTGACACCAACACAAACATGCCAACACCACCTAACATGACCACAATCGAGAGCGATAGTAAGCAAGATTTTCAAAGACGACTTCAAGAAGGAAAAACAATGCCCGAGGACGCAGCCGTCACCGGCATCCACCCCCATCAATCAATAAGCTTTTGCACATACCCGCACATGACCGCCCCACCAAACATTGGGATAGATTAATCCTAGCCATTAGCCTCCGATGCCACTCCTCTCTGACCAGCCATGGCAGTGTGAAGAAGTACTTTCTTCGACAATATCTCCAAGAGGAGGACGCCCATGGGTGCCAACATCACTAGCAACGACCCCCGACGAAGAACAAGGCTTTTGCCCAGAGTCTTATGCTTCGCCACTTCTGATCCATTGTAGGGGCCAGGCCCCTGCGAACATCAACAACGAGGAACCAAACCAAAAGGAAAAAAGAAACGCCGCGGCCTCCACAACACCATGAAGGGCTACCTTCATAGGTGTCGGCACCACCACCACCACCATTACTGCGAGGACTCTTGAAGCCGCGATGCAGCAACCGCCTCGCATTCGCGCCGTCGACGGAGGCTAACCTCACCGCCAACTAACACTCTAGCCTGCTGCTCGTGCAGCCGCCACCAAAGCACGCCAACGACGTCCACCAACAACACCACTGTGCTACCACTGGCCACGCGCCGCACTGCCACACTCATCGCCGCGTCTGCGCCGTACCATAGAGGAAAAAGTGCAGCCGTGGAGTCACCGACCCCAAGAGGTCACCTCCAAAGACGGAGCAGCAGATCGGGCCGCCCAGATTTGAGCCCTTCAAGGTACGCGCACGGCGTCACGTGGTGGGGTGGGGAACTGGGGATGGTCTCGTCGCCGTCGTCGACGGATCCATCCTCTCCCATGTGACCGGGGCCTGGGCGTGGGTGGGGCTCGGCCGATCCATGCACCGTCGTCGTCATCGACCAGCCGGGGGAACGGCTGCAGGTTGCTCTCGTACGTACCATGCGACCGGAATCAATGGTGCCCCATAAATGGGTGCTGTGGATCGCGCGGCCGGCCGCCGGGAGAGGCGAGGATCGGTCGAACGGCCACCACCTATGGGCGGCTATGGCTGGCTAGCTACTGGAATTGAAAGAGGCTGCAGCCGATCGAGCGCGCGGCATGCACCAGTAATACTGCGGTGTATACTTCTATTTTGGATTGTCACGAGAGAGAAAGGAGAAAAAGGAGTACAGATATCGGAGCTAGTAGACTTTCGGTCGAGTGACTCGTGTCTATACGATGCACACCTGTCTTCTTATTCATGCATGGCACACTGTTTGCTACAGTAGATACGGTTAACAAGTGGGATTTCGATTTGGGGCTGCAGTGTTTAGCAGCTGCCTTCGGACAAACTGCGAGAGTACGGGTTTCCTGAGGTCTACGGAGTAATCCTCTAGCGACCCAGGCTATTGCTCTAGGATAACCCTTGACTTAAACCTAAAACATCAATATCAACTATAGATGTGCATTCACAAAAAGCTTAGTTCGCATAGAAAAATAAAACACGAGTTCACACATAATTCAATTTTCTATATAAAAAAGAAGGCCACGTATAAATCACCAGGCCCAATGTTGAGTAAATCATGCTTCTCACCGGATCAACCATGTGCAGTGTACTGCAACCATTCACCACAATATACCTCGGTAGCTCTAACTCTTTTTTGTTTGTCTTGTCTCATGCACAATCAATATGCAATGGAAGCAAATTAGGATTAAAAGGTTGCATGAAAAGAATGGATTCTTAAAGAAAAGGAAAAAAATACTTCTCGACACTCTGTTCACTGGAGGAAAGACGAGGAACCCGTGCCGGCATTAAATCCTTTAGTGATTAAACCAAGGGCCCACATGGAAGCTTGTGTAGATTTCTACGTTTCCAATTTCCTTCTTGTTTACCAGTCACTAAGAAATAATTGCAGAGCCAACTACGATGATACTTGGTCTTTCCACTCTATTCACTGGAGGAAAGACAAGAAAGTCAATAATTCTTCAAAGAGATTTTCTCTGCTGAACACATGGATGATAACATACAAATTTAAATAGCTCCAAACCAATTTGAATGAGAAAGTTGGTATATGTACAAGTTGAGTTCATTTTATGGGTTACGATTTTCTATAGTTGATGAGCAAGAAACAAAGCATGGTTCTTAGGCACTATATGGTAGGAAGTGGATCGATCACGCTCATAAAGTACTTCTTTGTCAAGATCGATTAGAAGAGTGTGACTTGTTTTGCGCTGAGTTTTTTTTTCTCGGCTAGATGAAGGCGATATTAAGAAAAATATCTAGATGTATCATCCATATAACAGTTTTCAATTGTGATGGAATTATGCAAATGAAAAAACAAAGACCAATATAATAGGGTAGAATACAAAGAGAAAAAGCTAGACACCACCAAATTTGGAAATAAATAATGGAGTTATGCAAGTGAAAAAAATGGAGACCAATAGGGTAGGATGCAATGAGAAAAGCTACACACAAAAATTGTAATTATTTAAGTGGAGGAAAATAAATGAAGAAGGTAAAAGTACAAATGAAGGAAGAACATACACAATAAAGTAAAAGGAGGAAAACCAATGAACGAGAGTAACTAAAATCAAGACCTTTTCTTTCTCAACATATGTCACAAGCAACTACTCCATGACTTCATTTATTTAGAGTGATCTATGGCTCAGTTATATTGTGTATGTTACATTATACCCATAAGTGTTGGCGGCATGACCATATAGCAAGAAACATTGCTTCATTAAAGGACATACACTAATTCAGGTTGTTTCCTGATATTTCTAATGCCGCTATGAGATCATTACTACCATTTTCACCATTTTCAATAATGCTAGCAGTCTCTACAATTATCAGGGCCTCTTTGATTCACATGATATAAAAACATTGGAATAGGAAAACATAGGATTGCAATGCCATGCCCACTTGAGTCATAAAGCTTTCCGACTTGTTGCACTTCATCACAATAAAACAAAAGGATTCCAATCAACAGGTTTGAATGGTTGCTAAACTTTCAATGGAATGTTTTACAAACTAATCCTTAGGAGAAATTCATATGATTCAATTCTACGAATCGAACGACCATCATAAGGAAAAAAAATCCTAAAGAGGCAATCCTTCGTAACAGTGGCGTAGCCAGCCCAATATGCCAGCGTGGTCCATTAATAGAAATATTTACATAAGTTTAGTTATTTTCAAATAAATATATTTTTTACTACACTATATACAAGCTATGGGGAAATTTCAGGGTGGTCCATGGACCACCCTGGCCACCCCCTAGCTACGTCACTGCTTTGTAATCCTTATGAAAACCATTGAATCAAAGATGCCCTCGCTCTTAACCATATTCTCAATAGTTGTACTCTAGAAACTCCCCCCTAGTTCTTTGGTACATACTTCCGTAGACTATTTCAAAATCTCTACATAGTTTGTCAGATATTTAGTGATTCTATATAAATAAAATATGCAAGTGTGCAATGTGATAATATGCCTTCTCGCTTGCTGGTGATATATATATATATATATATATATATATATATATATATATATATATATATATATATATATATATATATATATATATATTGTGTTAACTTACTTTTTTACAAAATGAAATCACATCAACAATGTATAACACATTTGTAATGATATATGACGACTTGAAACACATGCACATTAGTGTACATGACGCTGCTTACATAATTAATCAAGCTAGCTATGCCCAAAAAAGTATTCAACATACCATATACAAAATGGTACCTTCAATATTAGTATATCATTAGTAAAATAGATTTTTGACTAGGCAAAAAAGTTTAGTATAAATTGTTAAACACAGGGTTTTGGAAACTGCACGACACCCATAACGGGGTGTGGCTATCTCATATATATAAGGAGTACACAAGGTGTACGGTACAATATACAAGATCTATACAGAGGCTACGTATAAATACAGTCTAACACCCTCCCTCAATCTTAACTATGCCCTGAGGTACAAAGTACGTTAAGATTGCGCCTACAGCCTACAAACTGAGGTTGTGGTAGAGGCTTCGTAAAGATGTCAGCAAGTTGATCTTTAGAAGAGATAAACTTGATAGAAAGTAGCTTCTGTGCAACACGTTCCCGCACAAAGTGATAGTCAACTTCAATATGTTTTGTCCGAGCATGAAACATCGGATTAGATGATAGATATGTCGCACCAATGTTGTCACACCAAAGGACAGGTGGATGGGGTTGAGGAACTCTCAACTCTCTCAACAAGGACTGTACCCATATGATCTCAGTTGTAGCATTGGCAACTGCCTTGTATTCAACTTCAGTGCTACTCCTGGACACCGTAGATTGTTTACGAGCAGCCCATGCGATCAAATTAGGACCAAAGAAGACAGCATGTCCCCCCGTGGATCGCCTGTCATCTGGATTACCAGCCCAGTCTGCGTCCAAAAAAGCTGAAAGTGCAAAAGACGGCGCTGGTTGAAGAAGTAAACCATATGCGGCAGTGAAGCGAACATAACGAAGAATACGCTTCACCGCGGTCCAGTGAATAGTCCGAGGAGCATGAAGAAACTGAAAAACACGATTGACTGCGTAGGAGATGTCAGGCCGAGTGATGGTCAGATACTGCAGACCACCAACAATACTGCGATACTCAGTGGAATCATCTGAAGTGAGAGGATCTCCATCAAATGCAGATAAACGATCAGTAGCAGACATAGGAGTCATTGCATGTTTACACTGTAGCATACCTGCCTTGCGCAACAAATCCATGGAGTACTTATGTTGGGTGAGTGTCAAACCAGCAGGAGAACGAGAGACTTCCAAGCCAAGGAAGTAATGCAATGTGCCTAAATCCTTCACCGCAAAGTCACAACTCAAAGAGGAGATCAAACGATCAGTAGCAACATCAGATGAGCTGATGAGGATAATATCATCAACATACACCAGCAGATATATCGTCACCTCAGGCCGATGCAGAAGAAAGAGTGACGTATCAGCAGTGGAAGGAACAAATCCAAGTGACCGAAGGACAGAGCCCAATCTGGCATGCCAGGCACGAGGAGCCTGCTTCAGCCCATAGAGCGCCTTGACCAGGCGACACAGATGATGAGGGCGAGCAGGATCAACAAACCCTGGGGGCTGACGCATGTAAACCTCCTCATCCAGAACTTGTAGGATCGAAGAAGGTGAGAGTGTCTAGAGGGGGGGTGATTAGACTACTCAACAAGATAAAAATTCAGTCTTTTATCAAGGACAGATTTTGGCAGATTTTGCATAACACACACAAGTCAAGTAGCATACTATGTTGGGGAACGTAGCAGAAATTCAAAAATTTTCCTACGTGTCACCAAGATCTATCTATGGAGAGACCAGCAACGAGTAGAAAGAGAGTGCATCTACATACCCTTGTAGATCGCTAAGCGGAAGCGTTCAAGTGAACGGGGTTGATGGAGTCGTACTCGTCGTGATTCAAATCACCGATGATCAAGTGCGAACGGACGGCACCTCCGCGTTCAACACACGTACAGCCGGTGGCGTCTCCCGCCTTGATCCAGCAAGGAGAGAGGAGAGGTTGAGGAAGACTCCTCCAGCAGCAACACAACGGCGTGGTGGTGATGGAGGAGTGTGGCAATCCAGCAGAGCTTCGCTAAGCACCACGGGAAAGGAGGAGTACTTGGGAGAGAGGAGAGGCTGCAACCAAAGGCGAGACCGAATCACGTGTATTCTGTGTGTTCTCTGGGCAGCCCTATGCCTCACTATTTATAGGGGAGAGGGGCTGCGCCCCTTAGGGTTTCCCACCCCAAGGGGTGCGGCCAGCCTCGAGATCCAATCTGGGGTGGCGGCCGGGGAGGAGGAGAGGGAGGCGCAGGAGCATGGGCCTTAGGGCCCATCTCCCTAGGGTTTGCCCCTCCCACCTCCCCGCGCTTGGGCCCCTTGTGGGGCGCACCAGCCCACAGGGGCTGGTTCCTCCCACACATGGCCCACGAGCCCTCTGGGGTAGGTGGCCCCACTTGGTGGACCCCAGGACCCTCCGGTGGTCCCAGTTTTACCGATAAAACCCAAACTTTTCCGGTGACCAAAATAGGACTTCCCATATATAAATATTTACCTCCGGACCATTCCGAACTCCTCGTGACGTCCGGATCTCATCCGGACTCAAACAACATTCGGTAACCACATACAAGCTTCCTTTATAACCCTAGCGTCATCGAACCTTAAGTGTGTAGACCCTACGGGTTCGGGAGACATGTAGACATGACCGAGACGTTCTCCGGTCAATAACCAGCAGCGGGATCTGGATACCCATGTTGGCTCCCACATGTTCCACGATGATCTCATCGGATGAACCACGATGTCAAGGACTCGGTCGATCCGTATACAATTCCCTTTGTCTAGCGGTATTTTACTTGCCCGAGATTCGATCGTCGGTATACCGATACCTTGTTCAATCTTGTTACCGGCAAGTCTCTTTACTCGTTCCGCAACACATCATCCCGTGATCAACCCCTTGGTCACATTGTGCACATTATGATGATGTCCTACCGAGTGGGCCCAGAGATACCTCTCCGCTTACGGAGTGACAAATCCCGCTCGATCCGTGTCAACCCAATGACACTTTCGAGAGATACCGTAGTGCACCTTTATAGTCACCCGATTCGTTGTGACGTTTGATACACCCAAAGCACTCCTACGGTATCCGGAGTTACACGATCTCATGGTCTAAGGAAGAGATACTTGACATTGGAAAAGCTCTAGCAAACGAACTACACGATCTTTGTGCTATGCTTAGGATTGGGTCTTGTCCATCACATCATTCTCCTAATGATGTGATCCCGTTATCAACGACATCCAATGTCCATAGCCAGGAAACCATGACTATCTGTTGATCACAACGAGCTAGTCAACTAGAGGCTTACTAGGGACATATTGTGGTCTATGTATTCACACGTGTATTACGATTCCTGGATAATACAGCTTATAGCATGAATAAAAGACAATTATCATGAACAAGGAAATATAATAATAATACTTTTATTATTGCCTCTAGGGCATATTTCCAACAGTCTCCCACTTGCACTAGAGTCAATAATCTAGTTCACATCACCATGTGATTAACACTCACAGGTCACATCGCCATGTGACTAACACCCAAGAGTTTACTAGAGTCGGTAGTCTAGTTCACATCACTATGTGATTAACACTCAATGAGTTTTAGGTTTGATCATGTTGCTTGTGAGAGAGGTTTTAGTCAACGGGTCTGAACCTTTCAGATCCGTGTGTGCTTTACAAATCTCTATGTCATCTCCTAGATGTAGCTACCACGCCTATTTGGAGCTATTCCAAATGATCTGTTCTACTTGGAGCTATTCTAAAATTGCTCCATTATACGATCCGTATCTCTACTCGAGCTATCCGGATAGGTGTAAACTTGCATCGACGTAACCCTTTACGACGAACTCTTTTACCACCTCCATAATCGAGAAAATTCCTTAGTACACTAGTTACTAAGGATAACTTTGACCGCTGTCCCGTGATCCATTCTTGGATCACTGTTGTACTATTGACCGACTCATGGCAAGGCACACTTCAGTCGCGGTACACAAAGATAGCATACCGTAGAGCCTACGTCTTAATCATAGGGGACGACCTTCGTCCTTTCTCTCTATTCTGCCGTGGTCGAGCTTTTAAGTCTTAACTTCATACCTTATAACTCAGGCAAGAACTCCTTCTTTGACTGATCCATCTCGAACACCTTCAAGATCATGTCAAGGCATGTGCTCATTTGAAAGTACTATTAAGCATTTTGATCTATCTTATAGATCTTGATGCTTATTGTTCAAGTAGCCTAATCCAGGTTTTCCATTGAAAAACACCTTTCAAATAACCCTATATGCTTTCCAGAAATTCTACATTATTTCTGATCAACAATATGTCAACAACATATACTCATCAGAAATTTTATAGTGCTCCCACTCACTTCTTTGGAAATACAAGTTTCTCATAAATTTGTATAAACCCAAAATCTTTGATCATCTTATCAAAGTACATATTCCAACTCCGAGATGCTTACTCCAGTCCTTAGAAGGATCGCTGGAGCTTGCATACCTTTTAGCATCCTTAGGATCGACAAAACTTTCGGATTGTATCACATACAACCTTTCCTTACGAACACTGGTAAGGAAAACCGTTTTGACATCCATCTGCCAGATTTCATAAATGCAGCTAATGCTGACATGATTCCGACGGACTTTAAGCATCGCTACGGATGAGAAAATCTCATCGTAGTCAACTCCTTGAACTTGTGAAAAACTCTTCGCCACAAGTCGAGCTTCATAGACGGTGACATCACCGTCCACGTCCGTCTTCTTCTTAAAGATCCATTTATCTCAATGGCTTGCCGATCATCGGGCAAGTCCACCAAAGTCCATGCTTTGTTCTGATACATGGATCCTATCTCGGATTTCATGGCTTCTAACCATTTGTCGGAATTTGGACCCACCATTGCTTCTCCATAGCTCGTAGGTTCATTGTTGTCTAGCAACATGACCTTCAAGACAGGATTACTGTACCACTCTAAAGTAGTACGCATCCTTGTCACCCTACGAGGTACGGTAGTGACTTGATCTGAAGCTTCATGATCACTATCATAAGCTTCCACTTCAATTGGTGTAGGTGCCACAGGAACAACTTCCTATGCCCTGCTACACAGTAGTTGAAGTGACGGTTCAATAACCTCATCAAGTCTCCACCATCCTCCCACTCAACTTTTTGAGACAAACTTTTCCTCGAGAAAGGACCCGATTCAAGAAACAATCCCTATTGTTTTCGGATCTGAATTAGGAGGTATGCCCAACTGTTTTGGGTATCCTATGAAGATGCATTTAATCCGTTTTTGGGTTCAGCTTATCAACCTGAAACTTTTTCACATAAGCGTCGCAGCCCCAAACCTTTAAGAAACGACAACTTAGGTTTCTCTAAACCATAGTTCATACGGTGTCATCTCAACGGAATTACGTGGTGCCCTATTTAAAGTGAATGTGGTTGTCTCTAATGCCTAACCCATGAACGATAGTGGTAATTCGACAAGAGACATCATGGCACGCACCATATCCAATAGGGTGCAACTATGATGTTCGGACACACCATCAAACTATGGTGTTCCAGGCGGTATTAATTGTGAAACAATTTCCACAATGTCTTAATTGTGTGCCAAACTCGTAACTCAGATACTCATCTTTATGATCATATCATAGACATTGCATCCTCTTGTCACGACGATCTTCAACTTCACTCTGAAATTACTTGAACCATTCAATAATTCAGACTTGTGTTTCATCAAGTAAATATACTCTACATCTACTCGAATCATCTCGTGAAGTAAGAACATAACGATATTCATCAGATGCCTCAAAGACTCATTGGACTGCACACATCAAAATGTGTTACTTCCAACAAGTTGCTATCTTGTTCCATTTCTTTGAAAACCGAGGCTTTTAATCATCTTGCCCATGTGGTATGATTTGCATATCTCAAGTGATTCAAAATCAAGTGAGTCCAAACGATCCATCTGCATGGAGTTTCTTCATGCGTATACACCAATAGACATGGTTCGCATGTCTCAAACTTTTCAAAACGAGTGAGTCCAAAGATCCATCAACATGGAGCTTCTTCATGCGTTTACACCAATATGACTTACATGGCGATTGCCACAAGTAAGTGGTACTATCATTATTATCTTATATCTTTTGGCATGAAAATGTGTATCACTACGATCGAGATTCAATAAACCATTCATTTCAGGTGAAAGACCATTGAAGGTATTATTCAAATAAATAGAGTAACCATTATTCTCCTTAAATGAATAACCGTATTGCGATAGACATAATCCAATCATGTCTTATGCAAAACGCAAACACCAAATCTCGATGGTAGAGGGAGCGTGCGATGCTTGATCATATCAACCTTGGAAACACTTCCAACACATATCGTCAGCTCACCTTTAGCTAGTCTCCGTTTATACCGTAGCTTTTATTTCGAGTTACTAACACTTAGTAACCGAACCGGTATCTAATACCCTGGTGCTACTAGGAGTACTAGTAAAGTACACATTAACATAATGTATATCCAATATACTTCTATCGACCTTGCCAGCCTTATCATCTACCAAGTATCTAGGGTAATTCCGCTCCAATGGTTATTCCCTTATTACGAAGCACTTAGTCTCGGGTTTGGGTTCAACCTTGGGTTTCTTCACTTGGAGCAGCAGCTGATTTGCCGCTTCATGAAGTATCCCTTCTTGCCCTTGCCCTTCTTGAAACTAGTGGTTTCACCAACCATCAACAATTGATGCTCCTTCTTGATTTCTACTTTCGCGTGTCAAACATCGTGAATACCTCAAGGATCATCATATCTATCCCTCGATATGTTATAGTTCATCACGAAGCTCTAGCAGCTTGGTGGCAATGACTTCGAGAAACATCACTATCTCATCTCAAGATCAAATCCCACTCGATTCAAGTGATTGTTGCACTCGGACAATCGAGCACAAGCTCAACGATTGAGCTTTTCTCCCTTAGTTTGCAGGCTAAGAAAATCGTCGGAGGTCTCATACCTCTTGACGTGGGCACGAGCCTGAAATCTCAATTTCAGCCCTCGAAACATCTCATATGTTCCGCGACGTTTCGAAAAACATCTTTGATGCCTTAATTCTAAACCGTTTAACTGAACTATCACGTAGTTATCAAAACGTGTATGTCTGATGTTCGCAACATCCACAAACAACGTTTGGGGTTCAGCACACTGAGCGGTGCATTAAGGACATAAGCTTTCTATTATCCGCACAATCGCTATTGTCAACTTTCAACTATATTTTCTCTAGGAACATATCTAAACAGTGGAACTAAAACGCGAGCATACGACATAATTTGCAAAGATCTTTTGACTATGTTCAGGATAATTAAGTTCATCTTATGAACTCCCACTCAGATAGACATCCCTCTGGTCATCTAAGTGATTACATGATCCAAGTCAACTAGCCCGTGTCCGATCATCACGTGAGACGGACTAGTCATCATTGGTGAACATCTTCATGTTGATCGTATCTACTATACGACTCATGCTCGACCTTTCGGTCTCCGTGTTCGAGGCCATGTCCGCACATGCTAGGCTCGTCAAGTTAACCCCAAGTGTTTTCGCTGTAAAACTGTCTTACACCCATTGTATGTGAACGTAAGAATCCATCACACCCGATCATCACGTGGTGCTTAGAAGCGACGAACCGTAGCAACGGTGCACAGTCGGGGAGAACACTTCTTGAAATTTTGTAAGGATCATCTTATTTACTACCGTCGTCCTAAGTAAACAAGATGCATAAACATGATAAACATCACATGCAATCAAATAGTGACATGATATGGCCAATATCATTTTGCTCCTTTGATCTCCATCTTGAGGGCTCCATGATCATCATCGTCACCGCATGACACCATGATCTCCATCATCATGATCTCCATCATCGTGTCTCCATGAAGTCGTCTCGCCAACTTATTACTTCTACTACTATGGCTACCGTTAGCAATAAAGTAAAGTAATTACATGGCGTTGTTCAATGACACGCAGGTCATACAATAAATAAAGACAACTCCTATGGCTCTCGCCGGTTGTCATACTCATCGACATGCAAGTCGTGAATCCTATTACAAGAACATGATCAATCTCATACATCACATATCATTCATCGCATTCATCTTGGCCATATCACATCACATAGCATACCCTGCAAAAACAAGTTAGACGCCCTCTAATTGTTGTTTGCATGTTTTACGTGGCTGCTATGGGTTTCTAGCAAGAACGTTTCTTACCTCGCAAAACCACAACGTGATTTGCCAATTGCTATTTACCCTTCATAAGGACCCTTTTCATCGAATCCGTTCCGACTAAAGTGGGAGAGATCGGCACCCGCTAGCCACCTTATGCACGGTGCATGTCAATCGGTGGAACTTGTCTCACGTGAGTATGCGTGTAAGGTCGGTCCGGGCCGCTTCATCCCACAATACCGTCGAAACAAGATTGGACTAGTAACGGTAAGCATATTGAACAACATCAACGCCCACAACTACTTTGTGTTCTACTCGTGCAAAGAATCTACGCAATAGACCTAGCTCATGATGCCATTTGTTGGGGAACGTGGCGAAATTCAAAAATTTCCTCGTGTCACCAAGATCTATCTATGGAGAGACCAGCAGCGAGTAGAAAGAGAGTGCATCTACATACCCTTGTAGATCGCTAAGCGGAAGCGTTCAAGTGAACGGGTTGATGGAGTCGCATTACTCGTCGTGATTCAAATCACCGATGATCAAGTGCCGAACGGACGGCACCTCCGCGTTCAACACACGTACAGCCGGTGGCGTCTCCCCTTGATCCAGCAAGGAGAGAGGAGAGGTTGAGGAAGACTCCTCCAGCAGCAACACAACGGCGTGGTGGTGATGGAGGAGTGTGGCAATCCAGCAGAGCTTCGCTAAGCACCACGGGAAAGGAGGAGTACTTGGGAGAGAGGAGAGGGCTGCAACCAAAGGCGAGACCGAATCACGTGTATTCTGTGTTCTCTGGGCAGCCCTATGCCTCACTATTTATAGGGGAGAGGGGCTGCGCCCCCTTTAGGGTTTCCCACCCCAAGGGGTGCGGCCAGCCTCGAGATCCAACTGGGTGGCGGCGGGAGGGAGGAGAGGGAGGCGCAGGAGCATGGGCCTTAGGGCCCATCTGCCCTAGGGTTTGCCCCTCCCACCTCCCCGCGCTTGGGCCCCTTGTGGGGCGCACCAGCCCACCTGGGCTGGTTCCTCCCACACATGGCCCACGAGCCCTCTGGGGTAGGTGGCCCCACTTGGTGGACCCCGGACCCTCCGGTGGTCCCAGATTTTACCGATAAAACCCAAACTTTTCCGGTGACCAAAATAGGACTTCCCATATATAAATCTTTACCTCCGGACCATTCCGAACTCCTCGTGACGCCCGGATCTCATCCGGACTCAACAACATTCGGTAACCACATACAAGCTTCCTTTATAACCCTAGCGTCATCGAACCTTAAGTGTGTAGACCCTACGGGTTCGGGAGACATGTAGACATGACCGAGACGTTCTCCGGTCAATAACCAGCAGCGGGATCTGGATACCCATGTTGGCTCCCACATGTTCCACGATGATCTCATCGGATGAACCACGATGTCAAGGACTCAGTCGATCCCGTATACAATTCCCTTTGTCTAGCGGTATTTTACTTGCCCGAGATTCGATCGTCGGTATAACGATACCTTGTTCAATCTCGTTACCGGCAAGTCTCTTTACTCGTTCCGCAACACATCATCCCGTGATCAACCCCTTGGTCACATTGTGCACATTATGATGATGTCCTACCGAGTGGGCCCAGAGATACCTCTCCGCTTACACGGAGTGACAAATCCAGCCTCGATCCGTGTCAACCCAATGACACTTTCGAGATACCGTAGTGCACCTTTATAGTCACCCGATTCGTTGTGACGTTTGATACACCCAAAGCACTCCTACGGTATCCGGGAGTTACACGATCTCATGGTCTAAGGAAGAGATACTTGACATTGGAAAAGCTCTAGCAAACGAACTACACGATCTTTGTGCTATGCTTAGGATTGGGTCTTGTCCATCACATCATTCTCCTAATGATGTGATCCCGTTATCAACGACATCCAATGTCCATAGCAGAAACCATGACTATCTGTTGATCACAACGAGCTAGTCAACTAGAGGCTTACTAGGGACATATTGTGGTCTATGTATTCACACGTGTATTACGATTTCCGGATAATACAGTTATAGCATGAATAAAAGACAATTATCATGAACAAGGAAATATAATAATAATACTTTTATTATTGCCTCTAGGGCATATTTCCAACATACTACACATGCAATTCTAGAGTATGGGCAGCGGAAAGTAAATTGCACAAGTAGTAAAGAGAAGTGGAGAAGATCAAACGCAATTTGGAGACGCGGTGATTTTTCTCGTGGTTCCGATAGGTGGTGCTATCGTACTTCCACGTTGATGGAGACTTCAACCCACGGAGGGTAACGGCCAGAGAGTCCACGGAGGGCTCCACCCACGAAGGGTCCACGAAGAAGCAACCTTGTCTATTCCATCATGGCTCACGCCCACGGAGGGCTAGCCTTACTCGGGGTAGATCTTCACGAAGTAGGCGATCTCCTTGCCCTTACAAACTTCTTGGTTCAACTCCACATCTTGACGGAGGCTCCCAAGCGACACCTAACCAATCTAGGAGGCACCACCCTCCAAAAGGTAATAGATGGTGTTGATGATGATGAACTCCTTGCTCTTGTGCTTCAAATGATAATCTCCCCAACACTCAACTCTCCTCACCGATTTGGCTGTGGTGGAAGAAAGGATTGAGTGGAAAGCAACTTGGGAAGGCTAGAGATCAAGCTTCATATGGTGGGAGTGGAGCAACTTGATCTCAACACAAGGGTAGGTAGTTCTCTTCTCGAAATGTAAGGTAGGAGTGGTAGTTCTTTCGATGGCTCTCTCCACGAATGAAGAGGGGTGGAGGGTATTTATAGCCTCCACACAAAATCCAACCGTTACACACATTTGACCAATCTCGGTGGGACCGAAGTTGACAACTCGGTGAGACCGATAGTTCAAATAATGTGAACGTTGGGATTTTCGTGGGACCGAAAATACAATCTCGGTTAGTCCGATTCGTGCAAAGACAGAGCTTGCCAATCTCGGTGGGACCGACTTCATCATCTCGGTGACACCGATTTGATGACGTATGTTCTGAAGCTTGGCAACTCATTTTTCGTGAGACCGAGTTCGAATCGGAAAATCCGAGTTTGCTAGGGTTTGGCTTTATGGCTGAGGTGGTTCATCTCGGTGTGACTGAGTTTGGAAAATCGGTGGGACCGAGATTACTTATGAGTGTATATGGCAGTGAAAGTTGCTGATAGTTTAGGAGATTTATCACTAAGCACTTGAGCAACCAGATCATCATCATAACCTCATCCCCTTTTAATAGTATTGGCTTTCCTATGGACTCAATGTGATCTTGGATCACTAAACCAAAAATGGAGTCTTGAGCTTTTGCCAATGCTTGCCTTAGCATTTTAAGGGGTCCACCTCTTCAGTCCTTTTGCCATGCCAATATGATTGAACTTCCTGAAACATACTTGATAAAAGCATTAGTCCAACCACAAAGTATGTTGTCATTAATTACCAAAACCACCCAGGGAGCAAATGTGCTTTCAATCTCCCCCTTTTTGGTAATTGATGGCAACACACTAAAATAAGACATCAAAGCTTATTGAAAGAAAGACAGAATTATCACGAAAGCTTTGACAAACATGTAGTACACAGGCTCCCCCTACAAGTGTGCAAGATTTTCATAAATTATGGTTTTTACTACCACAAGCACACAAGAGAGAAAAGCAAGATGTGCTACATGCAGCTTGGCTATATGCATCGAGAGAGATGAAAAGAAGTGAGTGATAATGCATATGTGCATGGTGATTTCTTGCAAACAAGTATTCACAAGCAAGTCACCATCATGCACATTCTGCAAGGTGCATATACTTACCTTGAGGTTCCTTGGCATTGTACCTGAAGAGATAAACTTGGGAAAACAAGGTTAGACAACACAAGAGTATTTCTTCGACCAACTGCAAGAACATCAAGAGTACCAAGCCAGGGATGACATGTATAAAGAGTGTCTCATATTGAGCACAAGCTTGAATCAGCAAACATGTCTCCTGAAACTAAAAGATTTTCAATGAACTCTGAGAGATTTTGCTTTCCATAAGATATCAATTGTGAAGATTCCTCTCCCTTTGAGTTTTCTCAAATCAAGGGTTTTGATGGAAAGAGCAAAATCAAAAGAATGATGCCAATTGTAATATCCAATGTGAAACACGGCAAAGCTTTGATGTGATTCTCTCCCCCTTAAGATAAGATTGCTCTTCTTCTCCCCCTAAATCTTCTCTTCTCCCCCTAAGTCTTCTCCCCCTTTGACATCAAGTGCCGAAAAGGACAGCAAACTAGGAAGGTCAGGGAAGATGAAAAGAAAGAAGTGGGATCCTTAAGAATCACAACAGGGCAATAAGAAAACATGCATAGAGAATCATTGAGTGAAGCTGCAGAAGATAATATCCTGGAGGAAATAAATCGGTGACACCGAATTAAGGTGGATCGGTGGGTCCGAAAGTCAGGGACTTAGGGTAGATCCTTTTCGGTTAGACCGAAATATTTAAGTCGGTGACGCCGAGTTTAATTCTAAGGAAATACAGAAATAATTCAGCTCACTTTGCGAGGAATGTTTCAAAGGATTTGCAATGAATTTGTAAATGATTTTCGAGGAATTAATCAGAGCCAAAAGGATATTCACAAAGACAGAAGAATAGAAATGAAAAAGATTCCTAGATGAAGGTTTTTTTTTATTAATGAAAACTCAATGAGAGAAAATAAGAGAAAATAGAAAACTCCAAAACATATGTACTTCATCTAGATAAGGGTCGTGACAAAGGTCACCTATGTTTGAGTATATTGACTTAGGAGTCAAATGAGAACATTTGATCATAGGTCATACTCATCGTTTAAGCACAAAATGGGGTTGCCATTTTTCGATTAAGCATTTGATGTGATCACATCTTATGAAGCTGCTTGTACTCATGACTTTGAGCAAAGCTCCTTAAAGATGTGAACAACATACCTTTGGCTTGTTGTTGCTTTGATCATGTAGGTGAACTTGATGTAGGTGCTCATTGAATGTGAAGTTGGAGCGCCATTTCCACTTGTATAGTTCATCTTCCTACATGGGTTAGGCAAGCAAGGAAATACTCAAGGATATCCAAGATGACAAGAGTGAGATACTAGATGTATAAGATGTCAAAAAGGATATGTGGAATTTTGTTCCTTGAACTCAACATCCCAAAGTGCTAGATACTTGGTCAATGACAAGATTACTCATGATTTGAGTGTGTGGTAATATTGTGGAATGTAGATCATCCAAGTACCTGCAAGGAGTTAGATGCAATACAAGGAGGCAAATGTGTCCAAGACATATGATCATCATCATAAGAGAAATATCAAGGATTAGTCAAGTGGGCTCATGCCTTGCATGCATCAATGGAGTTTTTACTCCAAGTTTGAAGCATCAATGATGTTCAACTCACTCCTTAAGCGACAAAACACCTTCTCATCAAGAGGTTTTGTAAAGATATCTGCGAGTTGTTTGTCAGTACGAACATGCTAAAGATTGATGTCACCCTTGGCAATGTGATCACGAATAAAATGGTGACGAACTTCAATATGTTTCGTTCGAGAGTGTTGCACTAGATTGTGTCCAATTTTAATCGCACTCTCATTGTCACAAAGCAAGGGAACATGTCTCACATGTATCCCATAATCCTTAAGCGTTTGTGTCATCCATAGCAATTGAGCACAACACGAACCAGCAGCAATATATTCCGATTCGGCAGTGGATAATGATACCGAATTTTGTTTCTTGGAGGACCAAGGTACAAGGGATCGACCAAGGAATTGACACGTACCCGAAGTTGACTTTCTATCAACCCTGTCACCGGCATAGTCCGAGTCGGAATAGCCAACGAGGTCGAAAGAGGCCCTCTTAGGATACCAAATGCCAAAGTTTGGTGTGTGTATCAAATATCTCACAATCCTTTTAACAGCTTTAAGATGACATTCTTTAGGGGCAGCTTGATATCGAGCACACATGCACACACTCAACATTATGTCAGGACGAGAAGCACAAAGATATAGTAGAGAACCAATCATAGATCGGTAAACCTTTTGATCAACGGGTTCTCCATCTTTTGTCAAGTCATTATGTCCACTTGTAGGCATGGGGGTTCTCATACCTTTGCTTTCTTGCATGTTGAACTTCTTGAAGAGATCCTTGGTGTACTTTGTTTGTGAGACAAAGGTACCCTCCTTAGATTGCTTGATTTGCAACCCAAGGAAGAATTTGAGTTCACTCATCATGGACATCTCGTACTTCTCCGACATGAGCTTTCCAAACTTCTCGCTAAAATGAGGGTTAGTTGAACCAAAGATAATATCATCAACATATATTTGGCACACAAATAGTTCACCATCAACCCTTTTCGTGAATAGTGTTGAGTCTATCTTTCCAATCTCAAAGCCTTTTTCAATAAGAAAGCTAGTCAAGCATTTGTACCAAGCTCTAGGAGCTTGTTTAAGACCATAAAGAGCTTTGTGCAACTTGTAAACATGATTAGGCTTTTTGGGATTCACAAAACGGGAGGTTGTTTCACAAATACTTCCTCCTCTATTTCACCATTTAGGAAAGCACTTTTGATATCCATTTGATAGAGAGTAATATCATGGTGGTTGGCATAAGCAAGAAGAATGCGAATGGACTCAAGTCTAGCAACGGGGGCATAGGTCTCACCATAGTCCATACCTTCGACTTGTGTGTAACCTTGAGCTACAAGGCGAGCCTTGTTGCGGATGACTTGTCCATCTTCATCTTGCTTGTTCCGAAACACCCATTTGGTTCCAATGATGTTTTGATCATCCTTGGGCTTCTCTACCAAAGTCCATACCTTGTTCCTCTCGAAGTTGTGTAGCTCTTCGTGCATAGCGTTCACCCAATCCGGGTCTTCAAGTGCTTCTTCTACCTTCATAGGTTCAATACTAGAGATAAATGAGTAATGCTCACAGAAGTTAGCTAAACGAGTTTTAGAGCGAGTAATTCTCCCGGAGTTGATGTCGTTCATCATTTGTTCCACGGGATGATTTTTCTTGACTCTTGCTCGGACTCGGGATAGCTTTTGTTGAGGTTGTGGCTGAGCTTCCTCATCATCTTCATCTTCCTCTTCTTCTTCTTCATTGTTGTTGGTGTTGTCTTGAGGCGGTGGAGAAGGAGGTTGTGGTGGATCTTCTTGTTGCACTTCCTCATCTTGGTGAGTTCCACTTGTGGAGGCCTCCATGTTGCCTTGAGGTTCATCTTGCCGTGAGGTAGGGGGCTCCACATATGTAGATGAGGTACTCTTCTTCACTTCCATGGGACGGATCTTTCCAATAGATAAATCTTGGATGGCTTCCGATGGGTCCTTGTCTCCTACATCAATAGGCATTTGCTCTACTTGCGAGCCATTAGATTCATCAAACTTCACGCTCATCGCCTCTTCAACCTTTCGGGTGAAATTGTTGTAGACACGGTAGGTGTGGGAGTTTGATCCATAACCAAGAAAAAGCCTTCATGAGTTTTAGGAGCAAACTTAGACCGACGATGCTTGTCAAGGATATAGCATTTCAACCAAAACACGAAAGTATCCCACTTGGGGTTTGTTACCGTGAGGAGCTCAGATGATGTCTTGCCGAGGAGCTTATGAAGATAAAGCCTGTTGATAGCATGACAAGCTGTCTCAACCGCTTCCCCGTAAATGCTTCGTGTCTTGTATTCATCAAGCATCGTTCTCGCCATCTCTATGAGCGCTCGGTTCTTCCTCTCAACAACTCCATTTTGTTGAGGAGTGTACGAATCGAGAACTCATGTAGAATCCTTCCTCATCGAGAAAAGAGTCTACATTGGCGTTTTGAACTCCGCTCCATCGTCACTCCGAACTTTCTTGATCTTCACCTCAAATTGATTTTGGGCCTTTCTGGCAAAGGTTTTGAAGATTCTCTGAACCTGTGATTTGTCATCAAGGAAAAATACCCACGTAAATCTGGAATAATCATCAACTATAACTAGACCAAAGGAGTTACCACCAAGGCTTTTGTAAGCATTGGGACCGAAGAGATCCATATGAAGAAGCTCGAGCGGTCTCCTTGTGGTCATGATGTTCTTCACGGGATGACTTCCACCTACTTGTTTTCCTGCCTGACAAGCACTACAAAGTCTATCTTTGTCAAAGAGAACATCCTTAACGCCAAGAATATGATCACCTTTGATTAGCTTGTCTAGATTACGCATACCAACATGTCCAAGCCTTCTATGCCATAACCAACCTTTAGCGGATCTAGCAATGAAGCAAGCTCTAGGTTGGGCTTTCTTAGTGAAGTCAACAATATATATATCACCTCTACGGATACCGGTAAATGCCATGTTATGATTGTCACGACGAAAAACTTGGCAATCTACTTCGGTGAATAGCACATTGAATCCAAAGTCAGCTAATCTAGACACGGAAAGTAAATTGTATCCAAGTGATTCTACAAGCATGACATTTTGAATAGAGCTATCATGAGATATGGCCACCTTACCAAGGCCAAGTACCTTACCCTTGGAGTTGTCTCCAAAAGTCACATACTTGCGTGGACCATCGTTCTTTGCAAGCTCTCGAAACATGTCTTCGTCTCCGGTCATGTGGTCGGTGCATCCACTATCAAGAATCCACTCTTTTCCGCCGGATATGTAGTCTCTCAGATTTGCCATAAGATTGAGACTCTTCATCATCTTGTCTAGCTCGGTGTCTGAATCGGAGTAATCATCATCATGCTCATGTTCATCATCATATTGACCCATAGATTGTTCATCATCAACACCTAGGTCAATTTGATAACTGCTTGCATTAGTTTTGTCAATGTGACAATAATCATCGGAATGCAATACAAGAGCATTTCTAATTAGAGCATTGATAAGACAAGGATCACCCTTCTTTTTCATAAGATCACGAAGCTCAAAGAAGCATTTATCAAAGTTGGGATCATTGGGGCGCATCATATCAAATTCAATAGTCTTGTATAGAATTTCATCAAGACCTCTCAAAGAGCAGTCCGGATAAAGTTCTTCCAAGAACTTCCACATAGCATAGGCGCACTCAAAGTTTGGGACGAGCTTAAGCAAGTTATCGGGTAACCCTCTAATGATAAGATTTACAGTTCTAAGGTTACGAAGCAAATCAAGCTCTTCATCCATGGTAGGGTGCAAGGGGTCAAATGGAGGCACATAGGGGATCTCAACATATTTGCGCAAGTTGTAAGTCTTAAAGATAATAAACATTTCAATCCTCCACGAGTTATAGGACACTCCATTAAGAATAGGCACTCTATGGCTAACACTCCCAAACGTGAACACGCCCATCTTCCTCCAATGGTGTGTAAACCAAAGCAATGGAGACCAAAGCTCGATACCAATTGTAGGATCAAGAAGGTGAGAGTGTCTAGAGGGGGGGGTGATTAGACTACTCAACAAGATAAAAATTCAGTCTTTTATCAAGGACAGATTTTGGCAGATTTTGCATAACACACACAAGTCAAGTAGCATACTACACATGCAATTCTAGAGTATGGGCAGCGGAAAGTAAATTGCACAAGTAGTAAAGAGAAGTGGAGAAGATCAAACGCAATTTGGAGATGCGGTGATTTTTCTCGTGGTTCCGATAGGTGGTGCTATCGCATTCCACGCTGATGGAGACTTCAACCCACGGAGGGTAACGGCTGCGAGAGTCCACGGAGGGCTCCACCCACGAAGGGTCCACGAAGAAGCAACCTTGTCTATTCCATCATGGCCTACGCCCACGGAGGGCTAGCCTTACTCGGGGTAGATCTTCACGAAGTAGGCGATCTCCTTGCCCTTACAAACTTCTTGGTTCAACTCCACATCTTGACGGAGGCTCCCAAGCAATACCTAACCAATCTAGGAGGCACCACCCTCCAAAAGGTAATAGATGGTGTTGATGATGTTGAACTCCTTGCTCTTGTGCTTCAAATGATAATCTCCCCAACACTCAACTCTCCTCACTGATTTGGCTGTGGTGGAAGAAAGGATTGAGTGGAAAGCAACTTGGGAAGGCTAGAGATCAAGCTTCATATGGTGGGAGTGGAGCAACTTGATCTCAACACAAGGGTAGGTAGTTCTCTTCTCGTAATTGTAAGGTAGGAGTGGTAGTTCTTTCGATGGCTCTCTCCACGAATGAAGAGGGGTGGAGGGTATTTATAGCCTCCACACAAAATCCAACCGTTACACACATTTGACCAATCTCGGTGGGACCGAAGTTGACAACTCGGTGAGACCGATAGTTCAAATAATGTGAACGTTGGGATTTTCGGTGGGACCAAAAATACAATCTCGGTTAGTCCGATTCGTGCAAAGACAGGAGCTTGCCAATCTCGGTGGGACCGACTTCATCATCTCGGTGACACCGATTTGATGATGTATGTTCTGAAGCTTGGCAACTCATTTTTCGGTGAGACCGAGTTCAGAATCGGAAAATCCGAGTTTGCTAGGGTTTGGCTTTATGGCTGAGGTGGTTCATCTCGGTGTGACTGAGTTTGGAAAATCGGTGGGACCGAGATTACTTATGAGTGTATATGGCGTGAAAGTTCTTGATAGTTTAGGAGATTTATCACTAAGCACTTGAGCAACCAGATCATCATCATAACCTCATCCCCTTTTAATAGTATTGGCTTTCCTATGGACTCAATGTGATCTTGGATCACTAAACCAAAAATGGAGTCTTGAGCTTTTGCCAATGCTTGCCTTAGCATTTTAAGGGGTCCACCTCTTCAGTCCTTTTGCCATGCCAATATGATTGAACTTCCTGAAACATACTTGATAAAAGCATTAGTCCAACCACAAAGTATGTTGTCATTAATTACCAAAACCACCCAGGGAGCAAATGTGCTTTCAGAACTCCATGTAAAAAAGCATTCTGAACATCCAGCTGACAGAGAAACCAGCCACGAGTAACAGCCAAGGACAACAGAAGCCGTATAGTCGTTGGTTTGATCACCGGACTATATGTATCCTCATAGTCAAGACCATACCGTTGCTTGAACCCTTTCGCCACTAACCGTGCCTTATAGCGTTCAATAGAACCATCAGCATGCTTCTTAACTTTGAAAACCCACTTGGAGTCAATGACATTAACACCAGAGACCGGAGGAACAAGTTGCCATGTACCATTTGTCAACAACGCCTGAAACTCTTGTTCCATAGCCTGTCGCCAATGAGGAATCCCGAGAGCAGCCTGAAAATGACGCAGTTCAGCCGAAGGATCTTCCTTTAGATGAGCAACACATGCCGCAAGCCATGCCACCGTCCCATCTTTGCGTTGCTTGGGACAGAAAATGCCAGACCTGCTGCGTGTGTGCGGTCTCTGAGCAACAGCAGCCGGTCATGGTGGAACCAGAGAGACCGGCGAGGCATCAGGTGACAGTGCAACAGCGCCTGGCAGTGATGAGGCAGGGCCAGATGACGGAACGGGCAAGGAGGCGGGCGACACCGGCCCAGGCGAGACTGGTCCAGGCGAGACCAGCCGCTCCACGCCGTCCAAGGCCGGCCCAGGCGAGGCCAGTCCAGGGGAGGCGGGGGCGACACCTCCCGATGCTAGCCCAGGCGATGCTATCCCGGGGAAAGCTGGTGCGGGCGAGGCCGGGGCTGCGGACCCCGGTCGTGCGGCAACCACCGCGGGTGGTGCAGCGGGAGGCATGCATGGCGCATGCATTGCACCAGGCGTCACGTCAGGTGCAACCAACTCCTTCTGTTCATCCAATAACTCAAGACGAGCTCCACGACCTGTACCTGCAGCATGATTAGGCAACAACCCAGGAGAGTATGCAATATCAACAAATTGAGCAGGCAGAGGAGAAGTGGAAGATGAGGATAAGACCGGAGGTGCAGGAGTTATTGAGAAAGACGAGAACGGGAATACATTCTCATCAAACACAACATCACGCGAGATGTAGACACGATTAGACGGAATGTGGAGAGACTTGTACCCTTTATGAAGGGAGCTATACCCAAGGAAAACACAAAGTTTTGACCGAAACTCAAGCTTGCGCTTATTATATGGACGAAGATGAGGCCAGCAAGCACAACCAAAAACTTTGAGAAATGTATAATCCGGAGACTCATTAAGCAACAGTTCAAACAGTGTTTTCATTCCAAGGAGTCGTGTAGGAAGCCTATTTATGAGAAAACAGGCAGTGGAAAACGCATCACTCCAAAACCTAAAAGGTACCGATGCATGAGCAAGTAAAGTGAGGCCGGTTTCAACGATGTGACGATGCTTACGTTCAGCTGTGCCATTCTGCTGATGTGTATGAGGACAAGACACGCGATGTGAAATTCCAAGCTTATTAAAAAAGGAATTGAGGTTGTGATACTCACCCCCCAATCGGTTTGGACATGGATAGTCTTATGCTTGAGAAGATAGCTCAACGTGAGCTTGAAATTGGAGGAACACATCAAACACATCAGATTTACGCTTGATAAGGTAAAGCCATGTAAATCGACTATAAGCATCAATAAAACTGACATAATAATTATGACCACTCACAGAAGTTTGGGCATGCCCCCATACATCAGAAAAAATAAGCTCAAGTGGAGTTTTAACGACACGACTCGAATCCAAAAACGAAAGTTGATGACTCTTGCCTTGCTGACAGGCATCACAGACTGTGGCAGCATCTTTATTGGACACAATGGGAAGACTATGACTATGTAGAATACTACGAACTATGGGAGTGGCAGGATGACCAAGCCGTGCATGCCAATGAGTGGGCGAAACACGGACACCGCTGAACGCTCGAGGAGCAGATGGCAGATCAAGTGCATACAGTCCATCACGCAGGCGACCTCTAAGCAGAACGTCCCTCGTGGCCCGATCCTTGATAAAAAAATAAAAAGGATGAAACTCAGTGAAAACATTGTTGTCACGAGTAAGTTGAGGAACAGACAATAAGCTACGAGTAGCAGAAGGAACTCGAAGAACATTACGTAGATGAAGAGATTTTTGTGTGCGAGTTAAGAGGGAGGCCTGACCAACATGTGACATGTGCATACCTGCTCCATTGGCGGTGTGAATCTGATCATGTCCACGGTATGGTTCTTGCATGGAGAGTTTGCCCATGTTGCCTGTCAGATGATTCGTAGCGCCCGTGTCCATGTACCAAGTTGGGTCGATGGGATATGATGGAGTGTGGCCTGCTTGGCGAGCAGGCTCATGAGTGGCCAAGGCAGCCTGCTTCTCATTGCCTTTGCCATTGTTGCCGATGCCGAGGAAGTCCTGCTTGAAGCGGCGATGACAGCGGGAAGCGATGTGACCTGGAAGATTGCACAGCTGACAGGGGAGCTGAATGCCACATGAGGGGCAGCAGGCACACGGACGACCACCCCCGGTCGTAGGCGGGGCGGCGGCGGCGGGCAGCCGCTGAGTCTGTGGAGTCGATGGCACTGACTTGCCGCCGGTAGGTGATTTGAAGGGCTTCCCTTTACACGCGTGGCAGCATTGGCAGTGATAAAACTCGGGTTGGACCGGCGGGACTTGATGCGTTGTTCCGTGGCGAGGAGGCGGGCGTAGAGCTCACGAGGTTCAAGCGGAGTGTCACGACCATTGATATTTTCAGCAAGGTTATCATAGTCGTCATCCAGTCCGTTCATGACGAAGGTGGTGAAGTCCTCTTTACGAAGCGGCTGGCCAATGGAGGCCAAGGTATCGGCGAGACGCGTCATCTTGCCGAAATAGTCGGTGATGCTGAGGTCAAGGAGCTTGGTCTCCCCCAGCTCCGTACGAATAGTGTGAGCGCGCGCAAGCTGCTGAGATGCGAAGCTCGTGTGAAGAGCAGACCACGCCTCCTGAGACGTGGCAGCGAAGAGGACCAAGGAAGACACCCCCTCGGTGAGCGACGACTGGATCGCGGAGAGGATGGCCTGATCCTGAGCAACCCATGCATGATACGCCGGATGATGCGGTGGAGGACATGGCAGGGAACCATCAACGTAGCCCTCCAGGTAGCGACTGCGTAGAAGCGGCAGCACCTGTGCACGCCATGACAGATAATTATCTGTCGTAAGCTTCACCGGGATGAGATGCGCGAAGTAGAACGGTGCAACTGCCGCGACATGATCAGCAACGGGAGGCGACGTGTAGTAGCCCATGTGAGACGATCCAGCAGATGCACCAGGGCCCAGCGTCGAGGACGGTGCAGCCGGCGCAGGAGCTCCAGGGTAGGACGTGGCCATCGGAGGCGGATAATATCCACCGTAGGGCAGCGGCGGTGGCGGGGCACCGTAGGGCACAGCCGGTGCCCGTCCCGCCCCGCTGTTCGCGGCACCGTAGTGCTGTGACGCGGGGCGGTGTAGAGCGCCGTAGCCGCGGCGCCAGGATATGGCGATCCGTACGGGGCGGCGGTGTTGGGCGCAGCAGCCACAGGCGGGGCACCGTAGGGCCCTGCGTTCGGCGGAGGAGGAGCCCCGTAGGGCGCCGATCCCATCCAGGGAGCCGCTGGGTCAGGGTACGCAGCGCCCCAAGCCGGCGGCGGAGGCGCGATCGGGGACGATGGCGGCTGCTGATCGGACGCGGCCCCCGCCATCGAGGCCTGGCCGGAGTAGACCGAGGCCAGGGGCGTGATGATAGAAACGGCGACGCAGGCGCCGTGGCAGTGACCGGCGCGACGGCGGCGGCGGCGGATGTCGATGCGGTGGCGGCGGCGGCAGCGGAAGACATAGGACCGATTAGGGTTGATACCATGTTAAACACAGGGTTTTGGGAAACTGCACGACACCCATAACGGGGTGTGGCTATCTCATATATATAAGGAGTACACAAGATGTACGGTACAATATACAAGATCTATACAGAGGCTACGTATAAATACAGTCTAACATAAATTGATAATGACATTTTGACTCGATATGTCCCACAAAAAGGTTGATCCAACACGAGATAGGATAAAGATCCGAGGGTCTCGTTTCGATGTAGCGTGCAAGACAATGCATAACCTATTCTGCAACATTCTTACTGTACAATTTCTTGCAATGTACTATTAAACTCTGCTAGTTTGACACACCTTTTAAGGGTCAATGGTGCGAATGAACGCCCGTGACAATGTGGGATGGGGAACTGGGGATGGTCTCATCGCTGTCGTCATCCGGCATCCGAGGCCGCGGTCGGCGGCGATGGTGGAGGCCGATGCGGGGTGCAGTGGTGGCCGCATTGACGCTTCCAGGGCCATGACTCCACGATGTAGGTCCAGACGAGCGCAATGGCCAGTAGTACTCCCCCGCAAGCACTGATGATTCCTGCTATGGCGCCTCCAGAAAGCCCGTCGCCGCCGTTCTTGATGCACGGTGCGGGGCGCGGGCACTGTTGCACGGGGCCGTTCTGGCCCGGACAGGAACATTGGCAGCAGATAACTGTGGTACCGTTCGTCAAAGTAGGATCCTCTGGTATGGTGGAGTGGCGAGGGACAGGGATTGGCACAATGGGCTGCACCTCCTGTGGCGGGGTGCCCCCATTTGTGCACGGTGGGAGAGGGGGACAGCTGGGAAGACCTGGGCATGGGGGTAGATCTGGGCAGCGGGCGCAGGGTGGGCACTCCGGGCATTCGACGTCTGCGAGGACGGCCCCCATCGCAATGATCATCACAAAGATCGTCAAGCCGCAGCGACCTATCTTCAATGCTGCAAAGTGCAGAACCAGTGGCCTGAGCAGTGGTGTGAAATATGATCTGAGAGCTCATCGAGACTGAATTTATGCGTACAGGCACGTTTACCTTAGAAGCAGTTTCGTTGCGACAACGGGGGAGGGAGGAGGCACAATGCAGCAACTGCCTCCCATCCGCGCCATCGATGGAGGCCAAACCTCGCCCCCAACTAACACTCTAGCCTGCTGCCCGTGCAGCCGCGACCATAGCACACCAACGACGCCACCAACAACACCACTGTGCTACCACTCAGCCGCGCGCCGCACTGCCACACCCATCGCCGCGTCTGCGCCGTCCCGTAGAGGGAAAAGTGCAGCTGTCCCGTCACCGACCCCAAGAGGTCACCTCCAAAGACGGAGCAGCAGATCGGGTGCCGCCCCGATCTGAGCCCTTTGAGCCGGCGCACGAGCAACCACCGCCGCGCAGCACTGGCGCCTCCCAGACGGAGTTTATACCCACAGGCAAATGATACAACATATACCATTGTATTTCAGTCATGGTAGTACATCAGGGCAGCACCATGGCATCCATCATGATGACTTTTATTCAAACAAGGAACGGAAATACACACACATAAAACAGGGTGACACACTGGTTTGGATACTCTCGATGGGATCCAATTTTATTGAACGCAAAGGTGAGACACGACCTTGCCCTGTGAAATCTCAGACCATGGATACGCATCATTACGCATCAAGGGATGTGAGGCCAGCATCACCGTTACAGAAATTGACACAAGCATCGCCACAATTTTCCACATAGAGTTTCATCTCTTCATCGTCAGCAGCTGGTGCCCAAATAGCATATTATGTGTCAGGAACTCGCCTTTCAAATTAGTTTACAGGAACACAAATACAAGATGATTTTTCTTTACCTGCGTTGACCATATAGTCACACACGGAAGACCTACATCCCAAGTTGCAGTACTCAATGGTGTCCGGTTCATCTGTCAAATTAAAATATCTAGCGTGTAAATAAAATCCTGTCCGAAACAAATAATTCCCCAGTTACAATATGCATGCTTTGATGTTTTGGATATTCACATGGCCTATCATTCGTTCTTTGTTAGTTATTTTTCACAATTACTTGGTAGAAAATTATGAAAAAATCTTGTGAAAATTTATTCATGGAAAATCTGATCATATAACGCTATCTAACATATTCAAAATACTTCATCATACTAGTAAGAAAACTAGGAAACTGTTAACTTGACTATATGCTTATTAGAACGACATCGATTTTAAAAAAGAGGTAGTATATACATATATACTAGAAGGAGTTCATTCTCTTTACCTGAGTTGGACTCAAGGGCCAATTTAGGGAAGCCCTTAGGGCAGCTTACGCCACTTGCGATTTTACACCTACAGACGCCTGCGCATAACTTCTGAGCACCACGGGCGCGGCAAAGGTTGTAGCAGTTTCTTCCCAGGGTGCTCCTGCAGCAACTCTTGCCTTCTACCTGCAGCTGTTCCAGAACCACCCCCAGTATGAGTAAACACACTATCGCACCCTTGAGGCCCTTGCTTCCCATGGCTGAACGGCTATCTTGCAGAACACAGAAGTATAATGGCTTTGGTTGATGGATTGCTGAGACTAGGCTTGGATGGCTCCTAGTTATAGGAGATGGTGGTTGTGGCATGTGGGATGTTCACGTGTGGTTGTTGTATGTAAATGTTACGTGTTCATGCCAGCCATGTAAACCGGACGAAAACAAAAGCTCCTAACTGTTAACTATGGGTGTGTTTGGAGGTGTACACTCCACCTCTAAACTCTACTTCACTAAACTCCAATCACAATCTTTAACAACATGCGACAGCGACAAATCCATTGCTAGTTGCGTATCACTCCTTAAACATGATATGTTTTTTTAAAGAGCTTATGGACAAATATTGGACCTTGTCTTTCTTGCCTTGCCAAGGAGCCGACTCCGGCAATGGCAACAAAAGTGTCTTTAATCACGCGCGGCAATGGCAAAAAGCAACCTTATGGTTGTCATCCATCCCAAGAGGAATTTGGTTGAAATCGTGCGTGGATGATAAAGATGATGGTTGTGGAATACGTGCAAGCAAACATGTTTGTATCAATTGCATCCCTCAAAACAAAAACTTTTGGTAGTTAGCTAATTCTTGTCCTCACGTGCTTTCGGCTTTTCTCAGCGCTCCATGATGCTAAGAATGACACATAGGCAGAAAGTTGACATAGCAAAGAAATTAAGAAAAAAAGATAGCATCGAGACCCGAGGAAGGAACGATGTCAAGCGAGTAAATCTATGCAAAACACATATGCATGAGGAATTTTTGTTGCTAAACAATTAAATGAAGGAAGCTTAGCTACAAAAGGCTAAGTACATATGCATGCACTGGGAATTTAGTTTATAAGTTCTTTGATGCACTTAGCACCTTAGCTAAGAACCTGTGGTGGATCCAGAAACCTCTCGAAGGCCGAGCAAAGCACAAACTAAGGTATCTAAGATGCCATTTTTAATTAAAAAATCATCATATAAAAAAGGCCTAACATAAGGTGTCGCATCAATGGTAGATTCACTCATGAATGAGCACCATTACTTTGTTCTAGAACACAACTGCTACCTGGGATCTGGAAAGTTTGTATGATGAGATAATACAATTTTGTCGAAAAAAATTAATGATGAATCTTTCACAAAACTGACGACGTGTGTGCTTGGGAAGAGATGGGAGTGACATGTGTCCAAGCAGAAAAGCAAACAAGAGATCGATACAAGGGATAGACTTAGATTGACGGGTGGGACACAGTCCACCATAAGATTTCCTAATAATATATATATCATAGCGAGCAAATGTTGAATCTTGCTTACTGCAAGACGAACGCCTACGTCGCTCGTTCAAGTGGGCCAACCCAACAGCGGTTTTGAGAAGCTTCCATGTGCCATTTTGAGAAGCTTCTATGTACAGTAGGGACTGGTTTCTGGGAACCTTCCGTGCGGTTTTCGGAAGCTTTCGTCCTTTTTTTCCTTATTTTTTCTCTACAGATTTTTATACTTTTTTTTTCTTTCTTCGTTCCTGTTATTTTTTAACTTTTTTCTTTTCATGTTCTTTGTAAAATAAAAGAGTGAACATTTTGTATGGCATGAACTTTTTGAAAAGAAAATGTGCAGGCAATTTTTCACATTTTCATGAACATTTTTGTATATGTTGCGAACATGTTGTCATATGCCGTGAAAATTCTCCAACATTTACACTAACTACTTTTTACATTTTCATGAACATTTTTACAAATGCTAAAATCATTTCTAAATCGTAACAAACACTTTTTATAAGTCACGAACATGTTTTAAAAATTGAGGGAGCACATTTTTATATTTCATGAACAAATTTTAACGAGTTTTTGTTGGATGGTACACCATTTTTTAAATATCATGAATATTTTTTATAAATTAGTGAAAATTGTTGGTAAGTGTCGGTGAAATTTTTATTAAAAATGTGCGGACACTTTTTTGAGCTGCTTGAATGGTTTTCCTTTTTTAGCACAATCCACTAGGTTAATTCATTAATGATCATCGAAATACAAAGAGTGTTATGGGGCAGGCCAAGCCATGTGTGTCTCCCCTTATCTAAAGTGGATGCAAACCTAGCTAAATTGCGGGCTTCGTAATTTGAGCCTCTTTTTCATGAACGAAATTACATTAGGTGAAAGAAGATCTAGAAGCATTAATATCCTTGAAAACCACCTCATATTTACCACCTTGTAAAGTGGCGATGTCATTGACCACGTTTAGGCAATCCGTCGCAATATGCACCCTCTCGAGATTCTAGTCAATAGCCGACTAATGTGGAATGCTACCTAACATATTTATCAATGTAATTTTCTTTATTGTGGCATTAATGTTCAGATCCGAAAGATTCCAGACAAAAGTTTAATATTGACATAAAAACAATAATACTTCAACCATACTAACAAAGCAATCATGTCTTCTTAAAATAACATGGCTAAAGAAAGCTATCCCTACAAAACCATATAGTTTGGTTATGCTCTATCTTCATCACACAAAGTATTTAATCATGCACAACCCCGATGACAAGCCAAACAATTGTTTCATAATTTTGATATTCTCAAACCTTTTCAATCTTCACGCAATACATGAGCGTGAGCCATGGATATAGCACTATAGGTGGAATAGAATGGTGGTTGTGGAGAAGACAAAAAGGAGAAGATAGTCTCACATCAACTAGGCGTATCAACGGGCTATGGAGATGTCCATCAATAGATATCAATGTGAGTGAGTAGGGATTGCCATGCAACGGATGCACTAGAGCTATAAGTGTATGAAACCTCAAAAAAAACTAAGTGGATGTGCATCCAACTTGCTTGCTCACTAAGACCTAGGGCACTTTTGAGGAAGCCCATCATTGGAATATACAAGCCAAGTTCTATAATAAAAAATTTCCACTAGTATATGAAAGTGACAATATAGGAGACTCTCTATCATGAAGATCATGGTGCTACTTTGAAGCACAAGTGTGGAAAAAGGATAGTAGCATTGCCCCTTCTCTCTTTTCCTCTCGTTTTTTGGGCCTTTTCTCTTTTTTATGGCCTCTTTTTTATTTTATTTTTTTATTTTTTTGTCCGGAGTCTCATCCTGACTTGTGGGGGAATCATAGTCTCCATCATCCTTTCCTCACTGGGACAATGCTCTAAAAATGAAGATCATCACACTTTTATTTACTTACAGCTCAAGAATTACAACTCGATACTTAGAACAAAATATGACTCTATGTGAATGCCTCTGGCGGTGTACCGGGATGTGCAATGATTCAAGAGTGACATGTATGAAAAATTATGAATGGTGGCTTTGCCACAAATACGATGTCAACTACATGATCATGCAAAGCAATATGACAATGATGGAGCGTGTCATAATAAACGGAACGGTGGAAAGTTGCATGGCAATATATCTCGGAATGACTATGAAAATGGCATAATAGGTAGGTATGGTGGCTTTTTTGAGGAAGGTATATGGTGGGTGTATGGTACCGATGAAAGTTGCGCGGTACTAGAGAGGCTAGCAATGGTGGAAGGGTGAGAATGCATATAATCCATGGACTCAACACTAGTCATAAATAACTCACATACTTATTGCAAAAATCTATTAGTTATCGAAATGAAGTACTACGCAGATGCTCCTAGTGGGATAGATTGGTAGGAAAAGACCATCGCGCGTCCCCAACCGCCACTCATAAGGAAGACAATCAATAAATAAATCATGCTCCAACTTCATCACATAACGGTTCACCATACGTGCATATGCTACGGGAATCACAAACTTTAGCACAAGTATCTCTCAAATTCACAACTACTCTACTAGCATAACTCTAATATCACCATCTTCCTATCTCAAAACAATCATAAAGAATCAAATTTCTCATAGTATTCAATGCAATTTATATGGAAGTTTTTATTATACCCATCTTGGATGCCCATCATATTAGGACTAATTTTATAACCAAAGCAAATTACCATGTTGTTCTAAAAGACTCTCAAAATAATATAAGTGAAGCATGAGAGATCAAAAATTTCTATAAAATAAAACCACCGCCGTGCTCTAAAAAGATATAAGTGAAGCACTAGAGCAATATTGTCTAGCTCAAAAGATATAAGTGAAGCACATAGAGTATTCTAACATATTCCGATTCATACGTGTCTCTCCCAAAAGGTGTGTACAGCAAGGATGATTGTGGTAAACTAAAAAGCAAAGACTCAAATCATACAAGACGCTCCAAGCAAAACACATATCATATGGTGAATAAAAATATAGCCTCAAGTAAAGTTACCGATAGAGGAAGACGAAAGAGGGGATGCCTTCCGGGGCATCCCCAAGCTTGGGCTTTTCGTTGTCCTTGAATTTTACCTTGGGCCCTTGGGCACCCCAATCTTAGGCTCTTGTCACTCCTTATTCCAAAATCCATCAAATCTTTACCCAAAACTTGAAAACTTCACAACACAAAACTTCAACAAAAAGTCTCATGAGCTCCGTTAGTATAAGAAAATAAATCACCACTTTAAGGTACTGTAATGAATTCATTCTTTATTTATATTGGTGTTAAACCTAATGTATTCCAACTTCTCTATGGTTCATACCCACCGATACTACTCACGGATTCATCAAAATAAGCAAACAACACACGAAAAACAGAATCTGTCAAAAACAGAACAGTCTGTAGCAATCTGTAACTTTCGAATACTTCTGTAAATCCAAAAATTCTGAAATAAATTGGTGGACGTGAGGAATTTATCTATTAATATTCTGCAAAAAGAATCAACCTAAAAGCACTCTTCTGTAAAACATTACAGCTATTCTCGTGAGCGCAAAAGTTTCTGTTTTTTACAGCAAGATCGCGAAGACTTCACCCAAGTCTTCCCAAAGGTTCTACTTGGCACAAACACTAATTAAAACATAAAACCACATATAAATAGAAGCTAGATGAATTATTTATTACTAAACAGGAGCAAAAAGCAAAGAACAAAAATAAAATTGGGTTGCCTCCCAACCAGCGCTATCGTTTAACGCCCCTAGCTAGGCATAAAAACAAGAATAGATCTTAGATATTGCCATCTTGGGCATGCAATTCTTCAATTGAACACAAATAACCCTTAGGAGGGTCTTTGGTTTTGTTAATGATCAAACTCCTAGGCAAGAAATCGAGAAATTCATTTGTGGCAAAAGGTTCCTTAGTGATATCAAAAAAATTGGGGTGAACACTTATTTATTTGAGATCTTCATTTTCCTTAATAGAAGATTCACCCTTATTCTTAGGAACGTAGATAAACTTGGCAACTTTGGCAGGAGGAGGATTCGAGGTATTTTTAACGGCAGAAAAAGTGGAACCCAAGTTGGTAACAATATCTTCGAGTTTATCAATTCTAGTAGAATCTTGATCTATCTTTTCATTAACTATGGGTTCTTTTTCCCTAAGATTCTTTAGAGTGACTCCTACCTTAGATCCATATTGAGTAATTTGATTCTGAATCTTTTTATCCAAATTTTCGATTAACTCTACAGTAGCAATTTTATTTTCAATGATATCAAGTCTTTGCATCACATGTTCCAAGGTTAAAATGGTTCCATTGACCAAAAGAGGTGGTGGGCGTAACAAATCTATCATGGCATTATAAGAATCAAAAGTATGGTTTCCCAAGAAATTCCCTCCAGTAATGGTGTTAAGAACATATCTGTTCCAAGGAGTAATGCCTATATAAAAAGTGAAGCGGAACGTAGTAATTTCAAAAAAAAATAATCCTACGCACACGCAAGATCATGGTGATGCATAGCAACGAGAGGGGAGAGTGTTGTCCACGTACCCTTGTAGACCGAAAGTGGAAGCGTTAGCACAACGCGGTTGATGTAGTCGTACGTCTTCATGGCCCGACCGATCAAGCACCGAAAGCACGGCACCTCCGAGTTCTTGCACGCGTTCAGCTCGATGACGTCCCTCGAACTCCAATCTAGCCGAGTGTCGAGGGAGAGTTCCATCAGCACGACGGCGTGGTGACGATGATGATGTTCTACCAACGCAGGGCTTCGCCTAAGCACCGCTACGATATTATCGAGGTGGAATATAGTGGAGGGGGGCACCGCACACGGCTAATAGATCTCAAGGATCAATTGTTGTGTTTAGAGGTGCCCTCCTGCCCCCATATATAAAGGAGCAAGGGGGGAGGCGGCCGGCCAAGAGGAGGGCGCGCCAAGGGGGGAGTCCTACTCCCACCGGGAGAGGACTCCTCCTTCCTTGTAGGAGTAGGAGAAGGGAAGGAAAAAGGAGAAGGAAGGAAGCCCCCCCATCCTCCCTAGTCCAATTCAGACCAGTCCATGGGGAGGGATGCGGCCACCCTTTGAGGCCTTTCTCTCCTTTCCCGTATGGCCCATTAAGACCCAATACGAATTCCCGTAACTCTCCGGTACTCCAAAAAATACCCGAATCACTCGGAACCTTTCCGATGTCCGAATATAGTCGTCCAATATATCGATATTTACGTCTCGACCATTTCGAGACTCCTCATCATGTCCCTGATCTCATCCAGGACTCCGAACTACCTTCGGTACATCAAAACACATAACTCATAATATAAATCATCACCGAACTTTAAGCGTGGGTTCGAGAACTATGTAGACATGACCGAGACACGTCTCCGGTCAATAACCAATAGCGGAACCTGGATGCTCATATTGGCTCCCACATATTCTACGAAGATCTTTATCGGTCAAACCGCATAACAACATACGTCGTTCCCTTTGTCATCGGTATGTTACTTGCCCGAGATTCGTTCGTCGGTATCTCAATACCTAGTTCAATCTCGTTACCGGCAAGTCTCTTTACTCGTTATGTAATGCATCATCCTGCAACTAATTCATTAGTCACATTGCTTGCAAGGCTTATAGTGATGTGCATTACCGACAGGGCCCAGAGATACCTCTCCGACAATCGGAGTGACAAATCCTAATCTCGAAATACGCCAACTCAACAAGTACCTTCAGAGACACCTGTAGAGCTCCTTTATAATCACCCAGTTGCGTTGTGACGTTTGGTAGCACACAAAGTGTTCCTCCAGTAAACAGGAGTTGCATAATCTCAGTCATAGGAACATGTATAAGTCATGAAGAAAGCAATAGCAACATACTAAACAATCAAGTGCTAAGCTAACGGAATGGGTCAAGTCAATCACATCATTCTCCTAATGATGTGATCCCATTAATCAAATGACAACTCATGTCTATGGTTAGGAAACACAATCATCTTTGATTCAATGAGCTAGTCAAGTAGAGGCATACTAGTGACATTATGTTTGTCTATGTATTCACACATGTACTAACTTTCCGGTTAATACAATTCTAGCATGAATAATAAACATTTATCATGAAATAAGGAAATAAATAATAACTTTATTATTGCCTCTAGGGCATATTTCTTTCAGTCTCCCACTTGCACTAGAGTCAATAATCTAGTTCACATCGCCATGTGATTTAACACCAATATTCACATCTGTATGTGATTAATACCCATAGTTCACATCGTCATGTGATCAACACCCAAAGGGTGTACTAGAGTCAATAATCTAGTTCACATCGCTATGTGATTAACACCCAAAGAGTACTAAAGTATGATCATGTTTTGCTCGTGAGAGAAGTTTAGTCAACGGGTCTGTCATATTCAGAGCCGTATGTATTTTTGCAAATATTCTATGTCTACAATGCTCTGCACTGAGATGCTCTAGCTAATTGCTCCCACTTTCAATATGTATCCAGATTGAGATTAAGGGTCATTTGGATAGGTGTAAAAGCTTGCACCGATGTAACTCTTTACGATGGGCTCTTTTATCACCTCCATAATCGAGAAATGTTTCCTTAGTCCTTGCTAAGGATATTCTTGACCACTATCCAGTGATCTACTCTTAGATCAAAATTGTACTCCCTTGCCAAACTCAGAGCAAGGTATACAATAGGTCTGGTACACAGCATAGCATACTTTATAGAACCTATGACTGAGGCATAGGGAATGATTTTTCATTCTCTTTATATTTTCTGCCATGGTCAGATTTTGAGTCTTACTCAACTTCACACCTTGCAACATAGGCAAGAACTCCTTCTTTGACTGTTCCATTTTGAACTACTTCAAAATCTTATCAAGGTATGTACTCATTGAAAAATCTTATCAAGCGTCTTGACCTATCTCTATAGATCTTGATGCTCAATGTGTAAGCAGCTTCACCGAGGTCTTTCTTTGAAAAACTCTTAATCAAGTATCCTTTTATGCTATCCAAAATTTCTATATCATTTCCAATTAACAATATGTCATCTACATATAGTTTTAGAAATGTTACAGAGCTCCCACTCACTTTCTTGTAAATACAGGCTTCTCCAAAAGTCTGTATAAAACCATATGCTTTGATCAACTCATCAAAGCGTATATTCCAACTCCGAGATGCTTGCACCAGTCCATAGATGGATCGCCGGAGCTTACACAATTTGTTAGCACCTTTAGGATTGACAAAACCTTCTGGTTGCATCATATACAACTCTTCTTTAATAAATCCATTAAGGAATGCAGTTTTGACATCCATTTGCCAGATTTCATAAAATGTGGCAATTGCTAACATGATTCGGATAGACTTAAGCATCGATACGAGTGAGAAAATCTCATTGTATTCAACACCTTGAACTTGTCGAAAAACCTTTTGGGACAAGTCGAGCTTTGTAGATAGTAACACTACTATCGGCGTCCGTCTTCCTCTTGAAGATCCATCACACTTTGTTCTCATACATGGATCTCATCTCAGATTTCATGGCCTTCAAGCCATTTCTCGGAATCTGGGCTCATCATCGCTTCCTCATAGTTCGTAGGTTCATCATGGTCTAGTAACATGACTTCCAAAATAGGATTACCATACCACTCTGGTGCGGATCTTACTCTAGTTGACCTACGAGGTTCGGTAGTAACTTGATCTGAAGTTTCATGATAAATATCATTAGCTTCCTCACTAATTGGTGTAGGCGTCACAGGAACCGGTTTCTGTGATGAACTACTTTCCAATAAGGGAGCAGGTACAGTTACCTCATCAAGTTCTACTTTCCTCCCACTCACTTCTTTCGAGAGAGACCTCTTCTCTAGAAAGGATCCATCTTAGCAACGAATATTTTGCCTTTGGATCTGTGATAGAAGGTGTACCCAACAGTTTCCTTTGGGTATTCTATGAAGACGCACTTCTCCGATTTGGGTTTGAGCTTATCAGGTTGAAACTTTTCACATAAGCATCGCAGCCCCAAACTTTAAGAAACGACAACTTTGGTTTCTTGCCAAACCACAGTTAATAAGGTGTCGTCTCAACGGATTTTGATGGTGTCCTTTTTTTTAAAGTGAATGCAACTATCTCTAATGCATAACCCCAAAACGATAGTGGTAAACCAATAAGGAACATCATAGATAGCACAATATCCAATAAAGTGTGGTTACGACATTCTGACACACCATAACGCTGTGGTGTTCCAGGTGGCATGAACTGTGAAACTATTCCACATTGTTTTATATGAAGGCCAAACTCGTAACTCAAATATTCTCCTCCATGATCAGATCGTAGAAACTTTATTTTCTTGTTACAATGATTCTCCACTTCACTCTAAAATTCTTTGAACTTTTCAAATGTTTCATACTTGTGTTTCATTAACCAGATATACTCATATCTGCTCAAATCATTTGTGAAGGTCAGAAAATAACGATACTCGCCACGAGCATCAACACTCATTGGACCGCATACATCGGTATGTATTATTTCCAACAAGTCAGTAGCTCGTTCCATTGTTCCGGAGAACGGAGTTTTAGTCATCTTGCCCTAAAGGCACGGTTCGCAAGCATCAAATGATTCATAACCAAGTGATTCCGAAAATCCATCTTTATGGAGTTTCTTCATGCGCTTTACACCGATATGACCCAAACGGCAGTGCCACAAATAAGTTGCACTATCATTATTAACTTTGCATCTTTTGGCATCAATATTATGAATATGTGTATCACTACGACAGAGATCCAACAAACTATTTTCATTGGGTGTATGACCATCGAAGGTTTTATTCATGTAAACAGAACAACAATTATTCTCTGACTTTAAATGAATAACTGTATTGCAATAAACATGATCAAATCATATTCATGCTCAACGCAAACGCCAGATAACATTTATTTAGGTTTAACACTAATCCCGAAAGTATAGGGAGTGTGCGATGATGATCATATCAATCTTGTAACTACTTCCAACACACATCGTCACTTCACCCTCAACTAGTCTCTATTTATTCTGTAACTCCTGTTTTGAGTTACTAATTTTTAGCAACTGAACAAGTATCAAATACTCAGGGGCTACTATAAACACTAGTATGGTACACATCAATAACCTGTATATCAAATATACCCTTGTTCACTCTGCCATCCTTCTTATCCACCAAATATTCAGGGAATTTCCGCTTCCAGTGACCATTTCCTTTGCAGTAGAAACACTTAGTTTCAGGTTTTGGTACAGTTTTGGGCTTCTTCGCGGAGTGACAACTTGCTTGCCATTCTACTTGAAGTTCACTTTCTTCCCCTTTGCCTTTTTCTTGAAACTAGTGATCTTATCAATCATCAACACTTGATGTTCTTTCTTGATTTCTACCTTCGTCGATTTCAACATCACGAAGAGCTCAGGAATCGTTTTCGCCATCCCTTTCATACTATAGTTCATCACGAAGTTCTACTAACTTGGTGATGGTGACTAGAGAACTCTGACAATCACTATCTTATCTGGAAGATTAACTCCCACTTGATTCAAGCGATTGTAGTACCCAGACAATCTGAGCACATGCTCACTAGTTGAGCAATTCTCCTCCATATTTTAGCTATAGAACTTGTTGGAGACTTCATATCTCTCAACTCGGGTATTTGCTTGAAATATTAACTTCAACTCCTGGAACATCTCATATGGTCCATGACGTTCAAAACGTCTTTGAAGTCCCGATTCTAGGCCATTAAGCATGGTGCACTAAACTATCAAGTAGTCTTCATATTGAGCTAGCCAAACGTTCATAACGTCTACATTTGCTCCTGCAATATGTCTGTCACCTAGCGTTGCATCAATGACATAATTCTTCTGTGCAGCAATGAGGATAAACCTCATATCACGGACCCAGTCCGCATCATTGCTACTAACATCTTTCAACATATCAAAATAAACATAGGGAAGCATCTACAACATAATTTGCAAAATACTATCAGGACTAAGTTCATGATAAATTAAAGTTCAATTAACCATATTACTTAAGAACTCCCACTTAGATAGACATCTCTCTAATAATCTAAGTGATCACGTGATCCAAATCAACTAAACCATGTCCGATCATCACGTGAGATGGAGTAGTTTTCAATGGTGAACATCACTATGTTGATCATATCTACTATATGATTCACGCTCGACCTTTTGGTCTCAGTGTTCCAAGGCCATATCTGTATATGCTAGGCTCATCAAGTTTAACCTGAGTATTCCGCGTGTGCAACTGTTTTGCACCCGTTGTATTTGAACGTAGAGCCTATCACACCCGATCATCACGTGGTGTCTCAGCACGAAGAACTTTCGCAACGGTGCATACTCAGGGAGAACACTTATACCTTGAAATTTAGTGAGAGATCATCTTATAAAGCTACCGCCGAACTAAAAAAATAAGATGTATAAAAGATAAACATCACATGCAATCAAAATATGGGACATGATATGGCCATCATCATCTTGTGCCTTTTGATCTCCATCTCCAAAGTACTATCATGATCTCCATCTTCACCGGCATGACACCACAATCTCCATCATCTTGATCTATATCAATGTGTCGTCACATGGTCGTCTCACCAACTATTGCTCTTGCTACTATTGCTATCGCATAGCGATAAAGTAAAGCAATTATTTGGCACTTGCATCTTATGCAATAAACAGACAACCATAAGGCTTCTACTAGTTGCCTATAACTTCAACAAAACATGATCATCTCATACAACAATTTATATCTCATCACGTCTTGACCATATCACATCACAACGTGCCTTGCAAAAACAAGTTAGACGTCCTCTACTTTGTTGTTGCAAGTTTTACGTGGCTGCTACGGGCTGAGCAAGAACCGTTCTTACCTACGCATCAAAACCACAATGATAGTTCGTTAAGTTAGTGCTATTTTAACCTTCTCAAGGACCGGGCATAGCCACACTCGGTTCAACTAAAGTTGGAGAAATTGACATCCGCTAGTCACCTGTGTGCAAAGCACGGCGGTAAAACCAGTCTCGCGTAAGCGTACACGTAATGTCGGTCCGGGCCGCTTCATCCAACAATACCGCTGAACCAAAGTATGACATGCTGGTAAGCAGTATGACTTGTATCGCCCACAACTCACTTGTGTTCTACTCGTGCATATAAATCCACGCATAAAACCTGGCTCTTATACCACTGAAGGGGAACGTAGTAATTTCAAAAAAATCCTACGCACACGCAAGATCATGGTGATGCATAGCAACAAGAGGGGAGAGTGTTGTCCACGTACCCTCGTAGACCGAAAGCGGAAGCGTTAGCAAAACGCTGTTGATGTAGTCATATGTCTTCATGGCCCGAACGATCAAGCACCGAAAGCACGGCATCTTCGAGTTCTTGCACACGTTCAGCTCGAGGGAGAGTTCCGTCAGCACGACGGCGTGGTGACGATGATGATGTTCTACCGACGCAGGGCTTTGCCTAAGCACCGCTATGATATTATCGAGGTGGAATATAGTAGAGGGGCCACCGCACATGGCTAATACATCTCAAGGATCAATTGTTGTGTCTAGAGGTGCCCCCCTACCCCCGTATATAAAGGAGCAAGGGGGAGGCGGCCAGCCAAGAGGAGGGCGCACCAAGGGGGGAGTCCTACTCCCACCGGGAGTAGGACTCCTCCTTTCCTTGTAGGAGTAGGAGAAGGGAAGGAAAAAAGAAGAAGGAAGGAAGGGGCGCCCCCCCCCCTCCCTAGTCCAATTCAGACCAGTCCATGGGGAGGGATGCGGCCACCCTTTGAGGCCTTTCTCTCATTTCCCGTATGGCCCATTAAGGCCCAATACGAATTCCCGTAACTCTCCGGTACTCCGAAAAATACCCGAATCACTCGGAACCTTTCCGATATCCAAATATAGTCGTCCAATATATCAATCTTTATGTCTCGACCATTTCGAGACTCCTCGCCATGTCCTCGATCTCATCCGGGACTCCGAACTACCTTCAGTACATCAAAACACATAACTCATAATATAAATCGTCGCCGAACTTTAAGCGTGCGGACCCTACGGGTTCAAGAACTATGTAGACATGACTGAGACACGTCTCTGGTCAATAACCAATAGCGGAACCTGGATGCTCATATTGGCTCCCACATATTCTACGAAGATCTTTATCGGTCAAACCGCATAACAACATACGTTTGTCATCGGTATGTTACTTGCCCGAGATTCGATCGTCGGTATCTCAATACCTAGTTCAATCTCGTTACCGGCAAGTCTCTTTACTCGTTATGTAATGCATCATCCTGCAACTAACTCATTAGTCACATTGCTTGCAAGGCTTATAGTGATGTGCATTACCGACATCGGAGTGACAAATCCTAATCTCGAAATACGCCAACTCAACAAGTACCTTCGGAGACACCTGTAGAGCTCCTTTATAATCACCCAGTTACGTTGTGACGTTTGGTAGCACACAAAGTGTTCCTCCGGTAAACGGGAGTTGCATAATCTCAGTCATAGGAACATGTATAAGTCATGAAGAAAGCAATAGCAACATACTACACAATCAAGTGCTAAGCTAACAGAATGTGTCAAGTCAATCACATCATTCTCCTAATGATGTGATCCCGTTAATCAAATGACAACTCATGTCTATGGTTAGGCACAACCGTCTTTGATTCAACGAGCTAGTCAAGTAGAGGCATACTAGTGACATTATGTTTGTCTATGTATTCACACATGTACTAACTTTCCGGTTAATACAATTCTAGCATGAATAATAAACATTTATCATGAAATAAGGAAATAAATAATAACTTTATTATTGCCTCCAGGGCATATTTCCTTCAAAAAGTGCGAAGAAGAACGGGAGTGGATTGCTTTCTAGTAGATCTATTTTGAGCATTGCAAATTCTATACCATGCATCTTTTAGATTTTCTCCCTCCCTTTGTTTAAAATTGAGAACTTCATTATCGGGAGTTGTCGGGTGGTAGGTGCCACATATGCCAACGGGTGGCTTATCATTGTGGGAGCTAGTAAGACGTCGCCGGTGCCTGGAAACGGGATAAGGCGAAGACATGCACGCCGGCGAATCTTACCAAGGTTCGGGGCTCTCCGTGGAGATAACACCCCTAGTCCTGCTGTGCGGGGTCTCCGCATGATCACTAGATCAACAAGTAGCTACAAGAGGCTCCTTGAGCTGTTCGGTGGGAAGAGGAAGAAGGGCAAGGCTAGCTCTCTTCTCTCCCTATGGTGGCGTCTAAAACTCTCTGAGCTCAACCCTTTGCATGGGTGTCCTGGGGGGTTTATATAGGCCTACCCCCGGGGGTACAATGGTAATCCGGCTGGGTGCAGGCCCAGGCCGTCAGTGTCTACGACCGCCGTCTTCTCCGCCGGCTTCTGGGGCCCACCGACTGGTGGGTCCCGCCGGCTGCCGGCCCGTTGGTCGACAGGCCGGCCCCACCGTATGGGGGATCTTGTCGGGGGCTGGTTACTGTTGCCTTGCCTCTGATGACGAGGGCTTTGTCGAGGTAAGCATGGCTACAGTGCCGCCGCCTTGCGGGCTCCCATTGTAGCCCTACCTCGTCTTGTTTGCTTAATGTTGCGCGCGCCCCAAGGAGGGGAGCAAGCCGGCTATTGGTAGCCGGCCCGGCCTTAGGCCGGCTGGGGGAGGCTGGGCCGCCTTCGGATGTCTCTCTGACCGAAGGGGCCCGCCGCCTGCGGGCCGTACTGGCAATCCGTCGTGGATGGCGTCATGATCCGCATGGCAACAGTGCCACGCCGGACGGGGGATGGCCGCCCCGTACGGCGTACTGTAGCCATGCATGCTCTGGGATTCGGGGGTGGCAGGGTTCGCTGTAGCCACGCTCCGTCCCATCACCGTTATGGGGGGTGGACTTTAGGGCGCAGCCTTCGGCCGCTTGCTTGGAGTTGGCCAATCATGGGTCACCTTCTTGGAGTCGGTCCTTCACGGGCCGGCTTCTTGGAGTCGGCCCGATTGTGGCGTCCTCCAAAGGTTGTTTATGGCCAGGCCGGCTTTTGCCAGCCGTCCTAGGTGATAGCCAGCCGGAAGAAGGCGGCCTTGTGTTTTAGGTGCATCGAGGTCCGATCGGCCCATTGTTTTTTTTTTTGAGGGCCAAAGGGAGCCGGTTAGGCTACATGTGGTCATTTACTCGGACAGTAGTCCCCGAAGCTGGTTGGGCTTCGCGGCTGAAGAGGAAATCGAGAAGCTCGGCCAGCTTCCTATCCCGAGGAGCCGGCAGCTAGGAGCCGGTCTATCTTGCGCGTGCCTTCTCGGCGAAGTCTCCTCGAAATCCGAAGGCGGGAACCAGCGGGCGCGCTAGCCAAGCGGCGGGCTGACCGCCCGCCATCCGCGCCATCCGCACGCCATGTGGCGCCCTTCGGCTGGCAGGGCCTGCCAGCCCACGCGCGTGACGGGACGTCGTCGCAGGCCGGGGCCCGCTACTTCCGTGCCTCGGCCCACGCGCGGATCTTCTGTGGCCCAAACCGACCGCACGTCTTCCGGCGGCGGTTCCCACTCACCATCAAGGCGCGATAATCGTGGGGCTTGGGGGAGTGGGCGCAGTTAATCCCATGCCCTCCCGTGCCTCGCCTCTTCGGCTTCCCCGCGCGGGGCTATAAGTAGGGGCGGGGAGGGGGAGCAGCAATCGTTCGCACGCTCGCCCTCGCTCTGCCTCCTTCTTATTATTCTTTGCTGTGGCAGCCCCTCGCCGTGCTCCCGCTTCGCCATCCCTTCTTCTCCCCAGTCGTGTCGCAGGCTTGCTGCCTCCACGCCGGGCGCTCTCCGCCGTCACGCTCGCCGCCATGGCTCCGACGTCGAGCTCTTGGGATGGCTCCACCATCTGCGACGACCACATCGAGTTTCTTCGCAAGACGCGGCGGCTGCCAGGCGAAGATACCGTGCAAGTTCGCCTTGCGCTAGCTAGGGAGGTTTCGCCGGCACCAGAGGAAGGCGAGCGAGTGATCTTCTACTCGCACTGCCTGCGCGGCGTTGGCCTCCCCGCGAGCGGCTTTTTTCGCGCATTTCTTGACTTCTACCAACTCCAGCCGCACCACCTCACCCCCAACACGGTGGTGCTGTTGTCGGCCTTCGTCTCTTTGTGCGAAGGTTTCCTTGGCGTCCTCCCCACCATCGAGCTCTGGGGGGGAGTTTTTTCAATCCAAGATCGGCACGATCGTCGCTGGCGTGCCGGCTCCGTGCGGCGCCTTCATCGCCATGAGGAGGTCCACCACCGACAACCCCGTCCCTTCTATCGTGCTGATCCAGTCTGTGAAGCTCTGGCAACGGTCTTACTTTTATGTGAAGAACGTTGCCCCGAATGGCGATTATGTCAACTTGCCGGCTTGCGTAGCTGGCCCGCCGACTGGGAGGCCGGCTTCATGGTCCTACCGGGCCAGATCGCTGACGTCGGCTGGAGTCGGGGCCGTCGCCCGGCTTCGGGTGCTCATCCAGTCGGACCGCCTGACCGGGCCCGACTTGATCGCCGCCTTCGTCGAGCATCGAATTCTTCCGCTTCAAAGCCGCCCTCATCTGATCTGTCAGATGAGCGGCCGCTTCGACCCAAGCCGGCTCAGCACCAGGGAGATGCCTCATGACGAGGTGTCTTACCTCGTGAACTACATTGCCAACTGCAAGCTCAAGCCGGACTGGCAGTATGGCATGGCGCCATTCTCTCGCGCCAATCCACCACCTATGGTAAGCTTTCTTTCTTCCTTTGTTGTCGAATCCCTTTCCGGGCTGACTCTTGACCTGTCGGTCTGTCCTCAACCAGAACCCCCTTCTTCATCCTTTGGCCGGGACCGCGGGGCCGGAGCGTGAGTTCGCCCCCGACCGCGAGGCGGACGATCCTGACGACCCCGACTTGGGGGCGGCTGCCCTGGACAACGATGCCGCGGGGGGCGGCGGCGAGACAGGCGGCTCCGGCTTCACCGCCGGCTTCGATGACTGGCCTGATGATGACGAGGCCGATCCCGTTCCATGCTGCCAGCCGTCGTCCGACCCCCAAGGCACCGGCCCATCCGGCGAGGCAGCAGCGAGGCGGCAGCGCCAGAGCGTCGGCGGCGCCGACTCCGCCGGCGGCGGCGAAAAAGGTTTAAGGTGCCCGCGGCGGCAACCAAGCGGGACGAGGCGGCCACGAAGGCGGCCCGCTTCCGTGAGGTGGTGAAGCAGCCGCAGGCGGTCTCGGCGTAAGTTCTGGTCCTTATGCACTTTTCTTTCTTTTCTTTGGTTGATGTTCTTCTAAGTCTATACTCTGTTTCGTCAACCAGGGCCCCGCTCTCCCTTGAGCGGACTACCACCACCTCCATAGTTGGCGGAGCAGGAGGGCCTGGGGACTCCCATCGCATAGACCCCCGCGCCGAGCTTCAGGCAGCGACGGAGCAGAACGCGTGGGAGGCGCGGGAGGAGCAGGAGGCGGAGGAATGAAGGGCGGCCGCCGCCGAGCTAGCCCTGGAGACGACGACGGAGTCGGCCGAGGCGCAGGCCGACGCGGCGGCCAGGGCCCGGGCGGAGGCCGAGGCCGCAGAGAAAATGGCGGAGGCCCTGCATGGCCAGCCTCCGCAACTCGTCATTCCCCTCCGTTCCGCGCCCCCGGACGCCCCGGAGCCCCCGTCGGAGGAGATCAGCCGCGACCCGCTCATGACGGAGAGGGAGGAGGGCGACGTAGTCGTCCTGGAGGGAGGAGTGGTGCCGCCTCCGTCGGCCGGAACCGGCCAAGGCGGCCAGCCCGAGGTGCCGCCTGATCAGGCGACTGCACAGGCGGATCTCGTGGTCTTGTCGCCGGCTCGCCGTCGTGCGGCGAGGGCGGCTTCAGAGCCGGATCCGCAGAGGGCGGCCTGCTCCAGCTTGTTGTCGCATGAAATGGAGTCGGCCACCGCTAGCTCGCCAGGGTGGACGCAGGGCGGTGGGACGGCCGCGCTGAATTTGGCGGTGCAAGACGTCCGCAGCCGGCTTCAGGCCCAAGCCACCGCGCTGCAGCAGTGTACCCGAGAGTTCCTCGCGACACGGGCGGTCGTTCGGGTGAGTTCTCTTGTTCTTGATTTCTTTCCGTGGGGCCGCGTCAGCGCACCCACTGGGTGTAGTCCCCGAGCTCCGAGCCGGCTGCTGAGCAGGCGGCTTGGAACTTCTTCGAAGACTTTGTTTTACTGATTTGCTCTTACTTGCTTCTTCGTCCTGTTTGCAGGATTACCACAACCTCCACGCCGCTACCTTCAACTCCTAGGTCCGAGAGGAAGACAAAAGGGACGTCGATCTGTCGGAGAGCCGGTGTGAGTATCTTTGTCTTTTCATCTCATGTGGGGGCGCGTCAGCGCACCCACTGGGTGTAGTCCCCGAGATTCGGGCCGACTGCTGAGCAGTCGGGTCGGATCTTTCTTGCCGACTTCTTTCTTAATTTCTTCTTTCCATGTTGGCAGGAGCCAACGCCGACTTGAGGCAGCAGCTGGGTGTGGCCCAGACCGCCCTTAGCACCAAGGAGGGTGAGATCAGTGCCTTGGCTCAGGAGCGTGATCGCTTGGCCAAGAGACTGGCCGACCAGGAGGAAAGCCATAAGGCGGCAATGAAGGCGGCCCAGGACAACGAGGCCGCCCTTAAAGCCGAATATGAGACCGAGGCGGCGTGCTGGGCCAAGGCAAGGCAAGCTCTGAGCGAAGGCTACGACCATGTCGAGGACTTGGTTGACGGTAGGCCGCCTTCTTCTTCACCTTTTGCTTATCCTCGCAAGTCGGTTTATCTCCTGACTTGCTCTATTTCTTCTTCTTTGTGAAGAGTACTTTCCTGGCCACTCTGTCGCCGCCAACCAAGCCATCGAAGCCCACCGAGAGGCCCGGCGGCAGGCTGGGGTTGAGATCGCGCCGGATGCCAACCGGCCGCTTGAGGAGCAGCTTCTGGCGATCGAGGCCCGCCTCCAGCCGGCCTACCGCATGCTCCGCCGGCTCCAGCGTCTTGGGCATTGTGTGTTAGCCGCCCTTTGGCTCGGCAAAGTAATTCCCGCACCCACCCGTCGCCGACCGGGCGGGGACGTGGCCATCGGTCGCCTTGAGGCCTGGAAGGCTTCGGCAGCTCGATCCGGCGCACAACAGGTGCTAGAGTTCGTCCGGGCTTGGTACCCTGGGATGAACTTGGATCAGCTGCGCACCTGGCGGCAGGAGGCCGACAAGGAGCTGGAGGCGGTGCGGCCGGCTATCATCCAGCGTGCTTCGGCGATCGCCGACTTCATCGACACCAGCGCCTTTGCTCCTGAGGTGAACGAGGACGGCGTCACGCAGCCGGAGGAATGGTTCGGGCTGAACCCGGCCGACGGTGAGGACTCGGCGGAGGAGATTGACCCAAGCGACGAGGGCGAGGAGGAGGAGGAGGAGGACGGCGAAGATGCCGTGCCGGATGTCGGAGCAGCCGGCCAGCCTCAGCCTGACTGTGCCTCCAGCAACGAGGCGTGCGCGAATGCTCCGCCTGCCACCGGCGACGACCATGCCGAGACTCGCCAGCCGGCCACTTCTCCAACCGATACCGTCGTCTCCACCGTTCTTCCTGAAGCTCCAGGCGCTCCCTTGGCTTGATTCACCATTTTACTTCCCTGCTAGTTACTCTTTGGACAAACTTGTTATTTTGCGCAATTCCACCCACTGGGGTGTATTCAAACTTCGTTGAATGCTGGCCTTTCGAAGGCTTTTTTGATGTAAATATTATTATGCATGTGTTTGGCTTCCATTCCTACTTGCTTTTTATCTCTTAGCTTTTTCCTTTGCCGCCTTCCCTTGGTGGCCGCCTTCCCAGCCGGACAGCTGCTCTGCAGTCTGTGGCCGGGTAAGGGATTCGGCCGTCAGGGAAGGTAAGGGCTCAAGCTTTCTTAGATTGTGGCAGAGTAGGAAAGGAAGCCGGCCAACCGCTGCTTCGACAGCCGGTTGGCGAGGGGGAAAGCCGGCTTGTGTTATGTAAGTTCGTTAGTCCTTAGCCGTTTTTCATGTGGGCATCCTTTCCGCCTTTAGCTCTTGCTAGTCGGGCAGCTGATTCTTCGAGCTGTGACTCTCGTAAGAGAGGGCTTGGGTGCCGGCACATTACTTGTCTGACTGCAGGTAGAACTTGGACATAACTCAAGGCGGCAAGTCCCCGGGCCGACTAGTCGAACCCGGTGCCGGACGAATAAATGCAGTGGGGTAACCATGGGTGTGATACCCGGCATACATAGATAAAATAGGGTAGTCCCCGAGAACTCCTCGGGGGCCCGTTGTCTCATACTTAATACAAAAGGTAATGTGATACATACTGCATTTCAACTGTAAAATCTTCAAAGAAGATTGGCGTTCCATGGGCACTCCGACTCCTTGCCGGAGTCGTCTCTCTTGCGTGCCTTCGGCTTCTGCGCGTCGATTTGGTAATAGGAGTCGTTTCCCAGAGCCCGACTGATGACGAAGGGGCCTTCCCAAGGGGCCGAGAGTGTTGGGGAACGTTGCAGAAAATTAAAAATTTTCCTACGGCTTCACCAAGATCCATCTATGAGTTCATCTAAGCAACGAGTAACGGGAGAGAGTTTGCATCCACATACCACTTGTAGATCGCGTGCGGAAGCTTGCAAGGTGATGACGGAGTCGTACTCGAACGTGATTCAGATCACCGATGTCCAAGTGCTAAACGGACAGCACCTCCACGTTCAACACACGTACGGGACGAGCGACGTCTCCTCCGTCTTGATCCAGCAAGGAGGAAGGAGAGGTTGAGGAAGACAGCTCCACCGGCAAAGACGACGAGGCGTGATGGTGGAGAAGCAAGATTCTCAACAGGCTTCGCCAAGCGCCTACGGAGGAGGAGAAGTGTTGGGAAGGGGAGGGGCTGCGCCTTGGAGATGGGTACCGCAGCCCCCTTCCCTCCCCCCTTTATATAGGCACCACAGGGGGTGGCGGCCTGGAGATCCAATCTCCAAGGGGCGGCGGCCAAGGGGTGGAGTGCCCCCAAGCCGGTGGGCGCCTCACCCCTAGGGTTTCAACCCTAGGCGCGGGTGGGCCTAGAGGCGCACCAGCCCACTATGGGCTGGTTCCTCCCACTTCAGCCCATGGGGCCCTCCGGGATAGGTGGCCCCACCGGTGGACCCGGGACCCTTCCGGTGGTCCGTGCTTTCTGGGAGACCCCAAACTTTCCCGATGGCGAATCACCATTTCCTATATATTATTCTTTACCTCCGGACCCTTCCGAACTCCTCGTGACGTCCGGGATCTCATCCGGACTCGAACAACATTCGGTAGTCACATACTTGACTTCCTACTAACCCTAAGCGTCACCGAACCTTATGTGTAGACCCTACGGGTTCGGGAGACACGCAGACATGACCGAGACGACTCTCGGGCAATAACCAACAGCGGGTCTGGATACCCATGTTGGCTCCCACATGCTCCTCGATGATTTCATCGGTTGAACCACGATGTCGAGGATTCGATCAAACCTCAGTATGCAATTCCCTTTGTCAATCGGTATGCGTTACTTGCCCGAGACTCGATCGTCGGTATCCCAATACCTTGTTCGGTCTCGTTATCGACAAGTCACTTTACTCGCATCCGTAATGCATGATCCGTGGCCAACACCTTGGTCAACTTGAGCTCATTATGATGATGCATTACCGAGTGGGCCCAGAGATACCTCTCCGTCATACGGAGTGACAAATCCGATCTCGATCCGTGTCAACCCAGATACTTTCGAGATACGTAATGCACCTTTATAGTCACCCGATTACGTTGTGACGTTTGATACACCCAAGGCACTCCTACGGTAACCGGGAGTTACACGATCTCATGGTCGAAGGAAGAGATACTTGACATTGGCAAAGCTTCTAGCAAACGAACTATACGATCTTTTATGCTATGCTTATGATTGGGTCTTGTCCATCACATTATTCTCCTAATGATGTGATCCCGTTATCAACGACATCCAATGTCCATAGTCAGGAAACCATGACTATCAGTTGATCACAACGAGCTAGTCAACTAGAGGCTCACTAGGGACATTTGTGGTCTAAGTGTTCACACGTGTATTACGATTTCCGGATAATACAGTTATAGCATGAACAAAAGACAATTATCATGAACATTGAAATATAATAATACTTTTATTATTGCCTCTAGGGCATATTTCCAACAGAGAGCTTGTGCTGGCCGGCTGTACGCTGTACCAGCCGGAGCACAAGGTCCCCCTCTTGGAAAGTTCCCGGCTTTACCCTCCGACTGTGGTAACGGCGTAGCCCTTGCTGGTAGATGGCGGACCGGCTGAGGGCTAACAGCTGGCTTTCTTCCAGCAAGTCGATGCCGTCTTCTCTTGCTTCCTTGGCCTCCGCCTCCGTGTACATGGTGACTCGAGGTGAGTCGAACTCGATGTCAGTTGGGATGACAGCCTCGGCACCATATACAAGGAAGAAGGGGGTGAAGCCGGTTGACTTGTTTGGGGTAGTGTGCAGACTCCAGAGGACGGCCAGTAGCTTGTCGAGCCAGTAGCCAGCCGAACGCTCCAGTGGCACGACCAGTCGGGGCTTGATACCGGAGAGGATGAGGCAGTTTGCTCGCTCGACTTGGCCGTTTGACTGCGGGTGGGCAACGGACGCTATGTCCAGTCGGATGCCCTGTGTCGCGCAGAAACGTGCCAAGGCTTCCTTGGCGAAATTCGTGCCATTGTCGGTGATGATGCTGTGTGGTACGCCATACCGGGTTGTAATGTCTGTGATGAATGTAACGGCAGTCGGCCCATTCAGTTTCTTGATCGGCTTTGCCTCAATCCACTTGGTAAATTTGTCTACGGCGACAAGCAGATGTGTCATGCCGTCGCGTGCCGTCTTGAATGGTCCGACCATGTCTAGTCCCCAGACGGCGAAGGGCCAAGTGATGGGGATGGTCTTGAGCACAGAAGTCGGCAGGTGTTGCTTGGAGCCGAAGACTTGGCACCCTTTACAGTGTTTGACTAGTTCCTTGGCATCCTCTAATGCAGTCGACCAGAAGAACCCATGGCGGAAGGCCTTGGCGATTTAGCGCCACAGGCGGCATGGTGGCGCGTTCGCCTTTGGTGGATGTCTTCGAGGATTGCTATGCCCTTCTCTTGCTCGGCCTTTTGTTGGAAGACTCCGGTAGCACTGTGCCTAACTAGCTCTTGATTCATTATTGTGTAGGCTCCGGCTCGGCGTTGGACTTGTCTGGCCGAGATCTCGTCAGTCGGCAGTTCTCCATTCACCAGAAAACGGAGGATGGGCTGAGCCCATGATGGAGCTGTGATTTCTTCGATTGCCAAGACGGCTACTACAACCAGGGTGGGCGGGCTGGGTTGTGAGAAGTTGAGTCGACCTCACTTTCTTGTGCCATTGCAGATCCTCGGGCCGGGTTCGATTGCGGCAGTCCCGGCGGGTTCGACTATGGCAGTCCCCAAGCCGGTGCCGAAGTCCCGGCCGCTGCCTGTCCCAAGTCGGATCCATTGCGTCGGGTCAGCGGCACGAAGATGGAACTGATTCGGAGACGGCAACAGCAGATGGCTTGAGGAGGCGTTGGAGGGCGACGCCGGTTGGTATAGCTTGCCGGGTGGAGCCTATTCGTGCCAGGGCATCTGCTTGCTCGTTGTCGGCTCGTGGCACGTGAAGGAAATCGCACCCCTCGAAATATCCGCTGAGCTGCTGGACGAGGAAACGGTAGCTTGCCATGTTTGCGTCCTTGGCATCCCAGTCGCTGGATGATTTCTGAACCACTAAGTCCGAGTCGCCGTAACACAGGATCCGGCGGATGCCGAGTTCCTTGGCTAGTCGGAGCCCGTGTATGAGCGCCTCGTACTCGGCCAAATTGTTGGAGGCGGCAAAGTGGATTTGCAATGTGTATCTGAGTTTGTCGCCCTTGGGAGAGGTGAGGACGATGCCGGCTCCCAAGCCCGTGCGCATCTTGGACCCGTCAAAATGCATCCGCCAATGAGTGGAGTCGGGGGCCGGCGGCAAGTACTGGGTCTCGGCCCAGTCGATGAGGAAGTCGGCCAGTGCTTGGGACTTGATGGCGGTGCGAGGCTGATAGTAGATTGTGTACGGAGCCAGCGCAATGGCCCATTTCACCACTCAGCCGGATGTGTCCCGGCTGCCTATGATCTCGGCAAGCGGGGCAGTGCATACGACCGTGATGGGGTGTTCTTGAAAGTAGGGCTTGAGTTTCTTGGAAGCAAAGTACACACCATAGCACATTTTCTGATAGTGCGGGTAGTTCTGTTTTGAGGTGGATAATACTTCGCTCAAATAATATACCGGCCTCTGGACTAGCTGAGCTCGGCCTTCTTCTGGACGCTGGACCACAATGACTGTGCTGACCACCCGGCTGGTGGCGGTGATGTAGAGGAGCATGGGCTCCTTCTCAGTTGGGGCCTCCAAGACAGGCGGTGTGGACAGCATCCTTTTAAGCTCGTGGAAAGCTTGATCCGCCTGATCATTCCACTCAAAGTGAGTGGACTTCTTCATGAGTCGGTAGAGGGGGAGAGCCTTCTCTCCGAGCCGGCTCATGAAGCGGTTTAAAGACGCCACGCATCCGGTAAACTTCTGGACGTCTCGCAGCTTGGTAGGGACCTTCATTCTCTCTATGGCCTTGATCTTCACTGGGTTGCACTCGATGCCGCGTTCGGAGACCAGAAAGCCTAGAAGTTGGCCGGCTGGTACCCCGAACACACATTTCTCTGGGTTGAGCTTGATCTGAAACCGAAGCAAGTTCTCAAAGGTCTCCTTGAGGTCTTCCAGCAGGGTGCCGCGTTTCTCCGTCTTCACCACGACATCGTCTACATAGACGTGGGCATTTCTGCCGAGTTGCTTGAGGAGGCATTTCTGCATGCAACACTGAAAAGTGGCACCGGCATTTCTCAGGCCAAATGTCATAGTCAGGTAACAGAAAGCTCCGAATGGGGTGATGAAGCGGGTCCTCAAGCGATCAGCCGGGTTCAACTTTATCTGGTGGTAGCCGGAATAAGCATCCAAGAAACTCAACAGCTCGCATCCGGCTGTGGAGTCTATCACTTGGTCAACCCTTGGCAGGGCGAACGGATCTTTGGGGTAGGCTTTGTTGAGGCTGGTGTAATCGATGCACATGCGCCACTGCTTGTTTTTCTTCAGCACGAGGACCGGGTTGGCAAGCCATTCTGGAAAGAATACTTTCATAATGAAGCCGGCTGCCAGGAGCCGGGCTATTTCTTCTCCGACTACTCTTCTCTTCTCTTCTGACAGGCGGCGCAAGGGCTGCCTGACCGGCTTTGCGTCAGATCGGACGTGTAGCTTGTGCTCGGCGAAATCCGTCGGGACACCCGGCATGTCTTTGGGAGACCATGCAAAGACGTCCCGATTCTCACGGAGGAAATCGACAAGCTCGCCTTCCTATTTGCTGTCAAGGCTGTGCCTATGACAAGATGCCTCTCTGGTGCTCCGGGTCCGGGGTATCTTCTTTGTCTCCTTGGCGGTGGAAAGAACCTTGAGCTTCACATTCTTTGGGGTCAGGAGACAAGGCCGGCTGCTTGCCAGCCAAGGCCACAACTCGATCCAGCATCTTCTTTTCTTCAGCAATCACGAGGGACTCGGCCAGCCGACTACTGGCTGCTGCACACTCAGAAGACTTCTTGTAGTCTCCAGCTATGGTGATAATGCCCTTGGAACTCGGCATCTTCATCTTGAGGTAGGCATAGTGGGGCACAGCCATAAACTTGGCCAACGCTGGTTGGCCAAGCAGTGTGTGGTACGGGCTCTCCAAATCCACTACCTCGAACCATATTGCCTCTCGGCGGAAATGATCCTTGTCTCCAAAGAGGACATCCATCTTGATCTTGCCGATTGGTGAGCAGGACAGGCTGGGTACGATGCCATGGAACACAATCCGGCTACGCATGAGTTGCTTCGGCTTGATGTTGAGCTTCTCCATTGTGTCTCGATACAGTATGTTGATACTGCTCCCGCCGTCTATCAGCACGCGGGGGAAACGAGCGGCGCGTCTCTCCGTTGCCAGGGTAGCATCCAAAACAAGGGCGTAGGAGCCAGGAGACGGCATCACCTCTGGGTGGTCGTCCCGGCTCCAGCTGATGGGTTTCTCTGACCAGTGCATAAACTCAGGGTTACTAGAGGCGACTGCGTTAACTTCTTGGTGTTGTCGGCGCCGACTTCTCCGATTGTCCGGTTGGCTTGTAAAGACGACGTAGGCGGCATGCTCATCAGGGAACTCGTCGTGGACGGCTCCGACTGCTGGCCGAGCGGCCGGCTGCTGGGGGGCAGGAGGCGGCCTCTGAAAGCGGAGGCGGCAGCCCTCGCCTTGAGATTCGGGTGAGCCAATGGCACTTCCGGGTGGTGTGGTTGGACGGCTTGGCGCCGCTGTGGAACTTGCAGGGGGCGTCGAGAGTTTGCTCGTAGGAGAAAGCCGGCTGCCAAGCCGGCCTGCCGCCCTTCTGCTTCTTGGGCGCGGGCCGCCCCTCAGGTTGCTCTTCTTCGACTATAGCCACCTACCGACTAGTGGAAGGCGGCATTGGAGCCTTGCGCTTGTTATCGTTCTGGTACGGGCGCCGAGTGGACTCTCCAGCTGGCGTCTTGGGAGCCGGCGCAAGCACTTTCCCGGAAGCATCGATTCGAAGCTCAGTCTTCATGGAGGAGTCGGCCGTGGCATATTTGTGCGCGATGATCAGTAGCTCATCAAGGGTAGTCGGCTCGTCGCAGAGGAATTGGTGCTTGAGGAGGGTGCCTTCTCGGCACCCGGCCGTGAAGTACTCTATGGCCTGGACCTCGTGCACCCCCTCGCAGGAGTTTCGGAGCTCGGCCCAACGTGTAAGGTAGTCCCAGGTCGACTCGCTGGGCCCCTGCACGCACAAGGAGAGCTGTCAGGGCTTGGGAGCCCGCTTGTAGGTGTTGGTGAAGTTGCGGATGAAGGCTTCCGTGAAGTCGAGCCAGCTGTTGATGCTGTAAGGCTTGAGGCTATTGAGCCAGGTGCGTGTCGTGCCTTGGAGCATTAGGGGGACATATTTCATGGCAACGCGCCGGTTGTCGTTTGCTATGCGAACCGCGGTGGAGTAGTCGATCAACCAGTCCTCCGGCTTCACGGAGCCGTTGTACTTGGGTGTGTCTCTTGGGAGCGAGAACCCTTTGGGAAAGGGCTCGTCGCGGATGCGGGGGCCGAAGCAAGGCGGGCCGACATCATCTTCTTCTTCCAGGGCCAGGGATCGAGCAAGGCGGCCGATCCGATGGCGGGCATCGTTCTCGCCGACTCCTTCGCGGCGACTAAGTCGGCCGCTGAGAGTCTGATGCTCGATAGGCGGCGGGGTGGGATATCTTTCCCCGCGAGGCGGAGGAGGTGGCGGGTCGCCTCGTCTCTCCACACCTCGGGGACGGCCCTCTGCATCGTGCTCGATGGTGATTCGTGTTCGGCTGCGGCTAGCAGCCGACTCTTTCTCTTGTCTTGCACGGGCGCCGCCCGCAGTCGGCGTTCACGATGTCGCGCCGTGTTCCCTGCGAGGGGGGCTTCCATCTCGGACACCGGCTTCGTGCCGTGCTGCGGCCGCGTCGATCAGCTGCTGGATGCGTCTGGTCATGTAGGGGAGCTCGCCGGCCCCCAGTCCGTTTAGCTCGTCAACTATCGACTGGGCGGCGTGTAGATTCTCGAGGGGCGTGGCGTAGACCGGGCGGTCCGCACCCAGCATGCTGGCGATGGACGCGCCGCGTTTCTTGATGGCGCCGACTCGGCTCGGCCCTTCTGGAGGCGGCATGCCGAAGGCGGCGCGGTCGACTTCGCGCTGGTGGGCTTCCGTGAGGCATCTCATGGTGTTTATCTTCTGGCCCTCCGCGACGAGGGCAAGGCGGCGAGCCTCCAGCGCCTCGGCGTCGGCATCGGCCGGGATGGGGACAGACAAGTCCTGCAGCACCGCTTGCAGGGCGTCATGGATGTTCTCACAGGAGGCGGCTCCGTGGCTGATGACCAGCACTTCGGTGACGGTGCTGCCGCTGCTGTCAGCTCGAGGGAGAGGGTTGTCGAAGACGATTACGTCGGTGGGGAAGGCGTCGAGCGATGCCGTGTCGGAGTCGACAAGCATCGGGTCGGTGGAACCTACCGACTCCAAGTCCACGGTAGGCTCGCCGGAGACGTGGAGTTGGTCAAGGAGGCTGACGAGGCGGCTCTCGAGGCAGCCGGTGCCCGCATCGGACACGGGCTCGTCGGAGATGCAAACCTTGCCAAGGAGATCGGCGAGGCAGCTCGCCGCGCAGGCGTCGTCGACGCTTTGTAGAGCGTCGGGGCAAGCGCCATCGGGCGTGCCGGGTTGGCTACGCTTCATGGGGAGAAGGGTTCCGTCGAGCAGTCTCCGGACGACGGTGCACCTGGCCCCATGGTGGGCGCCAAATGTCGGGTGGTAGGTGCGACATATGCCAACGGGTGGCTTATCATTGTGGGAACCAGTAAGACGTCGCCGGTGCCTGGAAACGGGATAAGGTGAAGACATGCACGCCGGCGAATCTTACCCAGGTTCGGGGCTCTCCGTGGAGATAACACCCCTAGTCCTGCTCTGCGGGGTCTCCGCATGATCACTAGATCAACAAGTAGCTACAAGAGGCTCCTTGAGCTGTTCGGTGGGAAGAGGAAGAAGGGCAAGGCTAGCTCTCTTCTCTCCCTATGGTGGTGTCTAAAACTCTCTGAGCTCAACCCTTTGCATGGGTGTCCCGGGGGGTTTATATAGGCCTACCCCCGGGGGTACAATGGTAATCCGGCTGGGTGCGGGCCGAAGCCGTCAATGTCTACGACCGCCATCTTCTCCACCAAGCTCGGGGCCCACCGACCGGTGGGTCCGCCCATTCTGCCCGTTGGTCGACAGGCCGGCCCCACCGTATGGAGGATCTTGTCGGGGGCTGGTTACTGTTGCCTCGCCTCTGATGATGAGGGCTTTGTCGAGGTAAGCATTGCTACAGTGCCGCCGCCTTGCGGGCTCCCACTGTAGCCCTACCTCGTCTTGTTTGCTTAATGGTGCGCGCGCCCCGAGGGGGGGAGCAAGCCGGCTATTGGAAGCCGGCCTGGCCTTAGGCCGGCTGGGGGAGGCTGGGCCGCCTTCGGATGTCTCTCTGATCGAAGGGGCCCGCCGACGGGGGATGGCCGCCCCGTACGGCGTACTGTAGTCATGCATGCTCTGGGATTCGGGGGTGGCAGGGTTCGCTGTAGCCACACTCTGTCCCGTCACCGTTACGGGGGGTGGACTTTAGGACGCGGCCTTCGGCCGCTTGCTCCTTGGAGTCGGCCAATCATGGGCCGCCTTCTTGGAGTCGGTCCTTCACGGGCCGGCTTCTTGGAGTCGGCCCGATCGTGGCGTCCTCCAAAGGTTGTTTATGGCCGGGCCGGCTTCCGCCAGCCGGCCTAGGTGATAGCCGGCCAGAAGAAGGCGGCCCTATGTCTTAGGTGCGTCGAGGTCCGATCGGCCCATTGTTTTTTCTGAGGGCCAAAGGGAGCCGGTTAGGCTACCCGTGGTCATTTACTCCGACAGGAGTACTAACAATGATAGGAGGACTAGCCATGCGGGCGAAACAAAGGATTTAACACACGAACGCACAAGAAGCAAGCGGAAAGAGACGAACAGAAGAGGGGCGAAGAAAAGGCAAAGGTTTTCGAAAATCATTTTAGAAGTGGGGGATAGGAAAACGAGAGGCGAATGGCGAATAATGTAATGCAAGGGAGAAGAGTTTATGATGGGTACTTGGTATGGCTTGACTTGACGAAGATCTTCTCGGCAACGGCGCCAGAAATCCTTCTTGCTACTTCTTGAGCTTGTGTTGGTTTTCCATTGAAGAGGAAAGGGTGATGCAGCAAAGTAGCGTAAGTATTTCCCTCGTTTTTGAGAACCAAGGTATCAATCCAGTAGGAGACGATGCACAAGTCACCGAATACCTGCACAAACAATGAAGAACTTGCAACCAACGCGATAAAGGGGTTGTCAATCCCTTCACGGTCACTCGCAAAAGTGAAATCTGATAGAGATAATAAAGTAAATATTTTTGATATTTTTTATATATAGATTGGAAAGTAAAGATTGCAAAATAGTAAACGAGATTCAATAATATGGAAAAAAGATTTAATATAATGGAAAAAAAGACCCGAGGGCCATAGGTTTCACTAGTGGCTTCTCACGAGATAGCATGTATTACGGTGGGTGAACAAATTACTGCCGAGCAATTGATAGAAAAGCGCATAAATTATGATGACATCTAAGGCAATGATCATGAACATAGGCATCACGTCCATGTCAAGTAGACCGACTCCTGCCTGCATCTACTACTATTACTCCACACATCGACCGCTATCTGGCATGCATCTAGAGTATTGAGTTCATAAGAACGGAGTAACGCATTAAGCAAGATGACATGATGTAGAGGGATAAACTCAAGCTATATGATATAAACCCCATCTTTTTATCCTCGATGGCAACAATACAATACGTGCCTTGATGCCCCTACTATCACTGAGAAAGGACACCGCAAGATTGAACCCAAAGCTAAGCACTTCTCCCATGGCAAGAAAGATCAATCTAGTAGGGCAAACTAAACTGATAATTCAAAGAGACTTGCAAAGATATCAATTCATGCATATAAGAATTCAGAGAAGAACCAAATATTATTCATAGATAATCTTGATCATAAATCCAAAATTCATTGGATCTCGGCAAACACACTGCAAAAGAGTATTACATCGAATAGATCTCCAAGAACATTGAGAAGAACTTTGTATTGAGAATCAAAGAGAGAGAAGAAGACATCTAGCTAATAACTATAGACCCGAAGGTCTGTGGTAAACTACTCACGCTTCGTCGGAGAGGTAATGGTGTTGATGTAGAAGCCCTCCGTGATCGATTCCCCCTCCGGAAGATCGCCGGAAAAGGCCCCAAGATGGGATCTCACGGGTACAGAAGGTTGCGGCGGTGGAAAAGTGGTTTCATGGCTCCCCTTGATGTTTTTGGATATAATAAGAGTATATATATATATGCCAAAGAACTAGGTCGGTGGAGCTACGAGGGCCCCACGAGGGTGGGGGCACGCCCTCCTGCCTCGTGGCCTCCTTGTTACGTCTCCATTTTCATCTCCAAGTCTTATCGTTTGCTTTCGGTCCAAGAAAGATCATCGCGAAGGTTTCATTCCGTTTGGACTCCGTTTGGTATTCCTTTTCTGCAAAACTCTAAAATATGCAGGAAAAAAAATAGAAACTGGCACTGGGCCTTCGGCTAATTGGTTAGTCCCAAAAATAATATAAAAGAGCATATTAAATTCCATTAAACATCCAAAACAGATAATATAATAGCATAAAACAATCAAAAATTATAAATACATTGGAGACGTATCACCGACGCAATGCCTTCACGACAAGCAATAGCTTCTAGGTCAGCAGGATCAATAACCGTCGGTAAGACGAGAGCTAAAGCGCCCAAAATATAATCACTGATCATCCTCCCTATAGACTGCAGCATCTGTACTATAAGCTTGGCCTGGAGATGCCACCATCCACATTTATTTTGGCGGGTCCATTCTTCCTATACAAAATAAGAGCCATTCTTGGTAACTGGGCGTGGCCCATTTCACCTGATGTTGTAGCCGAGGCGGTCATTGTTCTAGCATAAAGTAAAGGAAATCCCTATTTGACGCATTTGGCGTCAAACTTTCGACCAATTGCACATACGAAGCGACAGAGCAAGCGAATGGGCATGCCCGCCTGTAGTACAGGTACATCTTTCATGTTCCACTTTTGGGAATCTTCTAGAGGGTTTCCAGTGGTTTTTATCAGTTTTGGTAACCTTCTAAAAGGTTTCTAAACCGATTTTCTATTTTCCTTTTCTTTTATTGTTTGTGTTTCTATTTCTTTTTCTCCTTTTCTTTTTATTTTTGGTTTTTATTTTGTTTTTCACGGTTTCTTTTGTTCAAAAACATCATAAATATAATCTCATTTTCCAAATTTCTTCACTATTTCAAAAAATATGCGTGTTTTAAAATTTGTTGAGGAATTTCAAAAAAATCCCATTTTAAAAAAATTCATGTTTCATAGATGATAAGGAATTTCAAAAAAATATTATTGCTTTGAAAAGTTGTTCACAATTACAAAAAAAATCGTGCTTCAATAAATGTTTTGTAATTTCCAAAAAGTGCTAGTCTTTAAAAGTTGTTCACAACTAAAAAAACATGTTAACATAAATGTTTAGCAATTTCAGAAATTGCTTTGCTTTTCAGAATTTGTTCAAATTTCAGAAAAAATGTTCATGTTCAAAAAATGTTTCAGAATTTCAAAAAAAAAATCAGAGGTCTGAACATTTTCTTCACAAATTTAGACAAACTTCCCAAGTTTCAAATTTTGCTTGATTTTTTCAGAAAAACGTAAAATAAAAATGTGTTCGCATTTTGAAATAGTTCATGTTTAGAAAAAATATTGTTAATTTAGAAAATGTTCCCGTTTCCTTTTTTCAAAACTTAGAAAATGTTTGTGACTTCAGAAAATATTCAGGAATTTCAAAAATGGTCATGTATAAAAAATGGATTTACAAAATAATATCCAACTTTATTCAAAAAATAATTAGTCATGTTTTAATAATGTTCGCAAATTTGTAAAACTGTTTGCAAGATTCAAGAAAAATCATAGTTTTTGAAAAAGGTTTGTATATTTGAAAATAATCACAATTTCAAAATAATGTTCAAATTTTGAAAAACATTTTTCTTACAGTGTTTGTGTTTTCAAAACACATTTGAAAATTCGAAAAATGTTCATTTTAAAAAATGCGTTGGGTAAAGTAGTTCGGTCAGTCGCAAAAAACAAAAGGTTCAAAAGAAAAATAGCGAAAAAAGAGAGAAACTGAATAACACAGAAGAAAATGGAGAAAGAAAAAACCAAAACAAAAAAACCAAAAAACCAATGAAAACCCAGCTCCTTATACCTCAAAGTCAGTCGCGCCCAGCTACTTTAACACTATCTCGACTTGAGGTGATAGGAGAGCTGCTCAAAACTCTGGAGACCAGGGATCCATTCCCGGTTCCTGACACTGTAGACTTCAACACGAGAGCTGCTTCCGTCTTGCTTAAAGAGAGACATAGTGTAATTGGGCCAGCTCATTAGCTTTTTTTTTTGAAAAATTGGGTAAAAAGCAATTGCCCAGTGGATCAAACCTGAGACCTCCTGGTAACTTTGTCGCACTGATAACCACTGAGAGAACACGAGTTCATATCAAATTACTTGGACGCAACCTACTAAAATGAAAAGAGCAGGTTTTACACTGGTTTTTTGGTTTTTGTCTATTCTTTTCTTTTCGTTCTTCATTTCCTTCCTTTTTATTTTGTTTTCTTCTCATTTGTTCTTTTTTTGTTTCCTTTTTATTTCTCCGTTTTTGTTGCATTATTTTTCCATTTGTTTATTTAGGTTTCAATGTTTTTTTCTCTTCTTTCTTCATCTCTGGTTTTTTATTTTACTTTCATTCTTTCCGCATTTGTTTCTTTGATTTCATTTTTCATTTTCTTTGGTTTATTTGTTCCCTTTTTGGTTTTCCTTGTTTCTTTTGTTTTTCATTCTACATTTTGTTTATATATCAACAATATTTTGCTAATACACATTTATCATTTTTCCAATACAAATTTAATATTATTTAATACATGGTCAAGATTTTTCTATACACATTTTTAACATTTTTTTCAAATGCTTCATTAATATTTTATTAGTGCAATATTAATATTTTTAACACAAGGTCAGTATTTTTCCATACACATTTAACATTTTTCAATTTTTATTTAACATTTTTCAAATACTTGTGCAACATTTTTCAAGCACTTTATTATTATATTTATGTACATTGTCAAAACCTCAATATTTTTTAATACGTGGTCAACATTTTTTATACACATTTAACATTTGTCAAATGCTTGATCAACATTTCTACAAATACTTGTTCAACATTTTTTTGCAAAAGGTTGATTAAATTTTTATATAAATGATCCAAAAAGTTCATAATTTTTTAAATACATGGTCAACATTTTTATATACACTGAAATATATTTAGAATAATTTAAAGTATAAAGAAATTTTAAAAGTAAAACAGAAAAATAGAAAAAACATGAACTATGGCCTCCCGTGCTCCTAGGCCAGCTCATGGCGGTCTCGCCTTCAGCATGGGTTTTTACGGTCTCGCTGAAGGCGAGATATAGGGAAGCCCCTGATTAGGAGGTCTCCTTGTTTCCCTTATAAAAAAGAGGTATCCTTGTTTAGCGCGTGGCATGACGCGAGTCTGAGAGCAACTAACTAGTGTTATTTCTTGCGTGGTACCCTTAGGGGCATTTTGGGTGCCCTGGTAGCACACCAAGGTGCGTCCAGCATCCAGCTAGCAGCACGCCGGCCGCTCTCTCTAGATTTGATTTTTTTTAATTTTTTACGTGTTTTTGGGTTTTTCTGGTTTTCACCTTTTTGGTTTCCGCACGGTCTTAGAGAAAAAATGGATTCTTTTTGCACAAAAAATAGTTGTGCTTCCATGACAAAGACATTTACTTCTCGTCTGTGCTTTTTGGAAAACGAAAAATATGTGCTTCCACGAGAGCACATTTTTCCTTCTTCAAAAGAGAAAAAAAATATTCTTCACGAGAAGCACATAGATTTGCTTCTTGTGGAGGTATTGATTTGCTTTCACGGGAAGCACAAAAAAGAAGACAAATGTACTCTCCCGAGAAGCACACATTTGCTTCTGCGAGAAGCGCATCGTAAAAAGTTGTGCTTCCACCAAAAGCCTATATTTTTTTCACGGAGACACAGATTTGCTTCCGCGAGAAGCACAAATTATCGAAAAGAGAGAAAAAGTAAACATGTGCTTCCAGTTCTGTGTTCTTTCTTCTTCTTTTTCGTCTTTCTTTATTTCGGTTGCCTTTTTATTTTTGTTTTTTATCATTTTTAATGGTTTTTTGTGAAAAAAGGTCGTCGAAACCTAATAACATGAGTTATAGTTTCAAAGATGTAGGCTCGAGAAATCCAACTGCGAAAATGGTTCGGGATTTAAACGCATAGTCCAAGAGATAAAACTTTTTGAATAACCGGATCTAAGGGGGAAAAGAAAACTCTCGGGTAGGCCACTTTGTTAGCACGTGAGAAGGTGGGAGTGACCTTTCCGAGGGGCAACCTAAATTGGAATAATGATCCCAGATTTCAAAAATTGTTAGTAAATTTTAGAAAAATGTTCACAGATTTGATAAAACGTTCCAAAATTCAGAAAATGGAAGTGAATTGCAAGTTGTTAATAAATTCAAAAGAAAAGTTTATAAATTCCTGGAAAAAGGGAGGAAGAAAACTCGGTGTCGTTCCACCGATCTGCTGCTGAGGCTGTTGGCACCGAACAAGGGAGGATGGTGTCCCGATCGGGCTTCTTGTCCCTTCACGTGTGATATGCGCTAGCCCCAGGACAAGGGAAAAGGTGAAAATGGTAGTCCGACAAATATTCACTGATTCAAAAAATATTCTTGAGATTTAAAAATTGTTCCAAAAATTCAAAAAAAGTTTATCGATTCAACATACATTCATGCAACCCCATTTTGTCCCTCACTTCCCGGTCATTCCCCGCCCTTGGCATTACTATGCGCATACGTCATACCTCCCTACCTCTATTCTTGTTCCCGGCTATATCCTACGTTGCATATTTCCAAGCCACGTCCCATTGCTGGCTATATCCTACACCATGTAATCACACCCCTACCCTTTCTACAGCTCTCGATGTTGCATACTAAACATATAAAGTGCCTAGCATTTGATTTTCCTATTTTATTACTGCCCCTGGGATTTACTGCTGAAGGCCAGCAAAATATATTGAGTTGGAGCCAATTAATTACATAGAGCCAGTCGCTATCCCTTCTTTTTTTCTTATAGAGTCAAAAGGAGAAAAGAGAGACGAGGGGGAGCAGTCGTCGCTGCCTCCACTGGTTTACCCAACGATGGCCCTGTCGTCTGTTGTTCCTGGCCACCATCTGCCATCGCTCCTCCTCGCCCCTTCCTCCTCTACCCTCCTCTCCCTCTTCCTATTGAACCTACCCTCTGTCAAAGGAGCCCCATAGGAACAAACCCTAGCTTGATGTTGCAAAGTTGTGAATGTTAGAAGCCGAAGGCATGCTGCCCATGATGGCAGTGTGGGATTCAAAAAAGTTCATCGATTTAATAAATATTCATTAATTTTACATATAAAAATAATGAATTTCAAAATTGCTCCCAAAATTCAAAAAATGTTAGCAAATTCCAAATTTTGTTCCCGAAATTAAAAAATCATTGATTCAATGTTCATAAGTTAAATCTTTGCTGAAAATTGTTCCCAAAATTTTAAAAATGATCATTGATTCAAAAAAGTGTTCATGAAATTCAAAAATTCTTTGAACTCTTAAAATGCTCATACATTCATTTTTTGTGAATTTCAAAAAATGTTGCCAAATTTCATAAGACTATCCTAATTTTGATATGGATTGTAAAAAAAATCAGGAAAAAAATGAGAAGAAAAAACACATAAAAAGAAAACTAGTTAGGGAACGTTCTAGATCCTTCACAAAAACAGTGGAAGAGTGGCACATAAAAATCGGTAATATGGGCCGACCCATTTATGAGCGACCAATCGGGGAGTGTGTGCATTTGGTGTCTATTCCCCGACCTACATGGGAAATAGGAGCTAACATTCCGTATGGGAGCTCCTAGTCGGCACCTTATGCATCGTCTAGGAGTTTTGGCGCCCGCTAGCTGCAGCAATGGGCCCGCACATTTTACCACTCGCGATGTGGTTCATCACTAGGGCGCATTTGGTTCATCGATCAGCAATTGACTTTTTAAAGGAAAAGAACTATTTTTAAGAAAATAGATTTTTTGCAAAAAGTAAAAAAAAAATGTGATTTTAAAAAGGGTTTAAAAAATAAAAAACTTAAAAACACGAATTTGGGAAAGAGCTCATCAAATTTGAAAAACAATCGCATTTTTAAAAAAAATCATCTATTTTGGAAAGAAGTTCATCAAACCTGAAAAATGTTCATCGGATTTGAAACATAATTCATCAAATTTTCTTAAAAAGATCATATAGGAGGGTAAGAGAAAACCCAGCATGGTCCGCTTCATATGAAAAAGAATTACTGGCCCATCCTGGCACAAAATCATGGGCCGGCAACTGATTGCATGAGTGAGAAGAACTTCTCCTTTTTTTTTATTCAAACAGGAGTGTCATGTGTCAGACATACGTACACGAGAACCCCATGAAAATTTCGTACATGACGCGGGGGAGAACGATCTGGGACAAAAGTAGCTTTGAGCCGGCGATGCAGTACACACCATCAACCGACGCGCCACGTTGTTCTCGGAGGCCAGCGCCCCGGGTTCCTCGTCCCTTCCTTGCAACGGAGCCATGCCATGCGGGCGCGCGCGCGGGAAAAGCGAAGAAGAAAACTCGGTGCCGTTCGCTGCGAAGGCCGTTGGCGCCGGGCAGCGGGTGGCGTCCCGATCCGGCCGCCCGCCCGCTCGCCCCGGGACAGGCGAAAAGCTGTAAAAACGCTAGTCCGACGAGCCGGAGCCGTTGCGATCGACGTGGCCGGATATATCCATCCGATGCCATTACGTGCAAACCAGCTTGCTCCATCCATCCACCGCCCGTCCATATGTCCATCGTCGCCTACGTCGCATGGCTTACCGGTGTTCCCTACGCGACGCACCCCCAACAACCGGAGGCGTTCGGCCGCTACGTACCCAGCCAACACGCCCCTGTCGTCATGGGCTTTACGCCCAGACGCACATTTGTACTCGCGCGAGCGGCTTTTGGCGCCGGAACGCATACGGGCGGTGGGTTGTTGGAAAGCATACGTGCATGCGTTTCTGCCTTTTTTTTTTTTGAGAAACATTTCTGACTTTCTGTAAGGGTGACAAGCACGTGTACGTGTATGGGAAGGTGAGGCCTCGAGGAAGGGAGGAAGCGTGCCCATGACGACGCGCAACCTATTTTGTTTGGGTCGAAACGTGCGAGGAAAAAGGAAGCTCTTTTGCTGGTGGAGGTAGATGGATACAGAGGAGTGACGACGTGCGTATGTGCGTGAGGACGAAATGCAAGTGCGTGGCCTTGGGTTGCGAATCTATATTAAAGAAGAAGAAGAGAAGGAAACTGAAAAATCTCTTTTAATTTGCAAATTTAAATAATTGTTCCGAATTTAAAATGGAAAAAAGAAAAAAAAAGAAAAAAAAAGTATGATAGTAAAAAATAAATAAAAAGAAACCGGTCCAAGGAAGAGAGGCACATGATAGCAAAAAGGAGGAAAACGGTAGTCCGACAAATATCCACTGATTCAAAAATGTTCACGAATTCAAATTTTTGCTCTAAAATTCAAAAAATGATAGTGATTCAAAATATGTTCATGCAACCCCATTTTGTCCCTCCCTTTCCGGTCCTTACCCACCCTTGGCGATCCTATGTGCATCCGACCTACCTTCCCACCCCTATCTTGTTCACGGCTATATCCTACGATGCATACTTTCGCCCCTATCCCATCTTGCTATATCCTACAACCCGTAATCACACCTTTACCTTTTCTACAACTCTCGGTGCTGCATGATCCTCAAGTGCCTAGTGTTTTTATTTTTCCTATTCTTTTACCTTTTTTTTCTTTACTTTTCCCGGGATTTACTGCCGAAGGCCAGCAAAATATATTGGATCAGAACCCTTACATACCACCAGTTGCTCTCTCTTCTTCGTTCTTCTAGAGTTAACAAGAGAAAATAGAGACAAAGGGGAGCAGCCGTCGGCGCCACAACCGGTTCACCCATCGCTGGCCCCATTGTCCGTCGTTCCTCGCCACCATCTGTTGTATGCCATTGCACCTCTTCGCATGTTCCTCCTCCGTCCTCCTCTCCCTCTTCCTATTGGACGCACCCTCCGTCAACGGAGCCCCACGGAGACAAACCCTAGGCTGCTATTGCACGGTTGTGAATGCTAGAAGACGAAGGCGTGCGACACATGACGGTAGTGCGGGATTCAAAAATGTTTATCGATTAAAAAATATTCATGAATTCCAGAAATCAAAATAATGGATTTTGAAAAAAATCCCAAAATTCAAAAAAAGATCTCAAATTCAAATATGTTGGCACATTAAAATATAAAAAATAAAAATAGCTTATTCAAAAAAGTTTACAAATTTAAAAATCTTTTCTGAAAATTGTTCCCAAAGTTTTAAAATGTTCGTCGATTCAAAAAACTGTTCTCAAACATTGTAAACTACCCACACATTAAAATAATATTTGCAAATTTCAAAAAATGTTCATGAATTTCATAGGATGATCCAAATATTTAAATGAAAATATTAAAAAATAAAATCATAAAAAAATAAAATCAATTCAGGGAATGTTTTAGAACCTTCGCAAAACCGGTGGAAGAGTGGCACCTGAGAATCGGTAATATAGGCCGACCCATTTATGAGAGACCGATCAGGGGCGTGCGCATTTGGTGTCTATTTCCCAACCCACACGGGAAAAAAGGAGGGTGCTACCATTTCATATGAGAGCTCCTAGTCGGCGCCTTATGCTCCGGTTAGGAGTTCTGGCACCCACTAGGTGCAGGAATGGGCCGGCCCATTTCACCACTCACGTGCTAGGGCGCATTTGGTTCGTCGGTCAATGGTTGAATTTTGAAAAAGAACACTTAATTGCAAAAAATCTTGAATTCAAAAAGGTTCAAGGGTTTAAAAAAACACAAACTTCAAAAAAATCACGAATTTTGAAAAACAAAAATTCATCAATTTTGAAAAATTCATTGATTTTGAAAAGGTTCACCAAATTTGAAATAAAATCATCAGATTTGAAAAACTGTTCATCGAATTCGAAAAAAGTTCATTGATTTTATAAGAGGCCATTGAATTTGAAAAAAGTTAGTCGAGCTTTATAGTTCATTGGATTTGAAAAAAAGTTCATTCATTTTTTTAAAATTCAACAAATTTGAGAAATGTTAATCAAATTAAAAAAATCATCAAATTTAAAAATTGCACTGATTTTGGAAAAAAAAAGTTCATATAAAGAGAAAACCCAGCATGGCCCAGTACTCACATGAAAATTTAACTATTGGCCCATCCCGACACAAAATCTTGGGCTCGTAGCCGATTGCATGAGTGAGAAGAACTCCTTTTTGTTCAAGAGAAGTGTCGTGTCACACATGCGCACCGGCGGCGGAGCTACAGCAAGGCCAGACGGGCCATGGCCCGCCCAGCCCATGGCCCCAATAAATGAAGAGCATAAGGAAACCTGGCCCTTTTGAGAGAGAGAGAAAAAAACGTGCTGTCTTCATCTCGGCCCACCTCGGCCCGCCCAACAAATTCTGGGTATCTCCGCCAGCGCACATGCGTATCTGAGAACCCCATAAAATTTTTGTACACGAGGCGGGGGAGGCGATCCGGAAAAAGTAGCTTTGAGCCGGAGATGCAGCACACACCATCGAACGTTTCTTGCAGGCCAGCGAAAAGGGAAGAAGAAAACCCGGTGCCGTTCCTTGCAACGGAGGCATGCAGACGCGCGCGCGCGGGAAAAGGGAAGAAGAAAACCCGGTGCCGTTCGCTGCCGAGGCCGGGAGGGTGGCGTCCCGATCCGGCCGCCCGCCCGCTCGCCCCGGGACAGGCGAAAAGCTGTAAAAAAAAAAAACGCTAGTCCGACAAGCCGGAGCCGTTGCGATCGACGTGGCCGGCAGGATAGCACTCATCCGATCCCATTACGTGCAAGCCAGCTTTGCTCCATCCATCCACCGCCCGTCCGTCCGTCCATCGTCACCTCCGTCGCATGGCCCGTGCATGCATGCATGGCTCACCGACGCTCCTCCCTACGCGACGCACCGCCAACAACCCGAGCTCTCGGCCGCTACGCACCCAGCCAGCACTGCCCCCGTCGTCACGTGCTTTACGTCCAGACGCACATTTGTACTCGCGCGAGCGGCTTTCGGCCGGACCCGGGGCCGGAAAGCGTGCATGCGTTTCTGACTTTCTGCAAGGGCGGGCGGCGGACATGTCCACGTGTCCGGGGAGGCGGGCGAGGAAGCGTGTCCACGACGACGCGCAGCCCATTTTTGTTGGGGTCGAAACGTGCGGGGAAAACGGAAGCCTTTTTGCATGGATAGACAGCAGTGACGCCGCGCGTATGTGCGTGAGGACGAAATGCACTGCGTGGCGTTGGGCTGGCGGTGTTTATCTTCGTGCCGATGAATTAATGCCGTGTTGTTTATTGTTTTCCTTTTTTTTGTTGCTTTTGCTACTAGTATTTATCGGTGAGGGTGAAAAGATATGTCCTGCTCGCATTCACCGGATACTGGCATTGCTTGAGATTACGTTTTTGCCCTCCTCCCTGCGCCGGCCAGAAAAAGGAATAGCATTTTTTTTTGGCATAACACGAATCTTTTGAAGCCAATGCAAACATTTTCGGGCCGCAAATTTGGAAACACCAAATAAGTTTGGAGATTCTTTTGTCTAAAATTAATTATTTCTCTGATAACGTTGAAAGGAGACGAACTATATATGAATTCGAGTCGGGCACATCATCAACGACACCCTAAGACATTTTAAAAAATAAATGCAAGACACGCGAGACATTTGTATTCTCAGGTTATTTGATCCGCTCGTTGAGGTATGAATTAAGAAAATGCATTCATGCGCGGCGTACGCCTGCCGCAATGTGGTTGGGCCGAAAAAGATCTGTGCCGCTGTAGTAAATTGTTGCCCGGTCCGACCCCTTTTCACCCTTCATACACCTGGCTTCTCCTTTTATACCAGTCTCCTTCTTCGCAACCTCCCACCGCCAACACCCTTCCCCTTCTTCTCCAGACTTTCGTCCACCCTTCTTCTCGCCCCACCCATCCAGTCCACCCCACCGCTGCAAAACGGAGATCCAGCTCCTCCTTCTCCTGCCCATCCTTCCAGTCCACCACACCGCCACACAACGGAGATCCAGCTCCTCCTTCTCCTGCCTATCCTTCCAGTCCACCCCACCGCCGCACAACGAAGATCCAGCTCCTCCTTCTCGTGCCCATCCTTCCAGTCCACCACACCGCCGCACAACGGAGATCCAGCTCCTCCTTCTCGTGCCCATCCTTCCAGTCCACCCCACCGCCGCACAACGGAGATCCAGCTCCTCCTTCTCGTGCCCATCCTTCCAGTCCACCCCACTGCCGCACAACGGAGATCCAGCTCCTCCTTCTCGTGCCCATCCTTCCAGTCCATCCCACCATCGCAAAATGGAGACCCCCCTCCTTCTCGTGCCCATCCTTCCAGTCCACCTCACCGTCGCACAATGGAGATCCACCTCCTCGTTCTTGTGACCGTCCTTCCGGTCCACCTCACCGTCGCGCAATGGAGATCCACCCCCACGTTCTTGTGACCGTCCTTCCGGTCTACCCCACCGTCGCGCAATGGAGATCCACCCCGCCTTCTCGCGCCCATCCTTCCAGTCCACCTCACCGTCACACAATGGAGATCCACCCCTCGTTCTTGTCACCGTCCTTCCGGTCCACCCCACCGTCGCGCAATGGAGATCCACTCCTCCTTCTCGCCCCCATCCTTCCAGTCCACCTCACCGTCACACAATGGAGATCCACCCCTCGTTCTTGTCACCGTCCTTCCGGTCCACCCCACCGCCGCGCAATGGAGATCCACCCCTCCTTCTCGCCCCCATCCTTCCAGTCCACCTCACCATCACACAATGGAGATCCACCCCTCGTTCTTGTCACCGTCCTTCCGGTTCACCCCACCGCCGCGCAATGGAGATCCACCCCTCCTTCTCGCCCCATCCTTCCAGTCCACCTCACCGTCGCACAGTGGAGATCCACCCCTCGTTCTTGCGTTCTTGTGACCGTTCTTCCAGTCCACCCCACCGTCGCGCAATGGAGATCCACCCCTCCTTCTTGCGCCCATCTTTCCAGTCCACCCCACCACCGCACAATGGAGATCCACCCTCTCCCTCTAGCCATCGAATCCTAGTGAAGACCACTGTCTGGTTCAACGAGCAGCGCCGACTTGTCATGTTCGCCTCGAGTTGAGAGCTGCTCCCCCCACTCACTCCAAAAATAACCGCCCGCGGCGACCGAATGCCCATGGGCGGATCTAGACGGGCACGGAAATTCTAGAGCACAGTGAGGTTTAGTTAGCCACGGGTGAGAAGAAATGATGTTGCCTCGGGAACGATTCCCGAAAATCCGGACGGGTCGACTGAGGCAGCGAGGAAGAACGGCGGCTGGGAGGGGCGCGACGGAGAGAAGCGGGGAACAACGGTGCCAATGAGAGGTAGGAATCGTGATCGAACAGGCAGGCGGGCGGAGGCGGCATTGCGAGGCCGGATTTGGGTGGGACGGGCGGGTCAGGGGGAGGACGACGAAAGGGTACGGGAGGAAGAAGCGGCGTAAGGGTAGGGAGCGGCGGGTGAACGGAGCGACGCGGGGTGGTATGGGGGGACTGCTCACATCCAGATCCCGGTGATGCCGCCGCCGGCGATCAACTCTCCCCCCTCCTTACCCCCCACCGGATTACTAACTCTAAATATATTTTCCTCAAACAAAACACAAGCTTAGATCGGCGTAAGGAAAAAAGAAAACACATAGGGCTGTTTTAGTACTTTCATTTCCTCAGTTTTTGCCCCGATGGTAATTCGCTCGCCTATTTAATTAGCGAAATGCCGCCGTCCACCGAGAGTCAGTGGCCATAATACGAACCAACTGCCGCCCCATGGCTTCCTCCTCCTCTTCCTCCCGTACCCCTTCGCCCCCCTCCCCCTGACCCGCCCTGACCCGCCTGCCGCCCCGCCCCGCCCCGCCGCGCCCCGTTCAGCTCGGCCGCCGTCCACTGCCCTCCCGCCGTCGCCGCCGTCCCCCGCTCATCCTCGGCCGCGCCCCTCCAAATCGCCGTCCCTCCTCGCTGCGTCAGTCGGCCCGGCCGGATTTTCCGGGCACGGGTTCCGAGGTAATTTCATTCCGTCTCGCCCGTGGCTAGGTAAGCCCCACTGGGCTCTAGGATTTCCGCGCGCGCCTCTAGATCCGCCCGCGCGCATTCGGTTGCCGCGGGCGGTTTATTTTTAGAGCGAGTTGGGGTGGGAGCAGCTCTCAGCTCGAGGCGAGCGGGGCAGTGGGCTGCCCGTCGAACTGGGCGGTGTCCTTCGCTGGAGTTCGAGCCATGTTAACGGATTTTCACGAGATTGGTTGTGTAGAGGTTTTTCATTCCATCCTTGGCCCGTGTTTCTGAAACTCGGGATCAGGAGGCGCTGCTGTCTGAATATGTGTTTATGCTTTGGTTTGATGCCGTTCAGAGTTGAAACGGCTGTTCGTGTGACGGCAGCGCCGCTAGAGTGGCCTGCGGGTCTCTGTTGATTTCTGCAACCGTGGTGTGGCCACTGGACTGCATCATACATGCGGTGCTCTTGGCCGGGCATTTGTTTTCACAGCGTGCCTGCTTAGATTAGTTACCGATGAACTAACATGATGTGTGAATGCAGATTATTCGGGTGTGGGATGTGCCTGGACGAGCGGGTGTAGTTAATTAGCTATTAATGCTGCTGTTTTTGGCTTTTTGCAGTGAGCTGTCGACACAGGGTAGAACTGCTTAATCATACACATGAGTCTGATTTTCAGGTGGCCAAACACTCTTGTTTTTACTCTTCGTCTAAGTAACAGCAAACTGATTCAATTTCCAATTTCTGCCTGTTCTCTCCCTCACCTTGATTTTATTACTGCAGGTTTTAAGTCTGGAAGATTACCAAGACCCGAGGGTATTGCCTGAACAGAGCAATTGAGTTCTAAATCTGCCATCATGTTTAATTATTAGTTCCAAGTTTGTTCTTAATCAATAAATGATGTTATGGTTGATCCTTGTCTGTGCAGGAAATTTACACCTCATTTCCATTTTTATGATGATAATTTATTCCTCTGCAAACTATTCCAAAATGCTATGAGACTAAAACATGTGAAACTCATATGTCCCGATTTTACTCATTTAATGCTCTGTTGAAGTTTATGCTTTGTGTATGTTCTTACGCTGGCACTAGATCTGTGTCCGTTCATCCTCCACAATTAGTGTACAATTTTCTGTCGCCATTATGTTCATCAAGATTGCTGATGCTAAGCCTTGTCTACTGCTGAAGAATGTCTGTTCTTGCCAAATTGATATCTCTGTGAAGTTTTTGTCCTGTACCATGACTACTTAAGAAAACATGTTTTCCTCGCATTTTGCATGTCGACTTGCAGAGTTTGGACTGACTGCTGACCATATTTAGTTAATCTGATTTGCAGGAAGAGTTAATGAAAAAGCATTGTTGATCCATAAGCAAGGGAATTTTGGTTGGCATCATGCCACATAGAAATATGTGTTGGACACATCTGGGTGATAATCTTGAATCAGAGGAAGGACAAGCTCAGCCTGAAAATTACAATAATGGTGGCACTGGGAGTAATTTATCCAATCAGGGCGTGCAAGTTGCTCTTGGAGTTCCAGGAAATACTACTATTGATGGAGTCCGTGATTCACGGAGTTACTATGAGAGCATTAATAATCAGCTCCAGCATGCTCAGAATTTATACCCATATGGGGGCGTTGATCCGAGTTTTGTCTACCCATCGACTATGTACAATCCCGGTATGCCAACACCATCTGTGAACAGATATGTTCCTCATGCAAGTTATGGACAGGGCAATCCACCACCCTCACCTTCATATCATCAAGTTGCCACAGGAACTAGGGAAGAGAGTAGCAGCAGTAGCAGTTTTGGTGATGCTACCAGAGAATCCATGAAAATGAGGAATGCTGTAACTGAGAGTGGCCATCATTTTGATCATGGATTTGCAAGCTCGAGTTCATCTGCTCATGTGCCTCAGAATCCTGCACAAGGGACATGGGGTGCTTCATTTGAATTACATGGTGCACCAAATGGCTCTTCTGCTGATGGACCAAACAGGTCAACACCAATGGCTACTCACCCAGCATTGGTGCGTCATGGTAACTATGTATTTCCAGCTGGTCACATGGGCCAGGGCAATACATGGACTACACACCCTGCAAATGTTTTTGCTGATGGAGTCCCACACTGGGCATACAACAATGCAGTCCTCAATCCTTCAGGTAAGTAAACCTTCGTGATTAATAAAAGTGAAATTGTTTTGCTAAGTGATGATTCAAGACACTTTTTTATGGCTGTCAGTAGTTTTCATTGAATAATTAGTGGCTTATATTCTTGGTAGCTTTCATTAGTTAGATTAACTGTAACCTTTTATAAGTTATGGCCTGGCTATAGGATATAATTCTGTGAGTGAGATGTGGAGAGGTAACCGAAAATCTTTTTTAACAGGTCAGTTTGCTCATCCAGGAACAATGGGCATGCCAAATGGTAGTCTTCAAGATTACCAAGCTGGCCCTTCTGCTACTTTTCATGGGCCTTTACCTCATTTCAACCAGATTCCTATGCATAGCATGCAAACTCCTGCTATGCTTAATCATATTCAGATGCAAGGGCCTCAGCGTCAAAGCAATGTAGTGCAAGGTGCAAATCCTTCTGGAGTGGTGCAAGGTGCAAATCCTTCTGGAGTGGTGCAAGGTGCAAATCCTTCTGGAGTGGTGCAAGGTGCAAACCCTTCTGGAGTGGTGCAAGGTGCAAACCCTTCTGGAATGGTGCAAGGAGCAAATCCTTCTGGAATGGCGCAAGGTGCAAATCGTTCTCGAAGGGCGGTCACCTGGGATCCATGTCTGCCTTTCTCCAGTTCTGGACATACTAATGGACCTCCAGTTCATGCATTTTTTACAGATCAAGTTTACAATGGGAGTCTAAGGCTTCTTCAGGTGATTCACATTTCCATACATTCTTCTCATGGAATGACAGCATGCATGTAGCTCTAATTGCACAATTAATGCTGGAAAAAAATATCTTCCTTGGATACTTTGTTTGCGTCTACCTGCTGTTTCTTGCGAAGCATAGAAGATGTATTACCTGTTTGCATGTATAGTTTGGATTTGAATCCTTGATTCTGCAAGGATATGCATGCTTCATACTTATGCTGGAAACACAATTTCATTTTCAAAGAGTAACTAATTGATGTATGAATTTAGTCATAAAGATCTCTGGGATATTTTTTTCAAGAAAACATTGCCAATTATTGCCCTTGGTTGCTGAAGTGCTGCACATTTATTTTACTTGAAATCTTCAAAATATGCCTGTCATCAAGTTTTAGAAAATCAAATTACCTAAACATTTTTTGTGAGCCCTCTACCATATGTATTTCTCCTGCAATCTGTGTTTCATGAATAGCATGCCCTAATTTTGGCCAAGACAAATGAAACCATTTTTCCATTGCTGTGATATGTGATTATCATGTTTTTGTTGTCTTGCTTGCCTACTGCCTCTATTAGTATCTACAGACTTTAAAATTTGCCATCCGTACCTCACTAATACTGTATTTCTACATGACTGGGCTTACTTTTATGAGTGATTTCCTTTTGAATATGGCTATCTGATGTAATCAATCTGCCCATACAGCAAGCTGCTATGGCGACTATGTCAACATTTTATGATGCAATACATCTTATTGACGAACAATGGGATATGGGGCTAGATATAGACGGCATGACCTATGAGGTATGGGGCAGATGACCAACTCACTGGATTGTGAGTTTCTCACAGACACTTTCGCGGGTTTGCATGTATGTAACTGATAAAATGTGGTCCTGCTCCTGCAGGAGCTTCTAGCATTGCAAGAACAGATTGGAGATGTCAATACCGGTTTGCCAGAAAGGTACATCCATCAAAATCTGAGGGTACATTGGTATGTTGTTCCCAGGGCAGCCCGCGGGTCCGATCAGTCTGTGGAGAAGGATGCTTGCATTATATGCCAGGTATTATCCCTTGCACATTCTATCTCTTGTGTTCATAACACCACTGGATCTTAATTTCTAAGCTTTGTACTGTACTAAACAATTAACCTGACAATATTTACATAGTAATAATATTGTAGCTCCTTATCCTTTTTAGAAGCAGCTCATTTACCTAGAACAGTCAATACACCCCTTTGTCACGATCGACGGCTAGATTAACCAGATATACAGTTTTTGCTGTCAATGCCCGTCTCTGGTTTCTAAAGCGTGTTTGTTCCGTGTCTTTGCAGGAGGAGTTTGAGGCGAGAGACCTTGTAGGAACCCTCGACTGCGGTCACAAGTACCATGAGGTGTGCATCAAGCAGTGGCTGATGGTGAAGAACTTGTGCCCCATCTGCAAGGCAACAGCTTTGCCAGCAGAGTGAAGCAGCGGGTGACCGCCGCGCCAATAAATCATTTGCCGTAGCAGTGACTGAGATTCAGCTCAGTTTCTTGTACATAAGAGATGTTGGATGATTGTGTTATTTACCTGTAATTTCCTGTTCGGTTTGTTGTGGACATAGCCTGCCCCAAAACTGTATAGCCAGAATGCATGGTTTCATTTCCTAGACTGCTCTTAGACCCCCCATGGTGCCTGAACTTCTCTCATCATGGCTTTCCTAGATTGTCTGCCCCTTTTTATCTATTTGTACATTGTAATTAAACCTATATATTTCCCTTTGCCAAAAATCAGAATTCAGAACTCAAATGGTTCTTTCTTCTGGATGTTCTATATGGTTTTCTTGGTTTTGCAGTTTCGGTTTCTACGGTATAGGGGTGTTTGGTTAGGCTTAACTTTGGCTTTTGGAGTTTGGTTTATAACTGAAAAGCACCTATTTTTATGCTCTTGGCTTTGGCTTTTGACTGGATATACTGTTACATGATGGTATAAGCCAAAATGCAAAGCCAAAAGCACAAAAAATATATGTTTTTCTGGCTTGCAAACCAAACTTTAAAAGCCCAACTTTTGCCTAACCTATGGTCTAGCAATAGTTTTTGGCTTTTAACTGTACTCCCTCCGTTCCTAAATATAAGTCTTTTAGAGATTCCACTACAAATTACATATGGATGTATATAGACATATTTTAGAGTGTAGATTCACTCATTTTGCTCCGTATGTAGTCCATAATAGAATCTCTATCTCTAAAAAGACTTATATTTCGGAACGGAGGGAGTAGTTTTCATGATGGAAGTCAGCCAAAATATTTGGTACAGTAACAGTTCACCATGACAAATCCCCTGAACGAAATGGAACTGTGAAGCAGACTCAGGAATACACAGATCCAAGAGGTAGAAAACATCCAAGGAAAGGCCTGTAGGAAATTCGCGAGAACCTCACTCACACTTTCAAATCCCTAAACTATACCAGCAAAAGCTGTAGTCCTGAACGAATCAAATGTATCAAACATGGCAAAATGAACACTGGGATATGGTTGATGGCGCATGAATACAAACGAGGACTATGACTGCAACAACATAGTGCCCTCCCCTACAGTATAAGATGCTTGAGCTAAGACGAACAACAGTTGGACTTCTTCACCGCGGAGACGTCGTCCTTGGAGCCGACGTTGATGGTCTTGCCCTTGGGGGGCGCGGCGGGGTCGTCCCCGATGTCGAGGGCCTTCTTGCTCACCACGCGGTAGATCTGGGAGAGCACCTCGGTGAAGGCGTCCTCGACGTTCATCGCCTCGAGGGCGGACGTCTCCATGAAGAAGGTGTTCTCGCGCTCGGCGAAGGCCTTGGCGTCCTCGGACGGGACGGCCCTGAGGTGGCGCAGGTCCGCCTTGTTCCCCACGAGCATGATCACGATGTTGGCGTCCGTGTGGTCCTTGAGCTCCCTCAGCCACCTCTCGACGTTCTCGAAGGTGACGTGCCTCGTGACGTCGTAGACGACCAGGGCGCCGACCGCCCCGCGGTAGTACGCGCTCGTGATCGCCCGGTACCTGCGGACGCAGCGCAAATCGGTGATCAGTCGCCGGCGCAGGTAACAGCTGAACAGCAAATGAGCATGTATGGTCGCCCTCACTGAACACGGGCAATTAAAATTAGTCACTCTCGTTGCCTAATTGATGATTACAAATTGTTCAGCACAGGAGTTGTAATTGATGGCTACAAGTTGTTTCCTCGGCAACTAGCAAGCATGTTCCCCAAACCCCATATGCTCTAGCAGCTGGACTGCATCTACAGTCAGTCTATATCAGGGTCAGCAGCTCCTGGCCCTACACAATCTTCAGCTGCAACAGCACATTGCTAAAAATGTGATACTACCCAAACTGAAGGAGCATGGCAGGTCGCCCAATCATGGAAAGCTATGTACGGATCGAGACAATGCCAAATCGAATCTCAACATTCAGTGAAGCATTTCAACCGAATGCTGCTGATGCTGCAGCAGCATCCAAGGATCGCCGGCAGCAAGGGGCCATGAGATCCACATGCCACATCGGCTGCTGTAACGGACGGGAAGGGAGGGGATGGAACCGAGGAATGGATCTGGGCAGGGGGGTTGGAATGGGGGGATGGATGGGTTACCTTTCCTGGCCGGCGGTGTCCCAGATCTGGGCCTTGACGACCTTGTCGTCGACGTGGATGCTGCGGGTGGCGAACTCGACGCCGATGGTGGACTTGGACTCGAGGCTGAACTCGTTGCGGGTGAAGCGGGTGAGCAGGTTGGACTTGCCCACCCCCGAGTCCCCGATCAGCACCACCTTGAACAGGTAGTCGTAGTCGTCCTCCGCCCTGTACGCCATCTCTCCCTCCCCTCCGGCCGCCTTCTTCCTCGTCGGCGGCGGGCGGCGGGCGGCGCTCTCCTCCTTGCTGCTGCTGCTGCTCCTTGTTGGCTGGATAGATCGTATCGCGGCCGTGGTTGTTGTTAGTCGGTCGCACGCCGCGCCAGCCGCCAGCGACCTGACGCGACGTGGCTGGGCCCAAGGAATGAGAAATGCGGGCCCGGTCCAGCCCATACGGACTGGATGGGCCTGGGCTGCCCTCACTCGGTTCACTTTACAAGAGTGATGATGCGCGTCTGTGGCTATTCTGGATATTTGAAACCCTGGGGCAGCAAGACCTCGCTAGAGCTCTAATCACCTTGTGGGCAATATGGTGGGCACGTAGAAGAGCAATCCATGATGATGAATTCCAGAGCCCTTTATCTACCATGTGCTTCATTAACAGGTATCTGCAGGACCTTGAAATAGCAGCGAAACACAGTCCCATAGTGCATGTGGGCGAGGCAAAGCCCAGGGGCCGGAAGTGGATTCCTCCTGGCGAAGATGCGGCGAAGATAAATGTGGATGGCGCTGTCTCCAAGTCGGGACGGACAGGAGCGTGTGCTGTTATTTGCAGGGACAAAGAAGGAAACTACATTGGCGCATCAGCTATGGTTTTCGAAGGCCTAGTTGGCGCTGCAAACCTGAAGGTCCAAGCATGCAATGAGGCACTTGCCCTCGCTCAAGATCTTCATCTATCACATGTGATCATAGCGTCGGACTGCATGCAAGTCGTCTCAAACATTAATGGCGCTGCGCAATCATCTTCTTATGCTTGTATCATTGAAGAGATTAAAGTTAGATCTGTAGACTTTGTTAAAGTTAGTTTTCGTTTTGAAAATAGAGAGTCGAATTGTGAGGCTCATGCTTTGGCAAAAGCAGCCTCGACACTCCTTATCGGTCGACATGTGTGGCTAGGGAACACACCAGATATTATTTGTATCCCGTCAGTTTTGGTTGATCAATAAAACCCTAGTTACACCTAAAAAAAAGCCAGGAGCCACTCACACTCAAAAAGAAAAGAAAAAAGAGCCGGTCACACTCCACTCAACTCCACTGACGGCAGCGGCAGCATGAGCGGCGCGGCGCGGACGGCGAGACGACCCCAGCTACGGCACCGGGACGACGGCGCTGCTCCCTCTGGTATCCGACTCCCCCTCATCCTCGCGCCTCTTCCGCATTCCTCTCCCGCTCCCTCGCTCGCTCGGATGGCTTTGAGCGCTCCCGCCGTGCCACTGGCCATGCGGCGCTTACGGCAGATCGACACCTGCTCCGGCGATGGGACGCCGCTGATCTTTGTGCCCCTCTCTTGCTCGCGCGGGGTGTGGGTCTGGGGTTCCATCCATCCGTCGCAGCTCTGGGCGCGTTCGCGAGCCGTGCGCGCCAGGTGTTCGACGCATTGCCTCTGCGCAACCAAAGTGCCGCTGCCATGATTCTTCTCGCTGTGTTTGGCTGGACGGTTGGTGTCCGATCAAAGGGTAGTGGTCGCTGTCTCGCTGATGATGTTGCTTCTTTGCGCTCGCAGGGCCGATGATGGCGGCGGAGAAGAAACCGCACTGGCAGCCGGCGCTGTCGTGGTCGTCCATCCCGCTCGACCTGGCCGGCCTGGTGCTCCGCCTGCTCCCCACGTACGCCGACCGCGCCAGCTTCGCCGCGGTGTGCCCACAGTGGCGTGCCGCCGTGAAGCGGCAGCAGCAGCTGCCCCCGCCATTGCCATTGCTCGCGCTGCCGGACGGCACCTTCTACAGCCTACCGTATACCAAGCCCTTCCGCTTCCCTGGCTGCGGCTTTGCTGGGTATCAGAGTGCCTGTGGCAACTGGCTCGTCTTCCCCCGTGACGACGGCTGCTTTTTGGTCGACCCCTTCTCTAGGGAAACAGTGACGCTCCCTCCTCTCTCCAGCGTCCGGCTTCGGCCTCCAAATGCAGTCGCCAAATGGTCAGAGGAGGGCACGGTGAAATATGCGGACCCTTACACTACATGGATGCATATCAAGGACTCAGACAAGCTGCACATAAGTAAGCTAATCCTATGCTCTCCAAATCTCGTTGCAGCACTAGTCGGCATCGGACACGCCAGTCAGATTCTAATGTGCCAGCCAGGGGCCTTGTCGTGGTCAGTACGCGCCTACGATCGGTGCAAGCGCTTCGAAGATATGTCATTTTACCAGGGAAAGCTCTACGCCATTGCCAATGACGAGAACCTTCTTGTGGTTAACATCAGCCAGGACCAAAGCACCGGCGATCCGCAGGTCTCTCGGATTGGACAAGTCATCGAGGGTGAGCCATGGTATCCAGTTGTGTTCGCTGACTACATACCCTGCAAGAAGCTCTACCTGGTTGAAGGGCATGGAGCGTTGCTGATGGTTCGGAGGGCGATTTGGTGCAAGGTACCTGGACCTGGAGTGCGCGGCAAAGTTGTTGCCAGAGAGAGCAGCTTTGAGGTTTTTGAGGCTGACTTTGAGCATTCACGGTGGGTCAAGGTGTCGGCTTTGGGGGGCTTGATGTTTCTAGGGCGAAGGTGCTCCAGGGTTTTGTCCTTGTCTGAGTTTGGGATCCTCGATGATCACATCTTTTTCTTGGATGATGATGAGGAGAATCTTGTGGAGTATGGCTATGACAAGGAAAACACTTCTTTCGGCACCTATGACATAAGATCTGACAGAGTCCGTTCTGTTCATCCAGATATTTCCTGGAAGCGTGGCGATGAGATGCGTCTGGCAGCATGGCTCTTCCCGCAGGACTGAAGCGGAGGTGTTATACTGTTATCCCTATGCTGCTATGCAGGCTGCTTCTGGGTTATCTGACCGTGCCATAGCTGTTGTTGTTCAGTGGTTCTTTGCAAGCTGCTCACATGTTACCTATCTGACCGTGCTATGGTATGTATGGTAGTTGATGTGGTGTTCAGTGGAACCCATGCAAGCCATGAAGTGCATTAGTAGTAATTTATCTGAACTACGTTACTCTGTTAAGTGCCTGTGTATTAGTACTTGTCTGAAGTAGTAATTGTGGTGGCTGATATGCAAGCTGTTAACTGCGTTGGTTTTCAACTGGTACCGTGGTTGTTGCCTGTGCGTACGAAAAAACTCAAAATGCATAACTTCTTCTCTGTATCTTTGACATGGTGGTCTCTTTTATCTGAACTAGGTTACTCTGTTAGTTACAGTCTTATACTGGTACTCTGAACTAATTTATGGTCGTTAATGTGCAAGCTGTTAACTGCATTGGTCTTCAACTGGTACCTCTGATTGTTATTGTGCGTACGGAAGATGTTTAAAACGCGTAACTGCTTATATGTATCATTGGTTTCGTGGTCTTTTTTGGTGTGTGACTCCCTGTAGTGGTAGATTTGTTTTTAGCTGAAGTTGCTATCTTTTTGTGATGATCCTTGCACAGTTGTGCTGTTAGTGTGGCTTGAACACATTTTTCAGCAACTTTTTCATGTATGAAGCATATTTTTTTTCTGTCAAAGCAATCATTAGATGGTGGGACATGTTCCTAGATAACTTATTTGTATGGAATATTTTGAAGTGTCAAAATACTGTAAAAGCTGCAAGAACATTTTAAGGTCCTTTTATGGTTTTCGAAACATATTTTAAAACAAGTGTACAAGATATTTGCTGGAAAACTTATTATTATATTAATTATTAATTTTTCAACAACAGTCTATAAATTATATAAGTTATTTATTTATTTATTGGAAACATTAATAACAGTCAATCAATGAAAACTTAATCTTGTCTTCCAACCCACAGCATGGCTAAAGAAGGGGTCTAACACACCCAACATCTAATATGGGTTTCCTAATGAAGAGTGTTTTTTTTTTGGGCAAAAGGATCGCCGTGATCCATCTGAAAACAACATTGAGTCATTTGCACGTGAGATTTAAACAAATTTGGTTGACTAAAGGAAAAATCCTGCACGCACCTAATTGAGTACACTTTGTTTGAAAAGTAAAATCATCTGTGCACCCGCTCCATTTGCTGAATATTTCCTTTAATATGCTTTTTTTCTCCATCTTCTCTCAGTCTGTTTCTTTTTTTTGTCTATTCTCTTTTCATTGTTTGTTTATCTGTCATCTTCTTTAAATTGCTCCTTTCATTTTTCTTGGCCTTTGCATATACATAAGGCGTTCATGTTTGTTTTACAAAATGTTCAGGTGATAGTTGTACGCTGATCGGGTTCAAAAAAAATAATTGTTTACTGGTGATTGGTCTGTACCAAAATTGAACTGCAAAACCGTCTTGTTTTGGTAAGGAGGGAGTAACAATTTGTGTGTTTCTTAAATACATAAACATATTTTGTAGACGGTATAACATTTCAATATTTTTTTCCTATACAAACACGAAAATTCGCCGGAATAATTTATAATGTACCTATTTTTTCATGGACCCTGGGCATATTAGAGACATGTTTTAGAATTTCCTTTAACAGTATATTTTTCACGCACGCACGCACACACAGACGTATTTGTTCAAATTTTATTGCATAAATATGGGGAAAATATATCGAAATCAATCTCGAAGTTGCCAAGCGCCAACTGAAGTCGTATTGTTCCTCTCTGAACAGGAGAAGCGGGAACTCATTTTCTTATGCTGACCGGTTGTTTTTTTTTTTCAGTGAGTGAGCGTGCGGCCCATACGGCTTGGCTTGGCCTGGGCCTGCGTATCCACATCCAGTTGGACTGATACTATTGTCTCAGAAAATTAAAAAAAAATTGGACTGATACTAGGTTCGGGCAGCCACACACTCCACTCCACTCCACTGTCCACTCCACTCCGCACCACAGCCACACACTCCCCACTCCACTCCAGCTCCGGCGCGCACGGCAACTCCGGCCCCCTCTCCGGCAGCGGGACGGCGCTGGTATCTCAGGTACCCGCCTCTCTGTTTCTCTTCACTGGCCATCCTCCTTCCTCCCTTGCTCGCTCGGGATTTGGGCCCCCTCCCCAATCCGTCCGCTTCCACTGGCAATGCACGCCAGATGTTCGACGCATTGCCGCCTCGCCGGGGAATGCTTCCGTTCCGGGTGATTCTCATCGGTGTTCTTGTCTGAGTTGTCTCGTTTGCGATGTCGGAGAATGAGGCGGCTTTCGCTGATGCCGTTGCTTCCTTGGTTTTGAAGGGTTGATGGCGGCAGAGAAGAAACCCCACCTGCAGCCGCCGGCGCTGTCGTGGTCGTCCATCCCGCTGGAGCTGGCCGGCCTGGTGCTCGGCCTGCTCCCCGCGCAGGCGGACCGTGCCCGCTTCGCCGCGGTGTGCTCGCAGTGGCGTGCCGCCGCGAGGCAGCGGCGGCTGCCCCCGCCGCTGCCGCTGATCGCGCTACCCGACGGCACCTTCTACAGCCTCCCCTACGCCACGCCCTTCCGCTTCCCGGGCTGCGGCTTCGCCGGGTACCAGAGCGCCTGCGGTAGCTGGCTCGTCTTCCCCCGCGACGACGGCTGCTTCCTGGTCGACCCCTTCTCCAGGGAAACGGTGACGCTCCCTCCTCTCGCCAGCGTCCGGCTCCGGCCTCCGAGTGCAGTCGCTAAATGGTCGTATGAGCATGGGGCAAAACTGGCCGACCCTTACCTCACATGGATGCATATCAAGGACTCGGACGAGCTGCACATTAGTAAGCTAGTCCTGTGCTCGCCGAATCTTGTTGCTGCCCTCGTCGGCATTGGATACACCAGTCAGATTCTGATGTGCCAGCCAGGGGCCTTGTCGTGGTCGGTACGCGCGTACGATCGGTGCAAGGGGTTTGAGGACATGGCATTCTACCAGGGCAAGCTCTACGCCCTCACCAAAGAAGAGAACCTTCTTGTGGTGAACATCAGCCAGGACCATAGCACCGGTGATCCACAGGTTTCTCGATTTGGACAAGTCATCAAGGGTGATCCATGGTTTTCATACGTGCTCGGCACCACCACCATGCTCTGCAAGAAGCTCTACCTGGTTGAATCCTGTGGGGCATTGCTGATGGTACGCAGGACGATTTTCTGCCGGGTTCCTGATGACGGTGGAGCTGTTGCTGGACCAAGCGCGTTCGAGGTTTTCAAGGCTGACTTTGAGCATTCACAGTGGATCAAGGTGTCGACGGTGGGGGCTGACCAGGTGTTGTTTCTAGGGCGAAGATGCTCCAGGTCATTGCCCTTCTCTCAGTATGGGGTCCCGGGTGATCACATCTTGTTTTTGGACGATGATGAGGAAAATCGTACGGAATACGGCTATGCCGAGGAGAACACTTCTTACAGCACCTATGCCATGGGATCCGGCAGGTACCGTTCTGTTCATCCAGACATTTCCTGGAAGCGTGGCGATGAAATGCGTCTGGCAGCATGGCTCTTCCCTCATGATTGAAGCACTGTTATTTCTATGCAAGCTGCTACCAGGCTATCTGACCGTGCTATAGATGTTGTTGTTCAGTGGTTATTTTGCAAGCTGCTACCAGGTTATCTGACCATGCTATAGATGTTGTTGTTCAGTGGTTATTTTGCAAGCTGCTCACATGTTATCTATCTGACCGTGGTATGTATGGTGGTTGGTGTGGTGTTCAGTGGAAACCATGCAAGACATGAAATGCATTAGTAGTATTTATCTGTACTATAGGTTATTCTGTTAGTGCCATGCATCAGTAATTCTCTGAACTAATTAAGGTGGTTACTATGCAAGCTGTTGACGGTGCCGGCTTTCAACTGGTACTACCTTTACTTTTATCTGAAATGCATTTTAGTATTTTCTTCTTCAATTTTTCGATGATTTGGCATGGTGGACTCTGACCCCCCTGCAGTGGTAGATTCCCTTTGTGCTCAAGTACATATCTTGTGATGGGCCTTGTGCAGTTTTGTGGTCTGAACACCTATTTCGGGAACTTTTTCAAGCACAGGACATCTTTTGCTGTCTACACAGTTACTACTAGACAGTGGAACATGTTCCTAGACAATATTTTGTACCATTGAATATTTTTATTTGTTTAAAAAATTTCTAAAAGTTGGAACAAATTTTATTGCCATGCATATTTCAAATAGATGCTGAAACATATTTCAATACAGCCATACCAAATCTTTTCTTGAAATTTTATGGTTCTGAATATATTTTTTATCAAACCCAATTTATGAAATATTTATTTGTTGAAAACTGCAATAATCAAGAGAAAAATAATCTTGTCCTCCATCCCACGGCATTACTAAAGAAGAGATCTAGCGCACCAATCATGAAAGGAGATTCCTAATGCAAAGTGGACTTTTGGCTCTCAGGATAAACTGATCCATTTTTAATAATGTTAAAAAACGGAAATAAACAGTACAAAAATAAATCTGAGAGTGAGCCTTCTACCCGCAAATTTCTTTTGTGTAATCATTTGGTGATTTGCAGTATGCATGAAAAATATATACTACTACTAATGAGTTACAATTACGTTTTCAAATTTGAAAACGTGTTTTGGTTCATTATTTCCCTATAGTTCAAAAAATCAGTTGCAATTTGAAAACAATATTGAGTCATTTGGATGGGGGTTTTGCTTTGAATTTTGGGTGAGTATAACATTAAAAAAAAGGAATATCCTCTGCGCACCCCCTCCATTTGCTGGGTCACCCAACAAACATTTTTGTTTTGTTTTCCTTTCATTTTTATCTCCTTTTCTCTCTTTTTTAATTTTTAATTATTTTATTGTAATATTATATCTCTTCTCTTTTCATTATTTGTTTATCATTTTCTTTAAATTTTATTTTATTTGACGTTTCTTGTCCTTTGCCTATATGTAAGCCGTTGATGTTTGCTTTACAAAAGTTTCAGGTGATAATTTTTTATTGGGCGATTTCTAAAATAAATTGTTTATTTGTGACTAGATCGGTACAGCTTTCTTCTGATAGAAAGTTGCGTTGTTTTGTTATAAGAGGTCAAATCAACACGTAGGAGTCATTTTTCTTTTTGAAACTAGCAAGTTGCATGTTTCTTAAATAGATAGACATATTTCATAGACTAACACTTCAATAAAAAAAATCTATACGGAACATTAATTTTTGTATACCTAAATATTTTTTCCATTGACCGTCAGCAGATTAGAAATTGTTTTAGTATATTTGTGAACATTTTATTTCACATACACACACCTTTGTTCCAATTAAATTATGTAAATATGCGTTTTTTAATTGACCTCATCTCGGAGTCTACATCCCCGACTGAAATCGAAATTGTTTCTCTCTCATAATAAAACGAGAAGGCGGGAACCTCTTTTTATTTTGTTTCGCAGTGAGCGAGCATGCGGCCTATACGGCTTGGGTGGGCCTGGGCTGTACGACCACAGCCTGTGGCACTCGCTCACTTGGCACGGCCCCGTTCGGGCAGCCACACTCCTCCTCCACTCGCTCCATTCTGAACGCTAGCAACAGCAACAGCAGCCGCACCGCGGCGGGGACGCCAACTCGACCCCATCTCCGGCACCGGGAGGGCGACGGTCTCCCTGGTACCCGCCACTCCTTCTCTTAACGAGCGTTCCTCCTCCACCCTTGCTCCCTCGGTGGGTTTTGGATCTCGCTCCCTGCTCCCGCCGCGTCAGCTGGCAATGCGCGCAAGGTGTTCGGCGCATTGCCTCAGCCCGGGCAAAAATGTTGCTGTGCCGTCATTCTTCGCTGATGCTGTTTCTTGTTTGCACTGTAGGACCGATGGCGGCAGAGAACAAATGGCACTGGAAGCCACCGTCGTCGTGGTCAGCCCTCCCGCTGGAACTGGCAGGCCTGGTGCTCCGCTTGCTCCCCGCATACGCCGACCGTGCCCGGTTCGCCGCGGTGTGCCCACAGTGGCGTGCCGCAGCCAGGCAGAAGCTGACGCCCCCTCCACTGCCGCTGCTCGCGCTCCCTGACGGCACCTTCTACAGCCTCCCCTACGGCGAGCTGTTCCGCTTCCCCGGCTGCGGCTTCGCTGGGTACAAGAGCGCCTGCGGCAGCTGGCTTGTCTTCCCCTGCGACGATGGGTGCTTCCTTGTCAACCCTTTCTCCAGGGCCACCGTGACGCTCCCTGCTCTCTCAAGTGTCCGACTACGTCCTCCAAATGCAGTCGCTAAGTGGTCAGATGTGGGAAAGGAGAAACGTGCCGAACCTTTCTGCACATGGATGCATATCAATGATTCAGAGGAGCTGCACATAATTAAGCTGCTCCTGTGCTCGCCAAACCTCGTTGCTGCACTGGTCGGTGTTGAATACACCAGTCAGATCCTAATGTGCCAGCCAGGGGCCTTGTCATGGTCGGTACGTGCATGCGATGAGTGTAAGGATTTTGAAGACATGGTGTTCTACCAGGGCAAGCTCTACGCCATCACCGATGATGAGGACCTCCTTGTGGTGAACGTCAGCAGTGACCGAAGCACCGGCGATCCACAGGTTTCTCGGGTTGGAAGGGTCATCAAGGCCAAGGGTGACCATTGCTACAAGGGGGACCTCAGCGTCTACCATGTTGTGTGTCGAGAGAACTCTGTACCCGTCATGCCCGTCAAGAAGGTCTATCTGGTTGAATCTTGTGGCGCGTTGCTGATGGTACGCAGGAAGATTTGGTGCCAGGCTCCTAGACCTGGAGTGACCAGTAAAATTGTTGCTGGAAAGAGCGAGTTTGAGGTATTCAAGGCTGACTTTGAGCATTCACGGTGGATCAAGGTGTCGACCGTGGGGGATGACCAGGTTCTGTTTCTAGGGCGAAGGTGCTCCAGGGCTCTGTCTGCGTCTCGGTATGGCTTACTGGGCAATCGCATCTTCTTTTTGGATGACGATGACGAGCATCGCGTGGACTACTTCTATGACAAGGAGAACACATCTTGCAGCTCCTATGACATGAGACTCGGCGATGTCTCTTCCCCTCATCCAACGATTTCCTGGAAGCGCCGCAAGGAGATGCGTCTGGCAGCATGGCTATTCCCCCAGGACTGAATTGAAGGTGTTATATTGTTGTTGACTTGTTGCTATACAAGCTACTCCCATGTTTATCTCACCATGCTGTAGATGTTGGTGTCCATCCTTTATTTGCAAGCTGCTCACAGGTTATCTATCTGACTGGTAAACATGGCAGTTCATTATGGTGTTCGGAGGTCCCATACAAGCCGTGAAATGCCTTAGTGGAGAGTATTTAACTTTCTTATGCCATAGTTGCCATGTATCAGTGATTGTCTGAATTTATTATGGTGGTTACTATGCAAGCTGTTAACTGCATCGGTTTTCAACCTGCACTGTTCAGTGGTTCTCCTACAAGCCGCAAAATGATTAGCACTGGTATCTATCTGAGCTTTGTTACTACAGTACTTGTTAAGTGCCTTTAGTCTGTGTTTGTCTGAACTTATGATGGTGGAGTACTTACTACTACCAGTCAGTAGTTTTTCAGTTAGTACTGTGGTTGTTGCTATACCTCTGATTCTCTGAATGATCTTAAACTGCGTCACTGTATCTTTGGCTTGTTGATTTCTTTTTTCTTTTGCGTTGTTTTGGCAACTAACTCTGAATTGTAGATTTGTTTGTGCTCGAGTTGCTGCTCTCTTGTGATGGCATTTAACTTGCAATGGACACTGTTCGGTTGTGTTTCTAGCGTGGTTTGACTGAATTTGGAGATTTACAGTTAATTTCTTGGTCCCCGGTCGAAGGCGACATGAATTGAAGTTGCCATGCATAGATAAGCTGGCAAGCCATTTGAAAAGCTATTTAATAGATCTAATTAACCAGCTTACAAAGGAACGAACAAGGTGCTTCAGTTCTTCCATTCCATCTACTCCTAAAACACTTCTTTTACAGGTACTCCTAAAACACCTGATGCAATTCCAATACAAAGGACGGCACACTAACAGGTCATTTATCTGGTTTTGCCTTTTGATTGTGATTTTCTGAGAACAAAATAAAATTTAGCATAGACAGTGGAAGCTATCCCCAAATATTTTTTAGGTATAATTTTTTGTTGGTTGAAACACTTCACAAAGTTAGGAGAACATTTTATCTTCGATGCATAATTAAAAAGTTATATAGTTAAACATATTATTTCAGAAAGCGATAGCACAAAATATTCCTAAAACTCTATTATATGACTTGCAAACTTATATTTAATAAAACATAGTGCACATTATATTTTGGGGCATCTGTTTTGAAACATACTCCCTCTGTTCCAAAATATAAGTCTTTCTAGATATTTCAACTATTGACCACATACGGAGTAAAATGAGTGAATCTACTCTCTAAGATATGTCTATATACATCCGTATGTGGTAGTCCATTTGAAATCTCTAAAAAGACTTACATTTAGGAACGGAGGGAGTATTAGCTTAGGCTTGGACATAGGCAGCCTGGCTGACGACCTGAGCCCAAAATCACGATGTTTAGGCCAGCCTTGGGCTCCATGCCAAAATACCTAAAACTGGCATTTAAATAAAAAACATCCAAAGACTAAAAAAATACAAAATAATGCATTTGTATATATTGTAAAACATTTTGGCACTATGTAATGACGCCATGTTTTTCCAATATGAAGCTCGCTGTGTCAAAGTTCTGGAGAAACGCACATGTCTTGTGTGCTATGGGCCACACCCATTCTGTTTTCTTTCAACAGGTTTGTTCCATTTTTAGGTGGCTTTTCATTGGCTTCCTCCATTATTATTTTCTTTCTGGTTTCTCTCTAGTACCCTTTTCTTTTCTTTCTTTTGGTTTCTTATCGGCCCTCCTACGGTTTTTTCTTTTTGTGTTTTTCTCTATTATTTTTTCTTTTACATTGTCAAATTCATGAGCATTTTAATTTACAAAAAAATCATGAACATTTTTTAAAATAACAAGAATTTCTGAAATTCGATAATATTTTTAAAACTACCTAAATTTCGAACACAATATCCAAATGGAAGAAAAAACCAAAAAAAAAGAAAAGAAAGAAAAAGAAAAAATCGCTGAAAATGGGAAGTGTCTGCACGTAAAGCACGTAGCTGGTGGAAGCCTCTCAGGGGAGCAACCCTTGCGGCCTTGCGGGAGGCCCCCAAGGGTCCCTTTAGTGGGGTGAGAGTGGACCAACTGGCGCGTTGCTGCCACATGTCACATGTTGGTCTTTTTTTTAGGATTTCGCTTTTTATTTCTCTCTCATAGTTTTCTGGTTTTACATGTTTTTTTTTCTTTTTCGGCTTTTTGGTTTTCATCCGGTTTTCACTAGGTTTGGGAGAAAAACAAAATTCGGAAAACATTTTTGTGCTTTCACGAGAAGTACATATTTACTTCTCCTAGACACATGTTTTTTTCTTTCACAAGAAACATAAATTTGCTTCTCGTGTAAGTGCAAATTTGCTTCCGCAAGAGACAGATCTGTGCTTCTCGAACAGGGAAAACATATTTTTTTTCTTCCCTGAGAAGCACAGATTTGCTTCTGATGGAGCCACTAGTTTGGTTTGCTTCTGCGCTATGCTTCTTGGAAAGAAAAAAAATATGTTTTTTTTGCTTCCACGAGAAGCACAAATTTTTATTTCGTGGAGGCACAAATTTGCTTCCAGGTTGTGCTTCTTGGAAAGGAAAAAACACGTCTTGTTTTGCTTCCACGAGAAGCACTTCTCGTGAGAGGCATAACTGTGTTTCTCGAAAAGAAAAAAAAAAGAAAAAAACATGCTTTCGGGTCTAGTTTTTTCTTCTTCATGTTTTTCATGGTTGATAAGATAGTCTTATCGTAAGCTTTTTGCATGTAATTCAAAAGTGAAAATAAAAACACATCTGCAATGGGTTATGTATCAGCCTTATCTTCAATAACTATCCTAAAAACATGGCGGCATATTGTACTAAGAAATTGTCTCTTAAATAAGAGAAAGCAAGTATTTTCTTGTGATTTCTCTCTCCTTCACGTCAACACTAGTCCTATGTGACACCTCTAAGAGGCACCATTATACATACCCTAAACATGGGATCTACTCCCTCCGTCCCATAATGTAGTGTCAAAAAACGTCTTATATTATAAGACAGAGGGAGTTGTTTTGAAGATCTTGTCGCGTGAAATCCAACGATGAAAATGGTTCGAGATTTAAGCACGCGGTTCAAGAGATAAAATGTTTAAACGAATCTACGAAAAGAGGGTGCATCACTGATCAACGCTTGAAGGTGGGAGTGATCTTTGTTAGAGGTATCTCTTAACTATTGATTTTGCGGATGTGAAAGCTTTTAAAGCGGAAACAGAATTCTACATGGGCCGGCCCATTCCTACAAGGGCTATAAGCGCCAGATGGGGAAACGCCCAAAAGAAAAAGAAAAAAAAAAGGGAAAACGCCCTACCCTGGCCGTTCGAAATCCGAAATCCAACCTCGATCGCAGTGGCAGCAGCAGGGATTCGAAATCCGAAATGTCCGCGCCGCCCGTATAACTCGCGCACGAACGTAGCCAAGAAATACGCCATCTTCATTAACTGCGCCTGCCTTTGCGCACGAGCCTGCCTGGTTTCAAATTTTCACCTTCTTCCCAATCCAACTTCAGTTCGTCCCAGGAGCGGTACAGCTAGCCAGGAGAGGGGCGGGAGGAGGAGCGGCCGGCCGGCCGGCGATCGAGATGCACGCGTGCTTCCGTGGCGGCGTCGGCGACAGCAGGGTCGCCAGGTCCATCGGCGCCATCAGGGGCTTGGCCAAGAACGTACGTACCCCGTGCCTGCATCTGCATGCGCGCATTGGTTGCTTGCCTGCTCATTAGTTTGTCTCTCCTGTGTTGCTTTCAGATGAAGGCCATGTCTCTCAAGGCCGGGGGCGTCGGTCATGCGCGGCGGAGGCAGCGGAGGGAGGCAGACCCCCGTGAGCGCCACAAGGATGGCTCAGGGGCTTCGTCGGCCAAGATCGCGCCGGCGCAGCCGCAGGACGATCGCCGCCATGACCATCTGCTGCACACGGAGGAGGACTGCGACAAGTGCTGCTCTCCTTCGCTGGACCAGCTGGACGCCGACGATGCGGCTGGAAAGGACGACGACGAGTGGGTGGCGGAGCCGGAGCCGGGCGTGCTGATGACGTTGGCGCCGCGCCCCGACGGCACCAACCGCCTCCGGAAGGTGCGGTTCAGGGACGAGCTGTTCGACGACTGGGCGGCGCAGAGCTGGTGGGCGGACAACCACGACCGCATCGTCGAGCTCTACAGCCTTGTCAACCAGTCCGACGGCGATGGCAACGACGACGCACCTGTCACCCCGTGCCAGTCCGACTCCGACGGAGAAGAACCGCTGCCGGTATGCACGCACGGTTGCACCTAATCGATCGTTTGCTTGGTTCGTTTCGATCGACTCGATTGCAATGCTTGTGGATGTGAATTTTGGTTGGCACAGGATGCGATGGCGGCCAGCGAGCCGTCCAGCGGGAGCAGGTCGAGCGGCACGGCGGGGTCGCCGATACTGGGCCTGGTCACCGCGCCCGACACCCTCAGAGGATGCAAAACGCCACCAACAGTGACCTCGACACCTAAAGCGGTGGCGCCGGTGGCCCAAGAAGACGAGGTGGAGGAGGATGGCGACATGAGCGACCACCACCAGAGGAACACGCCGTGGACGGAGTGGGTCGAGGAGTACGAGCCCGGCGTGTTCATCACCGTCCGAGCCTACCCCGACCACCCCCTACAGCTCCGGCACGTCGAACTCAGGTACCAATCTGCCACTCGATCCCCTAGTAGGTACTGTATTGGACTGGCAATGAATGAATGAATTGGTGTTGCAAAATTGCATTGCAGCCGTGACAAGTTCGGCGAGGTAAAGGCGAGGGTGTGGTGGCAGGAGAACAAGGACAGGCTGCGCAGCTTCTACTCCTTCTGAAGCCGGCCGCATCCATTCTTCGGTCTGGTTACAGATAAACATGCTACGTTGATAATCAGCATTGCAAGATGAAGAAAAGGGAATAATGGAATTATACTAGCATATGCTACTGCACTGAAAAAAGATACATACAGATACAGTACACAGCTCCAGACACTTGGCGAAATTGTGTCTACGATTCATGTAATCTTCTTCAGTTGTACTTACATTAGTTCTCTCCCCCCATCGATCGACTAGTGATGCGCATATGGTTTCTTTTCTTAAAAAGGCTAGCCATGGCATAAATTCTGTCCACACTCTTGTTGTTCAGAGTTTCAGACATAGTGCATAGAGTTTCAGGCATACATACGTTCACTGGTAAAGTGAGTCGTTGGCCTGCACGTAGCTCTACGATGCCTACGCAAATACCCAACACATTCAGATTGCCCCTGGAGCGACGCCATCACGATCCTAGAGCATCTTCAAGGGCTATGCAACAAATGTTTAGGTCCAATTTTGCCGACACGTTCGGACGTGTTCATGAATATTTTCATATTTATCTGCAAAATCATGGTACTACCCACTACCCAAGGGCATCTCTACTTGTCCGCCTTCGCTGATTTTAATCGAACAGTTTGTATGCGCCATGGAGTTTCAACCAGAACAAGAAACCGTCGCGGCCGATGTTAGTACTGAAGACTCTGCATCACTGCATGCCACCATGGCACACCACCGTGCACGCCGAACAAGAGACACTAGGGCAGGAATCGAGGAACTATACCGTGGCGATTTGATTTCAGATACCCCGAATTGATAATCCGATAAAGTTCTCTTGGATCAACTAATTCTACCAAGTAGTCTAGGATATTAGAGCTAGGCTACAACGACTTGGAGAAGAAGATGATGACTCGATCCACGAAATGCTCTATAAAGGAAAGGTATTATGTGCCGTAAAGAAATGGTCAGTTAACAAAAGCGTGGTAAAAGTAAGCTTCTTCAGTTAACTGTAGCTCAGTTTCTCCAAAAAAAAAAGTTAACTGTAGCTCTAACGGTCGAGTAAAAATGGAGTCTATCGTCGCCGTGAGCTATTGATCTCTTCACACGTCAACCAAAGGTTCTCTTCCTCCTTTGAACCTTCAGAGAGCTCGGTGTTGAACTCTTCGAAGAGATTCAGTTTTGTCAGGTTCAGAACATCAGGATCCTGACAATTGCTCCTTGCTAAAGATGATCCTGACAATTGCTCCTTGCCCTCAAAATATTCATATGTTACGTCAGTCCTTTTCAGATTCGCACACTTTTTCATTCAAGCTTGACATTCTAACAAATTGTGTTGTAATTGTTGATGTAGGGGCTGTTTGGATTCGGCCCCTGTTCGCCCTGCCAACGAGGGCACACCAATATTTTGGCGGAGGAATCGGCCGCCCTAGCCTCGCCAATAAATTGGTAGCAAACTGAACGTGAAAGGTTGCTGGGCATGGGGCGAGCCAAAATAATTGGAGACCATCCAAACGATTGCCTGCGCTCTAGTCAACGCCAAAGTTTTGGCTGGGCAGCCATCGGCACCAATCCAAACAGCCCCGTATGCTTTTGTTTCTTCTAAAATGTTCTAGCCTAACTATACACTGGACTAGGAGCATATACTTCATTTATAAGAGGAGGAGGCAATCCATATAAAAACTGAAACGGGGTGAACTTGGTGGTTGTGTGGTAGGAGGTGTTGCACCACCACTCAACAAATGACAACCATGAACACTTTTTAGGCTCAGCAAAAAAACCATACTTCTCAAATAAGCCTCTATCTTGGTTCATCCTCTTAGACTGGCCATCTGTTTGAGGGTGATGTGTCAAACTCATATTTAGAGCAACATTCAGATATTTGAAATGGTTTGCCAAAATTTGCTGGTGAAAGTCATGTCCCGACTAGTCATGGTTGACATTGGCATGCCATGTGATTTGAAAGTGTTGTCTATAAATGTTTGTACCACATAGACATAGTTGATGAAGACATGGATTCAAAGCCTCTCGAGTCATATAGCTGTGAGGAAGTGAAATACACCCTTTTTCAGATGTTCCCGACTAAAGCATCGGTGCCTGATGGTTATCCGGTGCATTCCTTTCAGTGACATTGGGACATCTGCGGTGCTGAAGTTTCGACGTTCTCCGAATATTTTGAGGCAAAGAAAGTCTCGAGAGCATCAATCGGACCATTCTTGTCGTAATCTAGATGAATGATCCCACATTGCTTTCTTAATTCAAGCCAATCAGTCTTTGTAAAATTTTACATAAGATTGCGTCGAAGGTTGTCTCCAATCGTCTAAAGTTTATCCTTCTTGAGATTATTTCCAAGCAGCAATCAGCCTTTGTTCCAAGCCGGCTTATCACTGACAATATTACCTCAGCTTATGAATGTCTTCATTTTATGAAGAGGAACTTACATGCTCTCAAATTGGATATGATGAAGGTATATGATAATGTTGAGTGGGAGTATCTTGAGGCTATAATGACCAAGTTGGGGTTTGCACCAACTTGGATATCTTTAGTCGTGAGGTAGGTGAGTTCCGCCAGATTCATTGTTTTGGTCAATAGCAATAAACTAGAAGATTTTAAGTCTTCTTGAGGAATCCGTCAGGGCCGGGGGACCGTATTTCTCCATAGGTTTTCTTAATAACAGCGAAGGGCCTTTCATGCCTCTTAAAAAAGTAAAAGTGAGTCATTGCACCTTAATCGTATTAAAGTTGCTCAATCAACGCCACCGGCAAGCCACTTGCTCTTTGCGGATGACAGACTTCTGTTTTTCACGACCAGTAGGTTTCATGGGAAGAAATACAAAACCAAAGTTTGGGCAGTCTAGGGGTTCAAAGATATTGAATTGTTTAACCTTGCTCGTTAGCTCGCCAAGCATGGTATATCTTGCAGGACCCAACCTCTCTTAGTGCCCAGATTCTCAAGGCCGGGTGTTTTCCCTCGACAGAGTTCTTTGAATCCTAGGTGGGTATCTCTCCGTCGCAGATATGACTGTTTATTCTTGATGGAAGAATCGGCGGCGGAAACAATACAGAAGTTTGGGGGCATAACTGACTCCCGAGGGATTATAACATGAGACCAATAGCTAGCATTTCGAATAACCCACCTCGGCTGGTTAGCGAACTGATCATCCCAAATTTGGCGTCATGGAATCGTGAAATGGCCTTGCAACATTTCATTGCCATCAACACCGAGCTAATTCTATATGTTGTGTTGTGTACCCGTCATATGGACAATTTCTAGTCTTGGAATTTCAAGAAGAAAGGGACATTTTTAGTACGTACCGAGTGCTAACGGTCACAAACACCAGCGCGAGGCATGTTTAGAGGAGCAGGCTGATACTTCAAGTGCTGATAGAGATTAGGGAAGTTCGAGCAAGATGTGGAAGTGCAGGTCCCTTCAAAATTGAAATTTTCTTATGGCCTTTGGCTCGGCAGTTCCATGGATGACCTCCTACACCCTCGCAACATTTTGCCAGTAAGCAATTGCGGCTTGTGTCTAGGCTCTTGGAAACACTCGATTGCACTATATCTCTGTGAATCTAGGCTCTTGCAAATCAAGATTTGGTGGAGTCGATGAAACAAAGTAGTGACCAAAAGCTAAATGTTGGATTTTCTTCCTGATGGATTCTATGCCACATATAGATTTTCGTGTCTGTTTTGGTCACTCTATGAGTCATTTGGCTTGCGAGTAGGTCCTACATGAGCATGAATTTCAAAGTCTGCAAGCAACACACATGTTTGTTAGATCATCCAAGCCCCAAGCCCAGACTTGACCGCAGGGTTCTCGGGACTCTTGTCATCGGGCACTTGGATTCCTCCTACTCCTGCTATTGCTAAGATTCGAGTAGATGGAGTAATCTCTGGATCATCAAATATTAGCTTTTAGTGTTATGTGCAAGGATTCAACATGACATTACCTTGGATCTTCGGCTATGATGTGCCCAGGAGTTGTTGATCCCTCCGTGCTTGAACCTATGGCATGTCGGGACGGTAGACATGGCGAATACTTTATTGCTATCTCGTCAATGACATCAGGTGGATTGCAAGGAACATCTTTCGGAAAATAAAAAAAAGAGTCGACGTCATTTCATTCTTGTTTCTTCATCTTTTAAAAAAGACTTAATTTTATAAAGCACATGCTGGCTAAATACATCGATGCATCCCCGCAAAACTAAAATAAAATACATCGATGCAAAATAAAAATAAAAATACACTGGTCTTTCTGTAGGACGCCAGCTCCTTCAACCTCATCTTGCCTGCGTGTTTAAAAAGAAAAACAATAACAACACCCCACACCCCACTGACGGCAGCGGCGCGGCGGCCAGCCCACCGCGAATCGACCACAGCTCCGGCACCGGGAGGACGGCGCTGCTCTCTCCGGTACCCGAATCCTCCCTTCTCCTGACGCCTCTTCCGCTTTTCTCGCTCGCTCGGAGGGGCATGGAAGCTGGGGCCTTGGCCCTTGGGTGTTCCTCCCCACGCCCGCCGTGGTCGTCCGGCCATCAGGCGCCTGCTCCGGCAACGGGACGGCGCTGCTCTCTGGCGCCAGCCTCTTCCTCTCTTGCTAGCCCGGGTTCTTGGTTTGGGGTTTCCTTCTCGGCTCCCGCCGCGTCCGCTGGACATGCGCGCCAGCCGTTCGACGCATTGCCTCTGCGCTGGGGGGATGCTGCTGTGCCGTGATTCTTCTCGTTGTGTGTTTGTGGGATGGTTGATGTTCGATGAAAGGGCAGCGGTTCCTGATGATGTTGCTTCTTTGCACTTGCAGGGACGATGGCGGGAGAGGAGAAATCACACTCGCAGACGGTGCGGTCGTGGTCGTCCATCCCGCTCGACCTGGCCAGCATGGTGCTCCGCCTGCTCCAGACGTACGCCAACCGCGCCCGCTTCGCCGCGGTGTGGTTCGCACGGGGAGGTAATGCTCCCGGCCCCCGCTGCGTTCGCTTTCTATGAGCGCCAGGTGTTCGACGCATTGCCTCTTCGCGAGGGAAATGCTGCCGCGCCGTGATTCTTCTCGGTGTATCTGCACTGCAATGTTGGAAAGCGAGGCAACGTTCGCTCATGCTGTTGATTCTTTGTTTTGCAGGGACGGTGGTGGCAGAGAAGAAACCCAACTTGCAGCCGCCGGCGCTGTCGTGGTCGTCCATCCCGCTCGACCTGGCTGGCCTGGTGCTCCGCCTGCTCCCCGCGCACGCCGACCGTGCCCGCTTCGCGTCAGTGTGCCCGCAGTGGCGTGCCGCCGCGAGGCAGCAGCTGCTGCCACCGCCACTGCCGCTACTTGCGCTCCCTGATGGCACCTTCTACAGCCTCCCCTATACCAAGCCCTTCCGTTTCCCTGGCTGTGGCTTCGCCGGGTACCAGAGTGCCTGCGGCAGCTGGCTTGTCTTCCCCCGCGACGACGGGTGCTTCCTGGTCGATCCCTTCTCTAGGGAAACAGTGACGCTCCCTCCTCTCTCCAACGTCCGACTCCGGCCTCCAAATGGAGTCGCTAAATGGTCGTATGAGCATGGGGCAAAAGTAGCTGACCCATATGTCACATGGATGCATATAAAGGACTCAGACAAGCTGCACATTAGTAAGCTAGTCGTGTGCTCACCAAATCTTGTTGCTGCCCTTGTCGGCATTGGATACACCAGTCAGATTCTAATGTGCCAGCCAGGGGCCTTGTCGTGGTCAGTACGTGCGTACGACCGGTGCAAGAGGTTTGAAGACATGTCATTCTACCAGGGCAAGCTCTACGCCCTCACCAAAGGCGAAAACCTTCTTATGGTGAACATCAGCGAGGACCATAGCACCGGGGATCCACAGGTTTCTCGTATTGGACAAGTCATCAAGGGTGATCCATGGTATTCAATTGCGTTCACCAACAACGCTATGCTCTGCAAGAAGCTCTACCTGGTTGAATCCTGTGGGGCACTGCTGATGGTACGCAGGACGATTGTGTGCCGGGTTCCTGAACCTGGGCTGTATAGTGAAGCTGTTGCTGGATGGAGTGCGTTTGAGGTTTTCAAGGCTGACTTTGAGCATTCGTGGTGGGTCAGTGTGTCTACCGTGGGGGCTAACCAGGTGTTGTTTCTAGGGCGAAGGTGCTCCAGGGCTGTGTCCTTGTCTCCGTATGGGGTCCTGGGTGCAGGTGATCAGATCTCGTTCTTGGATGATGATGAGGAAAATCGTATGGAGTATGGGTATGGCTATGACAAGGAGAACGCTTCTTTTGGCACCTATGACATAAGATCTGGCGGGTTCAGTTCTGTTCACCCACAGATTTCATGGAAGCGTGGCGATGAAATGCATCTGGCAGCATGGCTCTTCCCTCATGACTGAAGCACCGTTATTTCTATGCAAGCTGCTACCAGGTTATCGGACCGTGCTATAGATGTTATTGTACAGTGGTTATTTTGCAAGCTGCTCATATGGCGGAAACCCCTTTTGGAGCTCGGGCTCCAGTGAGGCCTTCAGATTCAAATTTGAATTTTTATTGAAATTCGTATTTTTACATCTCAAAAAATTCTGAAAAAAATCACAGATATACATGAAGGCATAATACACATGTGTGTAAATTTTCAGTTCAAAATACATTGAAATGAGAGCTGTGCAAAAAAGACAAATCTGGGGCTGTTTAACACATGATACTATTCATCCTCCCAGGCCATGGATTTGTCTTTTTTGTACAGGTCGCAACTCAAGGTATTTCATCATGAATTTTTACACACATGTGAGTTACATCCTTATATACACGCATATTTTTTTCAGAATTTTTTGAGCCATAAAAGTTTGAATTTGAATTTTTCAAAAATAAAGGCCTCCATGGAGCTCGGCCTTCAAAACGCCTTTCTCCTCATATGGTATCTATCTTACCATGGTATGTATGGTAGTTACTGGTTGGTATGGTGTTCAGTGAACCCATTCAAGCCATGAAATGCATTAGCAGTACTAGTATGGTTATCAGTACTAATGCCTGAACTCATTATGGTGGTTACTATGCAAGTTGTTAACTGCATCGGTTTTCAACTAGTACTGTGGTTGTTTCTGTGCCTACGAACATGGTCTGTTTATATGAACTAGTAAGCGTGCACGTGCAACACACGTATCCTAATAAAATACACTAAAAACATGAACTTTCATCTCTGTTTTTAGCAGAACATTTAAATGTGTGTCACGCACAATGATTTGAATGCAATAATTTATTTTAGATTAAGTCATAAGTCTTGTTTGACCGGTGAAAGACTTCCATTATTAGCTGCAGAGCATCAGTAATCGTCTGAAGTAATTATGGTTGTTACTGTCTAAGTTGTTATTGCATTGGTTTTCAACTAGTGCCATGGTTGTTGTGTATATGGAAGATTTGCGATGTTTTTGGCATGGTGGCCTCTGACTCCCTATAGTGGTAGATTTGCTTTGTGCTCAAGTAGATATCTTGTGATGATCCTTGTGCAGCTGTGTGGTTTGAACACATATTTCAATAATTTTTTCAAGTACGGACCATCTTTTTGCTGTCTACACAGTTATTAGACAGTGGAACATCTGCGTAGATAATATTTTGAATTAAATATATTTATTTGTCATTTGCGTTTGAAAACAATACTGAGTCATTTGCGTGAGGTTTGCTTTTAATTTTTGGGTGAGTACAACATTTTTTCTAAAAGGAAAATCATCTGCCCCCCTCCCTTTCCGCGTTTGCTGGGTCACCCAATAATCATTTTTGTTTTGTTTTTCTACTTTCCTTTCTATTCCCGCTTCTATCTTTTTTGTTTCTTTTATTTTTATATTTTTATATCTCTTCTCTTATCATTATTCGTTTATATCTTCTTTGAATTATATTTTGTATGTTTCTTGTCCTTCGTCTTTACAAAATTACATGACTGGGCACCGACGAGGTGAAAATTATCCCCTTCATTGGTCACACTAACATGGCGACAACACAGTGACTGGGTATCGATGAAACAAAAGGCACCCGCACAAATATTTTAAAATGTCACATGCATATGGATGAGTAATCCAACACACGACGATCATCAACGCGACTTATTTGGAGGTATATTGTGGGCTTGATCTTGCAGATACAATTAACCGGATGCTTGATAGTCCGTGAACGCGACAGATAAGGCAAAAAGGATAAACTCCTATGGGAGCATTAACATGTATTTTGACAATGCAATAAAACACTAGATTCCCGTGCATGCATGTGCCCATTTATTTTTTTCTACATGTTTATTTATTTATTTTGTTGTTTTACTTAAACAAGTGGCACACCACAATTTATTAACTACTAGCTGGTATTAGAAAACATTCTCCTTAAAAGGGGAGCGGCGTCTCTCTTTTTAGCGAAACACTGATCCATTGTCTTTTACACGCTGGAATGGTGATAACTGATCTCTGGACGATGTTCATATGATGAAGACTTTGTCTCACCGATCTGTGCGAGTTTCTAATATGGTTGGTAAAGCTTTTCGGAGACAATTTAGGCTTATGCAAAGATTTGTTCGTTTTCCCTTTATATCACAATTGTCTTTTTATGACCCCTTGTATCACACTTCTCTCCTTAATTAGACATCAGATTCAGACTCAGTTCAATTCTCTGAATAACATATCCGAAATGACACTTTTGCTTCTTCTTATTTAGAAGCAAATGGCACTTTTTTTTTGAATCATAAATGAGAAACAGGGAGTTCTTTTAGTGAATCTTGGAGGTCGGAAATGGTAATCAGCAAGCAAGAACTGCGGGCTCCGAGTAAGGGCCCGGCCCATACGTCCCCGTGGTGGCTGGGCCTGGGCTGCACACATCCACAGAGTTACACTCACTTGGTCGCACCATCCCGTTTCGGGCAGCCACACTCCGCTCCCGCCCGGCAGCAGCAAACAGGAGTAGCAGCCTACCACCGGCGTCCCGCGCGAACGGCAGGTCGGTCCCCGCTCCGGCACCGGGACGGCGCTGGTCTCTCTGGCATCCGCATATTCCCTCTCTTCACTCACCTCCCGCCTTCCTCCGCTCGTCGCTCAGGGTCACGGGGTTTCCGCCCCTGCTCCCGCAGTGTCCGCCGGCCACGCACGCCAGTTGTTCGACGCATTGCCTATGCGCAACTAAAAATATTGATGTGCCATCATTCTTCGCTGACGCTGTTTCTTATTTGTAGGACTGATGGAAGCAGAGAACAAGCAGCACTCGCAGCCATCGCCATCGTGGTCAGACCTGCCGCTGGACCTGGCAGGCCTGGTGCTCCGCCTTCTCCCCGGGTACGCCGACCGCGCCCGCTTCGCCGCGGTGTGCCCGCAGTGGCGTGCCGCCGCGAGGCAGAAGCTCCGGACCCCGTCACTGCCCCTGCTCGCTCTCCCCGACGGCACCTTCTACAGCCTCCCCTATGAAGAGCCTTTCTGCTTCCCGGGCTGCGGCTTCTCTGGGTACAAGAGCACTTGCGGCAGCTGGCTTGTCTTCCCTCGCGATGATGGGTGCTTCCTTGTCAACCCTTTCTCCAGGGCCACCGTGACACTCCCTCCTCTCTCCAGCGTCCGACTCCGGCCTCCAAATGCTGTTGCTAAGTGGATACTCCAGGATGGGTCAAAAGTTGCCGACCCTTACACCACATGGATGCATATCAATGATTCAGAGGAGCTGCACATAATTAAGCTAATCCTGTGCTCGTCAAACCTTGTTGCTGCAATGGTTGGTGTTGAACACACCAGTCAGATCCTAATCTGCCAGCCAGGGGGCTTGTCGTGGTTGGTACGCGCGTGTGATAAGTGTATGGATTTTGAAGACATGGCATTCTACCAGGGCAAGCTCTACGCCCTTGCCAAGGACGAGAACCTCCTTGTGGTGAACATCAGTAACGACCAAAGCACCGGCGATCCACAGGTTTCTCGGATTGGAAAGGTCATCAAGGGCAAGGGTGATAACAGGTTGTTCTATCTTATGTCTGAAGACAACTCTATGTTATTCATGCCCATCAAGAAGCTCTATCTGGTTGAATCGCGTGGCATGTTGCTGATGGTACGCAGGAAAATTTGGTGCGATGTCCCTGAAATTAGACTTGGACCGTGTAAACTTGTTGCTGGACACAGCGAGTTTGAGGTATTCGAGGCTGACTTTGAACATTCACGGTGGATCAAGGTGTCAACCGTGGGGGAAGACCAGGTGCTATTTCTGGGGAGAAGGTGCTCCAGGGCCGTGTCCGTGTCTCGGTACGGGTTGTCGGGCAATCACATATTCTTCTTGGATGATGATGATGAGTATCGTGTGGACTACTATTACGACGAGGAGAACACATCATGCGGCGCCTATGACATGCGACTCGGAAGTGTCTCTCTCCCTCATCCAATGATTTCCTGGAAGCGCCGCACTGAGACACGTCTGGCAGCATGGCTCTTTCCTCAGGACTGAAGTGAAGGTGTTATATTGTTGCTGGGTTGTGGCTATACAAGCTGCTCCCTTGTTATCTGACCATGCTATAGATGTCACCCAGTTCTTATTTTGCAATCTGGTCACATGTTATCTATCTGACTGGTATGTATGGTGGATGGTAAGGTGTTTGGTGGTCCCATGCAAGCTGTGAAATACGTTGGTATTTAACTTGCTTACCCTGTTAGCTGAGATGTATCATCAATTGTCTGAACTTAATTTGGTGGTTACTATGCGACCTGTTAACTGTATTGGTTTTCAACCACTGCTGTGGTTGTTACTGTGCCTATGAAAGATCTTAAAATACATCTATCTGAATCATGGAATGATGGTCTCTTTTTTTCGTGTGGTTTGGCATGGTGATCTCGACCCCCTGTAGTAACTAACTCTGGAATGGTAGGTTTGTTTTATGCACAAGTTGCTCATTTTTTATGATAGTTAACTTGTGATGAATCTTGTGCAGTTGTGCTAGTGTGGTTTGATTGAATTTGGAGATTCAGTCAGTGTTCCGGGATAGTTTCATCTGTGCGGCCGCAGTTAATTTGTTTGTCCCCTTCATGGGTTGAAGCCGACATAAATTGAAATTGATATTTTTACTCTAGGGTTGTTTTGCACTGCACCTGGGAGCATCTGGTTCACGACTCCTCTGCTTAACTCATACTCATGCATTTGTTTTCTACACATGTGTCCAGAAAATTATATTTCAGAGAGATACTGTTACCCCAGTAGACGGATTCCATAACCCTGCAAAATATATTAAACTTGGAGCATGATCTGATAAGCTAAGTGATTTCCAGTACCTATCTGGTCATGTTTTCTGGGAAGCTTCGGAACTCACATTTGATATCCGCTCTTTGTAAGATGGATCCCTCTTGCTAGGCGAGCCCAGCAAGCATCTCTTTTTTGGAGTTTTGTTTTTGGTTTTTGATTCTTCTTCGTCTTGCTTTTCTCTCTCTGTATTCACATTTTTTTTAATTCTGTAAATTTATATGCATGTGTGTTTCTTTCCTTTTTCTTTTTAGTAGTTACTTTATTCCACCTTTTTCAATTATTTTTAAGGAATTTTTCTTCTTCTTTTTGTCCCATTGACAGGTGAAAATCCTATTGCCACTCATTGTGTGGAATAAGCATGGTCAACATAATTTTGTATTGTCATGGTGGCTGAACCATTTTAGCGAGGATGGTTTTTTATTTTTTATTTTTTTGGTTTCTTTTCCTCTTCTTTTTTATGGTTTCATAAATTAATTTATTGGGTGTATCCCTTTTTGTTTCATTTTTCATCAATTCCTTTACTGTTATTTTATTTTCCGGTCGCTAAGACCTGTCTATAAGTTTTTCTGCATCATTTCTATTTTTATGAATTAAGCATGTATACATATATTTATCTAATGCATGGAATATTTTTCCTACTAATGAATATACATTTAGGCATTTTTAAAAATAGTGATATCTTTGGATAGTGGATATATTTAATTATTTTATCATATTGTACATCTATATCCATCAAAACAATTTTTTGGCAGAGTTTTATTTGTCCATGTGTATCTGACAAAATATGCACATCATGTTTGTAAATTGTTTCTAATAGTAAACAAATTTATACGAAACTTGATATGCACCATCTCTTGCATTCCATGAACCTTTATTTTTTTCTTTAAAAAAAATAAAATTATTCATAGATTTCATGGGGCCAAACATCACTAAGATATAGTAGCCCGGATGGCCTTTGAATTCGAACCACGTCACATATGCGGTAAGCAGTCCAAACTATTTGAAAAAAAAAAAGACCTTTGAATTTGAACAAAATCATCTGAAAAGCAATTCTGTATTCTATGTTAAGTTGAAGACGGCCGCGTCCATTTCAAACGTTTAATCGGATGGGAAACAAATCCCCCGCAGAAAAAAGAGAATGGGAAATACAGGTTGGCTGGACCTGGCTTGACTTGGTCACCCGCTCCCGTCCACACCGCACTCCCTCAAAAAACAAAAAGAAAAAAAGAACTCCACTCGCACAGCGGCGAGAGCGGCGATCTGCTCACCGGCGCGGCGCGGCGCGGACGGCCAATCGACCCCGCTCCCGGCGCGATCTCTCCGGTAACCACCTCTTCCTTCTCACCTCATTGTCCGGCGCACTCTCTTGCTCGCTCACCGGAGTTCTCTTCCTGCTCCCGCCATGTCCCCTAGCTATGCACTTCATGTGTTCGACGTATTGCTTGCCACGTCTGGGACTGGTTGCGATGTACGATAACATGATGTTTTCTTCTTTGTAGGACTGATGGAAGCAGACAAGAAACCGCGCTTGCCCCGGTCACCGTGGTCAGACCTCCCGCTGGACATAGGAGGCCTGGTGTTCAGCCGGCTCCCCCGCTACGCTGACCGCGCCGCCTTTGCTCTGGTGTGCCCGCAGTGGCGTGACGCCGCGAGGCGGCAGGTCCTGACCCTGCCACTGCCGGTGCTCGCGCTCCCAGACGGCACCTTCTACAGCATCTTCTACCCTAAGCTCTATTCCTTCCCTGGCTGCGGCTTCGCGGGGTACGAGAGTGTCTGTGGCAGCTGGCTCGTCTTCCCACGTGACGACGGCTGCTACCTGGTCAATCCGTTCTCCAGGGCCAGCTTCATGCTCCCTGCTCTCTCCAGTGTCCGACTCCGGCCCCCAAATGCAGTCGCTAAGTGGTCACTCGAGGATGGGTCACAAGTTGCTGACCCTTACATCACATGGATGCATATCAATACATCGGAAAAGCTGCACATAAGTAAGCTACTCCTGTGCTCGCCAAACCTTGTTGCTGCACTGGTTGGCACTGGACACACCAGCCAGATTCTAATGTGCCAGCCAGGGGCCTCGTCGTGGTCAGTACGTGCTTACGATCAGTGTAAGGGGTTCGAAGACATGGCATTCTACCAGGGCAAGCTCTACGCCATTGCCAATGACGAGAACCTCCTTGTGGTGAACATCAGCCAGGACCATAGCACCGGCGATCCACAGGTTTCTCGGATTAGACAAATCATCAAGGGTGAGCCATGGTATCCAGCTGTGTCCGAGGACAACACTATGTGCTGCAAAAAGCTTTACCTGGTTGAATCGCATGGGGTGTTGCTGATGGCACGAAGGGCGATCTTGTGCCGGGTACCTGGACCTGGAGCAGTGCCCAGTGAAGTAGTTCCTGGAATGAGCGGGTTTGAGGTTTTCAAGGCCGACCTTGAGCATTCACAGTGGGTCAAGGTGTCGACCGTGGGGGATGACCAACTGCTGTTTCTAGGGCGAAGGTGCTCCAGGGCCATGTCTGTGTCTCAGTACGGGTTGCCCGGTGATTATATCCTCTTCTTGGATGATGATGAGGAGAATCGTATGGACTATTGCTACAAGAGGGAGAACACTTCTTTCGGTGCCTATAAAATGGGATCCGACAGTGTCCTTTTCCCTCATCCGTATATTTCCTGGAAGCTTTGCGATGAGATGCGTCTGGCTGCATGGCTCTTCCCTCGGGACCGATGAGAATGAGTCATAATGCTATATATATGTAAGCTGCTCCCAGGTTATCTGGCCATGCTATAAATGTTGTTGTTCCGGGGTTATTTTGCAACCTGCTCATAGGCTATCTATCTGACTGTGGTATATATATATGGTGGTTGGTAGTCCCTCAAAAAAATATATGGTGGTTGGTAGAGTGTTGACTGGTTTACCTACAAGACGTGAAATGCGTTGGTACTATTGCTGCTATCTCTCTGAACTTTGTTACTCTGTTTAGTGTTGTTTGTTGATCAGCGCTTGTCTGAAGTTATTATGGTGGTTTTTGATTAGTAACGTGGCCTATGAAAGATCTTAAAACGCACCATCGCTTATCTGAGTCTTTGTCACTGTGGTCTCTCTTTTTCTTTCTTTCCTTTTTTGCGATGAATTGGCATGGTGGCCTTTTATTTGGCTGAAATTGCTACGGTGCCTTGTAATGCATCCTGGGCTGCTTGTGAGGTGCGTTTGATTTCATTTGAGATTCAGCTAGTCAGTGCTCCGGAAATATTTTATCTGTGCAATTGCAGTTAATTTGTTGCTCCCTTCACCGAGTGATGGTGACAAAATGGAATTGCCATACCTGACAGCCACCTTTTTCGTGCTGTGATTTCAAAAGCACGAACTTATTTTTCCCGCAAAAAAAATAGCATGAAGTTTATTTGAATGGCTACTTATGAACCTAGTAATGCTAAAATGGATATGCCTGAAACAGAGAGGGGTGCAGTGCCATTAGAATGAACTGTAGGTGTTGTTTTGCACTGCGCCAGAGAGCATCTGGTGCCATGTCTCCTCTGCTTATTTCATACTAACTCCGTCAAAAATTATCGTGTCTTAGATTTATCTACATACAGATGTATCTAACACATCTAAGACAAGTAATTTGGAACAGAGGGAGTACTCTTAGATTTATATTTCTACATTTGTGTCCAAAGAATAATAGTTTTGTAACTTTTGTTACTCCAGTACACGAAGACCATAACCCTGCAGAACAAATTAAACTTGGAACATGATCAGATCAGCTAAGTGATTTCCAGTGCCTATCTAGTCATGTTTCCAGGACTCATGGTAAATATGTATGCACACCTGGACCTAGCTTTATTAACATGCCGGCAGAGGAGTCAAGAAGGTGTTCCAGTTTCGCCATCTACTCCTTTAAAGTACTCCTTCCCAATACTAAAAACCCAAAGAACTACTCCCTCCGTTCGGAATTACTTGTCTCAAAAATGGATGTATCTAGAACTAAAATACATCTAGATACATCCATTTCTGCGACAAGTAATTCCGAACGGAGGGAGTAGCTTCGTTGATTGGTCCATTTATTTGTTTTATTCCTTCTCTTTTTTGCCCTTGTATGTATTGTTTCTTAATCATTATAAAAAAAATCATATAAACACTTTTTTTGTAAATTCTGTTATACAAGTTCTAAACTACGTTTTTGTGCGCCATGGTTTACAAATTATATTTTTTTTTTAAAAACAAAAAATATCATGAAAATCATGGTTTAAAAAACATATTTTTGTAAATTCTATTTTTTGATGGGAGGAGGATGGGGGTGGTGGTACAGATCTTACATAAAATTGACTTGGTAGCTTAGGGTTTATAATACATGTGACCCACGACTAAGATAATCGGGTAGAGTCTGGGCATACCCATAGGCACAAAATCATACCCATGTCTTACCCACGACTAGTCGGGTAGGGTTCGGGCATTGACCATGCGATAGATGTTTATTTTGCTAGCTGCTCACAGGTTAATCGTATGGTGTTCGGTGGTCTCATGCAAGCTGTGAAATGCGTTAGTATAACTTGCTTATGCCGTTAGTTGCCATGTATCAGTAAATTGCCTGAACTAAATATGGTGTTTACTATGGAAGCTGTTAACTGCATCAGTTTTCAAGTACAGTTGTGGTCATTGCTGTGTCAGTAAATGATCTTAGAATGCATCATTGCTTATCTGTATCTTCGGTTTGATGATATCATCTTTTGCGTTTTGCGCTTTGAATTGGTAGATTCGCTTGCATGGTTTGGCTGAATTTGGAGATTCAGGCACTGCTTGAGAGTAGTTTATCTGTACTGCCGCAGTTACTTTCTCAGCCCCCTTCACCGGTCAAAGGCGACATAAATTGAAATTACTATTACTATGCGTGATAAGCTGCCAGGCCATGTTACCATGTCGTGGGTTTGAAGGGTACAAAGTTGTGATGAGCCTTTCTTTTTTGTATAATCGTGATGAGCCTTATATAGCTGTGCTTGACCAAGCATGAATGTTTTTGGATGATGCAGTTCGTTAAAAGGGGTCATATGAATGGGAGCACTGTTAACTACTCCCTCCGTCTCATAATGTAAGACGTTTTTTAACACTAGCATAATAACACTACACTAGTGTTAAAAAACGTCTTACATTATGAGACGGAGGGAGTAAGAGTTTTTGATTCATATGTGCCCTCCTTTTGCTTGGTCGCCCAAAAACTATTATTGTTTTTTTTTCTTGCTTCTATTTTTTCCATTGTTTGCTTTTTAATATGTATTCATATCACTTTTTTTTAAGTTTTATGCCTCTCTTTTTTTCCTAATTTCTTTTTTGTAAGAGAAGTGCTTCGGTAGACCCCCCTCCCCCCTCAAACATAGAAGGGCATAATGGTCATATGGAAGAAACGTATACCCACCTCCACGCATGCAAAAAAAAGGCCGCCGCGCATGTACAGGAAAAAAGGCGTCTGCACGATCTTCTCGCCCGCCCGGCGATCACGGTCGTCATGATCATTGTTTCTTAATTAATATAAAATTTTGTATAAAACCTTTAAAATGGAATCTATTATACAAGTTCTAAAATATGTTTTCGTGTATGATTTTCATTATTTTTTAATCAAAACAACAATTCATGAAAAGAGTATTATGAACCTCCCTCCCCCATGTGGGCATGGCTAAGGATGTGAGCTAGTGTATTCATCTGCAGGGGGAATTCCTAACACTTGTTCTTTGCATGAAGGAAGAATCCTTTGCACGTAAGCGTCCCCTCACTTCTGTCAGGCGAGCGCAACAAAAAAAATCTTTTTATTATACGCTCATGCTGTTTTCTGCATTTTTTTAGTTTTCTCTTTTCTTTCTCTTTATTACTTATTTAATTGTATTTTTTTTAAAATGATAGTTATTTTATTCTACATTTTCTTGTCTTTTACCGTCCCATCAAAAGACATAAATCCTACTGCCCACTCATTGTCGATCAACATAATTTTTTTGGGTTAATTGGATAAATGCCACTAGAATTCTGGCGATCAGAGAAATGCCACTGGAATTTCCAAACTTTGAAAAATGACACTGCAAATTTTGCAAAGTTCGAAAAACGCCACTGCAGACTTTGAAAAATGCCACTGAAAAAATGGCATTTTTCAAAGTTTGGAAATTGCAGTGGTGTTTCCCGGAATCGCCAGAATTCGAGTGGCATTTATCAAATTAACCCAATTTTTTATTATCCTGGACATGATGAATTTTAGATAACGTGGGGTTTTTCTGGTGCTTTTTTATTTTATTCTTTTTGTTTACTTTCCTTTTTCTATTTCCTATACTTTTCAATTTTATATGTTCATTATCTTTCTTAGTTTACTTTTATTATTTTTCGTTAAGAGTCACATACAATTTTTTGAACCTATCTTAAAAAACATGGATAATATATTTTACTACTAATAGTATTATTTCGATAGTTGTTCTTTTATATAAAATAATGGTTTTATGGATGGTGGAACATTTTATTATCATGTTTGAATATCTTTTGAATGCATTTTCTGAATACCTTTTTTGTGTACTGCTTAGTATTTTTTAACGCAGTACTTTTTAGTAGTTGAATATAAACTTTTTCACTCACTCATAACTTTTCCAATAGATAATAAACTGTCCATACAACTTTTAAAAAAATGTGTTCTTTAGTCCATGAAATATGTTCATTATATAAGAAATGTTCATGTAACTCGGTAGAAAAATCGACATTGCATGAACGTAATTTTCTTCTTTGGAGCACAAAATTGCCGACTATTCATTTCATGACAAGAAGCAAGACTGAGATATGATCTCGTGCTTACACTAGTTGAATCTGGATTGGAGGCTAAACAGAAACATTTGAAAACAGAGTCTTTACTTTTTCCTAGGTCGAAGATGACCATGTACAAACTTTGCACCAAATTGGATATAACTAAACACACTATTATTTTTTCCGCAAAAAAAACACTAAATGCATTGTTTCTGAATTGTTCTTCAACTTCCATTCGAGGTGAAGACGTCCACGCCTAATGTATATTTTGAATCAAACGGAAATAAATTCTTAAAAAAATTCTTTGATTTGTTTTTTTTTTCACTTTTGAAGTATACCAACTACCATGTTCGGACTTAGTCACACCGACTTGCAATTTGTGAACAACTGCCATTCCGGTTCCAGATGATTTGGAAAGGCTGTCTTCTCCAGTGGGGATTAAGCATGCCCCCTCGGCTCCGACCATCGCTCTAGCGCTATTGGCAAGGGTCCCTACTCCTACTTGTGGTGGGTCCTTTGTTATTTGTTCTCTCTGTTTAGGTGTCTTATTATCAACATCATGGAGATGTAGTCACATGGAAATGAGTCCCTCTAGATCCTTCCCTATCATGGGGTCCACCTCTTCAACGTGACGTGTGTCCATGCGAGAGTGTGTTCTTGAGGGTCTCGTTTACCCGATATTGTGGGTTTATGCGCTTCTGACACCATCTAAAATCTCATCAATTCCGCGCTTGTATCTGATTGTTTGATATCACATGCATTTTTAAAAGGAATTCTGTTTGTTTATCAAAACCACTTTTTTTGCGAGGAAAAGCATGTTCGAAGATTCCTTAACTTTTCTGCATACATAAATAAAATGCCTTGTGGCATTTTGTATTCAAAAAATGTTTGATTTTATTTCCTTACTCATTTATTCAGATGATTACTTCCTCACGCTAAATAGTTTTTTTTTGTCTTCTCCAAGTTCCACTGCTTCTTCGAGGTATTGGGCCATGTTTGGATGTTTGGATCAGCGAGAGCAGGCCCATAAAGCTTGGTCACATGGTTCAGTTCGAGCAAGCCACTCCACTGTCCACACTCCACTCTCGCACGACAGCAGCAGCAGCGGCGGCGGACTACTCACCGGCAGCGGCGCGCCGCGGACGGCAAATCGACACACACTCCCGTCGCGGCCTCTCTGGTACCCTCCTCTTCCTTCTCCCCTCACCTTCACCGTCCCCTTTTGCTCGCTCAGGGGGATCCGTCCCTGCTCCCGCCATGTCCGCTGGCTATGCACGCCAGGTGCTCGACGCATTGCTTGCCGCGTTTGGGCTGGTTGTCGATGATGATGTTGCTTCTCTTCTGCAGGACTGATGGAAGAAGGGAAGAAACCACACTTGCAGCCAGCGCCGTCGTGGTCAGCCCTCCCGCTGGACCTAGCAGGCCTTGTGCTCAGCCTGCTCCCCGAGTACGCCGACCGCGCCCGCTTCGCTGCAGTGTGCCCCCAGTGGCGTGCGGCCGCGAGGCAGCAGCCCCAGACCCCGCCACTGCCGCTGCTCACGCTCCCGGACGGCACCTTCTACAGCCTCCTCTCCGGCAAACCCTTCCGCTTCCCTGGCTGTGGCTTCGCTGGGTACGAGAGCGTCTGTGGCAGCTGGCTCGTCTTCCCGCGTGACGACGGGTGCTTCCTGGTCAATCCATTCTCTGGGGCCACCGTGACGCTCCCTGCTCTCTCCAACGTCCGACTCCGTCCTCCAAATGCAGTCGCTAAATGGTCAGGCCACGAAAGTGCAAAGATTGCCGACCCTTACATCACATGGATGCATATCAATACATCAGAACAGCTGCACATAAGTAAGCTACTCATGTGCTCGGCAAACCTTGTTGCTGCACTGGTTGGAATTGGACACACCAGTCAGATTCTAATGTGCCAGCCAGGGGCATTGTCCTGGTCAGTGCGTGCCTATGATCAGTGTAAGAGGTTCGAAGACATGGCATTCTACCAGGGAAAGCTCTATGCCATTGCTGATGACGAGAACCTCCTTGTGGTGAACATCAGCCAGGACCATAGCACTGGCGATCCACAGGTTTCTCGGATTGGACAAGTCATTGAGGGTGAGCCATGGTATCCAGCTGTGTTTGAGGACAACACTATGCGCTGCAAGAAGCTCTACCTGGTTGAATCGCATGGGGTGTTGCTGATGGCACGAAGGATGATCTTGTGCCAGGTACCTGGACCTGGAGTGCGCGGTGAAGTTGTTGCTGGACGGTTTGAGGTTTTCAAGGCTGACTTTGAGCATTCACGGTGGGTCAAGGTGTCAACTGTGGGGGCTGACCAAGTGTTGTTTCTAGGGCGAAGGTGCTCCAGGGCCATGTCTGTGTCTCTGTGCGGATTGTCGGGTGATTGTATCTTCTTCCTGGATGATGAGGAGGAGAATCGTATGGATTACCGATACGACGGGGAGAACACCTCTTTCTGCTTCTTTGAGATGAGATCCAACGATGTCTATTCCGCTCATCCATTTATTTCCTGGAAGCGTTGTGATGAGAATCGTCCGGCTGCATGGCTCTTCCCTCAGGACTGATGAGAATGTGTCATAGCATTATTTATATGCAGCTGCTCTCTGCAGGTTATTTATATGTTGGTGTTGTTCCGGGGTTATTCTTCAACCAGCTCTAGGTTATCTATCTGACGGTCGTATGTATGGTGGTTGGTATAGTGTTCAGTGGTTTCCCTATAAGCCATGAAATGCATTAGTAGTACTACCTGTATTTTTCTGAACTTTGTTACTCTGTTAAGTGCTATTAATCAGTGCCTGCCTGAACTTATTATGGTGGCTACCACTGCTATGGTAGTTTTCAATTAGTAAGGTGGCTTTTGCTGTGCCTATGAAAGATCTTAAAATGCATTACTGCTTGTCTGAATCTTTGTCACGGTGGTTTCCCTCGTTTTCTTTCTTTCTTTCTTTTTTTGCGTTGAATTGGCATGGTTGTCTCTTTTATTTTTGGGCTCAAAATTGCTACCTTGTGCTAGTTGTGAGGCACGTTTAATTTGATTTGAAATTCAGCTAGTCAATGCTTCGGAAGTATTTTATCTGTGCAATCGCAGTAAATAATTGCTCCTGTTCACCGGTTGACAGGAAGTAAAATGGGATTGACATACCTGGCAGCCACCTTTCCGCGCCGTTATTTCAAAAGCACGAAGTTAATTTGAATGGTTATTTATGAACCCAGTAGTGCATAAATCGATATGCCTGGAGCAGACAGGGGTGTAGTGCCACTAGAGTGAGCTGTAGGTGTTGTTTTGCACTGTCCCAGGGAGCATCTAGTGCATGTCTCCTCTGCTTAATCCATACTCTTAGATTTCCTTTTCTGCATTTGTGTCCAGAAAATAATAATTCATATAGACGTTTTGTTACTCCAGTACACGCATACCATGACCCTGCAAAACAAATTAAGCTTGGAACAGGATCTGATTACAAGCAATATCCAGTACCTACCTGGTCATTGTTTTCAGGGAGGTATGTGGACTCATGTCAAATATGTATGCACACCTGAACCTAGATTTATTGACGTGCCGGCAAAGGAGTGAACAAGCTATTTCCATTTTACCATCTACAACTAAAAATACTCGATCTCAAGCTAAAAATACCAAAGAACCAGCTTCATTAACCAGTCTATTTTTTGGTATTTTCTCCTTCACAATGCATTTTTCTTTGTTATTATAAAAAACATTTTTTGTAAATTCTATTATATAAGTTCTTAATATGTTTTGTGAAGCATGGTTAAAAAATATAATTTTAATCAAACAAAAAGTCATGAAAAGATTATTATGAACCTCCCTCTCCCGTGTGGGCGTGGCTAAGGATGGGAGCTAGTGCATTCATCTGCAAGTTGGAATTCCCAACGCTTGCTCACTATGTATTCTCTTTGTGCCCCCCTCGTCACTCATGTTAGGCGACTGGAGCAAACATTTTTTTCCTGGCAGTTTTCCCTCCTTTTTTCTTTCTCTTTATTAATTTTTCTTTAATTATTTAATTGTAATTTTGTTTTGTAATTTATATTTACTTTCCCATTTTAGTGGTTACTTTTTTAACATTTTGTTATTTTCCCCTTTTTATGCTCCCACCAAAAAGAGGAAATCCTATTGTCCACTCCTTGTGCAAAAACATACAATTTTTTGAAATTAAACTAATAAATATAGATACAACCTTTTCATACTAATGTTTTTATGCTGATGGTGGAACATTTTTTAACATGTTTCAATTTCTTTATTATTGTACTTCTTAGTAGTAGAATATTGTATATCTGTCTATGTATGTAAAAGAACTATTCGTGTAACTCCTATACAAACTCCAATAAATAAAACCTTGGTCATACAATTTTTAGAAATGTGTTAATTATGTAAGATTTTTTAAACATATGCTGTTAAAAAGAACCCCCCTGGGTCATTTTGTTACATGTTCCTCTTCACCGGTTGACGTTGAAGTAAAATGGAATTGCCATACCTGACAGCCACCTTTTCGCGCCGTTATTTCAAAAGCACAAAGTTAATTTGAAAGGTTATTTATGAACCTAGTAATGCATAAATGGATATGCCTGAAGCAGACAGGGGTGTAGTGCCACTAGAATGAGCTGTAGGTGTTGTTTTGCACTGCCTTAGGGAGCATCTAGTGCATGTCTTCTCTGCTTAATTCATACTCTTAGATTTCCTTTTGTGCATTTGTGTCCAGAAAATAATAATTCATATAGATCGTGCTGGCAAAGGAGTCAACAAGCTGTTTCCATATTTCCATGTACAACTAAAAAATACTTGATCTCAAGCTTAAAAAACCAAAAAAACTAGCTGCATTAATCAGTCTATTTTTTGGTATTTTCTCCTTTGCAATGCATTTTTTCTTTGTTATTATAACTTTATTTTTTGTAAATTCTCTTATATAAGTTCGTAATATGTATTTATGAAAATGCTTTACAAATTATATTTTTAATCAAACAATAAGTCATGAAAAGATTATTATGAACCTCGGCTAAGGATAGGAACTAGTGCATTCATGCTAGTTGGAATTCCTAACGCCTGCTCTTTGCAGGAAGGAAGAATCCTATGTGTGCCCCCCTCACTCATGTTAGGCGAGTGCAGCAAAAAAAATAATTCTGGGAGCTTCCCCCTATTTCTTTCTTCGTCTTTATTAATTTTTTGTTTTAATTATTTAATTGTATCTTTGTAATATTTAATTTTTCATTTTTATTTTTTTCCTTTTCAAGATCCCACCAAAAAGAGGAAATCCTATTGTCCACTCCTAGTGCAAAAGCATACAATTTTTTGAAATTAAACTAATAAAATATAGATACAATATTTTCCTACTAATATTTTTATGTTGACAGTAGTTATTTATTATTTATATGAAATAACTGGTTTAATGGATGGTTGAACATTTTTTAACATGTTTCAATTTCTTTATTATTGTACTTCTTAGTAGTAGAATATTGTATCTGTCTATGTATGTAAAAAAACCTATTCATGTAACTCGTATGCAATATTCCAATAAATAAAACATTGGTCATACAATTTTTAGAAATGTCTTAGTTATGTAAGATTTTTTTAAACATATGCTGTTAAAAAGAATCCCCCGGTCATTTTGTTACATGTTCTCTCTATTCACGTGTCCTAGTAGCGACATCATGGAGACATAATCAGGAAAATGAGTCCTCCTGGGTCATCCTCTCCCGGTGGCTTCTTTGTCGATGTGACGTGTGGCGAGCGCAGGTGTGTTTTTGTTGGTCTCGCTTACTTGATACTGCGGGTTTATGAACTTTTGATACCATCTGGCTAGGTCTCAGTCAACTGATATAGTATGTAAGAAGAAAAAAAACTGAAAATAATTTTTTCGTACGAATCTCCATGCAAAATCAAAGAAAGATAGCATCGACTGAGACATAACGAAGTCTCAGCCGACTGAGATTTGGCAAAACTACTATTTTTTAGAGCAGGTGGACACTGGCCCATAAAGCTTGGCTGGGCTTATTTTCAGCAGCCACAATCCACACTCCCACTCCAGCACGACAGCAGCAACAGCAGTCACCATCGTCGTGGTCAGACCTCCCGCTGGACCTAGCAGGCTTGGTGCTCAGCCTGCTCCCGTACGCTGACCGCGCCTGCTCATGCCGACCGTGGGGGTTGACCAAGTGCTGTTTATAGGGCGAGGGTGCTCCAGGTCCATGTCCGTGTCTCGGTACAGTTTGCCGGGCGATCACATCTTCTTCTTAGATGAGGACGAAAGTTCTTTCAGTTCATTTCTGTGCGATTCCGCTTCGTCAATTCCGGTGTTCCAATTCCTTCCTGGAAGCGTGGCGCTGAGACGCGACTCACAGCACGGTTCTTCTCTCAGCACCTTTGAGAGGGCACATGTTGTACATCAGGTACATGGTGGTTGATGTGCTGTTGAGTGGTTCCCCTACCCCCACACATGCCCTGAAACGCATTGCTAGAAATTATCTGAACTTTGTTACTCTGTTAATTGCCGTGCTCCATCAGTGCTCGCCTGAACTACTATCTGCTACTAGTAGTGTGAAAGCTGCTACATTGCAGCTCCTGTGGAATGTTGTGCTGATGCATGATCTTAAGATTTGCCTGTCTTAACAAAAAGGTCTTTCGCAGTTCTGAGCTAGCTGCCCCACACCGGGTGTGCTTGGGTGTCCATTGTAATAGAAACCAACGGCTAACCAATCGAGATTATCCATGGCTTAACCTACAGAATTATAACAGCAAGAGAGCAATGATTAAATCCTAAAGTAGAAGCTTTTTCTTCTTTGTACAACACCTAGAGCACATAACAAACAGATGTGCACTGTGTACTCGGGGAGGGAGATGGGACTGACCTCAATTCGTCTGCGCCACCACGGAATCAGTCAGTTCGCTCCGAGCAGCCGCCGCATCGAGTTGCTCTAGTGTTTGGGGATGGGGACAAGAGAGATGCCATGGGACATGCAACAGATCGAGGGAGAGTCAGAGGGATGCCCCGCCGCTGCCGCCATTCCGAGCACCGTGGCTCGTCTCCGATCAGCGCTGCCTCGATGATTCCATCACCGGCGACAGAGAAGAGAGAAATGGGGAATTTGGGCACGAAAGAATGAAGCGGTGCGGGGCAGCTCTATCTCAGCCGCAGCTGACAAGGGAGTCCCACCCGCAGGTCAAAACCACTGTTCACCAATTCCACGTTAGTAGCAAGTTGACACAAAACCAGCCATGGGGTTCTTTCGTCCGGTATGGGTTTGTTTAGCGGGTGAAAGGAGCAGAACAATAGATTTTTTTCTTTTCTTTACGGTTTCATTGCTATTTTTTCTTTTCTTTTGTGTGTTTTTCTTTACATTTCAGTGGTTATTTCTTTATTGTTTTTCTTTGTTTCCCTTCTTTCTTTCTTTTTTTACTGTATTCTATGTTTTTGTAAGATTTTCTTGTTTCTTTCTTTGGTTTCACTGGATTTTTTATTTTTCTCCTTTTTTAGTTTTCATCATTTTTCTAGGTTTCTCTACCGTCTTTTTTGTTTTTCCTTTTTCTCGTTTCTTTGGTTTTCATTGGTTTTCTTCATTTTTTATGTTTCTTCACCGGTTTTCTTCGGTTTCATTGTTCCTCTTTTTTATTCAACACAAGTCTTCTTTCTTTCATACAGAACTGTACATTTTCTGTATACATCAGGAACAAATTTTTATAAATTTTAACATTTTTTAATACATGGTTAACGTTTTTTTAAATACATTTTTATGCCCCCTCTTTTCACAGGTGTTGCAAAACTTCGGTATACAAAATAAACATTTTGTATACATGGTAATCATTTTTCAAATACATGATTAATATTTTACAAGCTCATTCTTTGAACCTTTTTTCGAATATGTGTTAAACAACTTTTATATTGTACTAACATTTTTCTAAAATGGCACGAACATATTTTTTGAAATGATTGAGCATTTTATAAAATGCAACATACATCTTTTTGAAGCGTGCAAAACATTTTGTTTGAATTGCATGAGCATTCTTTTACGTTGTATAAACATTTTTTTAAATGTCATGCACATTCTTTTTGAAACATGTAAGCATTTTAATTGCAATCAACATTTTTATTAAAATGCAGTGACAAATTTGAAATTGTGTTCATAATTTCCAAATGAATAGTTTAGAAAATCTATAAATTTGGAAACATATGCATTTAGAAAGTTTTCGAAAATATAAACAAATGTAAAAGTTTTCGAAAATATAAAAAAATGTAAAGGAAAAGAAAAAAGACGAACAAAGGAACGACGAATTGAAAGAAAGGAATGGGCGAACCAACTTATGGTTGAGTTGGTTAGGTGGACAGTGGTATCCCCAACCCATCAGGGTTCAAATCCTGGTGCTCGCATCATTTCTAGATTTATTTTAGGATTTCCGGCGATGCGCTTTCAATGGGAGGAGATGTTCCCGTCGACGACGAGGTGTACGTTTATAGGGATGGGTGTATGCGCGTGTATATGAACGCTTGTATCTGTACTGATGCTCATAAAAAAAAGAAAGGAATGGGCCAGCCAGCCGGTGCGTCCTTGACGACGCGTGGCTGCGCTAGGGTCGCTGCAAGCGACACATGGTCGCGCCCCTGCTCTGCTCCTCTGCTCCCGCACCGCGGCCGTCCCCAACCCCAAATCCCGCACCGCCGCCGTCCCCAATGCCGCCCTGCCGTCGATCACTTCCCAGCGCTGCCTCGCCGTAGACCACTCCACTGCGCGGATCTCCCCTTGCGCCACCTCGCCGCCGACCACTCCCCTTGCGCCGCTCTTGCCAGCGCCGAAACCCCTCCCCCGTGCGGCCGTTCCCCCCAGCCGCCCCTCCCTCCGCCCAATCAACTCCATTGAGTGTGCCGCCGGCTCGCCGCTCGCGCAGTGACCCCTGCTGCTCCACATCGCCAAAGTGCTAGCCCACAAGGTCGCAGGAATCATGTCTTTCGCCGGCGTATCCGTCGTTGCTGACGGCAGGCTGCTGCAGCCGTCGTCCGCGGCGTCAGCCATCTACAACAGCACGAGCAGCAGCGGGAGCTGGTATCATCATCTGTTTGTGGTCGAAGGTTACTCCCGCATTAAGGACATGCCCAACGGATTGTTCATCAAGGGTCGCTCCTTTGTGGCTGGAGGCTACCGATGGTTTATGAAGTTGTATCCAAATGGTGATCGCCTGGAAGATGCTGGTTTCATCTCCATTTTTTTCAAACTTGATCAGGATGTTGCACGGCCTGTGAAGGCGCGTCGTCAGTTTAGTTTCATTGATGAGGTTGAGAAACAAGTACCTAGACGCATCCGTGCAAGCACAGAACGTGACTTCTGTGGAAGCAACGATGGCTGGGATCGAACTCAATTCATAAAACAAGAGGACCTTGAGAAGTCAGAGCATCTCAAGGATGATTGTTTCACCATCCGGTGTGACTTCATCATCGCCAAAGCCGCTGCTACTACCTTCATTGAGGTGCCGCCATCTAACTTATGTGAGCATCTGAACCATCTCTTTGCGACGAAGGTTGGCGCCGATGTGACGTTCAAGGTCGGTCAAGAGAGTTTTGCTGCTCACCGAAACATTCTCGCGGCTCGTTCCACCGTCTTCATGGCGGAGCTCTTCGGCCCCATGAAGGAGGGGACCACGGCGGGTGCCATACAGATACAAGACATGGAACCAAATGTGTTCAACGCCTTGCTTGGTTTCATCTACACCGATTTGATGCCCAAGATGACGAAGGTGGGAGGAGAAGCAGAAGCAGAAGGTGGAGCCAATGAGGTTACATGGCTGCGACACTTGCTTATTGCGGCGGATAGGTTTGATCTCCAGCGGCTCAAGTCGATGTGTGAAGAGAGGTTGTCGGAGCTCATAGATTTGAGCTCGGTGACTGTCATCCTTGGTCTGGCAGCACAGCACCATTGTCGCGGACTTAAGGAGGCCTGCCTGGAGTTCCTCAAAGTACAATCTGCTGCAATCTTGGGAGGAGTCATGGCGACCAGCGACTGGCAGCGAATATCTGCAACTGACCCCTCTGTTCTGAATGAGCTCATCGCCAAGCTTGCCTCGAAATCATAGTTTGTTGGTTGTAGTGGTGTGTTCTCACTTAGACTAAATGGTTCGGTAGCTGAACTTGTGCAAGGAATTCACTTTGGGCACTTGGTCGTTGTATTTTGGAAAGTACAAACTATCATTGTGGTTCCTGAAATTGTCTCACTGTATGGACCACAAGCTGAATGGTTGGCTACTTGGCATACAAGAAGTTTGTGTAGAATATAAATCTCTTGTTAATCATGCAATCCCCGGCTGGGCAAAATGTCACACTGCGTGTTTGTATCTGTCTACGCTCGAAAAGTTGTCCAGTTTGCAGCTTCAGTTAACGAGTTACTGAAACTTTATCCAAGGTTATGCTTCTGATCTTCTTCCTCTACCTATTTTATTTCCAGCTCGTGAACTCTACAGATTGGTGTTGCATTTGGCCAAGCGAGCTCCCATCGTCATGCTACGCCATCATGCCCACCTCCTTGGTGGTCGTTGGCCGGCTACGATGGCTCCTCTGTCTTCGTTGAAGATGCTGACCGATCGTCGCAGACGCTGGGGGCCGCATCTTGCCGCACGATGTGGTAAGGTTTTCACTTTCAGTTTAAAAATAAAATAAAATCAGCGCCATCTGAATTCACCAAAATTCAGTGATTTCAGTTTGTGTTTCGGCCAAAAGGCCAGAATATTCACTTGAATTCAATAAAATATTGATTTTTTTGAAATTATTTTCGAAAAATATTTGAATTCATGTGTACTGCTAAAATTGCTGAAATATTTTGGCCGAAATCTCCCTGAAAGTGAAAACTACACGCTCCTCGTCTTCACACCTCTGAAGACAGTAGATTAGTCAGCAAACTTCACGAGGAAAATCATGATATATCTCTATGTACCTGTCGGGTCTGAGGAAGCCAATGAGCGGCTGGAGCCAGACAAGGCCGTAGAGGGCGAACCTGATCTGCTGGTGAGCGTTTTTGAAGGCCTTCTCGAAGGTGGTCATAGACAGCGCCGTTGCGCGGTGGCCATGGCCACACCAACGACCTGCGTGCCGACGTGGCGGTAGAAGAGGACCCTGATGGCCTTGGCGCTCTTCATGTTGCTCGAATACCTGATCAGCAGCACCCCGACCGGCATCAGGAAGCCGACTGACGACCAGAGGAGGAAAGCGTGGAGTTTGAGCTGCAAAAACAACAGTTCCAAGCGTTCAACAAAGTGTAAGTTTGCAGTCAGTCAATGATAGCAGTTCTACAATGACATATTCAGATTCTTGCATCCAAAGTTGGATAGGAACATGGAAGAATCTCTGAAACTTATGGAAAAGTAGTGGCTGCACCCACTTTCGGTGCACCCACGGTGCACCCACGCAAGAAAACATATCAAAACATTTAGAAAAAATCCGAAACTTCGTGGAAATGATCGTCAACAAATGTTATGAGGACCTGCAAAGTTTGGTGGTCAAATAACATTCGAGAACCGCACTACAAAAAAGATAAAATTGCAAAATCTGCTCAAACAGTGCACGTACATTTTGACTAATTTCCAGTGATTTTGTCTTTTTTGTAGAGAGCTCCTCGAATATTATTTGACCACCAAATTTTGCAAGCCCCCATAACATTTGTTGACAATCATTTCCACGAAGTTTCAGATTTATTTGATATGTTTTGATATGTTTTTTTGCGTGGGTGCACCGAGAGTGGGTGTAGAAGAACCACTCTCGAAACTTATTGACAGGGGAGAAAAGGAAAGTTTCACAACTATTTTTACCTCCAATTGCTGAACGCTCTTGCAGATTTGGTTCAAACCCTCCAGGCTATCTGAAGCACCATAAGATTGAGCTTGCAAGCAAGAGAATAACATGATAGATCCTTCGGATCGGAGTAGGCTAGATCATCCGGTAACCTACCTTCCTTGGGTGCTGATGAGCTCGATCCAGAGCCGGCCATGGTGATGTAGAGGCCGGTGATCGCAGAGAGATCGAGATGGAGAGGTGGCGATGGTGCTTCCGTGAGCACTGCGATTGCCCTAGATCGGAAGGGATTTCGGTGGGGAGTCTGGCGGCGCGGTTAACCTCGTGCCGTGTGCCCCGGCCCCCACCTCTCTATTTATCGCAGGTCACAGGGCCCACCAACCATGAGAGGGTTGGGCGCCCCGATCGGGCGCGAATAGATCAAGGCCCGATGGGCCGTTGGGCCCACTCGATGGAGAGATCAACCTAACATTCTCCCCCTTGATCTCAACTTTTACTTTTAACCTTATACTTTCTAGTTTATTTGTTTCATCACATATTGATACATAGAGCATGTTTCATCGTCACGCCTTAATTGCCGTTAGAATCATACAGCTACAACATACGTTATGATCGAAGCAAATTCTGTTCCTTTTGGGCCTATCCAGAATCATAAGGCTTTCCTTAAACCCATGCCGCTAAGTGTTCCTTGAACACATTGGGTGGTAAGCCTTTAGTTAGCGGATCCGCAAGCATATCTTTTGTCCTTATATGCTCGAGACTTATAGTTTGATCCTGGATTTTATCTTTCACAACATAATACCTTATCTCTATTGTTTTGGCAGCGTTACTCGACTTGTTGTTGTGGCGTAAAATACCGCGACCTGATTGTCGCAATACATCTTTAGTGGTTTGTGAATACAATCTACCACTTCCAAGTCGGGTACAAATTTCTTTAGCCATATCGCCTTGCCCGTGGCTTGAAGCATGCTATGAATTCTGCATACATCGTGGATGATGCAACTATCGATGTTTGGAGCTTTTCCACGAAATAGCTCCCCGGCGAGGGTGAATACGTATCTGACGTGGATTTTCTATCATCTTTGTCCCCATAAAATCTGCGTCTGAATACCCTTTTATCTCTAGGGAATCGATCTCTTGTATGTAAGCATGTAGTCCTTCGTGCCTTGTGCATAACGCAATGCTTTCTTTACCATTTTCCAGTGCTCTATGCCTGGATTCTCTTGATATCTACCGAGTACCCCGGTGATAAAGGCTAAGTTAGGGCGAGTGCACACTTGTGCATACTGTAAGCTGCCAACTGCCGAAGCATATGGTACTCCTTTCATTTGATCGATCTCGTACTGGTTTTTGGGACATTGGAACTTCCCAAAACTATCGCCCTTAACTATAGGAGCAGGTGTGGCTTTACTCGCATGCATATTATACTTTTTAAGAACCTTTTCTAAATATGCTTTCTGCGATAGTCCTAAGACTCCATTGTTTCTATCTCGGTGAATTTCTATGCCCAAAACATATGATGCTTCACCAAGATCTGTTATGTCAAAATTCGAGGATAAGAACTTCTTTGTTTCTTGTAGTAGACTAACATCACTGCTAGCAAGCAGAATGTCATCCACATACAAGATTAGGAAAATGTATTTCCCATTTTAAACTTTGCATAAATGCAGTTATCCTCAATATTTTCTTTAAATCCAAAACTTTTAATCGTTTGATTAAACTTTAAATACCACTGCCGAGAGGCTTGTCTTAATCCATAAATGGATTTCTTCAGGCGACATCCCATATTTTCCTTGCCTTCCATGATAAAACCCTTGGGTTGTTTCATGTAGACCTTTTCTTTTAAATCACCATTCGAAATGCCGTCTTAACATCCATTTGATGTAACTCTAAATCAAAATGAGCAACTAATGCCATTATGATTACGAAGGAATCCTTACATGAGGCCGGAGAAAATGTCTCATTGTAATCTATCCCTTCTCTTTGTGTAAATCCTTTTGCCACGAGTCGTGCTTTATACTTTTCTATATTCCTTTAGAGTCATACTTTATTTTACTGCACCCATTTACAGCCTCTGTTTTGGCTCCTTTAGGAATTTCCTCTAAGTCCCAAACATCTTTGGAACCCATCGATTTCATCTCGTCTTCCATTGCCTTCATCCACTTCGATGAATGAGGGCTTCTCATGGCTTCTTCATATGAGGTGGGATCTTTTCCATATGAACCATTTCGTGTTATAAACTTTAAAGTCGGTAGAAATAGCTGACTTTCTTGGTCGTAGACCTTCTAAGGGCCTCGATTTACGGCACATTATGTGCCTCGACTTCAGCACTTCTTCTAAAATTTGCTGCTGCACCTCCCTTTCATGCTCAACAACGGGTTCGATCGGCTCTGACGGACAGGTTCCGGTCTACCCCAAAGTTGTCATGGGTGGAGTTGCAACTGTAGTGAGAAAATGGCTCTGAATCATCGGATTAGGTGCATGCACCCTCTTCTCCTCAAGATCAATTTTCCGAGCTACCAAGCTCCCCTCATCATTTCGTCCTCAAAGAAGACTGCATGTCTCGTTTCTACAAACTTTGTATATCTGTCTCGACAAGTAGAAACAAAAACCTTTTGATCTGTCTGGATAGCCAATGAAGTGGCAACTTCTTGTTTTAGAATCTAACTTTGCAATGTTTGGATTAAACATTTTGGCCTCAGCAGACACCCCACACCTTAAAGTGATGTAGGAGGGCACCCTTCACATCCATAGCTCGTCACGGTGTTTTGGGCACCGACTTGCTTGGTACTCTGTTGAGAATGTGAATGGCGGTTTTAAGCGCCTCCATCCATAATCCCAATGGCAAGTTGGAATAACTCATCATCTTTGCGCACCATATCCATAAGCGTCAGTTGCGCCTTTCAGCTACCCCATTTCTTTGAGGTTCACCCGGCATTGAATCTTGGGCGACTATGCCGTCTCTGTAAGAACTTTGCAAAAGGTCCAGGGACTTGGCCATATGGAGTGTGCCGACCGTAGTACTCTCCCCCACGGTCGGACCTTACTATCTTTATTCTTTTATCATGCTGATTTTCAACTTCAGCTTTGAATATTTTAAATTTATCCAACGCTTCAGATCTTTCTTTGATTGGATAACTATAACCATAGCGAGAGTAATCATCTGTGAATGTTATGAACGAGTCATATCCATCCACACTTTTCACCGGAAATGGTCCACAAATGTCGGTGTGAATAATTTCTAGTGTGCTTGAGCTATGGATCGCACCCTTTTTGATTTGTTTTATATACTTTCCTTTAATGCAATCCACACATTGTTCTAAGTCTGAGAATTCTAACTTCGGAAGAATTTCACTTTTGACTAATCTTTCTATTCTCCCTTGAAATATGGCCCAGCGGCAAGGCCATAATCTCGATGAGTCAAATGTTCTCTTTCTTTTCTTTTGTTCTTTATTAAATCATGAAACATGTTCATTCACATTGCATACGAATGCACTTTTCACGAAGTGATAACAGATAAAGCTCATCATGTAGTAAAGCATTACCAACATAAGCATTATTATACCAAATGGCACACTTGTCATGTCCAAAATAACACTCATAATTTTCTTTGTCCAAACATGAAACGCTAATTAAGTTTCTATTACATGAAGGAACATAAAGAACATCTCTAAGTAGAAGCTTGAAGCCATCACTAACTCCAAAGAGATGTCGCCAACAGCTTCAACTTCGCTTTTATTCCATTGGCTACTTCAATTCCTCCTTCTCTTCTTAGCGTAGTCCGGTCGAATGGAATCCTCAGAAACAATTTGCAACATGAGCAGTTGCCCTGAGTCAATCCACCAAGTAGATTTGGCTGTGTGTACAAGGATTCATTAACTAAGGAAACAATGTTGTTACCTTGCTTTGCCATTAAGGACTTTAGCCAAACAGGCAGTCTTTCTTGTAATGCCCGGTGCGCTTCTGATGGAGACAAGTGTCTTTGTCCACTGGGAAAGATATTCTTGTGGCCGATCTTGATAGGGAGCTTTTACTTGTGGCTTTGAAGGAGAACTTTTGTTGTTTTGATTGAAGTTCTTTTTCTTGTGATCCTTCACATAGTTGAGTGTTCCACCATGTGAAGCTTTTAGTCATCCTCTTCTTGGACACACATAGCAATTGTCTTTTCTATGTCCCATGTTCCGGTGACATATTATAATTCACAACAAAAGTTTCAAATTCCTTTGGCGGTGAAGCCATGACAAGGTGGACCAGAGTCTGGTTTGATCTCCAGATCCTCATCCATGGGCTTTAACTTTGCTGCCATATTGCTCATCCTCGGGATGTGCTCTCTTATTCCACCACACTGTATTGTTCTGTCACAAGTTGTTTTAACACAGGTGGCATATATCTTTGAAGAGCCAGTGAACTGGCTCTTTATCTTTGTCGACAACTCCCCTGCGGAAGTGCACTCTCTAATGGAGCCCACAATGGTGCTCTCAATTGTATTCTTTATAAAGGCCATGCATTTTTATTTGCATTGACCCACTTTTGGTTGTTTATGATGTAGGACATCTCCAAAGGAGCATAATCCCTTTCCTTTTAGCCCATGCAAGATCATCCTCGGTAGTCTCTCTTCATCGCTCTGTAGGTCGACCAGTGTGGTTCTTCCACAACCAGTCAAGATCTGCACAAATAAATGCCAGTTCAACTTTCTTCCTCCACTCGGTGTGGTTGTCACCTCCGAGTGTCGAACTTCTTTTAGGCAACTCATCAAGTGAAAGCCTCCTGAAATCACAATTTAAGTGACATCAATATAACAATCATATGCATTAATCTAACGTTGGTCAAATTAAACATATAATTGTCTATGCAATTAAATCTATATTACCGTTGGGCAAAATATTAGAAATAAATGCACCTTTAAATTTTAATTATAAAACATGATCATGTTATTAATAACGTTGGTCATAAACATAACATAATCATATTCTTCTAATAATCACTTTAACATGCTCTTAAAAACATACTATGTAAACTTTTATTTTCTTTGTAAAAGAGCACTAATTATTTACGCAGCGGAAAAATGTGAATAAAAATTCACGAACTTTTTACTTTTTACAGAAACTTTTCTTTGATTAAATAAAAGATTCATGAACTTTATTATTTTCTCTGTAAAATTAATGAACATTTCTTTTTCTGAAAATTTCTATTCTCTGAAAGACAAAAAACTAGCGGCAGCACAGCCTAGCGCGCGCGGCCCGCAGCTGAAAAAAAAACCCCGGCCCACAGCTCGGCCTCACGCGCGCTTGCATGGCTGTGGCCTCGACCAGCCCAAGCCAGCAAGGCCACTGCCGCCTTGCCGTCCACTTTCGCCCATCGCCCGCAACCAGCTAGGGTTTCAATCTGGGGCGTCAGATTTGATCGGACGGACACGCGCTCACTGCGCTCGAACAAAACCGACCCACCGCGGCGTTCGGGACGAAACCTAATCCGTTCGCTCCCCTCTCTTCTCGCGCGCCGCTCAGCCTCTCGGACAGACGGGCGAGGTTTCGCCCGTCGCCGGTCCGGCCGCCGGCGGCCGCCGCAGAAACCACCGCGCGCGCGCCTCCTTTCCCTTCCTTGCTGTTCTCCCCTTTCCCCCGCCTTCTCTTTGACACAGAGAGAGAGAGATGCCTGCAGCCCGTCGGGACTCCGCCGGCCGCCGACGACAGCGATAGGCCACCGCGCCGCGCGAGCCGCGCGCGAGCTTCTCCCTTTCCCCGTTCCATCTCCTCCTACTGTGACAGAGAGGACGAGGCTCCTTTGCCCCTTCTGCCCCATTCGTGTTCGGCGGCGACGAGCACTTTATCAAGCGGCGTCGTGGTCATCCCCCTCGCCGGCTGCGCGTCCACCTGCGGTGAGCGCGCCGCCGTCGAGCGGTTTGTTCGCGATGCCCTTTGCCCCGTGTGGGGTAGTTCTTCGTCCGACGCCTCGGCTTGCCGATGCGCGTCCGGATCGAGAGGAACGACGCGGCCTTGCGGCGGCGCTCTTTGCCGGCGAGGCCCGAGGCCCTAGTCCGGTGAACTTTTGGGGATCCTTTTTTTTTGTTTGCTTTTCTCTGTGCCCTGCTAGGGTTCTTTGGGGGTTGGGGATCTTTTTCCTTTCTTTTCTTCTCTTACCGAAAATCATAGCCTAGTATGGCCTGATACCATTGATAGATCCTTCGGATCGGAGTAGGCTAGATCATCCGTAACCTACCTTCCTTGGGTCTTGATGAGCTCGATCCAGAGCCGGCCATGGTGATGTAGAGGCGGTGATCGCAGAGAGATCGAGATGGAGAGGTGGCGGTGGTGCTTCCGTGAGCACTGCGATTGCCCTAGATCGGAAGGGATTTCGTGGGAGTCTGGCGGCGGATAACCTCGTCACGTGTGCCCGCCCCCACCTCTCTATTTATCGCAGGTCACAGGGACCCACCAACCATGAGAGGGTTGGGTGCCCCCGATCAGGGCGCGAATAGATCAAGGCCCGATGGGCCGTTGGGCCCACTCGGTGGAGAGATCAACCTAACATAACAAAGCCTGACACTACAGGGAGCAGTCCTTTTCTTCCAAACAGTAGCAAGCCCAAGCCATTCCTTTCTTGCAAAGATCTCTCTCACCTTAAATACCACGGAATCACAGCAAGGGGAAAAAGAAACCAGGCTGTACTAAACAGTGTGCAGGGTACGACACGCTTCTCGCCTTCACGCCCCTGAAGAAAAGAGATCACAAACCATCACACACTTTCTCCAGCTAATTGACAGGTTAGTGCGGGTTGCCAGGCGATCGCATCTTCTTCTTGGATGATGATGAGGATAAAATCGCCAAGAGTATGCCTATGATGAGGAGAACACTTCTTTCGGCCTCTATTCCATGAGATTCATCCGTTAATGCTCGATTCTTGTCGGTTGCAAATCACGAATGGCAACACTTGTATCTGGACAAGTCCTTGGTGCAAGGATTGGAAGAACATTCATGATCACTTAAAACCGAATCTGGATAGGCCTTGTCCTAGCGTTATTGGTGATATTTGGCAACCCAATACCAAACATTGGGATGCAGATAAGATTAGCACTTTCTTGGATGATTACTCAAATAATGAAATTATGAATATTCCTGTCCATAGTGCTAATCTGCAAGATACTATATGTTGGACTCATACTCATAGTGCAGATTGTACTACAAAGAGTGCATACAAGACTTTTATGCAGGAGACTCAAGGTGCTTCTACGAGACGAGGATCACACATCACGGATCAGGAAATAGCACTTCTGAATCAGGTTTGGAAAAACAAATCCATTGCTCCCAGAGTTAAAACCTTTGCATGGAGGCTTATTAGAAGGGCTATAGCTTCTGGTTTAAGAGCATCTAGATTTTCCACTCATGTTAAAAAAGAATGTTGTAGATGTGGACAATTAGAAAACGACTCGCACCTTTTATTTCATTGCAACTTTGCGAGATCAGTTTGGTTTAAATTTGGCTTCAAAACCGATGCTCTGGACACTAACTTGTATCCTTCTAATGTCATTCACTTGATTTTGTTCACCCAACATTCAGAGTTAAATCTAGTCACAATATTTACTTTTCTACGGAATATTTGGAAAGCTAGGAATGATCTTTTATTCAAAAAGAAAGTTTGGACTCCTTTGCAGGTGGTTTATGCCACCAAAGAATGCTAAATGCAGGTGTAAAGGAGAACATTGAGGAAAATGGCAGGATCTCAACAACTACTAATAAAAGAAGTTTACCATGGACAAAATTGTCCTTGCAACATGCAGGTCCCCTGGCTTATGTTGATGCGGCTTTTAATCCAACCGTAGCAGGAAATGAAGCTTCATTTGGGGTATTCCTGAAAAACGAGGATTCCAATCACTCCATTTTCATACAAGCAGCTGCATCAAATGTGTTTTTGGTTTTTGCAGGTGTAAGCGACAGGCCTACTCGTAGCTGCTTTGGTTGTCAAAGCCTTGGGCTGGAACTCGATCTCTTTCTTTTCTGATTGCAGGACTTTGGTTGAAGCTGCTGAAGCGAGGGATCTAATGCAAAATCCAGGACATTGGACAATCAGACCATTACTTGCAGATTACTCCAAGGATTAATAATTTCCTTGCTCACTCTCTGGCAGAAAAGGCTTTCACATGCGAGTGAATTGCAGAAAACCACCACATTGAAGCCTAGGGTTGCAGAAAAGACTCTTCTACGATTTTGTGCCAGAAAACACTGATTTTGGTCCTAATCATTTGCAGAAAACACCTAACCGTCTGTTGGGGCCATTTAAGCACTATTATGACAGGTGGGGCCTGATTTTGAGGACGTGGCGTCACGGCCGGCAGCTGACGCCGTCTAACGGCGTGACTGCCGCTACTGCTCCGTCGTGTGGGTAAAAACTGGATCGATCCAGCTCTCTCCTCACACTCTCTCCTCTGCCTCGCCCTCTCCTCACTCTGTTCTTCTCCACCGGCGCCGCCACACCGCCGACCGCCGTTCTACTGCTCCCCGGTGCCATGGTGTCGTGGAGCGACGAGACCAGTGATGATTCAGTGCTGAACATCTCCTCGTCCTACGGTGGCATCATCAAGGTCAGTTCATTAGATAGCTAGAGCTAGGATTAGGGTTAGTGAAATGGGGATTTTGTCATTGAGCTCGATCTGAACCTAGCCTTCTTTTTGCTTGCTCCCGCAGCTTCCTTGCTACGATGCACGATCCGAATTTCAATGGCACTGACACAGATGTGAATGTTTTGTGTGAACACGGTGAGCCGGCCGAGCGCTTTGTTGCATTTGAAGGGATGCACACTGGCAGGAGGTTTCTTGGATGTGCTAAGAAGGTATGATTCACATCCTGTGTAAAGAAAGTTGTTTGCTTAATGCTTTGTTTATCAAGCTGTTAATATTTTTTAGCTTGGTCTTTGTTTAGCTTGTTCTGACATGCCTTGTCATTAGTGCTTTGTCTTTGTTTAATTTGCTTTAGCCACTGTGTTGGAGTGTGTTGTCATTAGTGGATGGTAGTATTTTTTTATTATGGTCAGTGCTTAATGACTTGTTTACTTGTGTGGGCATTGTTTACTTGTGTGCTTTACTCCTCTGCTTAACGGTGCACATATTAGATACTGAACCTGTTGGTTTGATGATACCGAACCATAATTAATTATTTTTTTATTGTTTATAATACAGAAGGCCTAAAGCGTGGAGTAGTTCAATGGATTGATTTTGAATGGCCGGACTCAATGGAGAAGGCATTGGCCAAGCTATGGGATATGTATGAGAAGATTAAGTCAGCTAGGACCAATGACAATCTAGAGAGTTCATTTGCAATCCATAACTTTGACGAAGAGAAGAAGAAACTACAGGAGAATTATGACGGTTTGTATCTTGATGTGAATTCTCTTTTGGATGCCCAAAGAGAGAGTGGTCAGGAGTTAGCCAATCAAAAGGAGAAGAAGCAATATCTTGAAATTAAGATTGCCGAGCTAGAAGCGTAGTTGGCAACTTGAAGGTAGAGCTGTCAAAGAAAGAGGAGGAGAAGAAGAAACTACAGGAGAACTATGACACTTTGTATGTTGATGTGAATTCCCTCTTGGATGCCCAAAGCAGAGTGGTGTGGAGTTAAAGAATCGAAGGAGCGTAAGGAATATGTTGATGTGAAAATTGTTGAGCTTGATTGTAGTGGGGAACTTGAAGGCACAACTCAAAGACAGAGGAGGAGAAGAAGAAGATGCTGCAAAACTATGAAACTCTGAAGAACCTGGCAGGTGCTCAAGCCAATGTGATTAGGAACTTGAAGTTCAATCATTTGAAGGAGAAGGAGAGGCTGATAGAAGAGAGGCTTAAACTGCAAAGATCACATTTCTAAGCTTCAAAAGTCTGAGGAAAAGATAAAGTTGAAGCTTCAGGGTGTGAAGGCCATCTTAGATGAGTAGGGTGCCTTCTAGTATGGTAATCATCTATCAGTTTCTAGATGATTATCTTCTATCCAGTACTTTAGTATGAATTTGTGACCCAAGTACTTCAGTGATGAATTTGTGATCTATGGTGTTGGATCCAAATCTAGATGATAATCATCTATTTAGTACTTTAGTATCTATTTCTGAACCTTTATGTATGTATTTTGTGAGATCAGGTGTTGGATCCAACCTTGAGGGATCTTTATGAATGTGAGTGCACTTTGATGTTATCTGGTGTATGTGCCTAGTAGAATTTGATATAAGTTATTTGGGGCTGTTGAATGTGAGTGCACTTTTATCCAACCTCATTTCATCGACTTATCGACAAAATGGCCCTAGGGTGCCCCTAGCCTCATATCATCGACTTATCGACAAAATGGCCCTAGGGTGCCCCCTAGCCTCATATCATCGACTTATCGACAAAATGGCCCTAGGGTGCCCCCTAGCCTCATATCATCGACTTATCGACAAAATGGCCCTGTGGTGCCCCTAGCCTCATTTCATCGACTTATCGACAAAATGGCCCCAGGGTGCCCCCTAGCCTCATATCATCGACTTATCGACAAAATGGCCCTAGGGTGCCCCCTAGCCTCATATCATCGACTTATCGACAAAATGGCCCTAGGGTGCCCCCTAGCCTCATTTCATCGACTTATCGACAAAATGGCCCTAGGGTGCCCCCTAGCCTCATTTCATCGACTTATCGACAAAATGGCCCTAGGGTGCCCCTAGCCTCATTTCATCGACTTATCGACAAAATGGCCCTAGGGTGCCCCTAGCCTCATTTCATCGACTTATCGACAAAATGGCCCTAGGGTGCCCCCTAGCCTCATTTCATCGACTTATCGACAAAATGGCCCTAGGGTGCCCCCTAGCCTCATTTCATCGACTTATCGAGAAAATGGCCCTAGGGTGCCCCCTAGCCTCATTTCATCGACTTATCGACAAAATGGCCCTAGGGTGCCCCCTAGCCTCATTTCATCGACTTATCGACAAAATGGCCCTAGGGTGCCCCCTAGCCTCATTTCATCGACTTATCGACAAAATCGCCCTAGGGTGCCCCCAAGCCTAAACTATTGAACATTGTAATGGTCATAATAACAAGCCAACAAGCACAAATAGAGAGGCTTAAGTACAGTGCATCATATAGATTCATAGATTACAGTACCATAAGTTCAGCCAGATTACAGCATCATATAGATTCACAGATTCAGCCAGATTACAGTACCATAAGTACAGCCAGATTACCATAAGTTGTTGCCAAAATAGATCTTAGCAATTACTAGTTTAGCTAGATCACATCATCATCAAGGTTGAACATCAGTTCCCAGAAGCATAGAAATAGTCTTTCAGCCTGCTGGGTTGCTTTCACTGTCTTGGTGGGTTCCAAGAAGCTCTCCTGGCAGCACATGCAGTTGAAGAAGCTGCCCTTGGTGCTGGAGTAGTTGAAGAAGCTGCCCTTGGTGCTGGAGCAGTTGAAGAAGCTGCCCTTGGTGCTGGATTTGTTGAAGAAGCTGCCCTGCTTCCTTGTGTGCTACCCTCCTCTGTGTTGCTAGACTGCATATAAGAATTGTAGTAAGTTAATACATTCAAGTGTTAGAAAACAAAATGAAGTGTATGTGTGATGCTTGTACAAACCTGATGCTTGTTCTTTCTCATTGCTAAGCCTGGTTTTAGAGTCTGTTTGCATGATGTGTATCTGTGACCTACAAGTGGCGATTCTTTGCATGTAATTGAAGCCATCCTAGATGTATCTTTGGGTCTTTGGTGGCTCAAACTGGCTCCTTCTCCTCTTGGTTTGCTTCTTCCCTGGCTTATGCTTGAACACTTGGAGGTTCTATGTCTCGGTATTGGTCTTGGGCCACAGATCTTGTCCTGGTACAGGGTATATGATGGGGTTGTATGCTGCCAGATACATTGGCTTTTTGAAAAAAGTCATGTACAAAGTCTTCAGGCCTCAGTTTGGCTTTGGTGATAGCTGATACTGCATGATTGCATGGGATTGCAGTCATATCCCATTTCCTGCACCCACATGTCCTATACTGCAGGTTAACTGAATAAGTTCTCTCATTGCTTGTCACTTGGTAGATATTTGGCCCAGCCATCAATGCTTGACAGTTCCTAGAATTTTTCTTTGGTTCCTCAAGCAACTCAGCATATGTTGGGCATATATCCCACTTGGCTACCTCTGTCTTAGTCCTATTGCCATTGAACCTAACCATCAACTTTGTTCTGATTCCATCTATCATGCTCTTTATTGGTTTGCCCCTCACATCTAATATCATCTTGTTAAAGGCCTCACTAATATTGTTGAAAACTAGGTCAGTTTTGCAATTGAATTCCATTGCAAATCTAGCCCAAGCAGCTCTAGGAACTTTGTTAAGCCAAGCCCAAGCAGCCTTGCACTCATTTTTAAGAGCATCCATTGCAGCAAGATGGTCATGTTCAGTATAAGAGTAACTAGCTTTATCCATATACTTCTTTAATTCGACCCCTAAAACCAGCGATCTGAAAGTTTTGATAGATGTGTCTAAGCGAGAATCTATGTGGGCGTTAGAATACATTGTTTGCAGCTTTAAGAAGGCCATGTTTGGAGAAATCACCAACAACTACTTAAGCAACTAAGCAATGTATATGACCAATAACTACTTATGCAATTGTGAACTATGCAATTATGAACTAAGCAATGTATACTATAAAATACAACTAAACATGGGAATTACCTTCATCTCATCGAGAGATTATGGTGTAATAACCAAATCTCCCTGATTCTCCACCAATTGCTATCTTGATTCAGATAGAAACCAAGTCCAACTTTTGTGTCTTCTTTGTCCACAACTGCAAAAGCAATGGGGTATATGTTATTATTCCCATCCCTTCTGTGGCAGCCAGATTTGTTGGCGATGAGATGCTTGATGAAGCATCCATCCACACCGCAATGGCACACAAAACAAGTCAGAAACAAGGCATTGAAACAAGGCAAACTAAACATCCAGAAATCCTTCCTTGCAAAGTAAAGTAATCACCTATGAATGGTCTACATCCATTCAGAAATCCTTCCTTGCAAGCATTCAAACAGATGAATAGGCCATGGAACCTTGGATTTTTGCTTGGATGCTCCTTCAAGAACTTAGTAGTGACAATGCACCTACTACCTGGATTTGTGTCCAAGACAGCCTGCAAATAATCCCTGATCCTGGTATACTGACCCCTCTGATCTCCTTGCACAATCTCAACTGCTTTGTTCTTAGCCCTGTAGGCCATATGAGTGCTGATCTCAACTCCATACTTGCTCTTTAGATTTTGCATTATTGTAGTTATTGATGTGTTCAAGTCTATTCTTATTGCTTCTAAGACCTGATGTGTGACCCACTTGGTAGTCACCTTGGTGCTCTCTGCTACAGCTGGACTTGTGTGCAAAAAATTTGCCTTTCTAATGCAAAATGTTCTCTCATTTTCCAACATAGAAGCTGCAATGAAAAAAGGGCAATCTTCATGTTTGCAAATAGCTATGATTCTGTCATTGCAGTTCCTATGAAACTGATAGTTTCTGTTTTGAGCTATGTGGAATGTGAGAAGTGCCCTTCTAAACTGGTAAACACTTTCAAAACAAAGCTTCTTCACAAACTGCATCTCTGGGCTCTCTCTATCCTCAGCATACCAGTTTCTTGGTTTGGGTTTTTTGGCCCTACTCTTATTGCCAAGCACAAAAGCTAAGGCTACTGCCCCATCATCATCCTCCTCATTCAAATCACCAGGATTTGGATCCTCATCAGATGATGGCACCCAAACATCCTCAAATTTTTGCTCCAAACTTGCATGTGATCTAGTAGTTGGCCCCTTTCTTACTTTCAACTTCTTCCTCTTTTCCCCTTGTGGTACCACCTCCTCTTCAATTTCCTCATCCTCTCCATGCTCCTCATCCTCTCCATGTTCCTCATTCACTACCTCTTCTTCTAGCTCATAAGGTTCTTCAACATTAGTGTCACCTTCAAAGTGTAAAAATGGGTCCTGTCTCTGCCTCCTCATCTCAGCCATCCTAGCCATGAAATCCTCATCTTGCTCCAAGTCAGAGTCATCTTCAGTTAGTAAAACAGGAAGTTTTCTTTTAACTGCCTCCACCCTCTCAACACTCTTCTTATGCTTCTTATACCTCTGTATTTTATTCCTCCTCTTAAGCTCCATAGTTCTTTCCAACTCCTCTTACTCCAAATCATATCTCCTGCATTTCCTTGATCCATATCTTGTGCCTCCTGCTCATCAACTTGTGCAACTCTCCTTGTTTTTTTGGATGGTGACTTGTACACCACACCTTCCTCACTGACCTCATACACAGTCCTCTCTCCAACACTGCCTATAGGGACCTGCTGCTCACAAACATGGCCTATGTTTAAATCTCCAGGTCTGGGCTCACTACCTCTAAATACTGTCAGATTAACTATGGTCTGATCTCTGTTGGCAATGTGGTCTAGCATCTCATCAACCTTGTCATCATCACAGATCTCTTCCAAACCAGCTACTCCCAAGCCAGCATCCCTAACAAAGTACATGTAGTCATCCTCTCCATAGCCTCTTTGTCTCTATTAGTGCTATTAGATTCGAAATGTTATGTCCGAAACACACATGGTCCTCTCCAAATTGTCCCTGTCATGAAAGTGGAGCCTAACTTCCCACACATCATCACACAAACTACAAAGCAAAGAAGCTACACATTAATTTCTATGCATACATTTCTAATAATTAAAATCAATAACATATTCATTAATGAAATCCTTTGAACACTAAAAAATTCAGTTAAGTGCATTCATGCAGTTTCAATATTCAGTTAACTATTCAAAGCATATTCAGCTTAACTATCCAATGCATATTTAGTTAAATATCACACTAAAAATTCAGTTAAGTTCATACATACAGTTTCAATATTCAGTTAACTATTCAGTGCAGATTCAGTTAAACATTACAAATGAGAAAATTCACTTAACTTAGTACACTATACACTATATACAGTACATATTCAGTTAACTATGGACAGTAAACAATATTCAGTAAACTGAAAACCTTTTGTACACTGAGAAAATTCAGTTAACTTCATACACTGAAGCAAATTCATCTAACTGATAGGATACATATCGAGGTTAGACTACAAACAATAATGACCTATAGTTCATTGAAATCGAAGCCTAACTATTGAACTATGAGAAATTGAACCTAACCCTAGAATCCACAAGAAAAGAGGGGAGAACTTACTCAACGCCACCAAATGCAGAAGCCCATTGATGGCTACCCGTCGGAGTAGCTTGCACAGCACGGGCAAGAGCGCCGGCGGCGCGGTACTCAAGCGACGGCGACGACGCTCTCCTCTTCGGGTCCCGACTAGGGTTTGAGCTGCCGCACACCTCCTCCACTTCGATCGATTCGCCGCCGGGAAGCAACCCTCCGCTGCAGCCTCCATCCACTCCCCCGCCCGTGGCATCCACTCCCCCGCCATCGTCAGGGCTAGCCGTCGCCATGGAGCACGGGGAGAAAGAGAGACAGAGGAGAGACAGAGGGGAATGAAGTGGATAAGGGACCCGTGCTGTTTTGACCGAGACGGCCCGTCCGTTGACACTGTAGCACCGTTAGACGGCGTCAGCTACCGGCCGTGACGCCAGGTCCTCAAAATCGGGCCCCACCTGTCATAATAGTGCTTAAATGGCCCCAACAGACGGTTAGGTGTTTCCTGCAAATGATTAGGACCAAAATCAGTGTTTTCTGGCACAAAATCGTAGAAGAGTCTTTTCTGCAACCCTAGGCTTCAATGTGGTGGTTTTCTGCAATTCACTCTTCGCATGCAGATCATCCTCTAGTTGCTCTATTCGATGCAGTAAATCCTCTAGATTTTAATTTCAAAATGGCTTTCGAAGCCATTTCTTTTCCTTTAGGAAAACTACTCTCTGTACACTGTTTGGGATGTTGATATAAATAAAGTTAAGCCCTCTTTGAGGGCTTCAGGTTGCCAATTTTTTTTACTCTACCAGCTATTGTGGAATGTGGTGCTGATGCATGATCTTAAGACTATGTCACTGCTTGTCTGTCTATGATCTCTGGCATGGTGGTCTTTTCTTTCTTGTGAGAATGCCATGCCATGGCATGGTCTTTGTTGTCACCATGGAATGTTTTTTTTTGTTTCATTCAACCAAGGAAAATGAAATATTGCAGGAAAAAAAGGTGTTATGCAGTTCTGAGCAAGCTGCCCCACACAGAGTGTGCTTGTTTTTTTAATCACAGCCGCCCGCGCTACAACGGCTCAGCTAGCTCCACTGGGGTCCAGTTCTGAGATAGCTGCCCCACACAGGGTGTGCTTGGGTTGATTAAAGGGGCCGGCCGCGCAAATTCGGCCCTGCTAGCTCCACTGCATGCTCCCGCCATTTGAGCTCGGCGAGACAAGTGCAGAGTCTAAAAAAAAGCCGGTTGCTATTTACACTGGTCTGGAACGTTTTAAAACTAGATTATACCCGGCGCGTTGCTGCGGAATCGGTTCCAAATATTTTAATGAGGTTGGATTGTGTGAATATAAACAATTTACCTTTTAGTACAATTTCTTATCATCATCTGGACCATTTAGATATTCACAGAAGTTGTTACAATCTTGACCACATTTATATACAACAAATTTACATATTTTCTAAAATAAATAACAAAAAAATGGTATCTTACATCTATCGATATTCTGTACATGCATATGTATAATCTGACCGTCACTAATGTTCTTTCCGGAGTACAATCGAAAAGCACCAAATATGAATAACAGACATGTGACCTGAACTTCTCAAATGACAAAAAAACCTGGTGTACCATGGGTGTTCTCCCCCTCCAATTCTTTTATTCATTCTGAATGTTGCCAAGATGGATGCCATATAAAACAAAAAGTGCCATCAGTAACTATTTGGGAAAAGGAATTTCACTTGAAAATGTAACTTCCTTTTGACCACTTGTTTTCTTCTTACTTCTGTTTATTGTTGCTCCTTATTTAGCAAACTTGAACCAACCTTTTCAAATAAGAACGTAGAGCATGCATAAAGCCGCCGGTTACTAAATTCATAAGAACGTAAAATTGATTTACATTCCTATCAGGCCAATGCCTCTGTCCAAGCACACCTTTGTGCAGCATGAGAAGGAACACAAATAAATTTTCAGATTAGAAACTCACTGGAGGAGAAAGACCTGTTTCGGATCAGGTAGGCATACCACCGATGCCATGCTTGAGTGAGCTCATGCATTAAAAAATAAAGTATGTCGTGCAGCTTGTACATTGAAGAAATATAAACGAAGAATGCTACATAGTTCTGCAGGAGAATAATTATAACAGTGATAAATCAAGATGACAAATAAATTAGTTTAGTGGTCAACTGACCTGAGTAATCAAGGCACACAGATGTTAGGAACAAATAATTCGCTCTGAAATGAAACCTCAAACAGAGAGACATTATTAGGATTCCACTTTGATTCAATGTATGATCCAATCAGTCAATATGGCAACTACCAAAGCTTGGTCCTCACCTCAAATGAGCTCCTCCTCCTTGTGGAATTACTCGACTGGTGTAGCAACCACCACGGCATTGATGCGCCCATCCTGTAGTCTTTCATCTATGGAGGACTCGACCACGATGAAAGAAATTATGTATAGAAAAATTACTGAATATTGTATTGAAAGGTGCAATCTGAAACCGTGCAAAAAATAAAAGAAATACCGTTATTGAGATACTCCCACAGTTACTGATGGATAAAAGTACAACACCAAAGAAAAACTGGACAAAGGAAAAATTATATATGTGTCCAATGTAACTTTCGAGTTTCAATATGTGATGACTGGGATCTTCAACCTGTAAAAGAGGATGAATAGTAAGTTAGCGATAGAAATACTAAATAATGAGCAAAAGAAGACGCCCACATATGAGATCGCAGTGCTAAGTGAATTTGTGCAGTTGCTAGATAAGGGACTTGATGGCCATATTGGCGTCGGGAAGCGTTTGCGCGCGCACGGGAGAAAGCGGCACGCGGCGCGGTAGATTTGGCGCGCCGCTTCGCGCGCGCCTATAAATTCCCGCGCTCGCCACGCGCACAGAACACAGCCACGCGCCCTCCCCCTCGCAACCTCGTCGCTTCGCCGCTTTCCACGCCACCACCGCCCCACCATGCCGCCGGGGTGCTTCGGGCTATCGCGGCGTCCGCGAGCGCCCCAACGGCTGGTACTCCGTCGAGATACGGGCCAGCGACGTCCGGCTCGGCCTCGGGGCGTTCAGGCGCGCGACGAGGCGGCCAGCAGCGTCGCGGCGGCGTGGCGCTGGAGAGGCCCGGCCGCGAGATGAACTTCGAGACGTCTTCACGCGCAAGCAGGCGCAGCGCGTCGCCCCTCCGCCGCGTCTCATCACTGACATGGACCGTGCCGACCACGCTCGGCGGCAGCGGTGCGTCCGCGTCGCCGAGGAGGACGAGCGAGCCATGGCGGAATGGCGCCGTCGCCACCCGGAGGACGTCGCCGACGAGCGTGCCTACTGGGCGGAGAGGACGGCAAAGCGCCGCACGGAGCGGGCTGACCGGCGTCAGCGAAAGGCATTGGCGAACGAGCAGTGCGATATCGTTCAAGCAGGTGGGAGGTCGTTTTTCACCTCGGACGATGAACGTTGGGACGACATATGGCTCTCAACCTCGGACGACACCGACGAGGATGATGATGGTGATGGTAGCGACTTGGAGTAGTTTCTATCTATGTATGCCGTAGTAGTTTCTATCTATCTATCTATGTCGTAGTAGTATCTATCTATCTATGTATGTCGAACTATCTATCTATCTATGCCGTAGTAGTTGCACCGATGTAAAATATCTTTGTATCATTTTTTTTATCTATGCAATTAATTTAAAAAATGTTGTAGAATGAGCGCGTGCTGCATTTTTACCGCGCCTGCTGGAGCTGCGCGCGCGGGGCTTTTTAGCGCGGCTGCTGGAGCAAACGTTGCACGCCGTGCCAAACCAGGCGATGGGCGCGCGGGGGGCTTTTTAGCGCGGCTGCTGGGGCAAACGTTGCACGCCGTGCCAAACCAGGCGATGGGCGCGCGTCAAATCAGTTTTTAGCGCGCGGCACGTTCGGCGCCTGTTGGAGATGCTCTAACGGACGCATATGCACGTTAGAGCTGCTGATGTGGCACAATGCTGACGTGGACATGCTGCATGTTAAGAGAAATATGGTAGTGGGGATGAACTATTTAGGTATTATAGATCAGCGAGATGGGACCAAATAAAATAAAGTCCTGCTCGCACACAAATCTCAGACGGAGCAGCAGCTCTGGTGTAGATGGGCCGAGCCCGTCTCTTTCTCCGCTTTGGGCAGCCCATACAACCGATCTTGCCCTCCGGCTCGCGTTCGCCGCCGACGTGGTCCCGGAGGAGCACAGCCGAAGCCAGGCGCCGCACGTAGTCCGGCTCGCGGGCGGGGCAGATTCGTATGCTTCTTGTTTGTGTGACTCGACCGAACATGGAGGTTCTTCAGCAGGAGCACATTTTGTCTGCGCAGCCGAACTTGTTAATTTTTGCCCCCCTTCACTTCAAGGCTTCCGTGCCGTGGATTAACCATGGACTGGAAACACGCAGGACAGGTTCCAAGTTAATTCAAAGCCATTTAGAATACAAAAGATCGATATGCAGGGCACAGAGCAGAGAGGCGTATAGTAGTGCCGGTAGAACAAAGTGTACTAACTAGTAGCGGAGGTGACGTCAAAAACAAAACAAAAAACTAGTAGCGGAGGTTTTGGGCTGCTTGCAAGAGCATTCGATCCACGTTGCACGTCTGCTCTGCTCACTAGTACTTGCGTATTTCTCGTCTTTCTACATGTCTCCGTATAAAAACACTGTCACCATTTACCATCCCTTATTTTTATTTTTATTTTAATTGTTTGGATTGCTTATCACATGTGAGCAAGTTATATTCATGTTTTGAAGGGCATGGTACCTGAGGAATGACTTGATATGTGGTAAGGGAAATGAAACTATCTCTATCTCTGTAAGCTTTATTCAAAACTACTGGCTCGTCCTGTCATACCAATAGGAAGATGGAGGTTACCAACAAAGGTAAGGAAAGGGTCGATGGGTTTTATGATACCAATGAAGTGAAAGAAAAAGTTGTGAATTGGAAGCCTCCCGATCCAGAGTCCATTAAAATTAATGTTGATGCAAGCTTTGCGGAGGCCATTAGCTTTGCGAGTGTGGGTGTGGTTGTCAGGAACCATTAGGGAGAAATGATCATTTCTTCGTGGGATTATATTGGGGTTTGCAATAGCGTGGATGAAGCGGAGCTTAGAGCGATCCTCGCAGGGCTTTACATCGGTATTACTCTACACAAGCCCATCATCTTAGAAACTGATTGTTCTTTTGTGGCTTCCTTTCTAGGAAACGATTATTTGGACAGGTCTTCCCTAGTTGATCTGAAGATGGAAGAATTGAGCATTTCCAAGTTGATGCCAAGTTTCAAGGTATCCAAGATTAACATAATGGCCAATAGGGTGGCGCATGAGATTGCTAAATTCAGTTTGGGAAGTATGTGAAATCATGTCAAATATGTGTGCACACCTGGACCTAGATTTATTAACGTGCCGGCAAAGGAATCAATAAGTTGTTTCCATTTTTCCAGCTACAACTAAAAATACTTGATCTCAAGCTTAAAAGACCAAAGAACTAGCCTCATCAATCAGTCTTTTCTTTGGGGTATTTTCTCCTTTACAATGCATTTTTCTTTGTTATTATAAGGAACATTTTTTGTAAATTCTATTATATAATTTCGTAATATGTTTTTGTGAAACATGGTTTACAAATAATATTTTAAATCAAACAAAAAGTCATGAAAAGATTATTATGAGCCTCCCTCTCCCGTGTGGGCGTGGCAAGGATGGGAGCTAGTGCATTCATCTGCAAGTTGGAATTCCTAATAACTGCTGCGGGAAGGAAGAATCCTCTGTGTTCCCCCCTCACTCATGTTAGGCGAGTGCAACAAACATTTTTTTTCTGGCAGTTTTTTCTTTCTCTTTATTATTTTTTGTTTTAATTATTTAATGGTATATTGTTATTTTGTAATTTATATATTTTTTCCAATTTTAGTTTTTTTTACATTTTCTTGTTTCTCCCTTTTTATGATTCCAAGAAAAAGAGGAAGTCCTATTGTCCACTCCTTGTGCAGAAAACATACAATTGTTTGAAATTAAACTAATAAAATATAAAACGATATTTTCCTACTAATATTTTTATGTTGACAGTAGTTATTTATTATCTATATGAAATAACTGTTTTTATGGATGGTAGAACATTTTTTTAGCATGTTTCAATTTCTTTATTATTGTACTTCTTAGTAGTAGAATATTGTATTTGTTCATGTCTGTAAAAAAAATCTATTCATGATATTCCAATAAATAAACTTTGGCCATAGAATTTTTAGTAATGTGTTTCATAATTTTGAAATATGTTAATTATGTAAGATTTTGTTTAAAATAAGTTGTTAAAAATAATTCCATATTCCGTTGAACATATTTTTTTTCGAAGCATAAATATGCTTATTTTTTCTGTCCTTTTCATATTGATGACTTTATGGTTCTCGAACTTACACGAGTATAATCAGCACTGGAATCTATGCAACACCATTTGAAAACGAAGTCTATTATTTGCTTGGTTGACGTCCATGTATAAACTTTGAATCAAAATAAACACGTTGTTTGGAATTGTTCGCAAATTTTTGTTAGGGATGGTGAAGACGTCCATGCACAATATAGATTTTGAACCAAAAGGAAATAAATTATTACAAGTTGTTTATGTGAATTATCCTTTCACTTTTGAAGTATATCAAGTACAAACTTAGTCGCACACAACTGGAACTCGTCTCTCATTTCTGTGTTAACAGCTACCACTCCTCGACGGTTCCAAATGATTTGGAGCGGTCGTCATCTCCAAAGGGGATTAACATGTCCCATCACACCCAATCATCACGCTAACGATGTAGTCAAGGATCCCTATACTTCTGCTCGTGGTGGGTCATTTTGTTACATGTTCTCTCTCTTTAGGTATCCTATTAGCGACATCTTGGAGACATAATTAGAGGATAATGAGTCCCTCGGGTCGATCTTCTCCCGGTTGCGTCTTCGTCGGCGTGGCGTGTGGCAAGCGCGGGTGTGTTTTTGTTGGTCTCATTTACTGGATATTGCGGGTTTATGAACTTTTGATATAGTCTAAAATCTCATCAATTATGCGCTTGTATTTGATCATTTGATATTAATATGCTTACTTATTAGTATCTACATTTTCTTAAAGAATTATATTTGTTTATCAAAAGCACACTTTTTGTGAGGAAATGCATGTTTGAAGATTCCTTTTTTTGGCATATTTATATTAAAAATGTTCAAATTTAGTTCCTTACTTCATTTCTTAATTAATTCCTACTATATATATATATATATATATATATATATATATATAGGGATTGACTATTCGTCACCCTGGGTGAGGAATAGTTATTCTTCACCCTCTATTTTACTATCAATGGACCGTAATTTTACGTTCCGTAAATTTTGCCTTATTTCTGAAGTAAAAGAGACCGTAAGAAAATATATAATCGTCGAAAAAATATTTTATGTTATGTAAAATTACAAATTTAAAAACATAGTGTAAAATACACATAAACTGTAAATTTTCTTGTCTTATGACCTATATTTTATTTTCTTATGTCAAATTTTACGTCGTGAATCGATAGGAATGTAACTATTTGAATTCCAAACGTAATTTATTTATGAAATGATCGTAAGATTACCTCGGTGAAGAATAACTTATTCTGCACCTGGGTGATGAATAGTAACACTATATATATATATATATATATATATATATATATATATATATATATATATATATATATATATATATATATATATATATATATATATTTACTGAGTTCCACTGCTTCCTCGAGGTTTTTTTTTTTTGAGGGGATAAACCAAGTTTTATTCAGTAAATTCCACACGTGGTGGGATACAACTCTGGTCATGCGGAGCACCAAACCAGACGTGGCGTCCTGGACCCCTAGAGAGGGAAAACTTGGCTAAGCTATGTGCTTCATAATTCACAGCACGACTCTCAAACGAAAAGATACATTGAAAGACAGAGGCTCTAATCTTTACTTCGGCGATGATCGCTCCGTAAGTCCCGCATGAGCTCCTGTTTATGTCTGAAATTACTTGTTGGCAATCTGATGCTACGACAAAACTCTGAATTCCCAAGTCTTCCGCAAGGGACACCGCCTCCCGGCATGCAATAGCTTCAAGTGTGGCCGGATCTTCTACTCCTTCGATCACCAACGCGGAACTGCCCAAATAGTTTCCATCTCCATCTCTACAAACAGCTGCTGCCGAGCCTCCTCTTCTTGCCATTACTCCCGCGTCAACATGGATCTTACAGTATCCCGAAGGTGGTTTTTTCGGTCGTCTCTGCACGGGCGCCACTACCTGTTGTGCATTATTCCGAGCTGGTTCCTTGGCCTTTATGGTATCTAGTTCTGCCATGAACCGGCCAATGAAACCGAAGATTGAATGGGGGCTCTGGAAAATGGATTCGTGGATGGCTTTCCGACGGGCATGCCATATAGACCACAAAGTAACTGCTGCAGGGCGAATTGATCGTGTGAGCACACTGCATCGATGTAAACAACCACTCCCTCGCGCTTGGTTACAGACTCTCTATCATTTTATGTGTAATATCCTCATCCATGAGTGCCCAAACGCTCCTTGATGAAGAGCACTCTAGCAATGAGTGACGCCATGAATCCGATTACCACAAAGATCTGCCTGGTGAGTCGACCATGTGCCTCCTTACTCGACATCGTTTGTTGGAATGGAGTGCTTGAAAGCCTCCATAAGAACATTCGGATTTTTCCTTGTACCTCCGTCCTCCATAGCTTCTTCCATGCTCCTCCTCAACTATAGAATTGGATGGCCCCACGATCCTTCTAGCCAGCCTCCTTCTTAATTTGGTTTGAACAAGCATTCGTAAGGTGACTTGACGGTAAAATTCCATGCTTCTCGTAGTACCAAGCCCGAAATCACCGATATTTCTTGTGCGAGAGAGGATTGCTAGAACAACTTGTGCATCTATTGGCATAAAATGTTGTTGCACCAGCTGTTTGTTCCATGATGCCGTGCGACAACGATGAGCTCGAGATACCACAGTGGGTGGGTTTTGAGTTATGCTTCCCGAGGGCGGAACATGCCCTCACGGGTAGCGATTCTGCTCCCAAATATGTGTCGTTTCTCCATTACCAATCCGTTTGATCAGTCCCTGACGGAGTGTATCCCTTCCCTCCATGATGGCCCTCCACACTTGGCTTGGATGATTCCCAAGTTCAGCAGTCAGGATATCCGCATGTGGGTAATATATACTCTTCAAAATACGTGCACTCAGAGTTTCTGGATTCTGAAGCAACCTCCATGCCTGTTTTGCCAACATAGCTAAGTTAAATAGCTCAAAATCTTTGAAGCCCAAACCCCCCATGCTCTTGGGCTGCGTCATAGTTTTCCAGGAGACCCAATGAGGCTTCCGTTTGCCTTCCTTACTGCCCCACCAGAATTTCCTAATAAGCATGTTCAGGTGTTCACATAGTCCTCTCGGAAGCTTGAAGCAAGACATAGAAAAGACCGGTACTCCTTGTGCCACTGATTTTACCAACACTTCCTTCCCTGCGGAGGAGATAGTACGCTCAATCCAGCCCTGAACCTTACTCCACAGGCGGTCTTTTAAGTACTTAAAAGCACCGTTCTTTGAGCTCCCTACGTCAGATGGCATCCCCAGGTATTTCTCATTTAGTGTCTCATTAGGAACATGGAGTATCTCTTTGATCTCTTGTCTCACAGAATCGGGAACCCCCTTGCTGAAATATATAGATGACTTTGCATGATTTATTCTCTGTCCCGTTGCCTGACAATAGGTCTCCAAAACATGGTGCACCTCATTAGCTCCCACACTATTGGCCTTGATAAACAGCAGGCTGTCATCAGCAAATAAGAGGTGGCTAACAGGTGGTGCCGTAGGAGCAACCTGCAAACCACTTAAGTTGGATGACTCGCTTTTTGATTTTAAGAGGCACGAAAGGCCCTCTGCTGCTAGCAAGAACAAATATGGAGATATCGGGTCCCCTTGTCTGATCCCTCTCGAAGGTTTAAAATGTTGTAGCTTCTTTCCATTGAACAGAACAGAGAAGCTAACTGTTGTAACCAGGCCCATAACAATGTCAACCCACCTGTTACTGAAACCCAGTTTGAGCATTATAGCTCTAAGATATGGCCATTCCACTCTATCATAAGCTTTTGTCATATCAAGCTTGAGAGCGCAGGATTGGTGTTTCTTTGCTTTGTTTCTCTTCATAAAGTGCAGGCACTCATATGCAGTTATAATGTTATCTGTAATCAGCCTCCACGGAACAAAAGTCGATTGTTCCTCGATATAATCTCGAGCGAGACTTCTTTTAATCTGTTTGCTATCACCTTTGAAGCAATCTTATACAAAACATTGCATGTGCTAATGGGGCGAAATTGAGATAGGAGCCTTGGGTTTTTTACCTTTGGGATAAGAACCAAAACAGTATCATTGATGCTTTCCGCTGATTCTGTCCCTTCGCAATCCTTAGTACAGCCCTTGTAACATCATCCCCGCATGATCCCAGTGGTCTTTGAAAAAAGTCTTGCCGAAATCCATCTGGGCCAGGAGCCTTTGTGGGGTACATCTGAAAGAGAGCTTTTTTAACTTCATCGTTGCTATAAGGCGCATTCAGAGACTCGTTCATTTCTGCAGTTACTTTTGTTGGTACTGTATCAAGGACCTGGTCCATGTTCTGCACACCCTCCGTGGTGTACAGGTCTTGGTAGAAACTGTTGGTGAGGTCTTCCATCTCGTTCACGTTAACTGTCATCTGCCCATCCTCCCTTTGTAGTTCTTTGATCTGATTCTTCCTTCTTCTGCGGCTTGCTCGGAGGTGAAAGAAATACGTGTTCTTGTCCCCGTGCATTAGCCACTCAAGACGGGCGCGCTGACGCCATAAAATTTCTTCCCTGTGATACAACTCTGTGAGCCTCTCAATTATCTTTAATTCAACATGTGTGGGACCGGATCTGTTTGGGGATTCCCGCATCTCCTGTAGCTCCTGTTTCAGACGCCGAATATCGCAACGAACATTGCCAAAGTTGGTCCTTTCCCAGTGAGACAGATCGGATGACAGCGACCGCAGTTTGTCGCTGAGGGCGCCGACAGAATCTCCTGCGCTATTGGACCAAGCAAGCTCAATGGCAGGCTTCAGCGTGGTATCCCGCTCCCATGCAACCTCATATTTAAATAACTTCGGGGCCCGCCTGCATGCCTCGCCATGCATGATATTCACGTAGATGGGTACGTGGTCGCTGGTCGCTGCCGTTTTGTGTTCAACCTGCACCGAGGGAAAAGCAATACTCCAAGCTGGGTTCGATACTCCCCTGTCTAGGCGCACTCTTGTATACGTGCCGCCAGTTACCTTTTTTTCAAAAGTCCAAACTGTGCCCGTATAGCCTATATCCGTAAGACCACATGTGTCCAGGGTATCCCTAAACGCATCCATCTGCGCTTGGCTCCTGTTACCCACACCATCATGCTCATACGCATGTAAAACTTCATTGAAATCTCCAATGGCAAGCCATGGTATATCACTAGCCCCCACAATTCCTCCGAGCATATCCCACGTTTTGTATCGCTCGTTAACTTGTGCTTCTCCGTAAACAAAGGTGACCCTTATTTTCATGTCAGCCAGCTCATCAATTTCAACATCTATATGATACCGAGAATAACCAATAATCTCAAGCTTTATTTCTTCGTTCCAAAAAATACCTAATCCACCACTTCTGCCAGAACTACTGACAGCAAAACTTTTATTATGGCCTAATGACCCAACCAAACTCTCGACTCTAGAACCCTCTAGTTGAGTTTCCAAGATACACAAGATCTGAGAGGCATGCATCTTGCCGTTAATTCACGAAGCTCTCGAACTGTCGCAGTTTGCCAGCCCAGCGCAGTTCAACAGAGGAAACTCATTGCGCTAGGCGCGACCACGCTAGGGAGCCCGCCAAGCGCAAGATCGAATTTTGTTTGCCACTGTGTTCTTGCCGTTGCTTTTCTCACTTGTCGCCGAGCTTGGTTTGGTCCTTTTCGCTCTGCTTTGAGGAAGGGCTGGGTGGAGGTTCACTTGGGCCCGCAATAGCGTAAGATTGCTTGCACCGGGTGACCCCAAGGGAATGAGCCCGCTCCTCTCTTCTGCTTCATCGGCCTCCATCATGGATACATCATTGTCCTCTTGTTATTTGTCATCGCCATTCAGATCATTTTGGGAGTATGCTCAGGTGGCCGTGTGCACGACCACGCCTTGCCTCGCGGCCTCTACCACGGCCTCCTCGAGGTCCCCGGCCTTCACTGAATGCGACCTTCTCTGGTCCATTACCCGCCCTTTAAACCAAGTAGCCTTTAGGTCTTTGAAAACAAGAGCTTTGGGGTGTACACCATCACCACACTCCTTGTAGAGGTGACCCATGTACCCACATACAAAGACACCAACTGAAGGCGCCAGTATTTCACTCAAGATCACCCTCTGATGACTCTTTCTTCTTGACAACCAAGGAAACTGCATTCTTGAGCGGTTTCGTAACATCAATCCTCAGTCGGACCCGTGCAAAATTACCTTCAAAATCATGGGACTTTGGCTCTGCAAAGATGAACTCCCCCACCGTGGCTGAGAGGGCCTTGATTTTAGGGAAAAACCCGTCAGGAAGATCATGTATCTGCATCCAGATGTCAATCTTATTCAGTTCAATCGTAGATGGCTTAGTGAAGCCGTCGTACGGGGCAATGACCACAGCCTTCCCTTTGAATTGCCACGGGCCTTCCTCCATGACGCGCTCCCAGTCACCAAGGCACCCAAACTGCATAGTGTAAAGATTATCTTCGAGGGGGCGGATCTTTACCTCCTTCGCCAAATCCCATGCGACCCTCATGTTCCTGAAGAACCAATATTGGCTGTAGGGTTTTTCCGTGTGAACCCTAGCGATTGCCATCCATCGGGTCGTCTCCACTGGAAGCTCTTCGTCCTCCACCACAACATCTTGCAGATCATCCTCCTTCAGCCCCAACTCCTCCATCATCGCTTCCAGATCGGAGACCGCTCCCGATCCCGATCCCGACGCGACATCCTCCATGTTCTCTTGCCCGAGACTTCTTATCCGCGGGCGGTGACAAACCCTAGCGCGAGCCCCGCCTCCCTGCCGCCGGCGGGAAGAGGAGACCCAGGGGATAGCCGGTCTCTACGGGAGGAAGCTGATCGCCGCCGCCCTAGAGGATAAAAACCCTAACGAGAGGGGATCGTACTTCCTCGAGGTATTAGGCCATGTTTGGAGGTTTAAATAAAAAAAAATCGGCAAGAGCGGCCCCATTCCAGCATTCACACTGGCCCATAAAGCTTGGCTGGGCTCATTAGCACTCACTTTCACACGGTCCCGTTCCGGCAAGCCACACGCCACGCTCCCCACTCCCGCACCACGGCAGCAGCAGGAGCGGCGCCTACCCACCAGCGCGGCGCCGACCGGCGAATCGACCCTCGGCCCCGGCGAGGTCTCTCAGGTACCATCCTCTTCCTTCTCCCCTCATCTTCCTCCGTCCCCTTTTGCTCGCTCAGGCAGGCCTTCTCCTCACCTGCCCCCGCCATGTCCGCTGGCTATGCACGCCAGGTGTTCGACGCATTGCCTGACGCGTTTGGAACTGGCTGCGATGTTCGAAATACCATTGATTTCGATGATGTTGTTTCTTCTTTGCAGGACTGATGGAAGCAGACAAGCAGTCGTGGTCAGACCTCCCGCTGGAACTGGCCGGCCTGGTGCTCAGCCTGCTCCCGGCATACGCCGACCGTGCCCGCTTCGCCGCAGTGTGCCCCCAGTGGCGTGCGGCTGCGAGGCAGCTCCAGCCCCCGCCACTGCCGCTGATCGCGCTGCCGGATGGCACCTTTTACAGCCTCATCTACGACAAGCCCTTCCGCTTCCCTGACTGTGGCTTCCCAGGGTACGAGAATGTCTGTGGCAGCTGGCTCGTCCTCTCACATGCCCACGGGTGCTTCCTGGTTGACCCCTTCTCCAGGGCCACCGTGGCGCTCCCTGCTCTCTCCAGCGTCCGACTCCGGCCTCCAAATGCTGTCGCTGAATGGTCAGAGTACGGAGGTCTAAAGTTTGCTGACCCCTACATCACATGGATGCATATCAATGACTCAGAGGAGCTGCGCATAAGTAAGCTAATCATGTGCTCACCACATCTCGTTGCTGCACTTGTTGGCATTGGACACACCAGTCAGATTCTAATGTGCCAGCCAGGGGCCTTGTCGTGGTCAGTACGTGCTTACGACCAGTGCAAGGATTTTGAAGACATGTCATTCTACCAGGGCAAGCTGTATGCCATTGCCAAGGACGAGAACCTCCTTGTGGTGAACATCAGCGAAGACCATAGCACCGGCGATCCACAGGTTTCTTGGATTGGACAGGTCATCAAGGGTGATTCTCCTCCATGGTATTCATGTGTGTTTGACGACAACAGTATGCCCTTAAAGAAGCTCTACCTGGTTGAATCGCGTGGGATGTTGCTGATGGTACGCAGGACGATTTGGTGTCAGTTTCCTGAACCTGGGGAAGGCAATGAAGTTATTGCTGGAAAGAACAAGTTTGAGGTTTTCCAGGCTGACTTTGAGCGTTCACGGTGGGTCAAGGTGTCGACCGTGGGGGATGACCAAGTGCTGTTTGTGGGGCGAAAGTGCTCGAGGTCCATGTCCGTGTCGCAGTACGGGTTGCCGGGCGATCGCATCTTCTTCTTGGATGATGATGAGGATAATCGCATAGAGTATGCCTATGAGGAGGAGAATACTTCTTTCGGCGTCTATTCCATGAGATCCCGCAGCATCCATTCCGGTGATCCAAATATTTCCTGGAAGCGCTGCGCTGAGATGTATCTGGCAGCATGGCTCTTCCCTCAGGACCGCTGAGAGGTTCTTATATTGTTAGCCCGTTATCGCTATGCAAGCTGCTCCCAGGTTATCTGACCATGCTATTGATGTTGTCGTTACGCGGTTATTCTGCAAGCTGTGTTGTTTGGCTTCCCTACCTAGTAGAAATTATCTGAACTTCGTTACTCTGTTAAGTGGCGTGTTCCATCGGTGCTTGCCTGAACTTATTTTGGTGGTCACTACTACTCTACTAGCGCTATGAAAGCTGCTAGCTTCCAGCTACTGTGAGTTATTATGCCTATGAATGATCTTAAAACTGTGTCGCTGCATTGGTAGAAATTATCTGAACTTATTGTGGTGGCTACTACTGGCTGTACTATGAAAGCGGTTAGCGTGCAGCTCCTGATTGTTGTGCTAGAAATTATCTGAACTTATCTTTTAGACTGCCACTGCTCATCTGTCTGTTTGGCATGGTGGTCTCATCTTCCTTTTTATGAGAATTTCATGTCATGGCATGGTCTTTGTTGTCACCATGTAGCAAGTAAGTAACTCTGGAAGTTTGGTTCTTTTATTGTGTGATCAACCCAGGAAAATGAAAAATATTGCAGAAAAGAAGTGTTCTCTGTATCGAATTGATCTGTTTCTAGTACTCCCTCCGATCCATCTGAGCGACAAGTAATATGGATCGGGGGTGTATCTAAATTGTTCTCTGTCTCTTCTTTTATTGTGGAATCATGGACAATTATTGGCATTAGGAAAATATTACTTCTAGAACACTATTAGATGATAGAGTGGGAGTCAATTTAGAAGGCGGTGTGTCAGAATACTGTGAGATTAAAAGTTTATCCTGTGTGACAATAACTTGAAATATTAGCCGTTCTCCTATGTGTTTGAACAACTGCTGCTCCTGGATGGTTTAGATGATTTGCAGGAATTATCATCTCCACTGGAGATTAAGTTTGTCCCCGGGCTCTCCCCCGGTCGCTGCTCTCGCGTTGGTGGCAGGTGTCCCTACTCCCTAGTTCAGGTTCCGGTCCTGAGGGAAGAGCCAGCAAGTGTATCTTCTCGTTTACAAGATCATTAGTTACTTGTTTGGGTTTGTAAAAGGGATGGAAGCGCTGGGTTGAGATGCGTCTGGCAGCATGGCTCTTCCCTCAGAACCGTTGAGAGGTTGTTATACTGCTACTCTGCTAGGCCGGCTCCTTTCAGGTTATCTGACCATGCTATAGATGTTGTTGTTCGTGGTTTGGTTGTCTTACCATGCTAGATGTTGTCGTTCCGTGGTTATTCTGCAAGCCGGGAATGCGTTGGTATAAATTATGTGAACTTGGTTACTCTGTTTAAGTGGAGTGCATCAGTACATGTCTGAACTTGGTAATACTATAAGTAGAAGCTAGCTGTTACCTGCACCGGTTTGCAGCTACCGTGGTCTATGATTGATCATAAAACCGTGTCACTGCTTATCTGTCTATTATCTTTGGCATGGTTGTCTCTTCTTCTTTCCTCCGAGAATGCCATGGCATGGCATGGCATGGTCTTTATTGTCACCCTGTTGCAAGTAACTAGCTCTTGAACGTCAGGTTGTTTCATGCTCAAGTTGCGTTCCTCTTTTGCAGCTGTATTTCTTGTGTGGTTTGACTGAATTTGGAGGCTCAGGCTTTGTTTCAGAGAAAAAGAAGCGGCCGAGAAAGGTGACATGCAAACTAGTAAGACAAGAATACTGAGATATTAATTTGAATTTATATTCCGAACCGAGGCAAAAAAAATTGCAGAGGAAAAAAAAAAGGGTATTTTGCAGTTCTGAGATAGCTGCCCCACACAGGGTGTGCTTGGGTTGATTAAATGGCCGGCCGCGCAAATTCGGCCCGGCTAGCTCCACTGCAAAGCTCCCGCCATTTGAGCTCGGCGAGAGAAGGCGCAGCCGGTGGCTATTTACGCTGGCCTGTAACGCTGAAAACTAGCGAGGTGGGACCAAATAAGTCGCGCTCGCATAGAACCAACAATTCAGCCCGCATCTTACTCGCACCACCGAGGTGTCAAGCCATGTCGAAGCTCTACGCCTCTACCACATACTCCCTCCTGTTGAACAGTAACATATCTTATTTATTACCAGCTGATTCTCCTATCATCTCTAGCCTTGTATAGGTTAACTCTTGAGATATTGTAGGGTTAGTTGACTTGTCACGCAAGACACCACCTGTATATATTGTAACAGACTCCGATGAATACAATTGAGTTGCATCCTATAGTCTTCTACATGGTATCAGTTTTTTACCGATCTCCATCGCTTCCGCCCTAGGCCGCCGCTGCGTCTCACGTCGCCGCCGCCTCCTCTTTCCCTGCCGCCGCCGCCGCCGCTTTCTCCCCAAGGCGCCGCTGGTGCACCAAACTCTAAAACCTCCTACGCCGCCGCCGCCGCTTTCTCCCAAGCTGCCGCCGCTGCACCCGAACCTTAACCCATCCCACGCCGCCGCCGCCGCTTCCCTTCTCAAGCCGCCGCCACCGCCACCGCAAAACCCTAACCCCCCCACGCCGTCGCCGCCGCTTCCCTTCTCAAGCCGCCGCCACCGCAAAACCCTAACCCCCCACCCCACCGTCGCCGCTTCTCTTAGTAAGTCGATGCCACCGCATCTCCCACCCTTCCCGTCGCCGCCTCCCCCTTCTCTCATCATGGTGGGATCCACCTCCTCCCTCGACAGCTCCACCATCGTCATCGCCTTCACCTCCGATCGCCTCAACGACCTCCCCATCAAAGACCACGTTCGTGAAGTTCTCGAGCTCGACTCCCCCTCCTACAACGCCTGGCGCACCTACTTTGCGCTACTCTTCTGCTCCTACCGCCTCATCGAGCATGTTGATGGGAGCATCGACATCCGCGACATGAAAGGCGATGACGAGTGGCTGGCTGTCGATGCTTGTATCGTCAAGTGGTTGTTCCTCACGATCTCGTGCGGGCTCTTCAACATGGTGAACTGTCGTGGCCCGTCTGCGCACGTCACCTGGACGCGGCTTTGCGACCTCTTCCTCGACAATCAGCTTCAGCGCCGCGTGTTCCTCGAAGGGGAGTTTTTCACTATGCAGCAAAGCGATCTCACGATCGACGAGTATTGTACCAAGCTGAAAGTTCTCTCCGATGAGCTTCACGACGTCGGCATGGTGATTGATAACGCACAAGTGTAGGGGATCGCAACAGCTTTCGAGGATAAAGTATTCAACCCAAATTTATTGATTCGACAAAAGGGGAGCCAAAGAATATTATTGAGTATTAGCAGTTGAGTTGTCAATTCAACCACACCTGGATAACTTAGTATCTGCAGCAAAGTATTTAGTAGCAAAGTAGTATGATAATAAAGGTAACGGTAGCAAAAGTAATGTTTTTGGGTTTTGTAGTGATTGTAACAATAGCAACGAAAAAGTAAATAAGAGAAACACAAGATGTGAAAAGATCGTAGGCATTGGATCAGTGATGGATAATTATGTCGGATGTGATTCCTCATATAATAGTTATAACATAGGGTGACACAGAACTAGCTCCAATTCATCAATGTAATGTAGGCATATATTCCGTAAATAGTCATACGTGCTTATGGAAAAGAATTTGCATGACATCTTTTGTCCTACCCTCCCGTGGCAGCGGGGTCCTAGCGGAAACTAAGGGATATTAAGGCCTCCTTTTAATAGAGAGCCAGAACAAAGCATTAGCACATAGTGAATACATGAACTCCTCAAACTATGGTCATCACCGAGAAGTATCCCGATTATTGTCACTTCGGGGTTGTCGGATCATAACATAATAGGTGACTATAGACTTGCAAGATAGGATCAAGAACACACATATATTCATGAAAACATAATAGGTTCAGATCTGAAATCATGGCACTCGGGCCCTAGTGACAAGCATTAAGCATAGCAAAGTCATAGCAACATCAAACTCAGAACATAGTGGATACTAGGGATCAAACCCTAACAAAACTAACTTGATTACATGGTAAATCTCATCCAACCCATTACCGTCCAGCAAGCCTACGATGGAATTACTCACGCACGGCGGTGAGCATCATGAAATTGGTGGTGGAGGATGGTTGATGATGACGACGGCGATGAATCCCCCTCTCCGGAGCCCCGAACGGACTCCAAATCAGCCCTCCTGAGAGAGATTAGGGCTTGGCGGCGGCTCCGTATCATAAAGTGCGATGAAACTTTCTCTATGATTTTTTTCTCCGCGAAATGGAATGTATGGAGTTGGAGTTGAGGTCGGTGGAGCCTCAGGGGGCCCACGAGACAGGGGGGCGCGCCCAGGGGGTGGGCGCGCCCCCACCCTCGTGGACAGGGTGTGGGCCCCCTGGTCTTTATTCTTTCGCCAGTATTTTTTATATTTTCCAAAAAAGTGTCTCCATGGATTTTCAGGTCATTCCGAGAATTTTTGTTTTCTACACATAAAACAACATCATGGCAGTTCTGCTGAAAACAGCGTCAGTCCGGGTTAGTTTCATTCAAATCATGCAAGTTAGAGTCCAAACCAAGGGCAAAAGTGTTTGGAAAAGTAGATACGTTGGAGACGTGTCAACTCCCCCAAGCTTAAACATTTGCTTGTTCTCAAGCAATTCAGTTGATAAACTGAAAATGATAACGAAAAACTTTTACAAACTCTGTTTGCTCTTGTTGTTGTAAACATGTAAAGCCAGCATTCAAGTTTCAGCTAGTATTATGAACTAACCATACTCACAATAACACCTCGGTCTCACAATTACTCATATCAATAGCATAATCAGCTAGCGAGCCATAATAATAAAACTCGGATGACAACACTTTCTCAAAACAACAATAACATGATATAACAAGATGGTATCTCACTAGCCCTTTCTGAGACCGCAAAACATAAATGCAGAGCACCTTTAAAGATCAAGGACTGACTAAACATTGTAATTCATGGTAAAAGAGATCCAGTCAAGTCATACCCAATATAAACCAATAATAATGAATGCAAATGACAGTGTGCTCTCCAACGGGTGCTTTTTAATAAGAAGGTGATGACTCAACATAAAAGTAAATAGATAGTCCTTTCGCAGAGGGAAGCAGGGATTTGTAGAGGTGCTAGAGCTCGATTTTAAAATAGAGATTGAATAACATTTTGAGCGGCATACTTTACCTGTCAACGCAACAACTATGAGATGGATGTATCTTCCATACTACATGCATTATAGGCAGTTCCCAAACAGAATGGTAAAGGTTTATACTCCCCCAACCACCAACAAGCATCAATCCATGGCTTGCTCGAAACAACGAGTGCCTCCAACTAACACAGCCTTGGGGGAGTTTTGTTTAATTATTTTGATTTTCTTTGATCTTTTTGGATCATGGGACTGGGCATCCGGTTACATCGCCTTTCTCGTGAATGAGGAGCGAGTCCACTCTCTTGAGAATAACCCACCTACCATGAAAGATATAGGCAGCCCTAGTTGAAACATGAGTTGCTCGAGCATACAAAACATAATTTCATTTGAAGGTTTGGAGTTTGGCACATACAAATTTACTTGGAACGGCAGGTAAATACCGCATATAGGAAGGTATGATGGACTCATATGGAATAACTTTGGGGTTTAAGGAGTTTGGATGCACAGGCAGTATTCCCGCTTAGTACAGGTGAAGGCTAGCAAAAGACTGGGAAGCGACCAACTGAGAGAGCGACAACAGTCATAAACATGCATTAAAATTAATTCACACCGAGTACAAGCATGAGTAGGATATAATCTACCATGAACATAAATATCATGAAGGCTATGTTGATTTGTTTCAACTACATGCGTGAACATGTGCCAAGTCGAGTCACTCAATTCATTCAAAGGAGGATACCATCCCATCATACCACATCATAATCATTCTAATAGCATGTTGGCACGCAAGGTAAACCATTATAACTCATAGCTAATCAAGCATGGCACAAGTAACTATAATCTCTAAATGTCATTGCAAATATGTTTACTTCATAATAAGCTGAACCAGGAACAATGAACTCATCATATTTACAAAAGCAAGAGAGGTCGAGTTCATACCAGCTTCTCTCATCTCAATCAATCCATCATATATCGTCATTATTGCCTTTCACTTGCACGACCGAACGATTTGTATAATGATAATAGTGCACGTGCATTGGACTAGGCTGGAATCTGCAAGCATTCAACTCAAGAGAGAAGACAAAGCAATATGGGCTCTAAGTTAAATAAACAATCATGCATATGAGAGCCACTAAATATTTTCAATATGATATTCTACTCTCGACCCCCAAAGAAAAGAAAATAAAACTATTTACACGGGAAAGCTCCCAACAAGTAAAAGAAGAATGAGCAATTTTTTTGGGTTTTCATTTTAATTTCTACTACAAGCATGGAAATTAAACTAACTATGTTTTTTGGTTTTTCTTAAGGTTTATCAAACACACAAGAAGAAAACTAGAAAAAAGTAAATTAAACTAGCATGGATAATGTAATGAAAGAGTATGAGCATCGAGGACTAGAATAGTGTGTGAACATGAATGTAAAGTCGGTGAGAAATACGTACTCCCCCAAGCTTAGGCTTTTGGCCTAAGTTGGTCTAATGCCAAGGACCTGGTTGATATCCGTAGTTGTAACTAGGGTCGTACTGGGATGCAGCAGCAAATGCCTCCTGAGCTACGGCATGTTGGCGAGCTGCCTCCGCTCTCCCTTCGAGTTCAACTGCTTCCTCCCTGGTAACAACATATCTTCCTTTTGCTTGGTAATCAAAAAGGAGAGGAGCAGGAAGAGTAACATGGACAGCGTTGCGTCTGTCATAGATTAGTCGATACTGGAGGAATTGTTCATTCCTCTTAAGAAAATGATGTTGGACCATAGCGTCATAGTCTAAATAAGCAGGAGGTAACATCATATCCCCCTCTCGTGGGGCTATACCAAGATAATTAGCCACACGGGTCGCATAAATTCCTCCAAATAAATCTCCAGCCCTACCATTATTATGCAACCTACGTGCAACTATTGCCCACAAGTTATAATCTTTATAACCTAACACGGCACTCTTGAGGACACAAAGATCAGGGACACACATATGACATGGTTCATCTTTACCGTTAATGCATCTACCAATGAAGAGAGCAAAATAATGTATAGCAGAAAAATGAATGTTCCCTATGGTAGCTTGTGCTATGTCCCTGGATTCTCCCACAGTAATACTACCAAGGAAATCTCTAAATTCAGATTTGTGGGGATCATTAATATTACCTCACTGCGGGAGTTTGCAAGCAGTTGTAAAATCCTCTAAGTCCATGTTATAAGATGTATCATAGATATCAAATAGGACACTAGGAGAATTACGTGTACAATTATATTTAAACCTTCACACAAATGAATCAGTCAATTGATAGTACTGAGGACACTTATCTTGTAGGAAGTCCTCCAGATCAGCATTACGCACATATGCATCAAATTCCTCCTTAAAGCCTGCTTCGACCATAAAATCGTCGGATGGCCACTCACAAGCTCGTACATCTGCGTCCCTCGGTAATTCAACGTCTTGCGCTCACGTATAGCAATCCTAGGTCCTTTCTTTACCGAGGAACCACCTTGGTACATTCTCCTAGACATAATTCTTTTTCCAAAAAAAATCTGAAATTTTAGTAACTTCAAAATAAAAGTGAATAAAACTAAACAAGATTGGTAGCAACTACTCCTACAAGTGCCTAGAGCCTATATCATGCATTAGAATTACTTGGGACCTCATGAATTTAACATGCAAGCTCAAAAACATGGTCACCTATGCAGCAAAAATTTGCAATGAATAAAGCACCAGAACAAAAACTAATTGGACCAATGGAGGAGTCACATACCAAGCAACAATCTCCCAAAGCAGTTCTGCGAAAGGAGCTTTGAGGAAGGAGATTGAAAATCGCAGCAAAATGAGCTAGAACTCGTGCTTGAGCTGGATGGGGATTTTTTTGAGAAGAAGATGGAGTGTGTGGGTGCTGGCATAAGTGGAGGGGGGCCACCAAGGGCCCACGAGATAGGGGGGCGCGCCCAGGGGGTGGGCGCGCCCTCCACTCTCGTGGCCTGGTGCTTGCCCCTCCTACAATGATTTCAGTGCATAAAATACTCAAATATTCCATAGAAATCATACTAAATTTGCAGGGCATTTGGAGCACTTTTATTTTTAGGATATTTTTATTGCACGGATAATTCAGAACATAGATGGATAATACTATTTTTGCTTTATTTAATCTAAATAACAGAAAGTAAAAAGAGGGTACAGAAGGTTGTGCCTTCTAGTTTCATCCATCTCATGATCATCAAAATGAATCCACTAACAAGGTTGATCAAGTCTTGTTAACAAACTCATTCCGAATAACACGGAACCGGAGAAATTTCGAATAACACTAAGTTACCTCAACGGGGATATGAACATCCCCAATAATAAGAATATCATACTTTTTCTTGACAGTAGGGAGAGGAAATTCAAAACCTCCAATAATGATAGTTGGAACTTTTCCAATAGAATTGATGCTATGAACTTGAGATTGTTTCCTCGGAAAGTGTACCGTATGCTCATTACCATTAACATGAAAAGTGACATTGCCTTTGTTGCAATTAATAACAGCCCCTGCAGTATTCAAAAAAGGTCTACCAAGGATAATCGACATATTATCGTCCTCGGGAATATCAAGAATAATAAAGTTCATTAAGATAGTGACATTTGCAACCACAACAGGCACTTCCTCACAAATACCGACAGGTATGGCAGTTGATTTATCAGCCATTTGCAAAGATATTTCAGTAGGTGTCAACTTATTCAATTCAAGTCTACGATATAAAAAGAGAGGCATAACACTAACACCGGCTCCAAGATCACATAAAGCAGTTCTAACATAATTTCTTTTAATGGAGCATGGTATAGTTGGTACCACCGGATCTCCAAGTTTCTTTGGTATTCCACCCTTAAAAGTGTAATTAGCAAGCATGGTGGAAATTTCAGCTTCCAGTATCTTTCTTTTATTTGTAATGATATCCTTCATATACTTAGCATAAGGATTTACTTTAAGCATATCAGTTAAGAGCATACGCAAGAAGATAGGTCTAATCATTTCAGCAAAGCGCTCAAAATCCTCATCATCCTTTATTTTGGATGGTTTAGGAGGAAAGGGCATGGGTTTCTGAACCCATGGTTCTCTTTCTCTACCGTGCTTCCTAGCAACAAAATCTCTCTTATCATAACGTTGATTCTTTGATTGTGGGTTATCAAGATCAACAGCAGGTTCAATCTCTACATCATTATTTTTGCTAGGTTGAGCATCAACATGAACATTATCATTAACATTATCACTAGGTTCATGTTCATCACCCGATTGTGTTTCAAAGATCGAAATAGAGATATCATTGGGATTCTCGTGTGTCTACAGATGAGGTTCACTAGAAGCATGCAAAGTCCTATCATTTTTCTTTTTCTTCTTTTTAGAAGAACTAAGTGCCTCTAAATTGTTTCTCTGAGAATCTTGCTCGATTCTCTTAGGGTGGCCTTCAGGATACAAAGGTTCCTGAGTCATTCTACCAGTTCTAGTAGCCACTCTAACAGCAAAGTCAGGTTTATTATTTAATTCATCAAGCAAATCATTTTGAGCTTTAAGTACTTGCTCAGCTTGAGTAGCAACCATAGAAGCATATTCGCTAACGAGTTTAAGTTCACCTTTAACTCTAGCCATATAATCGCTCACGCGTCCTATTTTGAAAGCATTATTCTTTAATTCTCTACCAACATAAGCATTAAAACTTTCTTGTCTAGCCATAAAGTCATCAAATTCATCTAAGCATGGGCTATGAAATTTAGTAGAGGTGATTTCAACTTTATCATATCTATAGAGAGAATTACCTATACTACCTGTGTCGGGTTATCAAGACAATGTGGTTCTTCAACAGGCGGTATATTAAGACCATGTATTTCTTCAATAGGTGGTAAATTCTTAACATCTTCAGCTTTAATACCTTTTTTTTCATTGATTTCTTTGCCTCTTGCATATCTTCAGGACCGAGAAATAAAACGCCTCTCTTCTTCGTGGGTTTATGAATAGGCTCAGGAGTTGGCTCAATTGGTTCAGGAATTGCCTCAGGAATTGGCTCGGGAAGAGTCCAATTATTTTCATTAGTCAACATATTATTCAATAGTAATTTAGCTTCGTCGACTGTTCTTTCCTTGAAAACACAACCAGCACAACTATCCAAGTAGTCCTTGGAAGCATCGGTTAGTCCATTATAAAAGATATCAAGTATTTCATTTTTCTTAAGGGGATGACCAGGCAAAGCATTAAGTAATTGGAGAAGCCTCCCCCAAGCTTGTGGGAGACTCTCTTCTTCGATCTGCACAAAATTATATATTTCCCGCAAGGCATCTTGTTTCTTATGAGCAGGGAAATATTTAGCAGAGAAGTAATAAATCATATCCTGGGGACTACGCACACAACCAGGAGCAAGAGAATTAAACCAAGTCTTAGCATCACCCTTTAATGAGAATGGAAATATCTTAAGGATATAATAATAGCGAGACTTCTCATCATTAGTAAACAGGGTGGCTATATCATTTAACTTGGTAAGATGTGCCACAATAGTTTCAGATTCAAGGCCATAAAAAGGATCAGATTTAACCAAAGTAATAACCTCAGGATCAACAGAGAATTCATAATCCTTATCAGTAACACAGATAGGTGAAGTAGCAAAAGCAGGGTCGGGTTTCATTCTAGCATTAAGAGACTGCTGCTTCCATTTAGCTAATACTTAAGATCATATCTATCTTTACAAGCAAAGATAGCTATAGCAGCTTCCTCTACCATAACATAACCCTCAAGAACAACAGGCAATTCATAATCATTGGGAGAACTTTCATCATCACTATCATCAATAATAACATCTTCAACAATTTCATTCTCTCTAGCCCTAGCAAGTTGTTCATCGAGAAATTCACCTAATGGCAAAGTAGTATCACGCACAAAAGTAGTTTCATCATAGGTATCATGCATAGCATAAGTGGCATCATCAATAACATGCGACATATCAGAATTCATAGCAGTAGTAGGTTTAGGTGTCGCAAGCTTACTAATAACAGAAGGAGAATCTAGTGCGAGCTAGATGGCGCTCCTTACCTCCCTCGTAGTTGAGGGCAAAATCTTGGTTCTTTCATCTTTCAAGTTCCTCATAGTGATCAACAGATATAAATCCCAAGTGACTCAGAGAATAGAGCTATGCTCCCCGGCAATGGCACCAGAAATTAGTCTTGATAACCCACAAGTGTAGGGGATCCCAATAGCTTTCGAGGGTAAAGTATTCAACCCAAATTTATTGATTCGACATAAGGGGAGCCAAAGAATATTATTGAGTATTAGCAGTTGAGTTGTCAATTCAACCGCACCTGGATAACTTAGTATCTGCAGCAAAGTATTTAGTAGCAAAGTAGTATGATAATAAAGGTAATGGTAGCAAAAGTAATGTTTTGGGTTTTGTAGTGATTGTAACAATAGCAACGAAAAAGTAAATAAGCGAAACACAAGATGTGAAAAGATCGTAGGCATTGGATCAGTGATGGATAATTATGTCTGATGCGATTCCTCATGTAATAGTTATAACATAGGGTGACACAGAACTAGCTCCAATTCATCAATGTAATGTAGGCATGTATTCCGTAAATAGTCATATGTGCTTATGGAAAAGAACTTGCATGACATCTTTTGTCCTACCCTCCCGTGGCAGCGGGGTCCTAGCGGAAACTAAGGGATATTAAGGCCTCCTTTTAATAGAGAACCGGAACAAAGCATTAGCACATAGTGAATACATGAACTCCTCAAACTATGGTCATCACCGAGAAGTATCCTGATTATTGTCCTTCGGGGTTGTCGGATCACAACACATAATAGGTGACTATAGACTTGCAAGATAGGATCAAGAACGCACATATGTTCATGAAAACATAATAGGTTCAGATCTGAAATCATGGCACTCGGGCCCTAGTGACAAGCATTAAGCATAGCAAAGTCATAGCAAATCTCAGAACATAGTGGATACTAGGGACCAAACCCTAACAAAACTAACTTGATTACATGGTAAATCTCATCCAACCCATCACCGTCCAACAAGCCTACGATGGAATTACTCACGCACGGCGGTGAGCATCATGAAATTGGTGATGGAGGATGCTTGATGATGACGACGGCGACGAATCCCCCTCTCCGGAGCCTCGAACGGACTCCAGATCAGCCCTCCCGAGAGAGATTAGGGCTTGGCGGCGGCTCTGTATCGTAAAACGCGAAGAAACTTTCTCTCTGAATTTTTTCTCCGAGAAACGGAATATATGGAGTTGGAGTTGAGGTCGGTGGAGCCTCAGGGGGCCCACGAGACGGGGGCGCGCCCCACCCTTGTGGACAGGGGTGTGGGCCCCCTGGTCTTGATTCTTTCGCCAATGTTTTTTATATTTTCCAAAAAGTGCCTCCGTGGATTTTCAGGTCATTCCGAGAACTTTTGTTTTCTACACATAAAACAATATCATGGCAGTTCTACTAAAAACAGCGTCAGTCCGGGTTAGTTTCATTCAAATCATGCAAGTTAGAGTCCAAAACAAGGGCAAAAGTGTTTGGAAAAGTAGATACGTTGGAGACGTATCAGTGATCGATGACTCGGTCCTCCTCACCAACCTCTTCCGCGCCCTCCACCCCGACATTGGTCAGTCCGCCGCCAACCTCTTCCTCGCCAGGCCCTCCTTTGCGAAGGTCGTCACCTACCTGTGGATGGAGGAGAAGCGTCTCCGTCACGTGGCTCGGCAGGCGCGTCTCGCCGCGCTCCACGCTGGCACTGTCGGGGCCCCGCTGCCCTCCCGCAACCTCCTCGCGCGCCGGCTCCACAGCCGTCAGCCGCCCCCGACCATGGCCGCCAGAAGAGACGGGGGGTCGCGACGGGCTGGCCCGCAATGCGGGCTCCCAGCCCTGCCAGGCCGCTGCGCCTGTCCCTGCCCCGGCCTCGGCGCCCCCGCCTTGGCTCACGGGGTACAACCCCTGGACCGGGGTGGTGCATGCCTACTCCATGCCTTTCCCGCGGGCCCCTGCTCTGGGCCTCCTTGGCCCTCGCCCGGCCAATTACCAAACCCTCCTGACCGCGCTGGGTGGCGCCGACCCTGGTGGCCCTTCGGCGTACAGCGGGCCTGCGACCTATGGCGCCGCTATGCCGCCACCCTATGGTGCCACCCCCACCGTCTACTCCTATGACCCGGCCCTCCTAGCCGCTCTCCACGCCGCCCCTTCCCCAAGCAACTACATCGGCGGCGGGGACTAGTACATGGACACAGGCGCCGCTGCTCATATGGCGTCTCACCCCGGTATCCTCTCTCATGCCTCTCCGTACCCCTTCTTCTCTTGCATCATCATTGGTGATGGCTCTACGCTTCCCATCACCCACCACGGCGCATCTTCCCTCCCCCTACCATTGTCATCATTGCCTCTTAACAATGTTCTTGTGTCTCCGTCCTTAATAAAAAAATTATATTTTGTTCGTACTCTTGCTCGTGAACATCTTGATACATTTGAGTTTGACAAACATGGTTTTTCTATTAAGGATGCCCACTCCCGGAAGGTTATGCACCGATGTGATTCGCCGGTGATCTCTATCCATGCGGCCCAACGACGAGCAGGGCCCCGTCGCTCTTCACGCTGACGTCTCCCTCTGGCATGCTCATCTTGTTCATCCCCGCGCTGATAACCCACAAGTGTAGGGGATCAATTGTAGCCTCTTTCGATAAGTAAGAGTGTCAAACCCAGCGAGGAGCTAAAGGTAGAACAAATATTCCCTCAAGTTCTATCGACCACCGATACAACTCTACGCACGCTTGACGTTCGCTTTACCTAGAACAAGTATGAAACTAGAAGTACTTTGTAGGTGTGATAAGATAGGTTTGCAAGATAATAAAGAGCACATAAATATAAACTAGGGGCTGTTTAGGTAAAGAAGCAATAAAGTAAATATAGCGAGTGTGGAAAAGTGGTGGTAGGAGTTGTGAAATTGCCCCTAAGCAATTGACTACTTTACTAGACCGATAGCAAGTTTTATGTGGGAGAGGCATAAGCTAACATACTTTCTCTTCTTGGATCATATGCACTTATGATTGGAACTCTAGCAAGCATCTGCAACTACTAAAGATCATTAAGGTAAAACCCAACCATAGCATTAACATATCAAGTCCTCTTTATCCCATACGCCACAACCCCCTTACTTGGGTTTATGCTTCTGTCACTCAAGCAACCCACTATAAGTGAATCATGAACGTATTGCAACACCCTACAGCGGGAATCCCTCACGATTGCACGACACAAAGGGCACAATAGGCAGCAACATAACCACAAGCAAATTAAACCAATCATAGCAATTCACCAATCACCGATAGGACAATGAAAATCTACTTAGACATCATAGGATGGCAGCACATCATGGGATAATAATATGAAGCATAAAGCACCATGCTCGAGTAGAGGGTACAGCGGGTTTCGGGAGAGTGGACCGCTGAATATAGGTGGAGGAAGGTGATGGAGATGTTGGTGAAGATGGTGGAGGTGTTGGTGTAGATCGCGGTGATGATGATGGCCCCCGGCGGCGTTCCGGTGCCACCGGAAGCAAGGGGGAGAGAGCCCCCCTTCTTCTTCTTCTTCTTCCTTGACCTTCTCCCTAGATGGGAGAAGGGTTTCCCCTCTGGTCCTGGGCTCCCATGGCGTGGGAGGGGCGAGAGCCCCTCCGAGATTGGATCTGTCTCTCTGTCTCTCTCTGTTTCTATGTTTCCAGATTCTGCCCTTTCACTGTTTCTTTTATATCCAGAGATCCGTAACTCCGATTGGATTGAAACCTTCGCCAAGATTTTTCTCCGGAAATTAGCTTTCTTGCGGCAAAAGAAGAGCGTCAACCGCCTTACGGGGTGGCCACGAGGGTCAGGGACGCCCCCTGCCTCGTGGCCCCCTCGGGCGCCGCCTCGCGTTGATTCTTCTTTCCAAAAATCACAAATATTCCAAAAATATTCTCCGTCTGTTTTTATCCCGTTTGGACTCCTTTTGATATGGGGTTTCTGTGAAACATAAAACATGCAACAAACAGGAACTGACACTGGGCTCTGAATCAATATGTTAGTCCCAAAAATAGTATAAAAGTTGCCAAAAGTATATGAAAGTTGTAGAATATTGGCATGGAACAATCAAAAATTATAGATACGACAGAGATGTATCAGCATCCCCAAGCTTAATTCCTGCCCGTCCTCGAGTAGGTAAATGATAAAAAAGATAATTTTTGATGTGGAATGCTACCTGGCATAATCTTGATCATATGTCTAATCATGGCATGAATATTAAGACACGAGTGATTTAAGGCAATAGTCTATCATTTGACATAAAACAATAATACTTAGGGCATCCCAACAAACAATCATGTCTTTCAAAATATCAATGTTTCAGAATGTTATCCCTACAAAATCATATAGTCTCGTATGCTCCCTTTTCTTAACACAAGGTACCCCTCATGCCTATCCCAGTGTGAGCCAAGCAATTGGTTCATACTTTTTAACGCGCTTCAGATTTTTCAACCCTCACGCAATACATGAGCGCAAGCCATGGATATAGCACTATAGGTGGAATAGAATATGATAGTGGAGGTTTATGTGGAGAAGACAAAAAGGGAGAAAGTCTCACATCGACGTGGCTAATCAACGGGCTATGGAGATGCCCATCAACTGATGTCAATGCGAGGAGTAGGGATTTCCATGCAATAGATGCACTAGGAGCTATAAGTGTATGAAAGCTCAAACTGAAAACTAAGTGGGTGTGCATCCAACTTGCTTGCTCATAAAGACTTAGGGCATTTGAGGAAGCCCATCTTTGGAATATACAAGCCAAGTTCTATAATGAAAATTCCCACTAGTACATGAAAGTGACAATATAGGAGACTCTCTATATGAAGAACATGGTGCTACTCTGAAGCACAAGTGTGGTAAAAGGATAGTAACATTGCCCCTTTTTTTTGGGCGGGCTTCTTTGGCCCCTTTTTTATTTAGGCTTCTTTGGCCTCTTTTTTTGATGGGGCAATGCTCTAATAATGATGATCATCACACTTTTATTTACTTACAACTCGATACTAGAACAAAGATATGACTCTATATGAATGCTTCCGGCAGTGAGTTAACCATCATGCGCCCCCGACCTTCACGCAAAGATAAACAATCATAAATACAATGCACGCTAATTTGGTTACATAGTTAGTAGACCATACGTGCATGCTTCGGGAATCACAAACCTTAACACCAATATCATTACTAAACACAACCATCTACTAGTACCTCCCACATATTATCATCTCTATATCGCAAGACTATTGCAAGGAATCAAACATATCATATTCAGTGATCCATAAGTTTTATGTAGGATTTTATGATTAACCATGTGAATGACCAATTCCTGTCATCTCTCTAAATAGATATAAGTGAAGCAAGAGAGTTTAATTATTTCTACAAAATATATGCCCACGCTCTAATAAATATAAGTGAAGCAAAAGAGCATTCTACAAATGGCGGTTTTCTATGTGAAGAGAAACAGGCAATCCAAACTTCAAAAGATATAAGTGAAGCACATGAAGCATTCTATAAAGCCATACTCAAAAGATTTAAGTGAAGTGCAATGAGCATTCTATAAATCAACCAAGGACTATCTCATACCAGCATGGTGCATAAAAGAAAAGTGAAAACTAAATGCAAAAGACGCTCCAAGATTTGCACATAGCGCATGAACGAAACGAATCCGAAAACATACCGATACTTGTTGAAGAAAGAGGGGATGCCTTCCGGGGCATCCCCAAGCTTAGACGCTTGAGTCTCCTTGAATATTTACTTGGGGTGCCTTGGGCATCCCCAAGCTTGATCTCTTGCCTCTCCTCCTTTTCCTCATACCGAGACCTCCTCGATCAAACACTTCATCCACACAAAACTTCAACAGAACACTCGGTAAGATCCATTAGTATAATAAAGCTAATCACTACTCTAGGTACTGTTGCAAACCAATTCATATTTTGTTTTTGCATTGTGTCTACTGTAATATAACTTTTCCATGGCTTAGTCCACTAATAGAAATTGACAGTTTCATCAAAACAAGTAAACTATACATCAAAAACAGAATCTGTCAAAAACAGAATAGTCTGTAGCAATCTGAACATTCACCATAGTTTTGGTACCCCAAAAATTCTACCAAAATTAGGAAAAAAAATTGTACAGCAAGACATTGCAAAAAGAATCAGAACCGTTTGACGTTCCAGTAAAAAAAAAAGTAAAATCACGCACTACAGCCAAAGTTTCTGTCCTGCACCGTACAAACCAACAAGCATTGTAAACATCCTAAAGGCAAACCTTATCACATTATTTTTATAATACAATGGAATTGTACAAGGGGATAATTATTTTTGATGAAAAGTTTCTGTAATTAAGATTCACAAAGTTTCCATGAGCATGAAAGTTCAAGGAGCTCTCCCACTTCAACAATGCTTGTCTCTCTCACTTTCACTTTCCTTTTTGAAAAGTTTTGGGTTTCCCTCTTTATTTTTATTGTTTTTAAACTATATAAAAGCACTCAACAGAAATAAATGACTCTCTAAAACTTCCGGGTTGTCTCCCTGACAGCACTTTCTTTAAAGCCATTAAGCTAGGCATATAGTGCTCAAGTAATGGATCCACCCGGATCCCAAGGTATATCAAAGCCAATTTTAATTAACAATGATTTTTAATTTAGTAGTGAGCACAAAGTAACATATATCATGCAACAACGAAGTCTCACTCTCCTCCTATGCATCGTCATGTCATAAAAGAACAATTCATGCACACATAGTAAAGGCCAATGCATAGTATAAGCGGCTTCTTGCAATTCTATCATATTGGAAACATAGAGAGGTGGAGATATAGTTCCTCTCTCATAATAATTGCAAGTAGGAGAAGCAAGCACATGCATATTATATCTATCAAAATCATCATGTGCAACGGTAAAAGGCAACCCATCAATATAATCCTTAATAAGCACAAACTTCTCTGATATAGTTTAGTAGGGAGAATTCAAAAAGATAACAGGACTATCATGCATGGGTGCAATAGCATCAATTTCATGTTTAACATAAGGAACTATAGCAAGTTCATCTCCATAAGCATAATTCATATTGGTATCTTGGCCACAAGCATAGCAAGCATCATCAAAAAGGGATATTTCAAGAGAATCAACGGGATCATAACAATCATCATAGCAATCATCCTTCGGTAAGCATGAAGGGGAATTAAACAATGTACGAGTTGAAGAGTTACTCTCATTATAAGGTGGGCACGGGCAGCTAATCCGCTCTTCCTCCTTTTGTTCTTCGCTCTCCTCATCATCTTTTTCATCCAATGAGCTCACAGTTTCATCAATTTCTTCTTCCATAGACTCCTGCAAAATATTAGTCTCTTCTTGGACAGCGGAGGAGTCCTAAATATATGGTTTAACATAGGCATTAGAAGCATCATTATCATAACAATATTTAAGTATGGCAAAAATTTTAGATTTGTAAAGAGTAGCATCATACGTCTCAATCAAAGAAGCAATTTCATAAGCACGCTTAAAAGCAACAAATTCTTCAATTTGTTGAACATCATAGTAATTATAAACACCCTTAGCATACGAAGATACAATTCCATTATCAATAAACTCACATTGGTAGGGAAGGTGTTTCTTAGGGTTTTCAGAACAACAAGTAACATCATATATTTCACATAAATTCCAAGCATAGCATTGCAAACGATGAATTTGATCCAGTAAAAGTTTCCCTTTTTCAGATATACAGTGTCGCACATAACATGCATGCTCATCTAAAGATTTGCCCTCAACTAAGCTAGTGGGGGTTTCAGCACGAGCAAAAAGGGATCGAAGATGATCCAAGTAAAAAGCTTCAGGAGTGTGATAGATTTTGAGTGGTTCTTCAACCATTGGTTCAGTAGGTACAACTAATTTTTTTTGGTGTTTTGCATTTCCTACCCATAACTAAAGATAGAAAACAACTAAGAACAGCAAATAAAAATTACGTAGTGATAAATCAAACAAGCACACACAAGAATATTCACCCCACGCTATGACTCCCCGGCAACGGCGCCAGAAAAAGGTGTTAATAACCCACAAGTGTAGGGGATCAATTGTAGCCTCTTTCGTTAAGTAAGAGTGTCGAACCCAACGAGGAGCTAAAGGTAGAAAAAATATTCCCTCAAGTTCTATCGACCACTGATGACCCGCAAGTGTAGGGGATCTATTGTAGTCCTTCCGATAAGTAAGAGTGTCGAACCCAAAGAGGAGCAGAAGGAAATGACAAGCGATTTTCAGTAAGGTATTCTCTGCAAGCACTGAAATTGTAGGTAACAGATAGTTTTGTGATAAGATAATTTGTAACGGGTAACAAGCAATGAAAGTAAATAAAGTGCAGCAAGGTGTCCCAATCCTTTTAGTAGCAAAGGACAAGCCTGGACAAGTTCTTATAACGATAAAAATGCTCCCGAGGACACATGGGAATTATCGTCAAGCTAGTTTTCATCACGCTCATATGATTCACGTTCGTTACTTTGATAATTTGATATGTGGGTGGACCGGTGCTTGGGTACTGCCCTTTCTTGGCCAAGCATCCCACTTATGATTAACCCCTATTGCAAGCATCCGCAACTACAAAAGAAGTATTAAGGTAAACCTAACCATAGCATGAAACATATGGATCCAAATCAGCCCCTTACGAAGCAACTTATAAACTAGGGTTTAAGCTTCTGTCACTCTAGCAAACCATCATCTACTTATTACCTCCCAATGCCTTCCTCTAGGCCCAAATAATGGTGAAGTGTCATGTAGTTGACGTTCACATAACACCACTAGAGGAGAGACAACATACATCTCATCAAAATATCGAACGAATACCAAATTCACATGACTACTAATAGCAAGACTTCACCCATGTCCTCAGGAACAAACATAACTACTCACAAAGCATATTCATGTTCATCATCAAAGGGGTATTAATATGCATTAAGGATCTGAACATATGATCTTCCACCAGATAAACCAACTAGCATCAACTACAAGGAGTAATCAACACTACTAGCAACCCACAAGTACTCCCTCCTTTCCGGTTTATAAGGCTCAATTCAAAAATCTCACCAACCAAGGAAGATGGTGAGTGGTGGAATACTTTTTGTAGTTTACAAAAGCACCCAATTAATGCTCTTGTTTTCCTCAAAAAAGTATGTTTACCAATGCATTAATTGCAATGCATGCATGCATAAATTACATGCATTGGTCAATTTTCTCTTAATACTTGCATGCAATGATTTTAATGCACCTTGGAATCTGAACATGTGATGGGAAACAACCAAATTGAGCCTTATAAAATGGAAAAACTAAAATTTTGAGATAAGCCCTATAAACCGGAAAGGAGGGAGTACCAATCTGAGGTTTTGGTACAAAGATTGGATACAAGAGATGAACTAGGGTTTGAGAGGAGATGGTGCTGGTGAAGATGTTGATGGAGATTGACCCCCTCCCAATGAGAGGATTGTTGGTGATGACGATGGTGATGATTTCCCCCTCCCGGAGGGAAGTTTCCCCAGCAGAACAGCTCCGCCGGAGCCCTAGTTTGGTTCCGCCAAGGTTCCGCCTCGTGGCGGCGGAGTTTCGTCCCGTGAGCTTCCTTATGATTTTTTCCAGTGTAAAAGACTTCATATAGCAGAAGATGGGCACCAGAGGGCTGCCATGTGGCCCACGAGCCAGGGGCGCGCCCTGTAAGGGTGGGCGCGCCCCCCACCCTCGTGGCCAGGGTGTGGGGCCCCTCTGTTACTTCTTCCGCTCAATAATTATCATTAATTCCAAAAATGACTTTCGTGGAGTTTCAAAACTTTTGGAGTTGTGCAGAATAGGTCTCCAATATTTGCTTCTTTTCCAGCCCAGAATCCCCGCTGCCGGCATTCTCCCTCTTCATGTTAAACCTTGTAAAATAAGAGAGAATAGCCATAAGCATTGTGACATAACGTGTAATAATAGCCCATAATGCAATAAATATCGGTATAAAAGCATGAGCAAAATGGACGTATCAACCACCGATACAACTCTACGCACGCTTGACGTTCGCTTTACCTAGAACAAGTATGAAACTAGAAGTACTTTGTAGGTGTGATAAGATAGGTTTGCAAGATAATAAAGAGCACGTAAATATAAACTAGGGGCTGTTTAGATAAAGAAGCAATAAAGTAAATATAGTGAGTGTGGAAAAGTGGTGGTAGGAGTTGTGAAATTGTCCCTAAGCAATTGACTACTTTACTAGACCGATAGCAAGTTTTATGTGGGAGAGGCATAAGCTAACATACTTTCTCTTCTTGGATCATATGCACTTATGATTGGAACTCTAGCAAGCATCCGCAACTACTAAAGATCGTTAAGGTAAAACCCAACCATAGCATTAACATATCAAGTCCTCTTTATCCCATACGCCACAACCCCTTACTCGGGTTTATGATTCTGTCACTCAAGCAACCCACTATAAGCGAATCATGAACGTATTGCAACACCCTACAGCAGGAATCCCTCACGCTTGCGCGACACAGAGGGCACAATAGGACGGCAACATAATGAAAGTGCAACTAATCCCCGGGTGGTTTTGGTAATTAATAACAACATATATATCATTGAACTAATAGTTACTTGAGAATCATTTCAGAAAGTTCAGTGATATGGGTATGGCAAGGACTGAAGAAGTGGACCCCTCAAAATGCTAAGGCAAGCATTGGCAAAAGCTCAAGACTCCATTTTTGGTTTAGTGATCCAAGATCACATTGAGTCCATAGGAAAGCCAATACTATTAAAAGGGGATGAGGTTATGATGATGATCTGGTTGCTCAAAGTGCTTAGTGATACATCTCCTAAACTATCAGCAACTTTCACTGCCACATACACTCATAAGTAATATCGGTCCCACCGATATTCCAAACTCAGTCACACCGAGATGAACCACCTCAGCCATAAAGCCAAACCCTAGAAAACTCGAATTTTCCGATTGAACTCGGTCTCACGAAACTTGAGTTATAAAGCTTCAGAACCTTTTGTCATCAAATCGGTGTCACCGAGATGATGAAGTCGGTCCCACCGAAATTGGCAAGCTCTTGTCTTTGCACGAATCGGACTAACCGAGATTGTATTTTCGGTCCCACCGAAAATCCCAACGTTCACATGATTTGAACTTTCGGTCTCACCGAGTTGTCAACTTCGGTCCCACCGAGATTAGTCAAATGTGTGTAACGGTTGGATTTTGTGTGGAGGCTATAAATACCCTCCACCCCTCTTCATTCGTGGAGAGAGCCATCGAAAGAACTACCACTCCTACCTTACATTTCTCGAGAAGAGAACTACCTACCCTTGTGTTGAGATCAAGTTGCTCCACTCCCACCATATGAAGCTTGATCTCTAGCCTTCCCAAGTTGCTTTCCACTCAATCCTTTCTTCCACCACAGCCAAATCAGTGAGGAGAGTTGAGTGTTGGGGAGATTATCATTTGAAGCACAAGAGCAAGGAGTTCATCATCATCAACACCATCTATTACCTTTTGGAGGTGGTGCCTCCTAGATTGGTTAGGTGTCGCTTGGGAGCCTCCGTCGAGATGTGGAGTTGAACCAAGAAGTTTGTAAGGGCAAGGAGATCGCCTACTTCATGAAGATCTACCCGAGTAAGGCTAGCCCTCCGTGGGCGTGGCCATGATGGAATAGACAAGGTTGCTTCTTCGTGGACCCTTCGTGGGTGGAGCCCTCCGTGGACTCTCGCAGCCGTTACCCTCCGTGGGTTGAAGTCTCCATCAGCGTGGAAGTGCGATAGCACCACCTATCGGAACCACGAGAAAAATCACCGCGTCTCCAAAATTGCGTTTGCTCTTCTCCACCTCTCTTTACTACATGTGCAATTTACTTTCCGCTGCCTATACTCTAGAATTGCATGTGTAGGGTGATGCTTGACTTGATCATAATTGTGAATCTGTCAAAAACTGTTCTTTGTCAAAAGGCAGAATTTTTATATTGTCAAGTAGTCTAATCACCCCCCCTCTAGACATACTTTCAATCCTACAAGTGGTATTAGAGCTTTGGTCTCCATTGTATTGGTTTCCATTGCATTGGACTCCATAAGATTGGTTTCACAACCTAGGAGAGTATGGCGTCTAGTGAGGGTAATTTTCGTAGAGGTCCTTACTTTGATGGTACAAACTTTGCTAGTTGGAAGCATAAAATGAAAATGCATATTCTTGGCCATAACCTAGCCGCATGGGGCATTATTTGTGTTGGTATGCAAGGTGAATTCTTGAGGAAGGAAAAGTTCGGATCATGGCTTCAAGCGGAAGAATTGCGGATGTTGCAAAACAATGCTCAAGCTTGTGACATTCTCTTCAATGCCTTGTGTCCCGAGGAGTTCAACAAAATCAGCCGTCTTGAGAATGCAAAAGAGATTTGGGATACTTTGGTTGAAATGCACGAAGGTACCGAGTCTGTGAAGGAATCAAAGCTAGATGTTCTTCAAGGTCAACTTGACAAGTTCAAGATGAAGGAAGGTGAAGAAGTCGCTGAAATGTACTCTAGGCTTGCTCTCATCACCAATGAGATTGTCGGCTTAGGAAGCGAAGAAATGACCGACCGATTCATCATCAAGAAGATTCTCAGAGCTTTGGATGGAAAGTATGACACCGTGTGCACTTTGATCCAAATGATGCCAAACTACAAGAATCTCAAGCCAACCGAAGTCATTGGAAGAATTGTTGCCCATGAGATGACACTTAAGGATAAGGAAGAGCTTCACAGCAAGTCAAGTGGTGCTTACAAAGCTACAAGTGATGCTCCCACAACCTCAAGTGACAAGCTAGTTTCCAATGAAGAGATAAGCCTAATGGTCAAGAACTTCAACAAATTCTACAAGAGTAGAAGCAAAGAGAGAAGCTCAAAGTCTAGATCATATGATGAAAAGAGATCTTCTAGTCGTGATCGAATCTGCTACAATTGTGGAAGACCGGACACTACTCAAATGAGTGTACGGTTCCCCACAAGAGAAGAGAAGAATCTCCAAGAAGAAGAAGCTCAAGAGATGAGTCACCTCGGAAGAGAGAAGGAGTAGAGATGATCGTTGTGAGCGAAGACCCTCTCGGAGAAGCAAGGATTCGGAGAGGAAAGACAAGTCATCAAGGAGCTACACAAGAAGAAAACATCAAGCTCATGTAGGTGAATGGGTCTCCGGCTCCGACTCAGACAATCAATCCGAAAGAAGCTATCACTCCAACTCCGACTACAGTCAAGATGAAGGTGTTGCGGTCTTGCTCTCGTATCCTCCAACTCCAACTCCTCGACTTATTTGATTCACCAAATGAGGGAATTGGAAGATGCTTCATGGCTAAAGGCCCCAAGGTATCACACCTGAATTCATTGACTTTGATAGTGATGAGGATGACTTGCTTGGTGAAGATGAGCTCTTACATGATAAATCTAGTGAGCCTAGTAATGATGAACATGCTAGTAGTCCTTATAGTCGAGAAGAGTCGAATGACAATGCTATGAAGGAGATTGAGCGTCTAACTAAAGAACTAAACACTCTTAAGTTAGCTCATGAAACAACTCAAGAAGATCATAGAGCTCCTAAGATCTCATGAGAAGCTACGCTTCGAGAAGCTCACTCTAGAGCAAGAACATGAGTTTCTAAAAGCAATCAATGACGATCTTCGAAAGAAGAGTTCTTCATATCTTGCCAAACGACTTCTCTTGTCTAATTTCTTGCCACCCATTAAGACTAAGCATGACAAGCATAAGAAAAATTCTTCCTCTAGTAGTAACAATAACCATGCTAAATCCAATATTGTTGCTTCTAGTAGTTCTCTTGATTCCACTAACAATGTTTCAAGCCAAGTTACACTTGAGCAAGAAAATAGTTTATTGAAAGGGATTATAGAAAAGGTGTCTACAAGAGCCTTGCGGAAGCAAGAACTTTGAGGAAATTGTTACGCAAGCAAGGAAGGCACCGGAAGAATCAAGGAATTGGTTTTGAGCGAAAGTTCAACGCCGAGGGTGTTGAATGGGAAGAAGGTCAATATCCTACTCCACAGTTTGTTCTTCAAAAGGAGAAGTATGATCCTACTTCTTCCAATGTGGAACAAGCACAAGATGACCTTCCACCACAAGACCACAAGCTAAAAGGCAAGGACAAGCTTCAAGAGGAGATTGATGCATTTGTTGAAGCACCTCAAGCCATGGTCAAGTGGGTTCCCAAGGAAACGTCAAGTTCTACTTCGTCAAGCTCAACTACAACCCCAAGGATTCCCATCAAGATGATGTGGATCCCGAAGAAGAAGAACTAGAAAGTTCTTGAGGGTGACTCCGCCAACATACTTCACTCACATTCATTTTGGCAAAAACTTGTGCAATCAACTTCCACATCGTGCACTAGTTCATGGAGTCACAAACCCTCTTGTTGGTAAGTCAAGGGACAAGGTAATCATTGCTTTCATGGACATAATCTATTGTGAACTTCAATCTATGTCCATGGATATCCTTGTTTGTTCCTTGTGGGACTAACCCATGTAGGTATTGAAAGTGCCCGAATCCAAAGGATTGCTCCCAACTCTTGATGGTCTTCATCAACATTGAGCATCCACATCTTCAACATCTACATGAAGTCTTCTCGACAACCCAAGGTTAGTTTGACCCTTTAAAGGGGTTCTCACATCTAGGGGAGCTTTGCTCTAAAAATTGAGCTAAAGCATCTTCAAATGATGTGAACACATCAATGCTTTATGTAAAAGTGGTAACCCCACTTGTGCTTAAGCGATGAGTATGACCTATGATCAAATGTTCTCATTTGGCTCCTAAGTCAATATACTCATATAAAGATGACCTAGTCATCGACAAATTGTGTGATAGTAGCTAGAGATTTGATTGTGCATGTTTGACACATATTTCATTTGCTATCTTATTGTGTGAGCATGTTGGATGCATGATTTTATCCATTCAAGGACATCCATTTGTTGTTTTGGTCGTTTTGATTTTTCTCGACCAAATGGATGAACAAGAATGCCTAAGTACCTCCCTAGCTATCTATGCTTTCTTGTCTCAAATTCTATTCATGCTTACATCACAAATTTTGAACAAGTCATTTTCGGACCCTCGGGTGAGGAGCACTTTCGAGCCACCGATCCGTCAAAGGCTAACTTCCAAAACCTTCTAAGTGATTTCGGTCGGACCAACTCACTCAAACTCGGTCGAACCGAAAGCATTTAGATCGATCTAGGTTTTCACCTCGGTGAAACCGAGTTGTGATTTTCGGCGTGACGAAGTGCATAACGCCTGCGGTTATCCATCTCGGTGCCACCGAGTTTACAACTCGGTCCCACCGACAAACAAAGGGTATATATACTCGAGGGCGCGCGTTGATTTCTCCTTCAAACGCTTCGCCCCACACCCCTTTGCTGCCGTCGCCTTGGTCTCCGGATCGTCGCCGTGCGTCGCTGTCAGCGCCTCGCCGCAGTCTCCGTCGCCGTCAGCGGACATCTTCTCCGCGCCGTTGCGCCGAGAAAACTCCACCAAGTTAGGGTGAGTTTTGATCCCACTCGTGCTCCCATCTCCGATTCAATGAACGTTTGGTTTGCCTAGAATCTTGCCACGATTGAAATCTTCCTGCACACCCGATTAGTTCGTTTGGACTAGATTCAAGTAAAAGTTTTAGGGTTAGGTTTCCGCGAACACATCTCGGTGAGACCGATTTTACATTTTCGGTATGACCGATTTGGCCTATGGCCATTTCATCGCACCTTCGTCCAACCGAAGTTGTGCAAATCGGTGTGACCGAAATGAAAGTTCTGTGAAACCCTAGTGTTTTCGGCGGATCGAAACCCACTTCGGTCCAACCGAAAGTGGTGTAAAGCTTCTGTTTAAACACTTCGGATTCACGAATCCTAAACTCGGTCGACCGAAATGTCTTCTGAAAACCCAATACTGGAATTTGAACTCATTTTTTGCAAAACTTCGCATTTGTGATGACTCTTCTTCTCTGCCTACACCTTATCTATTCACAGGTTGTCGGCCATGTCGATGCCGTGGATGGTCGAACAGGTCGAGACACCCATTGCAGATATTCGAGGCGAGCACTAGTCCCGATCCCAAAGAGCTCATCGGATGATGGTGAGAGGAGTACACCAAGTGGCTTACCTCCTGCAGCCACCAGAGCCAGAAAGAAGAGGAACTCAGATGATGAAGACTCAGATTTTGTTGTTGAGGAAGAGGTCACATCAAAGCCCAAGAGGAAGGTTGTTGCCAAAGAGCTACAAAGTCAACAAACTAAGAAGGGCACCAGCAAAGTAAAGCAATCAACAGTTGCTAAGAAGCTGAATTTGGGAGAAGAAGCTGCAAGCAAAGTGAAGAAAACTTCCAAGCGAAAGAGATTAGTGCATGATGATGCAGCTGCAGAAGATGAGGATGAGGAAGCACCCCAGCCTCCTCAGAAGCCTAAGCTCATGGGTGATGCCATCAAGGCTGGAGCCACTTCAAAGCCCAAGCAATCTGCTCTAGCTAAGGCAGCTCCAGCAAAGCCTGCTGCCAAGCCCAAGAAGACAGTCAGAAACATTCCAACGTCTGAAAAGAACAAAGATGATGTGCTACCAGCTGAGTCAGATGGTGAAGGACTAGTTTTGCTGAAACTTCGTCAAAAACTGCCACTACATAATGATGCTCATCCTCAAGCTGAGGATATGAAGGCAAGGAAAGATAGAGGTCTCAGGCTATGGAGATAATCTGACCCATATGCCGTGAGGAGAAGAACTGCTGTAGATCCCAGATTTCACACCAGAGAGCAGCAGGACTTCTATGAGACCATGCTGATGGACAAGAAGCCCATAGTCGCAGACACAAGATATGTTGACTGGAAGTACATCGACAACGAAGAGCACAGAGACTTCTTTCCACATGTGCATGAAAGTTTCACTGCTTGTGGTGTTGCAGACTTTGTAGGTCAGAAGTTGACCAATTGGAACGATGAGATGATTATGCAATTCTATGCCACAGCTCACTTCTACCCAGATGGAAAGATTGTATGGATGACTGAAGGCCAAAGATTTTCTTCTTCTGTTGAAGAATGGGCAGAACTTCTGAATGCTCCAGTGCAACGAGATGATGATATTGATGTATATGGTATTCCAAAGAAGAATCATGAATCCATGAAGAACATGTACAAAGAGGTTCCAGCAAAGGATTTGGGAATCTGGAAGCTCGGCTCAGTTTACTATCTCCAGGCAGGCCTACCTACCACTAATACCATATTGAGGCATACCTTGATGCCCAAGTCTGGAGATCATCGCATGATCAGAGGATACTCTATCAACATGATGCATATACTTGATGAGAAAGCACCTTTCAAGGTGATGGACTTGATGGTAGAAACCATTAAGAGGACTGCAATGACGTAAAAGGTCGTGTGGATTTGCCCCGCAGATTCAGATGCTTATCAATGCCAAGTTTGGCACGGGCACATTCTTGTTGGATAGAGAACACTTACCACTGCAGCCAGAGCATGAGGACAATGTTGTTGTGATGGATGAGGAGGATCCAACATCTGTTGAAGGTCAAGCCAAGATCAAAGCTGCCAAGAAAGCCAAAGCTGACAAGGAAGCAGCTGTTGGGGAACGTAGTAATTTCAAAAAATTTCCTACGCACACGCAAGATCATGGTGATGCATAGCAACGAGAGGGGAGAGTGTTGTCTACGTACCCTCGTAGACCGAAGCGGAAGCGATCACAACGTAGAGGAAGTAGTCGTACGTTCTCCTCGCGATCCGACCGATCCCGGCGCCGTTACTCCGACGCCCCCGAGTTCTTGACACACGTACAGCTCGATGACGTCCCTCGTACTCCGATCCAGCCGAGTGTCGAGGGAGAGTTCCGTCAGCACGACGGCGTGGTGACGATCTTGATGTTCTACCGGCGCAGGGCTTCGCCTAAGCTTTGCGACGATATGACCGAGGTGGAATATGGTGGAGGGGGGCACCGCACACGGCTAAGGAACGATCCGTAGATCAAACTTGTGTGTTCTAGGGTGCCCCCTGCCCCCGTATATAAAGGAGCAAGGGGGTGCGGCCGGCCTAGAGGAGGCGCGCCTGGAGGAGTCCTACTCCCACCGGGAGTAGGACTCCCCCCCCTTTCCTAGTTGGAGTAGGATTGGGGGAGGAGAAGAAGGAAGGCGCCGCCCCCTCCTTGTCCTATTCGGACTAGGGGAGGGCGTCTTGCCCTGCCCGGCCGGCCCTCCTCTTCTCCCTCATGGCCCACTAAGGCCCATTAACCCCGGGGGGTCCGTAACCCGGTGTTCCTAAGAAAATCCCAATTTCACCCGAACCATTCCGAACTCCAAATATAGGCTTCCAATATATCAATCTTTATGTCTCGACCATTTAGAGACTCCTCGTCATGTCCGTGATCACATCCGGGACTCCGAACTTCTTCGGTACATCAAAATACATAAACTCATAATAACTGTCATCGAAAACTTAAGCGTGCGGACCCTACGGTTCGAGAACAATGTAGACATGACCGAGACACGTCTCCGGTCAATAACCAATAGCGGGACCTGGATGCCCATATTGGTTCCTACATATTCTACGAAGATCTTTATCGGTCAGACCGCATAACAACATACGTTGTTCCCTTTGTCATCGGTATGTTACTTGCCCGAGATTCGATCGTCGGTATCCAATACCTAGTTCAATCTCGTTATCGGCAAGTCTCTTTACTCGCTCGTAATACATCATCTCACAGCTAACTCATTAGTTGTAATGCTTGCAAGGCTTCATGATGTGTATTACCGAGAGGGCCCAGAGATACCTCTCCGACAATCGGAGTGACAAAACCTAATCTCGAAATACGCCAACCCAACATCTGCCTTTGGAGACACCTGTAGTACTCCTTTATAATCACCCGATTCGTTGTGACGTTTGGTAGCACCAAAGTGTTCCTCCGTAAACGGAGTTGCATAATCTCATAGTTACAGGAACATGTATAAGTCATGGATAAAAGCAGTAGCAACATACTAAGCGATCGTGTGCTAAGCTAATGGAATGGGTCATGTCAATCGATCATTCTACTAATGATGTGACCTTGTTAATCAAATAACAACTCTTTGTTCATGGTTAGGAAACATAACCATCTTTGATTAACAAGCTAGTCTAGTAGAGGCATACTAGTGACATATTGTTTGTCTATGCATTCACACATGTATCATGTTTCCGGTTAATACAATTCTAGCATGAATGATAAACATTTATCATGAAATAAGGAAATAAATAATAACTTTATTATTGCCTCTAGGGCATATTTCCTTGATCTCCCACTTGCACTAGAGTCAATAATCTAGATTACATAGTAATGATTCTAACACCCATGGAGTCTTGGTGCTGATCATGTTTTGCTCGTGGAAGAGGCTTAGTCAACGGTTCGCTACATTCAGATCCGTATGTATCTTGCAAATCTCTATGTCTCCCACGGACTAAATCCGGATGGAATTGAAGCGTCTTTTGATGTGCTTTGTCCTCTTGTGAAATCTGGATTCCTTCGCTAAGGCAATTGCTCGATATTGTCACGAAGATTTTCATTGGACCCGATGCACTAGGTATGACACCTAGATCGGATATGAACTCCTTCATCCGCACTCCTTCATTAGCTGCTTCGAAGCTGCTATGTACTCCGCTTCACATGTAGATCCCGCTTCGACGCTTTGTTTAGAACTGCACCAACCGACAGCTCCTCCGTTTAGTGTAAATCGATCCGGTCTGCGATTTAGAATCGTCCGGATCGGTGTCAAAGCTTGCATCAACGTAACCATTTACGATGAGCTCTTTGTCACCTCCATATACGAGAAACATATCCTTAGTCCTTTTCGGTATTTCAGATGTTCTTGACCGCTGTCCATGATCCACTCTGGATTACTTTGGTACCTCCTGCTAAGCTTATAGCAAGGCACACATCAGTCCGTACACAAGATTGCATACATGATAGAGCCTATGGCTGAAGCATAGGAACATCTTTCATTTTCTCTCTATCTTCTGCGGTGGTCGGGCATTGAGTCTTACTCAACTTCACACCTTGTAACACGTGCAAGAACCCTTTCTTTGCTTGATCCATTTTGAACTTCTTCAAAATTTTGTCAAGGTATGTGCTTTGTGAAAGTCCAATTAAGCGTTTGATCTATCTCTATAGATCTTAATGCCCAATATGTAAGCAGCTTCACCGAGGTCTTTCATCGAAAAACTCTTATTCAAGTATCCCTTTATGCTATCCAGAATTCTATATCATTTCCGATCAGCAATATGTCATCTACATATAATATCGAAAATGCTACAGAGCTCCCACTCACTTTCTTGTAAATACAAGCTTCTCCAAAAGTCTCAGATAAACCCAAATGCTTTGATCACACTATCAAAGCGTTTATTCCAACTCGAGATGCTTGCACCAGTCCATAGATGGATCATTGGAGCTTGCATACTTTGTTAGCTCCTTTGGATCGATAAAACCTTCGGTTGCATCATATACAACTCTTCTTCCGTAAATCCATTCAGAATGCAGTCTTTACATCCATTTGCCAAATTTCATAATCATAAAATGCGGCAATTGCTAACATGATTCGGACAGACTTAAGCATCGCTACGGGTGAGAAGGTCTCATCGTAGTCAACCCCTTGAACTTGTCGAAAACCCTTTGCGACAAGTCGAGCTTTGTAGACAGTAACATTACCGTCGGCGTCAGTCTTCTTCTTGAAGATCCACTTGTTTTCTATTGCTTGCCTACCCTCGGGCAAGTCAACCAAAGTCCATACTTTGTTTTCATACATGGATCCCATCTCGATTTCATGGCCTCAAGCCATTTTGCGAATCTGGGCTCACCATCGCTTCTTCATAGTTCGTGAGGTTCATCATGATCTAGTAGCATGATTTCCGAACAGGATTACCGTACCACTCAGTGCGGATCTTACTCTGGTTGATCTACGAGGTTACGTGGCAACTTGATCTGAAGTTTCATGATCAACATCATCAACTTCCTCACTACTTGGTGTAGATGTCTCGAAACCGTTTCTGCGACAAACTACTTTCAAGTAAGGGAGAAGGTACAATTACCTCATCAAGTTCTACTTTCCTCCCACTCACTTCTTTCGAGAGAAACTCCTTCTCTAGAAAGGATCCATTCTTAGCAACGAATGTCTTGCCTTCGGATCTGTGATAGAAGGTGTACCCAACTGTCTCCTTTGGGTATCCTATGAAGACACATTTCTCGATTTGGGTTCGAGCTTATCGGGTTGAAGCTTTTTCACATAAGCATCGCATCCCCAACCTTTAAGAAACGACAACTTTGGTTTCTTGCTAAACCATAGTTCATAAGGTGTCGTCTCAACGGATTTTGACGGTGTTCTATTCAGTGTGAATGCGGCCGTCTCTAGAGCATAACCCCAAAACGATAGCGGTAAATCTGTAAGAGACATCATAGATCGCACCATATCTAGTAAAGTGCGATTACGACGTTCGGACACACCATTACGTTGTGGTGTTCCGGGTGGCGTGAGTTGCGAAACTATTCCGCATTGTTTCAAATGTAGACCAAACTCGTAACTCAAATATTCACCTCCACGATCAGATTGTAGAAATTTAATTTTCTTGTTACGATGATTTTCAACTTCACTCTGAAATTCTTTGAACTTTTCAAATGTTTCAGACTTATGTTTCATTAAGTAGATATACCCATATCTGCTTAAATCATCTGTGAAGGTGAGAAAATAACGATATCCGCCACGAGCCTCAACATTCATCGGACCACATACATCTCAGATGTATGATTTCCAACAAATCTGTTGCTCTCTCCATAGTACCGAGAACGGGTTTTAGTCATCTTGCCCATGAGGCACGGTTCGCAAGTGCCAAGTGATTCATAATCAAGTGACTCCAAAAGTCCATCGAGATGGAGTTTCTTCATGCGCTTTACACCGATATGACCTAAGCGGCAATGCCACAAATAAGTTGCACTATCATTATCAACTCTGCATCTTTTGGTTTCAACATTATGAATATGTGTATCACTACTATCGAGATTCATCAAAATAGACCACTCTTCAAGGGTGCATGACCATAAAAGATATTACTCATATAAATAGAACAACCATTATTCTCTCGATTTAAATGAATAACCGTCTCGCATTAAACAAGATCCAGATATAATGTTCATGCTCAACGCAGCACCAAATAACAATTATTTAGGTCTAAAACTAATCCGAAGGTAGATGTAGAGGTAGCGTGCCGACCGCGATCACATCGACTTTGGAACCATTTCCCACGCGCCGTCACCTCGTCCTTTGCTAGTGTTAAGCAATCCGTAGTCCTGCTTGAGTTGCAAATATTAGCAATGTAACTAGTATCAAATACCCAAAGCTCTGCGAGCTCTAGTAAGGTACACATCAATAACATGTATATCACATATACCTTTGTTCACCTTGCCATCCTTCTTATCCGCCAAATACTTGGGGCAGTTCCGCTTCCAAAGGACCGATCGCTTGCGGTAGAAGCACTCGATTTGTGCTTAGGTCCGACTTGGGTTTCTTCTCTGAGCAAAGAACTTGCTTGCTGTTCTTCTTGAAGTTCCCTTCTTCTTCCTTTGCCTTTCTTCTTGAAACTAGTGGTCTTATTGACCATCAACACTTGATGCTCCTTCTTGATTTCTACCTCCGCAGCCTTTAGCATTGCGAAGAGCTCGGTATAGTCTTTACTAACCCTTGCATATTATAGTTCATCACGAAGCCTTTGTAGCTTGGTGGCGTGATTGAAGAATTCATCAATGACACAATCATCCGGAAGATTAACTCCCAATTGTGTCAAGTGATTGTAATACCCGGACATTTTGAGTATGTGCTCACCGACGAACTATTCTCCTCCATCTTGCAGCTATAGAACTTATTGGAGACTTCATATCTCTCAATCCGGCGTTACTGTTGGAATATTAACTTCAACTCCTGGAACATCTCATATGCTCCATGACGTTCAAAACGTCGTTGAAGTCCCGGTTCTAAGCCGTAAAGCATGGCACATCGAACTATAGAGTAGTCATCGGCTTTGCTCGCCAGACGTTCATAACATCCGGTGTTGCTCCAAAGAAGAGGCACGGCACCTGCGGTGCATCCAGGCGTAACTCTTACGTGCAGCAATGAGGATAATCCTCAAGTTACGGACCCAGTCCGTGTAATTGCTACCATCATCTTTCAACTTTTCTTTCTCAAGGAACGCATTAAAATTCAACGGAACAACAACACGAGCCATCTATCTACAATCAAACATAAACAAGCAAGATACTATCAGGTACTAAGTTCATGATAAATTTTAAGTTCAATTAATCATATTACTTAAGAACTCCCACTTAGAAAGACATCTCTCTAGTCATCTAAGTGATCACATGATCCAAATCAACTAAACCATAACCGATCATCACGTGAAATGGAGTAGTTTTCAAAGGTGAACATCTTATGTTGATCATATCTACTATATGATTCACGCTCGACCTTTCGGTCTCCTTGTTCCGAGGCCATATCTGCATATGCTAGGCTCGTCAAGTATAACCCGAGTATTCTGCGTGTGCAAAACTGGCTTGCACCCGTTGTAGATGGACGTAGAGCTTATCACACCCGATCATCACGTGGTGTCTGGGCACGACGAACTTTGGCAACGGTGCATACTCAGGGAGAACACTTCTTGATAATTTAGTGAGAGATCATCTTATAATGCTACCGTCAATCAAAGCAAGATAAGATGCATAAAAGATAAACATCACATGCAAATCAATATAAGTGATATGATATGGTCATCATCATCTTGTGCTTCGTGATCTCCATCTCTGCAGCACCACCATGATCACCATCGTCACCGGCGCGACACCTTGATCTCCATCGTAGCATCGTTGTCGTCTCGCCAATCTTATGCTTCTACGACTATCGCTACCGCTTAGTGATAAAGTAAAGCATTACGAAGCGATTGCATTGCATACAATAAGCGACAACCATATGGCTCCAGCCGATTGCCGATAACCGGTTACAAAACATGATCATCTCATACAATAAAATATAGCATCACGTCTTGACCATATCACATCACAACATGCCCTGCAAAAACAAGTTAGACGTCCTCTACTTTGTTGTTGCAAATTTTACGTGGCTGCTACGGGCTTAAGCAAGAACCAATCTCACCTCGCATCAAAACCACAACGATACTTCGTCAAATAGACTCCGTTTTAACCTTCTCAAGGACCGGCGTAGCCACACTCAGTTCAACTAAAGTGAGAGAGACAGACACCCACCACCACCTTTAAGCAACGAGTGCTCGTGGCGGTGAAACCAGTCTCGCGTAAGCGTCTGCGTAATGTCGGTCAGGCGCTTCATCTCACAATACCGCTGAACCAAAGTATGACATCTTTGGTAGGTAGTATGACTTGTATCGCCCACAACTCACTTGTGTTCTACTCGTGCAAAACATCAAACCATAAAAACCTGGCTCGATACCACTTTGTTGGGGAACGATTAATTTCAAAAATTTCCTACGCACACGCAAGATCATGGTGATGCATAGCAACGAGAGGGAGAGTGTTGTCTACGTACCCTCGTGAGACCGGGCGAAGCGATCACAACGTAGAGGAAGTAGTCGTCGCTCTCCTCGCGATCCGACCGATCCCGCGCCAGTTACTCCGACGCCCCGAGTTCTTGACACACGTACAGCTCGATGGCGTCCCTCGTACTCCGATCCAGCCGAGTGTCGAGGAGAGTTCCACAAGACGATGGCGTGGTGGCGATCTTGATGTTCTACGGCGCGCAGGGCTTCGCCTAAGCTTCGCGACGATATGACCGAGGTGGAATATGGTGGAGGGGCACCGCACGGCTAAGGAACGATCCGTAGATCAAACTTGTGTGTTCTAGGGTGCCCCCGCCCGTATATAAAGGAGCAAGGGGGTGCGGCCGGCCTAGAGGAGGCGGCTGCGGAGGAGTCCTACTCCCACCGGAGTAGGACTCCCCCCTTCCTAGTTGGAGTAGGATTGGGGGAGGAGAAGAAGGAAGGGGCGCCCCCTCCTTGTCCTATTCGGACTAGGGGAGGGGGCGGCCTGCCCTGGCCGCCCCTCCTCTTCTCCCTCATGGCCCACTAAGGCCCATTAACCCCGGAGGGTTCCAGTAACCCCGGTGTTCCTAAAATCCGATTTCACCCGAACCATTCCAACTCAAATATAGGCTTCCAATATATCAATCTTTATGTCTCGACCATTTCGAGACTCCTCGTCATGTCCGTGATCACATCCGGACTCGAACTTCTTCGGTACATCAAAATACATAAACTCATAATAACCGCCATCGAAAACTTAAGCGTGCGGACCCTACGGTTCGAGAACAATGTAGACATGACCGAGACATCGTCTCGGTCAATAACCAATAGCGGGACCTGGATGCCCATATTGGTTCCTACATATTCTATGAAGATCTTTATCGGTCGGACCGCATAACAACATACGTTGTTCCCTTTGTCATCGGTATGTTACTTGCCCGAGATTCGATCATCGGTATCCAATACCTAGTTCAATCTCGTTACGGCAAGTCTCTTTACTCGCTCAGTAATACATCATCTCACAGCTAACTCATTAGTTGTAATGCTTGCAAGGCTTCATGATGTGTATTACCGAGAGGGCCCAGAGATACCTCTCCGACAATCGGAGTGACAAAACCTAATCTCAAATACGCCAACCCAACATCTGCCTTTGGAGACACTGTAGTACTCCTTTATAATCACCCGATTCGTTGTGACGTTTGGTAGCACCAAAGTGTTCCTCCGTAAACGGAGTTGCATAATCTCATAGTTACAGGAACATGTATAAGTCATGGATAAAAGCAGTAGCAACATACTAAACGATCGTGTGCTAAGCTAATGGAATGGGTCATGTCAATCAGATCATTCTACTAATGATGTGACCTTGTTAATCAAATAACAACTCTTTGTTCATGGTTAGGAAACATAACCATCTTTGATTAACAAGCTAGTCTAGTAGAGGCATACTAGTGACATATTGTTTGTCTATGCATTCACACATGTATCATGTTTCCGGTTAATACAATTCTAGCATGAATGATAAACATTTATCATGAAATAAGGAAATAAATAATAACTTTATTATTGCCTCTAGGGCATATTTCCTTCAGCAGCAGCAGCAGCTAAACCCAAGAGTGTCGGAGAGCAGCTTCTTGAAGCTACCCAAAGGATTGAACAACGCCTGGCCAGCATTGTACAGTCTCAGGAGAGCCTAGAGAGGATTGTTGAAGACAAGATCCACGCTCGGACGTGAAGTCGATCAAGTGCAAGTGATCACAACAAGCTTGAGGCGACATTGAGGAAGCAAAGAGGAGAAGGAAGAGCTTATCGTGAGATGCAGGATGACTTAGTCCAGATGCTAATCAACAGATCGCTCCGGTTCCCACAGACCACGATCACTGCTATTCCAAAGGATCGACACCAGACTACAGCTTCAAAGACCTCCACAGTTCCATCAGGTTGCTCCAACTCCAGCTCCAAAGACCACTCCTCCAAAGACAGACATCACCAAGTCTTCGCCGATGTTTGTCATATCCACTCGACATCAACCTGACGGGAGCCGCCAAAGAGTCCCCAAAGGACGCTTAGCTCTATGCTTTTTCGAACTTTTGGTAACTTGTTGCCAAAGGGGAGAAATTGTATAGATCATAGGACTTCGAGAGAGAGTGCTGTTGTCTTTGCGCTTTTGCTCTTTCGTTCATTTGCGGTTTCTTTGAGATACTTTTGGTTTTCAAACATTCAAGTGTTTGATACTACGTTTGATTCTCATTAAGGTAGAACCATATACCATTCCTATGTGTGCTTAATGAGTGCTTGGTCGTACTATGCTTTAATGTGTGCTTAATGCTTATCATATGATATTCCTATCTTGTATGACCATTTACTCATGTCTTGGTGATTGGGTGCATGCTTTTCATTCTTATCATTTTGTGCGCTCCACCAAGATGTATGTGACATGGAAGAGTGACCCATGATCCTAATCGATTGTGCATTTGCATTCAAACGCAAATCTTAAATAATGCACAAATTTAGGGAGAGCTCTTACTTATCACATACTTCTCAAAGCGACGATATTATTCATTGATTATACCCTTTGTCGAAGCTTTGATCTATATGTTGTCATCAATTACCAAAAAGGGGGAGATTGAAAGTGCAACTAATCCCCGGGTGGTTTTGGTAATTAATAACAACATATATATCATTGAACTAATAGTTACTTGAGAATCATTTCAGAAAGTTCATTGATATGGGTATGGCAAGGACTCAAGAAGTGGACCCTCAAAATGCTAAGGCAAGCATTGGCAAAAGCTCAAGACTCCATTTTTGGTTTAGTGATCCAAGATCACATTGAGTCCATAGGAAAGCCAATACTATTAAAAGGGATGAGGTTATGATGATGATCTGGTTGCTCAAAGTGCTTAGTGATACATCTCCTAAACTATCAAGAACTTTCACCGCCACATACACTCATAAGTAATCTCGGTCCCACCGATATTCCAAACTCACCACACCGAGATGAACCACCTCACCATAAAGCCAAACCCTAGAAAACTCGGATTTTCCGATTCGAACTCGGTCTCACGAAACTTGAGTTGCCAAGCTTCAGAACCTTCATCATCAAATCGGTGTCACCGAGATGATGAAGTCGGTCCCACCAAATTGGCAAGCTCCTGTCTTTGCACGAATCGGACTAACCGAGATTGTATTTTCGGTCCCACCGAAAATCCTAACGCTCACATGATTTGAACTTTCGGTCTCACCGAGTTGTCAACTTCGGTCCCACCGAGATTGGTCAAATGTGTGTAACGGTTGGATTTTGTGTGGAGGCTATAAATACCCTCCACCCCCTCTTCATTCGTGGAGAGAGCCATCAGAAAGAACTACCACTCCTACCTTACATTTCTGAGAAGAGAACTACCTACCCTTGTGTTGAGATCAAGTTGCTCCACTCCCACCATATGAAGCTTGATCTCTAGCCTTCCCAAGTTGCTTTCCACTCAATCCTTTCTTCCACCACAGCCAAATCAGTGAGGAGAGTTGAGTGTTGGGGAGATTATCATTTGAAGCACAAGAGCAAGGAGTTCATCATCATCAACACCATCTATTACCTTTTGGAGGGTGGTGCCTCCTAGATTGGTTAGGTGTCGCTTGGGAGCCTTCGTCAAGATGTGGAGTTGAACCAAGAAGTTTGTAAGGGCAAGGAGATCGCCTACTTCGTGAAGATCTACCCCGAGTAAGGCTAGCCCTCCGTGGGCGTAGGCCATGATGGAATAGACAAGGTTGCTTCTTCGTGGACCCTTCGTGGGTGGAGCCCTCCGTGAACTCTCGCAGCCGTTACCCTCCGTGGGTTGAAGTCTCCATCAACGTGGAAGTACGATAGCACCACCTATCGGAACCACGAGAAAAATCACCGCGTCTCCAAAATTGCGTTTGCTCTTCTCCACCTCTCTTTACTACATGTGCAATTTACTTTCCGCTGCCTATACTCTAGAATTGCATGTGTAGGGTGATGCTTGACTTGATCATAATTGTGAATCTGTCAAAAACTGTTCTTTGTCAAAAGGCAGAATTTTTATATTGTCAAGTAGTCTAATCACCCCCCCTCTAGACATACTTTCGATCCTACACATAACCACAAGCAAATTAAACCAATCATAGCAATTCACCAATCACCGATAGGACAATGAAAATCTACTCAGACATCATAGGATGGCAACACATCATTGGATAATAATATGAAGCATAAAGCACCATGTTCGAGTAGAGGGTACAGCGGGTTGCGGGAGAGTGGACCGCTGAATATAGATGGGGGAAGGTGATGGAGATGTTGGTGAAGATGGTGGAGGTGTTGGTGTAGATCGCGGTGATGATGATGGCCCCCGGCGGTGTTCCGGCGCCACCGGAAGCAAGGGGGAGAGAGCCCCCCTTCTTCTTCTTCTTCCTTGACCTTCTCACTAGATGGGAGAAGGGTTTCCCCTCTGGTCCTTGGCTCCCATGGCGTGGGAGGGGCGAGAGCCCCTCCGAGATTGGATCTGTCTCTGTCTCTGCGTTTCCAGATTCTGCCCTTTCACCGTTTCTTATATACCCGGAGATCCCGTAACTCCAATTGGATTGAAACCTTCGCCCAGATTTTTCTCCGAAAATTAGCTTTCTTGCGGCAAAAGAAGAGCGTCAACCGCCTTACGGGGTACCCACGAGGGCCAGGGGCGCCCCCTGCCTCGTGGCCCCCTCGGGCGCCGTCTCGCGTTGATTCTTCTTCCCAACAATCACAAATATTCCAAAAATATTCTCTGTCCGTTTTTATCCTGCTTGGACTCCGTTTGATATGGGGTTTCTGCGAAACATAAAACATGCAACAAACAGGAACTGACACTGGGCACTGGATCAATATGTTAGTCCCAAAAATAGTATAAAAAGTTGCCAAAAGTATATGAAAGTTGTAGAATATTGGCATGTAACAATAAAAAATTATAGATACGATGGAGACGTATCAGGCGCCGACGTTCTTCATAACATTTTGTGGACTTTTCCGTTTTCATGTAATAAATCGGAGGCACACACTTGTCATGCCTGCCACGTAGGAAAACATGTTCGTTTACCGTTTTCTTCTTCGTCATCAATTGCCACATTTCCTTTTGATGTTATTCACTGTGATGTTTGGACATCTCTCGTGCCTACCAACTCGGATTTATCATATTACCTCGTGATTTTGGATGATTTCTCTCATTTCACTTGGACCTTTCCGTTACGCCACAAATCCGACATCGCCTCGACACTTCATGCTTTCTACGCTTATGTTGCCACCCATTTTCATCGCACCATTGCCCATATCCAAACAGACAACGGGAAAGAATTTGATAACCTTGCTATTCGCACTCTTTTATCCACTCATGGCACCATTTTTCGTCTCACATGTCCATATACATCACAGCAAAACGGTCGTGCCGAACGTGTTCTTCGCACGCTCAATGAGAGTGTTCGCATTTTGCTTTTCCACGCACACATGCCTGCCCGGTTTTGGCCCGATGCTCTTGCCACATCCACACTTCTTCTCAACATCCGGCCTTGTAAACCCCAGTGGAACTACACCCCTCATCATCTCCTATTCGGGTTACCTCCGTCATATGATGATCTTCATGTTTTCGGTTGCCTTTGTTATCCTAACATCACAGCCACGGCGCCGCACAAGTTGGCGCCTCGTTCTCTTGCCTGTGTCTTTCTTGGGTACCAACCCAACACCAAAGGCTTCCACTGCTACGACCCGGAGTCCCATCGTGTGATCGTGTCCTTTTCAGCAGGCCTCGACGCGCCCCTCGCCATCTCTGGACGCCCCTCCTCGACGGGTTTGTGGAGCCCTTGCGCTCCCTCCACCATGTCGTTTGGGCGCGGTTGCGGCCCCGTCAGACTCTTCGTCCCCAGTCGCGGCCCCGCCACCCTCGGCGTTTCCCTCGCTGGCTCAGGAGGACTCGGCCTCCTAGGCCTCGCCTGTCCCTCACCTCGCAGGCTTAGGAGGAGTCGGCCTCCTTAGGTCCGGCCCTGCTCCCGACTCAGCTGCACAGATGAGACATGACTTACACATACTTATTTTACTCATGAGTGTGCTCCTAGCAAGCATTCACAACCACTAAGATTTATTAAGGCACATAGCCCGACCATATCCATATCCTTCAGGGGTCCATATTCACCCCTCATGTCATAACTTGTAAACTCAAGGAACGGTCATTTCTGTCACTCCGGCCTCCTATTATAAATTTATTATGACACAATGCTCTTCGGTAGGCACTATAGGTGAAGTGTTATGTAGTCGACGTTCGCATAACACCACTAGATAACTACACTAAAACATGATGAAGCAACAATCTGTACTACAAATATATATATGACATCTCACAACTAGCTTTCTATCATACCCTCAAGAACACAAAGAAACTACTCACAATGCATCATGGTGAATATGTTCATTATGATAATAATAATGGCGACAATCTGTAAGTATGGATCTCTCACCAATAAATCACTCAGCATCAACTACCAATACAACAGTCAACACCGATAAGTAATAACGGTGCTCAATTCACACTTGGCTGTACAAAAAATGGACGAGACGGGAATGGTGGTGATGGTGCTATTGACGGAGATGACAAACATTTTGCAAGCACACATTAAACATTTTTCAGATACACGTTGAACATTTTTTGAATACAGGTTGAGCATTGGTCAAATACATGATGAATATTTTCTAAACACATGACATACATTTTAATACGCGATGAACATGTTTATACTATATGATGATTTTTTAAATCCATATTGAACATTTTCAAATTCAGAACGAACAGTTCTCAATACAATTTGAATATGTTAATACACACGATGAACATTTTTAAGTACACGTTGAACTTTTTTTCTGAAATACACATTGTACTTTTCTAAAAATACATTGAACATAGAAACACGATGAAAAAAATTCCAAGAGCGCGATGAACATTTTCTAAAGACACACTGATCATTTTTAAATAATATATACGAACACTTTTTTTGAATACATGAACACTTGTTAAAAGTAGATTAACATTTTTCATAAAAAATCTGAGCACTTCAAAAAACACATGAGCATTTTTATAAAAGTTTTCTAATAAATACTCAAGCATTTTCGTAAATTTAAATAAGTATAAACTTGTTTAGAAAAGTTTTCTATGCACACGTTGGCTTTGGTTTTGAGAAAGAGAGGTCACCGTTATTAAACCAACTGGTGCTTACCGAAGAAACCCGAATTGGAGGAGCGTGATGCTTGGTGGGCCAGCCCAGTAGCTCGGTTCCGTCGTAAACGAAGCCAACTCCACACTCCACTCTCACCCCTCAGAAAAAAAAGATCCACACTCCACTCTCGCACCGGCATCAGCAGCAGCAGGTGCGGCGCGGCGCGGACGGCGAATCGACCCCCGCCCCCGGCGAGGTCTCTCTGGTACCCTCCTCTTCCTTCTCCCCTCACCTTCCCCCGTCCCCTTTTGCTCGCTCAGGCCATCTCTCCCCTGCTCCCGCCATGCCCGCTGGCTATGCACGCCAGGTGTTCGACGCATTGCTTGACGCGTTTGGGTGGTTGAGATGTTCGAATTACGGTATCATTCGATGATGATTTTGATTCTCTGCAGGACTGATGGAAGAAGAGAAGAAACCACAATTGCTGCCACCATCGCCGTGGTCAGCCCTCCCGCTGGACCTAGCAAGCCTGGTGCTCAGCCTGCTCCCCGTGTATGCCGACCGCGCCTGCTTTGCCGCGGTGTGCCCGCAGTGGCGTGCCGCCGCGAGGCAGCTCCAGCCGCCACCACTGCCGCTGTTGGCACTCCCCGACGGCACCTTCTACAGCCTCATGTACGACAAGCCCTTCCGCTTCCCTGGCTGTGGCTTCGCAATGTACGAGAATGTCTCTGGCAGCTGGCTCGTCTTCTCACGCGATGACGGTTGCTTCCTGGTCAACCCCTTCTCTGGAGCCACTATGACGCTCCCTGCTCTCTCAAGTGTACGACTCCGGCCTCCAAATGCGGTTGCGAAATACAAATGGTCAGATGTTGGAACGGCAAAATGCCCCTACATCACATGGATGCATATCAATGACTCAGAGAAGCTACACATTACCAAGCTAATCATGTGCTCGTCAAACCTTGTTGCTGCACTTGTTGGCATTGGACACACCAGCCAGATTCTAATGTGCCAGCCAGGGGCCTTGTCGTGGTCAGTACGCGCTTACGATCAGTGCAAGGATTTCCAAGACATGTCATTCTACCAGGGAAAGCTCTACACCGTTGCCAAGGACGAGAACCTCCTTATGGTGAACATCAGCCAGGACCATAGCACCGGCGATCCACAGGTTTCTCGGATTGGACAAGTCATCAAGGGTGATTCTCCTCCATGGTATTCACGTGTGTTCGAGGACAACAGTAAGGCCTACAAGAAGCTCTACCTAGTTGAATCGCGTGGGATGCTTCTGATGGTACGAAGGACGATTTGGTGTCAGGTTCCTGAACCTGGAGGGGATGATAAAGTTATGGCTGGAAAGAATGAGTTTGAGGTTTTCGAGGCTGACTTTGAGCATTCACGGTGGGTCAAGGTGTCGACCGTGGGGGATGACCAAGTGCTGTTTCTGGGGCGAAGGTGCTCGAGGTCCATGTCCGTGTCGCAGTACGGGTTGCCGGGCAATCGCATCTTCTTCTTGGACGATGATGAGGATAATCGCATAGAGTATGCCTATGATGAGGAGAACACTTCTTTCGGCGTCTATTCCATGAGATTCCGCAGCATCCGTTCCGGTGCTCCAGATGTTTCCTGGAAGCGCTGCGCTGAGATGTATCTGGCAGCATGGCTCTTCCCTGAGGACCGTTGAGAGGTTCTTACATTGTTAGCCCGTTATCGCTATGCAAGCTGCTCCCAGGTTATCTGACCATGCTTAGGGATGTTCTCGTTCTGTGGTTATTCTGCAAGCTGCTCACTGATGCATACGGTGGTTCCCCTACCTACAGGCCGTGAAATGCATTGGTAGAAATTATATGAACTTTGGTATTCTGTTAAGTGCCGTGTTCCACCAGTGCTTGCCTGAACTTATTTTGGTGGTTACTACTACTCTACTTCTAGTACTATGAAAGCTGCAAGCTTCCAGCTACTGTGGAATGTTGTGCTGATGCATGATCTTTGTCATGGCACGGCATGGTCTTTGTTGTCACCCTGTAGCAAGTAACTAGCTCTTGAACGTTAGATTGTTTCCTGCTCAGTTTTCCATCGCGTGATCAAGCTGTGAAGCCGAAATGCATTAGTAGAAATCATCTGAACTTTTTTACTCTGTCAAGTGTGGTGCTGCATCAGTCCTTATCTGAACTTATTGTGGTGGTCACTAGTACTCCCTCCGTCCTAAAATAAGTGTCTCAATCTTATTACAACTTTGTACTGAAGTTAGTACAAAGTTAGACACTTATTTTGGAACGGAGGGAGTACCATATTGCCGTGCTGCTCGTCTGTCTATTATCTTTGGCATGGTGGGGACATGAAGTTTTTGAACCAGAGCTCACATGCTCACAGCAGGGTTTTTTTTTTTTTTTTTTGCACAGACCTTCACGGATGATTTTTTTGAATTTTACTGTTCATCAGAGAACATGTGAGCTCGGGATCAATAGAGCACTTTCGGCATGGTGGTCTCTTCTTCTTTCTTTCGAGAATGCCATGCCATGGTCTTTGCTGTACCCATGTATACTAAGTAACTAACTCTTGAACTAAAAAAGTAACTAACTCTGGAACGTTTGGTTATTTCAATGTGTGATCAACCAAGGAAAAAGAAAAATTGCAGAAAAAAGGTGTTTTGCAGTTCTGCTTGGTTTTATATCAACAGGCCGCAGGCGCAACGACAGCCCAGCCCAGCTAGCTCCACTGGAGTCTGGTTCTGAGCTAACTGCCCCACACAGGGTGTGCTTGGGTTGATTAAACGGCCGGCCGCGCAAATTCGGCCCAGCTAGCTCCACCGCACGCTCCCGCCATTCGAGCTCGGCGAGACAAGGGCACAGCCGGTAGTTATTTACGCTGGTCTGGAGCGTTAAAAATTAGCGAGGTGGGACCAAATAAATAAGTCCTTCTCGCATACAAATCTCAGGGGGTGTTTGTTTTCAGGGACTTTTTTGTGTAGAGACTAGAAAAAATTCCTCTTAGAGACTTTTTTTTACTAAACGGGAGAGACTTTTTAGGGACTAAACTAGGCATTTGGGACTAAATGAAGAAGACTCTCAAGGAGAGTCTTTTTTGGGACTTTTTGGGACTTTTCCAACAATGCCCCTCCATGCATTCATTGGCCCGCCACCCCATGGTGTTGTTTGATTGTTATTTTTCTATATACTAGGGGCAACATGGTCACTTAATAACCTCCACGAAGGGACTAGGGACTTTTTAGTCTCTGGAAACAAACAGGGAGGAACTTTTTAGGGACTAGGGACATTTTAGTTGGGACTAGAAAAAGTCCTAGGACTTATGAACCAAACAGGGCCTCAGACGCAGCAGCTCTGGTGTAGATGCTGTTTCTTGCCTGTATTGTCCAGCCCAAACTATCGATATCGCCCACATGAAAAAAAATCCCCAAGGCATCGGCCCTCTAGTTCGCGTTCGCCGCCCGGCGGCGGGGTCTGCCCCGGGAGGAGTGCATCCGGAGCCAGGCGCCGCACATTAGTCTGGCTCACCAGCACAGCAGGTTCGTGTGGTTTGACAGAACTTGGAGGCTCTTCACCGAAAATTCATCTCTGCACCCGAACTCATCTGCACCCACGCTGACGAAAAAGTTAAAACAAATAGTAGAAATTTTTTAAAAAAATCTATTTTTTTTTGTGGTAGACAATTTAATGTGTGAGGCCCGCTCCAATTTTCAAATTATTTGAACATCTGAGGAGCTCTCACCAAAAAGGATAAATTGGGGGTCTATAAAAATGTTTACTGTTCATGTACTGTTTTAGTCCGATTTGTCTTTTTTGCTGAGAGCTGCTCAAATGCCCAAATGACTTGAAATTTGGAGCGGGCCTCACACATCAAATTGTCTGCTGCACACAAAAAATTTGGAATTTTTTGAATTTGCTTTAAATAATTTACGAATTTTTTTTAACCGGGTGCAGATGAGCCTGGGCAACGAAACGCCCTACTCGGCTCTTCACCGCATTTTGTCTCTGCACACGAGGCCATTAATTTCACCGATGGGATCGAAGGTGTCGTGACACGAGTAAATCAGACCTGGCAAGCCATGTCTTCCGTGTCGTGGATTAACCATGGACCAGAGACACGCAGGGCAGGCGCGAAGTTAATTCGAAAAGCCATTTAGAAATATTGTAATGCAATGATCGATATGCAGTGCACAGAGCAAAGATGCGTATAGTAGTGCCGGTAGAACAAAGCGTATAGTAGCAATGGTTTTGGGGTGGACGCGAGAGCATTCGATGCATGTCTGCTCTGCTTACTACTCCCTCCGTTTCATAATGTAATGCGTATAAATTTTCTGAAAAGTCAAATTAAGTAAATTTTGACCGAATTTACCGAGAAAACTAACCATATATACAGTTTTGATCATGTACAACATGAAAATATAACTGATGATGTATCCAATGATATGCACTAAGTATTTTAAACGTACATGTTTTTGTTTATAAACATGATTAAAGTTTGTAATGCTTGACTTTAGAAAAAAAATTCTATATGCAATACATTATTAAACAGAGGGAGTATCTCATGCCATTTCATCTTTCTACGTGTCCCCGTATAAAAATACTATCATCATTTGCTCCCCTTTATTTTAGAAGTAGGTCATTAGTAGTAGCAGTATGATATTCCCTTAATTTCTTTTTAGTTTGCATATAAAATTTGCTTGAAGTCAAACTTAATAAGTTTGAACAACTATATAAGAAACAATATCAACAGTCATGATATGTAATCAATATCATTAGATCCATCACGACATTAATTTTCATATTATATAACTTTTGTATTGTAAATGTCAATATTTGGTAAGATAAATTTGGTCAAACTTTACATAGTTTTGGCTTCAGACAAAATTTGTGCACAGACCAAAAAAAACGAAGGGAGTGTTGTATTATCATTACATATTTCTAGTTCTTATTAGATAGTCCTCTAGTCTTTGTCTTATTTTATTCTATTCTTTTGTTAAGAGTAAGACATATAATTATTTGAAATCATATTAATGAAATATTTTCCTATTAATATGTTTTATTTTGATAATTTTTTTATAAAAATAATGAGTTTTATGGATGGTGGAATATTTTACCATGTTTGAATATCTATATCTTTATTTGTGTACTTTTTAGTAGTAGAATGTTGTATTTGTTTGCATGCCAAACAAACTATTCACGTAACTTCCACAAAATTTTCCAATAGATGAAACATTGTTCATACAATTATTTTTAATTGTGCTCCGTAATTCATGAAATATGTTCATGATGTCAAAAAGAGTTATGTAATCCATAAAACATTGGAGAAAAGCTGGTTAGGAGATTCCTTAGTTTTTCTGCATGTATACACAAACTGCCTTTTGGTATTTTATCTATAAAAAGGGAAGTGCTTCGGTACAACCCCCCTAAAACGTATAGTGGATAGTATGGTAATTTCACATTAGGTATAGAAATACCCACCCAACGCCAGTCGTCCATGCGACGACGGCATCGCGCCAGCACAGATGCCGCAGCCGTCGCTAGTCGTCGCGCCGCCAGATGCCGCAGACCGTCGCTGTCGCAAGACGCCCGCCACGATACCGCGCCTCGTCCGTCACGTTGCCGTCGTCGCCAGACGTCTCGACGTTAGCGTCGGCACTTGTTGGAGGAAAAAACTGAACCCTAACGCATCCACGCCGTCTCCACGCCGGCCCCGCTGCGTTAAATCGCCGCCGCCGGTCGCCACAGCGTGCCCGGCGCCGTTCAGGCTGCCCGCCGCGCGCCAGATCCGTTGCCGCCGCCGCGCGTCCATTCCGTCGCCAGATGGCCGCCCACCCACGATCTCGTCGCCGCCTCCCTCCGCGAAGACGCCGGCTCGACCAGCCGTCGTCCTCACGCCGTCGAGACCTGCCTCCGCCGGCCAGCAACGTCAGCCCGTCGTCAGAAGAAATGGATCCGGCTGAAATCCTGGCCGCCGTGCAAGAGGTTGGTTAAAGACAACATTGTGCTTGATGAAATAATTATTTTAGGGATGATGTTACACGGTGTTTAATTGATCGTATAATTTTTTTAACTATGTATAGTTAGAGGAGGAGGGCGATTATGATGGCAATGATTACGACGAGGACAACGAAACCGAATCACTAAATATGAATGAACATGCTGAGGAGAACTACATGAGTTTGGATGAATCTTATAGTGGCAATGTAAGTGTGATCAAGATTGATAAAAACAATAATTATGGTGGACCGCATGGAAATTTTCATAATTTTTTGCATCATGCAGCGACATGGCGATGATGATGATGATATGGATATAGATGATTCATTTGCCCAAAGTGCACTCCGGGTATGTCATAAATAAAATCAGAGAAGAAATGACATAATAACCATATTAGCGCTGACATGTTTTTTTTGCAATGCGCGCAGATGAACGAGGACGGGGAATTTCTGAGGAATATTGTGGACGATGAAAGTGACAAATCGCACGTTGATCCATCTCATGATGACAGCTCTAGCAAAGTAAGTTTTCAAACTTACAGAACTACATTATTACATATTAAAATAATAACTGACTGACATATATGGTTTAATGCATTAATTAACAGGGAGATATAAATGGTACAAGTGGGAACGATGAGTATGTTGGTGATGATCTGTTTAATTTTGACATCGGATTTGATGAATATCAGCAAGAATCATTGGACATGCATTGGAAGGTCATGAGGAAGACGTTCAAGTCACTAGGAGAGGCTTACGTTTTCTATAACCAGTATGCTTACGAGCGTGGTTTCAGCGTAAGAAAGGACTCACTGAAATATTCAAAAGGTCCTGAGGAAACTAAGCGCTTGAGAAAGTATCGGTGTGCGAGAGCTGGGAAACGACTGGCAAAACTTTGTACAATGGAAGGCAGGACCCGCAGACTGAGAGGGGAGACTCGTTGCTTCTGCGATGCGCATATAACTTTGAAACTTGATAAAGAGCGTGACGTTTGGTATGTCGGCAGTTTCAATGATGATCACAATCACGTTCTAGCTAGACCAGATGAAGTCACGTTTCTTGGTCTCATAATCGATAAAAGAATATCGAAAGCTGAGATCTTAACCATGGCAGGTCTGGAATCAGGAAACATATGATTTATGATAATCTTGTCAGTAGGTATGGGTCATATGCAAAGGCTGGTTTTGGGAGAAAGAAGCTTTATAACATGTGTTATAGAGAAAAAAATGAAGTTGCTTGCACAAGGTGATGCAGACACCGCCATTGGGATCATGTTGACCAGAAAAGAGAGAGATCCAGATTTCTTCTTTGAGCACACCGTCGATGAGGAAGGAAGGCTGAAAAACATATTCTGCTGTGATTCTCAATCACGTCGAGACTATGTTGACTACGGTGATGTGACAGTCTTCGACAGCACATACATGATGAATAGGTATGGCATGCCATTTATACCTTTTGTCGGTCTGAACAACCACCGTTGCACCACGGTATTCGGTTGTGCTCTTGTGTCTGACGAGACGGAGGATACATATGTCTGGCTGCTTCAGACATTTTTGAGGGCTCATTGTCAGAAGAGGCCCAGGTCAGTAATTACTGATGGAGATGCAGCTATGATTAAGGCCATAAGAAAGGTACTTTCGGAGGTTTGGCATCGTCTTTGCTCGTGGCATATTGAGAAGAACATGCAGAAACACCTTCATCATAAGTCTCTAAAGGAGTTCAGGTCTCTACTTTATTATGCCACTTCAAAGAAGGTATTTGAGGAGAGATGGGCAGCGTTTTGCGCCAAATGGCAGTTGGAGAAAACAAAAACATGGTTACGTCGGATGTACAAGAAGAAAAGGCTTTGGGCTGCATCATATTTGTCAGGTGGGTTTTTCTTAGGCATGCGAAGTAACCAGCGAAGTGAGAGTCTGAATTCATGCCTTCACTTGCATCTAGACTCCGGTATGACTATTGTTGATATGATTGTGCACTATGAGAACTGCATAGTTCGTCTTCGTGAAACGAGGCGCATGACGATTACACAAACTCACGAGCAGTTCGATGACCGAGATTGGACGAGTGTAAAGATATTGAGAAATCAGCTGCCCGTCGGTTCACATCGGCAAACTTTTATATCTTGCGGGAAGATATGAAGAAGGCACGGGAGCTTGAGGTCCTTGAGAGACGAGAGGAGCAGACACTCACTGATTCATCTTGACATGGAAGGAAAATAGGGATATCAGATTCACTGTGAGTACACCCTGTAACTCCAAGAAACTGTGAGTGCGATTGCGAAAGCATGTATCGCAAAGGACTTCCTTGCAAACATATTCTTCATGTTCGATTCAGCTACGCTTACGTGAGATACCTAAGTGTTTAGTGCTGCGGAGGTTGAGCCAAGTTGCAAGGGTGGACTTCCGTGAAGCGCACTAGCGATCTGTTTGCGTGGGGATGGGCAGGTGCGGTGTGAGCTAGGTGCAGTGAGTTGACCATCTTATCTTCTGAAGCAACTCATAAAGCATGTCATAAACCATTTTTATTCGACAAGTTGAAGGCGGCTCTGAGGGACATAATAGATAATGATTACACTGAGGAGGATGAGCCTGATGCGGGGGTACAGTTTTTGAACGACGATGCATTTGAGCCTAATCAAGATCATGGTCTTGTTCGTGATCCCGCTAAAGTGAACACCAAAGGCGCACCAAAACAGAATGTTAAAGGCCGCGGTAAGGATGGTCCTGATTTCACTAAAAATGGGCGACCTAAAGCTTTTGATGAGAAAAGCAAACGTCAATGTGGACAGTGCGGTCTTACGGGTCATTATAAGTCCACGTGCCCTCAAAATCCTAAGTACGATATTCTTATGTTATTGTAAATCTTATTGTTCAACCTAAATTTATTTGTTTATTGTGACACTTATTGTGAATTAACACATATCTTATTGTTATGTAGGAATTTTGTTTGAATTGTGGAGTATGGAAGATTGCTATGGAAGATTGCTTCACCCTTTCATTGGAGACTGTTATTGATGTTCTACATATGTGATCTCTAATAATTGTTGAAATTTGTTATATGAACTTATTTTACTTTGTTGATATCAGACTATTTGCTACGATATACCGACATAAGTAGTAGTTTTGATGAAAGACTATGTAATGCAATAAGGAGTTTTTACTTTGTGTTTATTCATGTGCTCATTTTGCACAGAACTGCCGTCGCTGCTGTTTACTGTTATTCTGTGCTTTGATGTACGAAAGCCGTCACTTACAACCCCGTCGTAAACATAACCCGTCGGTTTTATTATTTTTAAAAAATATCTTGACAAGTCTTGCGCGGCATTTGTCCAACATCGTCGTCACTTTCTGGCGGCGAGACGAGGTAATAAGCTGGTTCGACAGCTCATGTGCCGCCGGGTATATAAGCCGGTCGTCGCGCCCTCCGTCGGGCGAGGTGGGACTAAACATTTCCCGTCGCCCCGCGCCGAACTTGGGCCGTCGTCCCGCCGTTTCTAATTGGGCCGTCGTCCCGCCGCCTGTTATTTGACCGGCCCACGTGGTCTCGCGCGTCGCTGCAGTCAGGGCGGCTGCGGGTAGCCAAGTTTTTAGTCCCACCTCGCCTGACGGAGGTCGCGACGACCGGCTTATATACCCGGCGGCACATGAGCTGTCGAACGTCTTTGATAAATCTGCTATGCCACCCGTCGTCCGACGCTGCCCTGTTGGACAGTGCCGTCGGTCCTGTCTGACCTAGACTAGCCGGCGCACTTGTCAGGCAGTTTTTTTCTTAGGATGGACAACTACGAACGTCGGTGTTATAAGCGACGTCGTCTGTGCTCACGTCGGTCGGTGTTACACCCATAAAAAAATACATGTGCATTTTTATTAACGTTTAGCACTACAAGAAAACATGGACTGATGTATCCAAACAATTTGACGACGACAGAACTATCAATATGCATATCAATATTTCAAAATGAAAGACAATGGCTTGACGACAACATAATAATCCAAATGTCATTCTCGCCTTAATAAATATTCAAAATAGTACTGTCATCTTTGACACAAGATATCAAAGTCGAAATAATTGTAAACATTATTTGAGCCTACAAAATTTTCTAGTACAAAAATGTTGCCACATTTATTTCTTCTTTGCAAGCCGAGTAACTTTGTCCTTCACATCGTTGAGCGTATTTCCCTCCGCAAAAATAAGCTGCGCAATCATTAAGTCACTCGATTTATCAATTGACTCCTGTTAGAACTTCATATTAGTATAATTCAAATAGTATTACATTATGAATTTAATTTAATATAAGCATTTGAAATAAAGCCAGACCTGAGAAAAATGGCTTGTCCATTTTTCACCGTTCCAATACTGAAAGCACCAAAGAACAAATAATCCACATGAATTGCTGGTCCATACAAACAATGGTTCATAAGTCCGGCATACGAAGCATATCTTTACGAATGTGCTTCAGCTCAGTCAAAATCCGATCCATCATAGTGTTCTGTGTAGCTGAAGCCTCAGATGTACTGACTCCTGTTCTCCTTCCAGTAATGTTAGACTTTCTCGTACTGGATCTCTTGTTCTTTTCAGCCTGTTCCATTCTAATTTTGTTTAAGCGGTACTCTTCAGTAATGGTGTCATCGATCTACAACATAAAGAATCATACAGTCATATTTAATTAATAATAAATTTCAGACTTTAAATGGACAAATATGTATGTAACGTATTACCATTCCAACACCACGACCATATTGAAAGTCGTACTTGTCTCTTTTCTCCGCTGCCGCTTCTGTCCAATTCCTCATCAAGGGGCTCAACAGTGCTAAAGGATCATACTGTGGACCGGTGCTTGGCTGCACCTTCTCCCAATATAGATACTTCAAAACAAACAAAGAACCATTTAGCATGTGGTACAGTATTACTATATAAAACAACTATTTAATTTAAAAAACAAATCATACCTGCAGAAGTGCAAGGTTGCCACGTGGCCATTCCCTAACACGACCTGGTTGCAAGACCATACCAATCTCCGACAAACAAAACCGCAAAGTGAATGCATTCGGTTGAACTTTTTATCTGCTCGACATCTTGCACTAGTGCATAATAATTCTTCGGAATGTACTCATCAGACACTGGTGCAATTATAGTCCCTAACAGGACGAGAAACGCCATCCGAACAAATTCATCGTCCGCGTTTTTATTTCTCACAATCTTCTCAATAATCATCAATCAATATTTTACCATTCTTCTTGTTAACAAAACTAGCTGGAATTTTTTTAATTGCTTTGCCTTGGTCCATACTCAAAAAACTAGAAACGTCAACTCCTTCATTCTTCAAACCAAACATAGCGAACACATCATCAGGCCTTAGTGAAATCAATCCTTTTTTTCCGGCTGCCTCTTGCACCATGAATTTTTAACTACTAGGATTGTAACCTTGAATCATAAGCGCAAGCAAATTATCACGCATCTTGACCGAAGGTATTCGTAACATGCCCTCCATCTCCGTTTCGTAAAACGTAAATCTCTGACTTGGTATTAACTTATTAACAAGACTAACCCACTTTTCTACGGAACATGCAATCACACCATCGATGTTCATACTGCATATAATAATATCTATGTGACGTTGCATGCAGCTAATGTGATATATACTATTAAAAATATTTAAAAATATACCTGCCAGACGGGGCGTTGACGACCGGCGCTGACGGCGACGGTGACGTCCACTAGTGCGGGGTGACGACGGGCGTTGACGGCCTGTGCTGACGGCGACGACGACGGCGACGGTGACGTCCACTAGTGCGAGGTGATGACGGGCGTTGACGGCGGGTGCAGAGGCTGTCGGGCGGGTATACACGTCGACTAGTGGGGGTGACGGCGGGCGTTGACGGCGGCGCGACGTTGTCGGGCGGGGAACGACAGTGCGGGCGGCGGCGGGCAACGGGATCAGATCGGGCGCGTCGTCCGCACGTACGACGCAAAGAACTGCATACGCGACGTGATTGGCCGACATGCGCGTTGTCGGGAATATTCCCTCAGATAGCGATGGCTCTGGCAGATTTTTTGCCACGTCGGGCCCGCGGCAATTATTATATGTGCGAGGGGGGACGGCAAGTTGCCTAGTTTAGTCCCACCTCGGCCGCCGAACGACGCCCTTACCAGCTTATATATACAGCGCCGCTAACCCATACGTGGTCATAATTAATCTTGTGATGTGGCTCTACCTAACTGCTGGGTAGTACAACTGTACGGGTTGTACTGACCCGGTAGTTGGGTAAAGTCACGTCGCAATATTAAATATGAATTTATTTATTTGCAGAATTTTTTTCATTTATTATATTTTTTTAAACTTTGCACGAAAAACATACATGTTTGTATTATTATTATTTTTTGAACTTTGCACGAAAAACATACATGTCGCAATATTAAAGTCACGCACACGCCAAAATTTGTCGCGTTCCGACGCTGTACGGATTTTCTATGATTTTCCGCACCCAAAACACCTAAAACACTGCCCGCACGTGACGCAACTTGCGTTCAGTAGTCCGTTGCGTTCATCTCGGCGTGGGGTCCCGGACGGGTCCCCACACGCCGCCGAAAGTTGGGTGCATTCCGCTAACCTAATCGGCACTTGTCAGGCAACCAGTGGTTTCGGTATGGGCGGAGGGACCCTCGGTCGTACTTCCCGGTCGCATCCCCAAAGTCGATCATTTTTTTCCACGGGCAACAAGTGACCATGCAGGCCGCGCACGCCAAAATTTGTCGCGTTCCGACGTTGTACGGATTTTCTATGATTTTCCGCACCGAAAACACCTAAAACACTGCCCGCACGTGACGTAACTTGCGTTCGTAGTCCGTTTTAGTTCATCTCTGGCGTGGGGTCCCCGGACGGGTCCCCACACGCGCCACCGAAAGTTGGGTGCATTCCGGCTAACCCAACTAGCACTTGCTGTGCAACCAGGTGCTTTCGGTATGGGCGGAGGGGACCCTCGGTCGTACTTCCCCCGGTCGCATCTCCCAAAGTCGATCATTTTTTTTCCACGGGCAACAGTGACCATGCAGGCCGCGCACGCCAAAATTTGTCGCGTTCCGACGCTGTACGGATTTTCTATGATTTTCCGCACCGAAAACACCTAAAACATCGCCGCGACGTGGCGCAACTTGCGTTCAGTAGTCCGTTTTCGTTCATATCTGGCGTGGGGTCCCGGACGGGTCCCCACACGCTGCCAAAAGTTGGGTGCATTCCGCTAACCTAACGGCACTTGCAATGCAACCAGTGCTTTTCGGTATGGGCGGAGGGACCCTCGGTCGTACTTCCCCGGTCGCATCCCCAAAGTCGATCATATTTTTCCACGGGCAACAAGTGACCATGCAGGCCGCGACGCCAAAATTTGTCGCGTTCGACGCTGTCGGATTTTCTATGATTTTCCGCACCGAAACACCTAAAACATCGCCCGCGACGTGGCGCAACTTGCGTTAAGTAGTCCGTTGTTCATCTCGGCGTGGGGTCCCGGACGGGTCCCCACACGCCGCCGAAGTTGGGTGCATTCCGCTAACCTAACGGCACTTGCTGTGCAACCGGTGCTTTCGGTATGGGCGGAGGGGACCCTCGGTCGTACTTCCCCCGGTCGCATCCACCAAAGTCGATCATTTTTTCCACGGGCAACAGTGACCATGCAGGCCGCGCACGTCAAAATTTGTCGTGTTCCGACGCTGTCACGGATTTTTATGATTTTCCGCACCGAAAACACCTAAAACACGCCGCGACGTGGCGCAACTTGCGTTAAGTAGTCCGTTTTCGTTCATCTCTGGCGTGGGGTCCCCGGACGGGTCCCCATACGCGCCGCCGAAAGTTGGGTGCATTCCGGCTAACCCAACTGGCACTTGCTGTGCAACCAGGTGCTTTCGGTATGGGCGGAGGGGACCCTTGGTCGTACTTCTCCCGGTCGCATCCACCAAAGTCGATCATTCCACAAATATACATGAAAATCTTCTGTTTTACATCTGTTTCTTTGGGTCGGCTTTGTTTCGATTTTAAAAGATTTTACTTACTCAGTTTTAATAATGTTTCGATTTTAAAAGATTTTACATGTCGCAATATTGTCAAACGAATTTGATTTCTTTTCTCCATAGAAGCAAATTCACCTAAGCCGGGAGCAAAATTTTATTTCTCTACATGCACATCTTCGGTTGAAGCATGTATGTTCCTCATAGTGAGAATAATTTTGTTTTTTATAGAAAGCAATTATTTGTTTCGTGGGGACAATATTGTGATTTTTTAGACCCAAAAAAATAAACCTAAATCACATTGAAATCAAATTCTTCAATGGTCACATTTGAAACAATATTTGGTACGCCCACTTAATTAAACATGTCTTAATTAAACATTAAAACATAAAAACTTAATTATACATGACTTAATTAAACATAACTAATAGGGGAGCCTAATCTACTACTTGGTTAAAAAAAAAAAACCTAATCTACACGTCCTCCTCGGAGTCGGCGAGGTCCACGATCTCCCCCGCTCCGACGTCACCGTCGTCGTCACCGTCGCCGTCGTCGCTGCTCTTGCCGCCGTCCTCCCAGTAGCCGTCGCCGCCCTGATCAAGCTGCGGCTGCGCCGCTTCGATGGCCGCCGCCGCGTCGAGTCTCGACTCGCAGCTCGGCGGCCTCTGCTGCCGCCGCCATAGCCGCCGCCGCCGCGCGTCGAAGTCGGCTGCAGCTCGGCGGCCTCTCTCGCCTCCATGCCGCCGCCGCGCCGCCGCTTCGCTGCGATGCCGCAGCGATACGATGAGTAGCCGAGGCGTCGTCGGGTCGCCGTCCTCGCGCGAAGGCGACCTGCTCCGGCGGGATGTCGGCGACGGAGGGGAGGCGGGCGGGCGATGGCGGGAACCAGACGCGTGGCGAGCTTGGTAACGGCGCGGCTGCCGGAGGGGGACGACGGACGAGCTTCGAGACGCGCGCCTGCCGGAGGGGGCGGCGAGGCAGCCTGGGCGATAACGAGCCGCCCGGGCCCGGCGACGAGCCGCCATCCGCATCTCCCGACGGGCTGCGCGACGACGCCCGAAGTCCTTGCCCTTCCGAACCTCGTCGCGGCGATGATGTTCCACCACCGCCCTCGTCTTTGGCGAGCTTCGGCCGTCGTCGCGCCGGCCCCCTCGTCGGGTTCCGTCGGCGGTGATGTGGAAGACGCTTGCAGACGGCAGCCCGGCGGCACCATCAGCCGAGACGGATGAGCTCGTCCGTCTCCGGCGTATCGAGCTCGTCGACCACGAAGCTGCCGTCGCCGCCGCCGCCGTCGGACGCCATGGAGGCCGCCGGGAATAGGAGCTCGTCGGCGGTGGAAATCGTCGGTGGGTGGGGTGGCGGTCGAGGCGTTGGTGGGTGTGGCGGTCGAGTGCGGGGAAGCGACGGGCGACGGGCGGTGTTTTAAAAGCAGCGTCGGTAGGTGGGGCGCCGTCCGGTAGGTGACCGACGCCAGCGCGTATGCGCCGCATTAATGGCGATCGGGCGGCCGCCGCGTCGGGAACCGTCTTTGACCGACGCTGAGACGGGACGCAACCGCCCCGTCCACACACGTCGCGTCGTCCAAAAATTTTTTTCGTCCTGCCGACGCCACGTCACAACGAGTACGTCGCTCGTCGTTTTTTTTCAGGGTCGTCGTCGTACGTACGCATCGCGTCGTTTTTTTCTAGGATCGTCGTACTACGTACGCGGACGGTGTACTCGGCAGCCCGTCGCGCGGGTACAGCCCGTCGCGGTAGTCTGATATGCAGCGTCAGCTGGCGGGGGTTTTATGTGCTGGGACAATCCTACCCTTTTTTATGAAGGGGTACGGGACGATCTCAGCCGTTGTTGTGTTTAGGGGGTTGTACCGAAGAAGAAGAGCTATAAAAAATGTTCAAATTTAGCGAAAATCCATTTTTGCACCCGAGCTCATCTGCACCCGCGTTGACAAAAAAATAAATCAAAACAAATACTAGAAAAATTCGCAAAATTCCAAATAAAATTTGTGTGGTAGACAATTTGAAGCGTGAGACCCGCTCCAAATTTCAAGTCATTTGGACATATGAGCAGCTCTCAGCAAAATAGATAAATTGGGGGTCTGTAAAAATGTTTACTGTTCATGAACTGTTTTGGCCCGGTTTATCGCTATGCAAGCTGCTCCCTGCTGCAGGTTATCTGACAATGCTATGGATGTTGTTTGTGGTTTGGTTGTCTTACCATGCTATAGATGTTGTTGCTCGTCAGTTCGTGGTTTGGTTGTCTTACCATGCTATAGATGTTGTCGTTCTGTGGTTATCCTGCAAGCCGGGAATGCGTTTGTATAAACTGTCTGAACTTGGTTACTCTGTGCATCAGTACCTGTCTGAACTTATTGTGGTCGTCGCTACTACTACTACTACTACTACTATAGTAGTAGAAGTTAGCTGTTACCTGCACAAGAGGTTAGCTGCCACTGTGGATCAATGAATGATCTTAAAACCGTGTTGCTGCTTATCTGCCTACTCTCTTTGGCATGGTGGTCTTTTTCTTGGTCTTTGTTGTCACCCTGTAGCTAGCAAGTAAGTAGCTCTTGAACGTCAGGTTGTTTCATGCTCAAGTTGCCAACTTGCGATGAACCCACCTCTTCTGCAGTTGTGCTTCTTGTGTGGTTTGACTGAATTTGGAGGCTCATGTTGTGTTTGAGGGAAAAAGAAGTGGCCAAGAAAGGTGACATGCAACCTAAGACCGAGGGAGGAAAACGTACTGAGATACTAATTTGAATTTATGTTCTGAACCGAGGCAAAGAAAGTATTTTTTGTAGAGGAACAAAGGTTTTTTTTTAGTGGAGTGTGCTTTTTTTTACCGGTAAACCAAGCTCTTAGATAATTTCAAGGTTTACAGGAATAATAAGGGGAGCACCAGGAACCCAAATATGCTACGCTTACGAGGCTAATATGGACTTGCTTCAACTAATCAAACTAGAGTTTCAAAAAAAAAAAACTAATCAAACTAGGCCCCCCCCCCCATTTCCAGGGGGTGGACCCCTTCCAACCTCCTAATCCTCCACATTTGCTACTTCGTGAGAGCATCTTCAACAGGTGCGGCAAAACGCGCGCCCGCGCGGTAAAATCAGTTTTTCGCGCGCGCCGGTTGGTTCCGCGCGCTCCAGCGGTGGCGGGAAGTTACAGCTGCTGAAAGCGTTCTTGCCGCTGTGTAGAAAGCGGCACGCGGCGCGCTAGATTTGGCGCGCCGCTTCGCGCGCGCCTATAAAGTCCCGCGCTTCGCCACGCGCACAGAACAGCCACGCGCCCTTCTCCTCGCAATCTCGCCGCTTCGCACTCCACCGCTTCGCCGTTTCTGCGCCACCACCGCGCCACCATGCCGCCGCGCCGCCGGGGTGCTTCGGGCTTTCGCGGTGTCCGCGAGCACCCCACCGGCTGGTACTCCGCCGAGATACGGGCCGGCAACGTCCGGCTCGGCCTCGGGACGTTCCGGAGCCTTGGCGCGGCCAGCGTCTGACGACTGCGGCGTGGCGCTTGGACAGGCCCCGATCCCAGATGAATTTCCGGGACGTCTTCACGCGCGAGGAGGCGCAGCGCCTCGCCCCTCCGCCGCGTCTCATCACGGACATGGACCGTGCCGACCACGCTCGGCGGCAGCGCCGTCTCGCCGTCGGCAAGGAGGAAGCGAAACCATGGCGAGTGGCGCCGCCGCCACCGAGGACGTCGACGCCGAGCATGCCCTCTTCGGGCGGAGAGGGCGGCAAGCGCCGCTTCGAGCGGGCGGACCGGCGTCGCGAGGAAGGCGATGGTGAGCGAGCGATGCGACATCGTCTCCGCAGGTGGGAGGTCGTTCTTCACCTCGGACGATGAACGTTGGGACGACGTCTGGCTCTCAACCTCGGACGACACCGACGAGGATGACGATGGTGATGGCAGCGACTTATAGTAGTTTTCTATATATGTATGCCGTAGTAATTTCTATCTATCTATCTATGTATGTTGAACTATCTATCATCTATGCCGTAGTAGTTGCACCGATGTAAAATATCTATGTATCGCTTTTTTTATCTATGCAATTTTAATTAAAAAAATATTATAGAATGGCCTGGCGCTGCATTTTACCGCGCTCTTTGGAGCTGCTGCTGACTTTTCAGCGCTGCTTTGGAAAAAAACGCTGCGCGCCAAACCAGGCGATGGGCGCACGCCAAATCCGTTTTTACAGCGCGGCGCGTTGGGCGCCTGTTGGAGATGCTCTGAGGTCTGTAAAAAATCTCCCCGTGAGTCTAGCATTGCTTCGAGGAACCCCTAGCCACAAATGACTACCAATATTTAAAGAAATAGAAAATTTAGCAAGATTATGTGCTTCCCAGTTCGAGGCTCTTCTGAATTTAGCTCCGTCGCCATCTCTCACTCCGCTTCGGCACCGTTGAATCTGCCTGTGCTGCCGCCTAATGCAGAATCTACTCGCACGAGCGATGCCCCACCATGAACAACCTTCCCCGCTCCTCCTTTGTGGTCCGAGAAATCACCTGAAAGCGCCAGCTTCGACATCTCCTTTGCTTCGCGCTCATCCGCTCGCCGCCTGGATCGACGAATCCGAGCAAGGTGCGCCGCCACCTATAGTATCTCCTCCTCCCCGTCCTCCTAGCTTCGCATGCGACGAGCTCGAGCAAGGCGTGCCGACAGGAGCATCGGCTATTATATGAATTACCAAGGCCAGATGGGTACAACCTTGACCCTCTGTTCTTAACGAGTTCATCGCCAAGCTTGCCTCGAAACCATAGTTCGCAGGTTGTAATGGGTGTACTTTCAGTTATTAGAGTAAAAATGCCTGGGTCGCTGAACTTGTCCGCGGAATTCATTTTGGTCACTTGGTCAGTGTATTTTGGGAAGTGCAAAGCTATAATATGGTCATTGTGGTTCCTGGAATGTCTCATCATGTTGGTACTGCGTATAAATCTCCTGTTAATTGATCATGCACCAGCGGGAGTTATTTTCTATCTACTCTCACTGAAAAGCTGTTCAATCTGCAGCTTCATCAGCTAACAAGTTACCAAGACACATGGACTGTACAGAATCGGTGTTGCATTTTGCCCAATCGAAGCTCCCATTGTCATGCTACGGCATCACGGCCACCTCCTTGTGGTCGTTGGCCGGGTACGACGGCTCCTCCGACGTCTCCGTCTCCGACCGCCGCTCGTCGCCAGTGGCCGCCTCTTCTTGCCGGACGACGTGGTTCCACCTGTCCTGGAGGAGGTACACGAGCGCCACGGCGGAGACCTCGGCGGTGAGGAGCGCCGTCCAGAGCCCGACGCTCCTGCCGGTCCTCTCCCGGTACGTGTGGAGGCCGATGTAGACGTTGGCCACCCCGACCACGCACACCACCACCCCCAGCAGCCAGTGCGCCAGGTACCACACGCTCCTCGCCTTCACGCCCCTGAAAAGAAGACATCACAAACCTCCATTCAGTCAGGGAACACACAAATTTCAGTCAGGACTCAGGACTGAACTTTGGTCGAATGTATGCGTCAGTCAAGCTAACCACCTGTCGGGCCTGAGGAAGCCGATGAGCGGCTGGAGCCAGACGAGGCCGTAGAGGGCCAGCCCGATCCGCTGGTGGGTGTTGTTGAACGCGTTCTGGAAGTTGGTGATCGACAGCGCCGCGGCGGCGGTGGCCAGGGCCACGCCGGCGACCTGCGCGGCGACGTGGCAGTAGAAGAGGACCCTGACGGCCTTGGCGCTCTTGATGTTGCTCGAGAACCTGATCAGCAGCACGCCGATCGGCATCAGGAAGCCGACCGACGACCAGAGCAGGAAGGCGTGGAGCTTGAGCTGCAGCGACAGCTTGGGCGTCAGCTGCAAAAGCAACAGTTCATCCAAGTGTAAGTTTTCAGTTAGGCAGTGATAGCAGTTGTGCAATGACACATTGAGATTCTTCCATGCAAAGTTTCATAGGAGAACTTATTTACAGGGGAGAGAAAACTTGACAGCTTTTTATTTACCTCCAATGGCTGAACGCTCTTGTAGCTTTGGTTCAGACCCTCGAGGCTATCTGAAGCGCCATGGATCGAGCTTGCAAGGGAGAGAATCACAAAGCCTGACACTGCAGGAAGCAGTCTCTTTCTTCCAAACAGTAGCATTGATGCTTGTCTATCAAATCTGCCCTCGGCAGGAACAGAGCAAGCACTTCCAAGAAGATAAAGAGCAAGCAACTGAACTGAAACTCTTGAGCAGCAAAAGATCAAACCGAAGCAAGATTGATCGAAGCGCCTACGTACGCCGGCAATGGCAGAAGGAGAAGGTGAATGAACAGGGCAAGTTAATTCTAGTCTCTGCTCTCTCCCCGCTACCACCTCATGCTACTAAACCCATCCAAGCCATTCCTTTCTTGCAAAGCTCCCCCTCGCCTTAAATACCAGGGCAACACAGCAAGAGAAAAAGAAACCAAGACTGAACTAAAAAATGCGCAGAGACCAATCGACCCCGGCGAACCGCCAACCCTCGGCGCGATGCGGCGACCGAAGAAGCTTGCGGGGGAATGCAAGAATCTGGCTTTGCAAGTTCAGGAACGCAAGATTTAGCCGGTCCAAGAGGATAACTTGGGAGGGGCGTCCTATGCTAGCTACCACCTATCTCTCCTTTATCAAGCCGGATGAAATGATTTGGGCATCAGAGGCCGCTTTTGCCGCCTAGCAGCAACCGTGGTGTAGCACGGTGGACTTCTGGGGAATGGGATGGAATAAGATGGGATGTGAGAAGGGTTGGGCGTGCTTTTGAGCACATTTTTGGCTCGGCTGTGCTTTTACAGCTCTGAGGGTATGATATGATGGAGTGGAAGGGTGGCTTTTGTGGTGGTGGTGGTGGTGGTGGAGCTGCAGGAAGCACCCAAACAGCGAGATATTGTTGGATGCTGCATCGGCATCTAGCGAGGAATTTTATCCTTTTTTCTTTGCGGAAAGGAAGCGGGTCTCGGAGAAAGCTGGGCCTTGTTCAACTGCGCCATTGAGTTTGTTTGGCAAAGTTGATCGTATCTTTTGATCAAGATCAGCACAACTCAGAGCAAAGGTATCTGCTGCTTTTGTTTGTGCCATTGCATTTCTCTTTTGCTTTAGTTTTGTGTTCATTTTGATTTTTCTGAATGGACGACGTCATGGCTTTGCTTCTTGACACCATTCATACACACATGTGTACACTCTACAGCAACTTGACAACATCAAATGTGTAGCAGATATAACCAATTAGTTTCATCCATGCATGCACCCTGAAGTTTCGATCGCCGCGAACAAACTTTGAAGCAGAGAACAAGTACACAATTGCTTTCGGTGTTGTCGCGATGCAAATGCTGGATCCAGATCTTGGCAGCGAAGCAGTTCTTCAGGTTGCTTAAACATTGGGCTAATGCTGAAAAGACCACCATCAGCGCCGCAAACCGAACCGTTGCCTGGCAGGAGCTAGTGAGTTCTAGGTCCAGCCATACCCTCTCCGTGTCGTATCAGCTGGTCTCCCAACGACTCCATGCTAGCTAACCTACCTAGCTCCACCTTACATCCGTCCATGGCGATCCATCCATCCATCCATCCGTGCAAGATGCAAGATGCCTGGCTGTCTGATGAGGAGGAGCCATCGTACGTACGTGGATCACCTTTGGCTTTAGGCAGGTCGATCATGTGACCGGTTTTGCATGGAGATTAGATTAAACAAGGATTAAAGCGAAAGCTCTGCTCAGGGTCAGGGGGGTTGAAAAGGATTTGCTGACAATGGAAGCTGCTGCATGGCCAAAAGGTTCGTAGTAGTTGCTAATGGAAGGATCTGTTAGGGAGTCATTGTCACTTTGTCAGACACAACAGGCGTATATACGTGGTCCTGCTAAATCAGTGTGGTCAAGACGGAGAATTTCGCTGCCCTAACCAAGCGGAAAGCGGCGACGTACTCTTGCACCATCCTAATCCTATCGGTATCGGATATCAGATCCACTGATAGCCGAATGATGGGGTTTACGTGCACTATGTGTGAGAGATAACAGGATCAAACTATATGGAGTGTAGTGTCAAAAACACTTTTATATTATGGGACGGAGGGAATGTTGAAAATATGAGCAAATTACTACGAGATTTAATCCGAATAAACAGAAGATAAATCATGACTACAGTAGCAGAGATTGAACTAATCATGCGAACTAGCATAGCAGATGAACAGATCACATCTAGGGCACATACTAGAAACATGAATTCTACCACGATCTCGAACAGGAAAGATAGAATCACGTACGGTGCAGCGGGAACAGCACCGCCGGCGTTGACGTTGTCGCCCATGTCGTTGAGGATGAGGTTGCCGAGGTCGGGAAGAAGTCGTCTTCGCAAGTCGTTGCTGCCAGCCGATCGCATGAAGTCGCTCCCCAAAACCTGATCGCCCTCTCCCGTGCAGGATCACGAGGCGGGGTTCCGGAGGCCTGCTGTCCCTTCTCCGGTGCACGCCGAAAGGAGGATGGAGAAGACTTGATCGGCGGCGCAATGGATGGAACGGTGGTGAGAAACCATCTGAAGCGGCGCGGCTAGGGTAGACGTCTGCTGACTATATAGTGCGGGCGGGTAGGTCGTGGGAGTAAACCCCACGTCCGAAGTCGCCACGATCCAAAAGAATCGAAACCGTTCAGTAATTAACGCGTCCGTTAATTATTAATTAATGACTCATTAATTTTTCCCGAGCAGCAAAAATATAGACACAACGTGCATAGCTCGTCCTCGGCTCGGCTCAATCCCGCAACCAGCGCGCGCGTCGTGACGAGGCGTGGCGTGGCGAGGCGAGCGAGGAGGAGGAGCGCGTGGTCTCTCTCTTCTCATGCTCATACAAGTGGTAGGAGAGCTCACCTTATAAAGAGGTGCAACTCTCTCAACTTATGAGGTGGGACTAAACTTTAGCCTCACTCACTCCACTCACATGTGTGCATGAATGGGCCAAGAGAATTTCAGAAATTTAGTTGGGCTTTGGGCCAAAAGCCCACTAGCAAATTCAACAATCCCCACAAAGTCTCATTGGCACATTTCACCATTTGGTTCCAAAACATTGTTTATATACCGGTGCTTAGTGGAGACTGTGAAGTTGAACTTCCACTTAGAGATTTATGCTACACTAGATCACAACTTGAATAGTGGATTATGCCTTGAACTACAAGTTTTCTGAGACTAGTTCCACACAAATTCTTGACGGTCTGGGCTGCCGCAAGGCTTCCCCGCTGGTGGAGCGTATCGTCGTACTCGTGGCCTTTCATGAATTTATTAGAGAGCACCCACTTCTCACAGATCGCGGCGTTAATAGTCAAATTCATATAGGTGTGTTCCTCAGAGATGCTCTGCAGACAACATCTCTGCTTACTCAAATAAGCCACTTGGAACACATTAAGATAGATATCAACCTGCCATGCAGATCAGGAGAGTATTGCATCTTCACGGAGTGGGATAATTGAAATAAGGATACTCTCCTCTCAGCTGACCAACAGCTTGTCTCCCACTTCTACTTCACGGGATCTCCGATCACATAGAGTGGGTTACCACTATGGACAACTCATGCGGTGGGTCTCAAACCCATCTCCATCGATGCATTATCTATCACATTACGTGATAGACCCTTTGTGAAGGATCGCCAAGTTTTTCGACGTTTGAATATAATCCAACGTAATAACTCCGGAGTTCCTCAGTTTCCTGACAGATTTTAATCTCCTCTTCACATGCCTTGAGGACTTCATATTGTCCTTAGAACTGTTTATCTTGACGATCACAGTTTGATTATCACAGTTCATCGGGATAGGGGGTATTGGTTTCTCAACCATAGGTAAGTCCATCAATAGCTCACGAAGCCACTCTGCTTCAACAATGGCGGTGTCTAATGCTTGTGAGTTCTGCTTCCATAGTTGACCTCGTTAAGATGGTCTGCTTGCAAGACTTCCAGGAAACAGCGCCACCACCAAGTGTAAAAACATAACCACTTGTGGCCTTAATCTCATCGGCATCAGATATCCAGTTCGAGTCACTATAACCCTCCAGTGCCCTTGGATACCCAGTGTAGTGAATCCCATAGCTCGCATGCCCTTCAAGTAGCGCATAACTCTCTCAAGCGCACGCCAATGATCATCTCCCGGTTTTGACACAAACCGACTCAGCTTGCTCACAGCAAAAGAGATGTCAGGCCTCGTGGCACTCGCCAAATACATAAGCGAGCCAATAATCTGAGAATACCTCAGTTGATCTCTAGCAATCCGTCGATTCTTTCGAAGCAACACACTAGCATCATATGGAGTTGGAGAAGGCGTGCAATCGCTATACCCAAAACGACTCAAAACCTTTTCCACATAGTGAGACTGAAGCAGTGTGATCCCACCATTCTCATCTCTCAACAGCTTGATGTTTAAGATAACATCAGCTACTCCTAGATCCTTCATCTCAAAACAGCGAGATAAGAAATCCTTAACCTCCTTGATTAAATCAAGTTTGGTTCCAAAGATCAATATGTCGTCGACATACAGACAAAGAATAACTCCTTCGCCCCACCATGGCGATAGTACACACACTTGTCACCATCATTTACTACAAAGCCGGCAGCAGTTAATGTTCTTTCGAACTTCTCATGCCACTCCTTAGGAGCTTGCTTAAGGCCATATAAAGACTTTAATAACTTGCACACCTTTCCTTCTTGACCAGGTACTACAAAACCATCTGGCTGATCCATGTAAATTTCCTCCTTCAACTCTCCATTGAGGAAAGCCGTCTTAACGTCCATTTGATGAACGAGAAGACCATGTGAGGCAGCCAAGGTGATAGTAACACCAATTATGGTCGATCTAGCCACGGGTGAGTAAGTATCAAAGAAGTCTTCACCTTCTTTCTGGGTATAACCCTTAGCCACAAGCCGTGCCTTGTACTTTTCAATTGTACCATCAGGTCTAAGCTTCTTCTTGAACACCCACTTACATCCTACAGGTTTGCACCCATAAGGACGGTCAGTGATCTCCCAGGTTCCGTTAGCTAAGATGGAATCCATCTCGCTACGAACAGCTTCCTTCCAGTAGTCAGCATCAGGAGATGCATAGGCTTCTGAAATAGTCCTGGGTGTGTCATCCACAAGGTACACAATGAAATCATCACCAAAGGACTTTGCAGTCCTCTGCTCTCTTACTCCTTACAGATTTTTCATTGTCCCCTCAACAGGATTCTCAACGTGTTCCATCGCAATGGTGGGTTCAGGAATTACAGTGAGTTCCTCACTAGATGGAATAGGTATCTCCTGATTTGATGAACTTGACATATCCTTCATAGGAAATATGTCCTCAAAGAAAGTTGCATCATTAGACTCCATAATCGTACCAACATGCATGTCGGATACCTCAGATTTTATTATCAAAAATCTATAGCCAATGCTATGAAAAGCATAGCCCAGAAGAACACAATCCACGGTTTTTGGTCCAAGCTTGCGCTTCTTGGGAATTGGTATATTGACTTTCGCCAAACAACCCCAAGAACGTAGGTAAGAGAGTTTCAACCTTTTCCTTTCCCATTCCTCAAATGGAGTCATAGTCTTATGCTTTGTGGGAACTCGGTTTAGGACATGACACGCGGTCATTAGCGCCTCCCCCCACCATTCCTTGGACAGATCCGATGTGTCTAACATGGCGTTAACCAAATCAGTTAGAGTTCGGTTCTTTCTTTCGGCCACCCCATTAGACTGAGGTGAGTAGGGAGGCGTCCTCTCATGGATTATACCATGTTCCGCACAAAACAGATCAAATTCATTGGAAAAATACTCTCCACCACGATCGGACCTAAGCCGTTTAATTTTTCGATCAAGTTGGTTCTCTGCCTCAGCTTTATAGTTTTTGAAGAAAGTTAAAGCCTCATCTTTTGATTTCGAAGATACACATAACAATATCTAGTGGAGTCATCAATCAACGTCATGAAATATCTCTTTCCACCTTTTGTCAACACGCCATTCATCTCACAAAGATCGAATATATAAGCTCTAGTGGCGCTTAAGTCTCTTGCCTCTGCAGTCTTATGGGACTTGCGAGGTTGTTTAGCTTGCACACATACTTGGCACTTAGAGCCTTTGACGATAGAGATTTTCGAATTAAATTCATATTGGCTAGCCGCGTCATGCAACCAAAGTTAATATGATGAGTCGTGCATGCCAAATATCGACTCATTATTGTGGCAAACATTATTAATAACTTTAGTGCAAATATCTGACAAAGATAGGCGGAACAAGCCTCCGCACTCATAGCCTTTTCCAACAAATTGTCCACACTTGGAAATTACAACTTTATTGGACTCAAAAACCAACTTAAAACCATCTCGACATAAACGGGAACCGCTAACGAGATTTTTATTGATTGACGGCACATGATGAACGTTCTTCAGACGCACGGTCTTCCCCGAAGTAAACTTCAGATCGACCGTACCAACACCTCGAACGATGGCATGTGACCCGTTCCCCATCAGCACGGGAGAAGTCCCTGTGGCCTGGTAAGAAGAAAACATGGAGGCGTCAGCACAAACATGTACATTGGCACCGGTGTCAATTAACCAATCAGGGGATTGAAATACTGAAAGGATGGTAGGAAAAATACCGTACCCTGATTCCTTCATATCAGTATCACCGATCACAACATTAGCGGACTTGCCGCCCTTCTCATGTTCGCGCTCCTCAAAGCGGTTAGGACACTTCGGAGCCCAGTGATTAGGATCACCGCAGACATGGCAAAGTCCCTTCCCCTTCTTATGCGAATTCTTCTTGAAGTTGGTAGAATGTGATGGCTTGTTCTTTGTATCAAACTTGCCTTTTCCCTGAGTTTTGTTCTTGTTGTTTTTGAACTTATTGGGCTGGAAGTTCTTCTTCTGTACCATGTGGGCACTAGAAGCTCCCTCGGCAACTCGAGCACGTGTGTCCTTTGCTCTCGCCTTCTCTTCAACATCAAGAGTACCAATGAGATCCGCAACGGAAAACTCCTGTCTCTTGTGTTTCAGGGAAGTAGCAAAATTGTTCCACGAAGGTGGAAGCTTGGCAATAATGCCTCCGCCACAAATTTGTCCGCAACACACACTTGAAGAGCTCAAGTTCTTTTGCGAAGCGATCAGATCTCATGAGCTCGCTGTACAACAGTAGCGCTCATCACCATCTTGTAGTCATAGAATTGCTCCATGACGCACAACTCGCTACAAGGCGTCCGAGGCACCAAACTTGGCCTCAAGCGCTGCCCACATGTCCTTGCCGTTGTCAAACGACATATCTGAATCCACAATGGAATCATCAAGAACACCCGAAGAGCGCCTTTAAAGAGAGTATCGATCTTCTCAAAAGCTTCCATTGTCTTTGGATTAAGATCGCCTCGGGCTTGCCCTTAGTGGCGTCATAGCAGCCCATGGTCTCGAAACCAGAGACTGCTCTCGTCGCCACCTCTTATATTGCGCCCTTAAAGGCAAAGACTTCAGATCTTGACAAAACCACTCGGAGTAAATTGCCTATAGTCAGGTTTTTGGATTGTTGAAAATATGAGCAAATTACTACGAGATTTAATCGAATAAATAGAAGATAAATCATGACTACAGAGGCAGAGATTGAACTAATCATGCGAACTAGCATAGCAGATGAACAGATCACATCTAGGGCACATACTAGAAACATGAATTCTACCACGATCTCGAACAGAAAGATAGAATCACGTGCGGTGCAGCGGGAACAAGCACCGCCGGCGTTGACGTTATCGCCCATGTCGTTGAGGATGAGGTTGCCGAGGTCGGGAAGAAGTCGTCGTTCATGAAGTCGTTGCTTGCAAGCGATCGCATGAAAGCGCTCCCCAAAACCTGATCGCCCCTCTCCGTCACAGGATCACGAGGCGGGGTTCCGGAGGCTCTGTCCCTTCTCCGGTGCACGCCGAAAGGAGGATGGAGAAGACTTGATCGGCGGCGCAATGGATGGAACGGTGGTGAGAAACCATACGAAGCGGCGGCGGCTAGGGTAGACGTCTGCCTGACTATATATATAGTACGGGCCGGGTAGGTCGTGGGAGTAAACCCCACGTCCGAGTCGTCACGATCCAAAAGAATCGGACACAACGTGCATAGCTCTGTCCTCGGCTCGGCTCAATCCCGCAACCCGCGGCGCGGCGCGGCGCGGCGCGGCGAGGAGGAGGAGGAGCGCGCGTGTAGGTCTCCTCTTCTCATGCTCATACAAGTGGTAGGAGAGCTCACCTTATAAAGTGGTGCAACTCTCTCTCAACTTATGAGGTGGGACTAAACTTTAGCCTCACTCACTCCACTCACATGTGTGCATGAATGGGCCAAGAGAATTTCAGAAATTTAGTTGGGCTTTGGGCCAAAAGCCCACTAGCAAATTCCAACAGGGAATAATAGGTTACGATAGAATGATGGCATGTCTTGATCTTTTGTACTGATGATTAATAATGAGCAACCGACCGACCATGCATCTTGGCCTTCTTTTCAGCCTTTTCTCCAAAGTAGAAGCACATCATTACATTAGTCCTCTCCTCTCAAAGCAAATGATACCTTAGCGAGATAGCTTAGGCTGCTAAGAATCCAGCAGGCAACCAACGGTGCACGTAACCTGCCATGGTTCGTTCAGGCTGATGACAAGAAAAATTCAGACAGGACAGGCACATGATGCAGAGGCCATGTACGAGTTCCATTGTTTTTCTGCCAGCGCACTCATTACGCCATGGGCCAGCAGAGCACGCATACAATCACAAAGTCCATGCACGGCACACAAACTGTTGTTGAATAAAGCATGGCGGCTTGGGCCCTGGGGAGCAGCCTTGCATCCTCCATGCCACTGAGCTTTCTAAAATTCTACTCCCTCCATCCCGAAATACTTGTCATTGAAATGGATGTATCTAGATGTATTTTAGTTATAGATACATCTATTTTCATTCATTTTGATGACAAATATTTCCGGACGGAAGGAGTAGTAACAAATACTCGAGCTTCATCAGCTTACCATGCGTGATTTGAAGGCACTGTTACACGGGCGCGAGGCTGGTTATTTGGAAGAATTGGGCCCAGCCAAAATGCAAAAAATAAAATAAAAATTGATTGGCTTCTTTTTCAGTTTAGAGTTTGGGCGGTGGATCGACTCCAAAGAATTGATTGGCCAAATTGTGGCCATTGTCATCTACTCCCTCCGTCCCATAATGGAAGACTTTTTTGACACTGCACTAGTGCCAGAAAACGTTTTACATCATTGGACAGAGGGAGTATGTAGGTGGGAGCTAGAGGCCGCCGCCCACATTCTCTTCAAGTGTCGCCTCTCCATCGGTGCATCCGTGCATGGTATGATTTGAGATTGGCTAGGTCTCACAAGCTTGAGCATTCACACTTGGGCAAACCACAACTCTGTCTCGGAATGGTGGTTTTTCGTGACTTACCCCCTCGGTCACCTGGGCAAAGCCATGGCATATTTAGTCATGCTAGTCTCTTGGGAGATTTGGAACCAAAGATATGTCTAGGTGTTCCAGAATAACTCTACAAATCCACCGCCTACTATTATTTGCCAAGATAAATGAAGCCAGAGAACCCCCCCCCCCCCCAAACCTCCCCACCGGAGTTGTTCCGAGCAAGAGGCCCGGGGGTGACCCATTGAGCCTTAGTCCTCCCCGCCGTCACCTCCCACTATACTATGGCCGGCGGCCGAGTCCTTCCCTCCCAAAGTGTTGGGTGGCTCATTCTTTTCTTTTTCCCTAGGGGATGTGACATTCCTACATTGGCGGCGTGGTGCAGTGGCAGGCGAGCTCCACTCGCTTTTCTCCTACAATGCTCGACGATAGAGTTAGAGGTGACAAGTCGCCGACACAATTGGTCGACTATTTGGCATAGCCGCATAGGCCGACATGGGTCTCGACGTCTGTTGCGGCGAGAGCTTCTTTGGTCGTCATCGATGGTGGAGTCAGAGTCGCCGACTCGCGGAGGAGTGATTATGATGGCACCGGATGACAACCTCGACGACGCTTTTCTCCTACACTATGTGTGTGTGTGTGTGTGTGTGTGTGTGTGTGTATTTGTGTGGATAGCTAGGTCAGCTTGTGTTTGAGGGCATGTTGTTACGGTTTTTTATTGGTTTTCGCTAATTAACCTCACAACTCTCTTCTTTCTTTTTTAATGGATCGAGATCCTCCATGAGCCAGGGGCCGACTTCAAAATGGAAAAGAAGGTCGGACAGTGGTCCACAGCCGGGGCCAAGCACTTGAGTTACATCATGTCGTGAGAGTAAACTCTTGCTGTTTACACCGCCTTTGGGTGTTGTTACTTTCACGTCTAAACTTCTTTCTTAATCGATGAAAAAAGTGGCAACGCTTTTGCCCTTGTTTTTTTGAAACTATCATCTGAATTTTTCATGTTTAAGACAGAGAGAACAAGTACATTTGCAGCCCATTTGCATGTGATGTCGGTTGCGACGAAAACCTACCTGAGATCCAGATCTTGGCAGTGGAGCAGCTAAACAGCGGGCTAAGAGCATCTCCAACAGCCGCGCTTCGCGCCGCGCGCAAAAAACTAGTTTGTCGCGCGGGCTTCGGCTGGTTTAGCGCGACCGCCAGCGCTGGCTCCAACAGCCGTGCTAAAATGCAGCGCGCGCGCGGCTCCAGCAGCGCGCAAAAAATGCAGCGCGAGCGAGTCGCCGGGCATTGCATATATGGCACTTTGGACACAAAATGAGCTTGAAACATTCAAAATGCAATGAACATGACATATAAAATTTCACACAAACAAGTTGATGAATAAAAGTTCATGCCCACAAGTTCATCCAACCAAGTTCAAAATGCAAACCAAGTTCAAGACACAAATGAAAGACACATTAATCCTCTTCCTCGTCTTCGTCCTCATCTTCCGAAGACGATTCTTCCGCCTACGAAGATGAATCTTTCTCCCTCTCCTCATCACGCACCGCATCACGTGAAGCTCCGACGGTGTTGGCAAGATCTTTAACGGCATCTTCATGGGAATGCGTGTGAGGAGGCACATCGAAAAACATTCCACCCATGGCGGCCGGAGGTGCACCCATGCCTCCCATGAGAGAAGCAAAACTCATGCCTCCCATGGCGGCCATAGCGTCGGGGGGTGCTCCAAAGCCACCCATGCCTCCCATGGCGGCCGGAGGTGCACCCATGCCTCCCATGGCACCTAAACCACTCATGGTACCTCCGAAGCCACCCATGCCACCCCTGGCGCCAAGGCCACCGCCACCCATGCCGCCAAGGCCACCGCCAACGCCACCGCCACCCATGGCGCCGAGTCCACCGCCACCCATTGCGCGAATCATGGCTCTTTTTTGGATCAACACTTCTTCACGGGCAAGAATGACATACTCCTTTTGCGCCTCATTGAGGTTAGATGTGTCCAAGAAGAACAAGTGCTTCTCCCATTCCAACAATCTAGTTCGCTCCTCATTGCTCACCTTCCTCTCCTCCAAAGCCACCTTCCTCTCCTCGGCCGCCACCCTCCTCTCCTTGGCCGCGGCATCTTGGTTCCTTACCATTTTCCTCCCCTCGTTGGCTTCTTTTCTTGCCTTCACAATAGCTTCCATAGCATTTTTGAGCTCATCATCTTCTTTCCTCTTCTTCTTTTCGGTTTTGTCTTTCTTGCACCCATCCGGTCGTTTTGGCTTCGAGTATGAAACCGAGTTGGGTGTGGGGCTTCTCTTGCCGTCATCACTTGATGCATCATCCTCCTCCTCCTCATCATCATCATCATTCAACTCAATTGTTCGCTTGCGTTTGTTGCTCAAATGCAAATCATCCAAATCTTCACGCTTCTTCCATTTTTCATCACCCTTCAACAATTTGTAGCAATGAGGCAAGGTAAAGACCCTTCCTTTCTTGATCTTCCCCTTCTTGGTTTTCCTCTCCTCTTCTTTGAACAAGTTTTGTGCAATGTTGTACTACAAGAAAAACAAAACAAGTTAGCACTTCGGACACCAAAAACAAGTATGATGAACATGTATGAAATGCCACTTACTCTATCGTCCTCATTTGTGCCACTTGGGTTCAACTTGTCAACCGCCTTTTGTGCGGCCACCCACTTTTGATAATCCGAGTTGATTGTCGATCATCGGGACCGAAGTGATCTCTCGGAGCGGTCAATTCCACTCACGTTGTGAGCATCAAAGTGTTCTTTCATCCGCCCTCAATAAGCATCTCTACTTTGATCACCTCCAACGGATGGATCCCTCGACACTTGCAACCAAGTATTGCGTAGTAAGATGTCATCTTTGTTGGTGTAATTGCCCGCTCTTCCTTTCGGCGCGTCGACAATGCCCTCACCCTCCTCGTCCACCTCGAACTCATGGTCTTCGAAATGGATGCCATTGGTTTGAGACCAATGCGAATTGTTGGAGCCAACACCCATAGTTGACATGTATGCATCATAGTTGAGACTACAATGTTTTTTGAACAATGCAAATAAGCTATCTATATGATGCATTGAAAAAATAACAAGAAAATAGAAGTTGGAATTTTTTTACCTTGGGGGCATTTCGTCGAACACGTGGTGCGCGTCGGCGGCCGGCTCAACGAGTGAGCTCGCTTGGCGCTTGGTGGTTGCCGCCACCACAAACACCCTGCAAGCTTCTTTCCCCTCGCCTTCGAGCTGCCGGAGCCGTCCGCCGCCTTGTTCTTCTTCACGGATGTCTTGCCCTTCTTCGGCCGCGCCGCATTGGGGAGCTTCGACGGTGCCGCGGCGGCACGGGACGGCACCGGCGCGACGCCACCCATCGCTGTGGTCATCCGCGGCAGCAAGAAGAGGTTGCGTGCGAGGCCGATGCTTGGCGGAACTCCGCGTGGCGACGCCTAACGCCCCCGCTTAGGGTTTCCGGGCGGCGGCGGCGTAGGGTCGCGGCTGTACAATGGGGTGAGCGGGTTGCCGGCGCGCGCGGGGCGTAGGAGGCGGAGAGGAGAGAGTGCGGCGCGAGCGCTTGAATGTGCCGCGCGCGGAAGCGGGCGTCCCAAATACACCGCGCGAGATAGCGTATCCGACCGCGCGCCCAACTCCTTATACCGCGCGCGCGGTTATTGCGCGCCCGCTTGAGCCACCCGTTGGGTTGCGCGCACGCTAAAATGACCTATTTTGCGGCGCGACACTTGTTTAGCGCGGCTGTTGGAGATGCTCTAATGATGAAAAACCACCATCTCCGCCGCAAACCGAACTGAACCCTTGCCTGGCAAGAGCTAGTGAGTTCTAGGTCCAGCCATCCTCTCTCGTCCTTGTCTCCCAACGACTCCATGCTAGCTAGCTAACCATCCATCCATCCGTCCGTCCATGGCAACCCATCCATCCATCCGTGCAAGTGCAAGATGCCCGGCTGTCTGATGAAGAGGAGCCATCGTACGTACGTGGATCACCTTTGGCTTTAGGCAGGTCGATCATGTGACCGGCTTTGCATGGAGATTAGATTAAACAAGGATTAAAGCAAAAGCTCTGATCAGGACGGGTTGAAAAGGATTTGCTGCATGGCCAAAAGGTTCGTAGTAGTTGCTAATGGAAGGATCTGTTAGTGAGTCGTTGTCAGACATAGACAAGCGTATATACGTGGTCCTGCTAAATCAGTGTGGTCAAGACGGAGAATTTCGCGGCGCTAGCTAACCAAGCGGAATGCGGCGACGTACGTATCCACTGATAGCCGAATGATGGGGTTTACGTACACCTTGTGTGAGAGATAAGAGCAACTTTCGTCGATCCCCTAAAATTTAAAATTTAGAGGACTAAACGGCCAAGTATCCTTTAGAGGAGTATGTGTAATCTAAATTTTGGTCGTTTCTGTCCAATCCTCTAAATTTAGCAGAGTAATTTTTTGTTTTTACCAACAACAACAAAAAAAAACAATTCTAGTTTACATTGTACATTTCAACAACATATTTGCTCACATATGAAATCCAAACATAATAATTAAGGTTCATATTAAAAATCAATAGTTTACAAACCAAATTATTCAAATTCAAACACACCGAAGGGTTTAAATTGATAAAAACACAACTACGAAGTGCTATGGAGATGCCAATGATGCTCAACAAGGTCATCTTGGAGCTGGGTATGAACTTCTCCGTTCTCGATCCTACGACGCGCTTTGAGGAATTTATGTATCCTATTTGCATCATGCTCCGGCTCATCCCGTTAGTGATGTACCGATTGTTCTCGGGCATGCCTCTCTCATCTTCAATGATCATGTTATGCATTATGATGCAACATGTCATGATTTGCCATAGAACCTTGTGGTTCCAATACTCAGCCAGTGCCATGAACATGTCATGCATCTTGGCCTTCTTTTCAGCCTTTTCTCCAAAGTAGAAGCACATCATTACATTAGTCCTCTCAAAGCAAATGGTACCTTAGCTAGATACTAGCTTAGGCTGCTAAGAATCCAGCAGGCAACCAACGGTGCACGTAACCTGCCATGGTTCGTTCAGGCTGATGACAAGAAAATTTCAGACAGGACAGGCACGGAGAGGCCATGTACGAGTTCGATGTTTTTTCTGCAAGTGCACTCATTAGGCCATGGGCCAGCACACACACACACAAAGTCCATCGCACACAAACCCGTTGTTGAAAAGAGCGTGGTGGCTTGGGCCCTGGGGAGCAGCCTTGCATCCTCTATGCCACCGAGGTCACTAGTATAGAACTATAATGGCAACTACTCGGACATTACCAGCTTATGGTTATTTGGAAGAATTGGGCCCTGCCAAAATGCACATTCTTTGCTTGATATCTATGCAAATTTAGGTGAAAATAAGACGGTGCCCCTTCAATAAAAAATGATAATATAGTCATTTATATTCAACTCAATCTGTTCAATATGCTTGATCCACAGTGAAATATGGAGATAGTCTTTTTAAATAACTTTAAGATCCGTGCAAAAATTTAAAAGGGGGAGGGGGGATGTACCGGTCGACTCCAAGTAGTAAGAGATTGGCCAAGATGTGGCCGTTGTCACCTACAACTTCCGTCCTGGTTTATTAGTCCCCTTTGTATTTTATGACAAATTTTAACTTTAAATTTAACTAATAGAATATTAATGCATGTCATAAAAAATAATATAATTAGAAACTATGTTCAAATATGAATCCGACGATATAATTTTTTGTGACATGCATTAATATTTCGTTAGTTTTAAAATTTGGCACAAAATACAATGGGAACTTGCAAACGAGGACGGGGGTAGTACGTAATTGTAGGAGGGAACCGGAGGCCACCGCTCACATTGTCTTCAAGAGTCGTTTCCCCATCCCTATATGGTCTATGGCCTGAGATTGGCTAGGTCTCACAAGTTTGAGCATTCACACTTGGGCAAACCACGTCCAACAGGGCAAAGCCATGGCATCCTTGGTCATGCTAGTCTCTTGGAGAATTAGAACGAAAGAAATGTGTAGGTGTTCCGGAATAACTCTGTCGTCGCATATCATTATTGCCAAGATAAAAAGGAAGACGGAGAAACAACCCCCCTCCCCCTACCGTGTCGTTCCGAGCGAAATGCCCGGGGCGAAGCACCTGAGTCCTAGTCATTCCCACCATCACCTTCCCTCTACGGCCGCCAGTGGCCGAGCCCTGCCCTCCCAAAGTGTTGAGTGGCTCATTCTTTTCTTTCTCCCTGGAGGCGTGGTGTTCCTGCGTTGGTGGAGTGTTGCAGCGGCAGACTAGATCCACTCGCTTTTATCCTACAACGCTCATCGATGGAGTCTGACTGGTCGCCTGTATGGGTCTCGGCACCTACTGCCGGCGAGGGTTTCTTTGGTGGTCGACGATGGTGGAATTGGAATCGCCGACACACAGAGGAGTGGTTACAATGGTACCGGATGACAACCTCAATGACGCTTTTCTCCATGAGCCCATGGCCGACTTCGTTAAAAGAGAAAAGAAGACTGAAGAGTGGACCACCGCCGGAGCCAAGCATGCACTTGAGTTACATCATGCCGCGAGAGTAAGTTCTTGATGTTTACACCGCCTTTGGGTGTTGTTACTTTCATGTCTAACTTCTTTCTTAATCGATTAAAAAAAGTGGCAAAGCTTTTGCCTTTGTTTTTGTTTTAAACTATCATCTGATTTTATTTTATTTTTGTGTTTAAGCCGGAGAGCACAAGTACATTTGCAGCCCATTTGCTTGCGATGTCGGCTGCGACGAAAACCTACCTGAGATCCAGATCTTGGCAATGGAGCAGCTCATATTGCTTAAACAGCGGGCTAATGATGAAAAGGTCGCCTTCTCCACCGCAAACCCTCGCCTGACAGCCGCTAGTGAGTTCTAGGTCCAACCTGTCTGTGTCCCTCCCTCCATGGCAATCTCCATGCATGCAAGATGCGTGTCTGATCAAGAGGAGCCATTGTGCTTGGAGCTTGCTTTAAGTTTGCTTCATTTCCTTTTCTGAATGGACGACGTCATGACGTTAGTGCGTGACACCATTTATACACACGTGTCTATACTCAACGTCAGCTTGACCAAAAGAAAATATGTATTCCAAACCATCTATAATCTCCTTGGTTGAACTCTGTTTCGGCAAAAAAAGAAAAGTTCACTGTGTCAATTGTTAGACATGATCTTGCGGATATGACCAGAGCCTGCACCCCGAAGTTTAACCGTCGCAAACAAACTTTGAAATAGAGAACAAGTACATTTGCTTCCAATGTCGTCGCGACCAAAACCTGCCTGTGATCCAGACCTTGGCAGTGGAGCATCCCTTCAGGTTGCTTAAACAGCGGGCTAATCATCGGTGCAGACACCACCACCATCTCCGCCGCAAACCGAACCGTTGGCTGGCAGGAGCTAGTGAGTTCCAGGGCCAGCCTCTCTCGTCCCGGTCTCCCAACGACTCCATATGCAAGATGGCGATGGTGTGCCATCGTGGATCACCTTTTAGGCAGGTCGATCATGTGACTCATTTTGCATGGAGATAAGATTAGATTGGATCAAAAGAAGAATAAAGCAAAAAACTCTCTTCAGCGGGAGTTGAAAAGGATTTGCTGACAATGGAAGCTGCATGGCCCAAAGGCTCGTAGTAGTTGCTAATGGAAGGATCTGTTAGTGAGTCCCTGTCAGACACTGACAAGCATACGTGGTCCTGCTTAGTGTGGTCAAGGCAGAGAATTTCGCTGCGCTAACCAAGCGGAAAAGCGACGAGCTCGATCGATCGGCATCCATGATGATGATGGCCTCTCACCTCACGCACACTCTTGTAGCACCCTACCGTCTCTCGTGCAGAATTATACTCCCTCCGTTCCTAAATAATTGTCTTTCTAGCCATCTCAAATGAACTACAACATACGGATGTATCTAGACATGTTTTAGAGTGTAGATTCACTCATTTTGCTCCGTATGTAGTCACTTGTTGAAATCTCTAGAAAGACAATTATTTAGAAACGGAGGAAGTAGTACGCACGTTTGCCTGATATGTTGTCCTGATGTGGTGATAGTGGATAGCAGATCCATCCCTGCTGATAGCCGAATGATGGGGTTTACGTACGCTTGAGAGGTAACAGCAGCACTAGATGTTTTATTGACATAACAGTGTATGATCAAACTAATACTACCAATAGATTAAGATAGGATTATGACATCTAGTACCTTGATCTCTTGTACTGATGACAGGAGCACTATACGTACCTTGGCCTTCTTTTTAGCCTCTTGTCCAAAGTAGGAGAAAACCATTACATTAGTCCGCTCTCAAGGCGATGCTACCTTAGCTAGGCTAGGTCACGAAGAATCCAGCAGGCAACGGTGCACGTAACCTGCCGCGCGCGGTGACAGGCGATGCGGCGATGTGATTGCCAGCCACGGTTCGTTCATGTAGAGAGGAGGAAAAATTCAAAAAGACGGTGACATGATGGCACTAGTAGAAAACAAGGCTTTGGTCCAGGCCAGGTTTGTCCATTAGTCCCGGTTCAATCCAGAACCGGGACTAATGAGGGCATTAGTCCCGGTTCGGGAGCCCAGGGGGCCGGCCGGGCCACGTGGGCCATTTGTCCCGGTTCGTCTGTACCTTTTAGTCCCGGTTGGTGCCACGAACCGGGACTAAAGGGTGCGATGCCCATTAGTACGGGTCCGTGGCACCAACCGACTAAAGGTTAGACCTTTAGTCCCGGTTCGAGCCACGAACCGGTACTAATGGGTTTGAGGATTAGTACCGGTTCATGGCACGAACCGGTACTAAAGGTCCCATTTTCAAACTCTACCCCCCTTGGATCGCTTTTTCAGTTTTCAAGAAAATAAAAGAAAATGATGAAAATGTCAAGAAAATAAAAGAAAATAAGTTTCCCATGTGATATGTGGTCTAGTTGTTGGGAAAATTTGCAAATGTGAATTTCGACTTTATTTGCAAAATCTCTCTAGAATTTAGTAAAATGGGCATAACTTTTGCATACTAACTCGGATGAAAAAGTTTTTTATATGAAAAATCATCTACTCGAAAAGTGTCACTTCATGCTCACGCAAAATTCCTGAGGGTTAATAGGATTGACATCTTACTATTGTCAGGAAAACAACAAGTGCAGACTTGGAAACGAGGGAGAATAGAACCCGGAAGTTAAGCGTGCTCTGGCTGGGGAGTGGGAGGATGGGTGACCTTTCGGGAAGTGATGAGGGGTGATTAGAGATTAGAGGATAAATTGAGCAGTGATGAGGGATGGTGATTAGAGATTAGAGGTTAAAATAATTCAGAAAATTGAAAATAAAAAAAATTCAAAAAAAAATTCAATTTTTTTTTTAAAAAAAATTTAAAAAGAAAAATCACAAAATTCCCTTTAGTCCCGGTTGGTGTTACCAACCGGGACTAAAGGTGGAGCTCCATGTGGCCGTGACGTTTAGTCCCGGTTCCAGTTTGAACCGGGACTAAAGGGGGGAGGCATTAATCTATTCCTTTAGTCCCGGTTCAAGAACCGGGACTAAAGGCCCTTATGAACCGGGACTAAAGCCCCCTTTTCTACTAGTGTGGAGGGGCTGTGCATGAGTTCGATTGAATTCAAAAAGACGCCATGGGCCAGCACATTCACGATTGCAAAGTCCATGCCACAAAAACTGTTGTTGCAAAAAGTATGGTGGCTTGGGCCCTGGGGAGCAGCCTTGCATCCTCCCTCCATGCCACTATCATCACTCTCACCACTCCTACCATATTTCAGTTAGAACAAACTTCGAATTAGAGAACAGGAGCACTGATTCAAAGTAGATATTTGCTTGCAATGCCGTCGCGACGAAAGCCTAGGATCCAGATCTTGGCGATGGAGCAGTTCATCAACGTTGCTTAAACGAAAGACGGGCTGATGATCGACGCAGAGGCCACCATCACCATTGGGCGCCGCAAAAGCCTCGTTTGGCATGAGCCGGTGAGTTCTAGGGTCCAGCCTCATGCATGGTCTCCCAACAACTCAATGCATGACTCCATGCTATCTACCCTACCTCCCCCTCTCTGCGCCCATCCATGGCATTCTCCATTCAATGCAAGATGCCGGTCCGATCAAGAGGAGCCATCGCGGATCGTGTGAATTACACCATACCCCTCGTCAAGAATAGCCATTTGAGAAGGAGGTTAATTCCCCCTTAATGAATCAGCTGGAGAAGGTTCATGACACTGAGCTAGCCGTTGATACTTCTACTTCGATCGCCTTGCCGTCCTTTACTCTGAAAAGTATTTCCTGATATGCAGCTGCATGTATTGTTGTCGTTTGTCGCAGCAGCAGTAGTTGCTGCTAATGGGAGGATCTGTTAGTGAGTCCCTGTCGATGATGACAGAGGAACATATCCACATGGTCCTGCTCAATCAGTGTGGTCAAGTCAGAGTCGGAGAATTTCGCTGCGCTAAACAAGCGGAAAGCGATCGAGCTCGATCGATCAGCAACCATGATGACATCTATCACTCTTGTAGCATATCCCCCTGCTGTCCGTTTGCTACTGATTCATGCTCGTGCAGGATTATTATACTACAGTACTAGTCAGTAGCCTCATGATACGCTGTCCTAACGAGGGTGTCAAATCAATAGATCCACCGATGGCCGGGTGATGGGGGATTAGACGTGAGAGATAACAGAAGCACTAGATCATGTCTGAAAGTGCATGCACAATTAAATAGTGAATTGATTAACAGGGGATGATTTATGATTATATTTACGTTTGCCTGGTACGCAGCTGGGTACTGCTTGTCGTGATGTGGGTATCAAATGGATCCACTTCTAGTTATAGCCAATTGATGGGGGTTTAGGCATCGGAGATAACAGAAGGACTAGATGCCTGAAACACTAATACACTATGCACTAATTATCGTTTGATAAATAAAAACACTCCCTTCGTTCCTAAATATAAGTCTTTGGAGAGGTTTCATTATGAACCAGAGCAAATCTACACTCTAAAATGCATTTATATACATCCGTATATGGTTCATAGTGTAATGAGCAGCCAACCGACCATGCATCTGGGCCTTCTTTCTTTTCAGCCTTTTCTCCATCCAAAGGAGGAGCAAATCATTCGCCCTCTCTTCTTTTTTGGCAAATCATTACATTAGTCCTCTCCTCTCTCAACGCAACGCTACCTTAGCTAAAAAAAATTAGGTAGGCTAGGCTGCGAAGAATCCAGCGGGCAAATGGTGCACCTAATTAACCTGCCCGCGGTCACTTGCAAGATGCGACTGCGACATGAGAAGAAAAAATTCAGAAAGGAGAGGCACATGAGCCACGAGTTGAATTGTTTTTCTGCCAAAGGACAGGCAGATGACAATGGGGCTGCACTGTTTTTTCTGCCGCGAGCGCACTCATCGCGCCATGGGCGGGCCAGCACCGTCCCACGCAATTACGAAGTCCATGCATGACACACAAACTGTCGTTGAAAAAAGCATGCATGGTGGCTTGGGCCATGGGAAGTGAGCAGCCTCTTGCGTCCTCCACGCCACTACCATCTGCTTCCCCCACACTGTCCTGCTCCTGCGTGTGGTGGTGACAAATGTGCAGTCGCAAGCAAATCTGTCTTTGGAGCAGCTTGGTCCTTGGTGCTGGGGAAGGCAAACCTGCACCGACCAGATTTTGTTCCATTCATGTGCGACTCTGGGGGTGCGGAGACCCCCAGTGCTTCCCTCGGTGATGAAGAATCCTCTATGGAAGAAGTTGCGTGCCTGCAATTTTGGTGGCGGGTGATCAGTGATTTTGTTCCTGCCCGTTGCTAACCTGTATCGTCGGCACGCAGAGCTTCAGGATACAGGTCGATCGGGGCTTGGGGCCGAAGGTGCACACTTCAATTCAGTTCGATTCAATTCTGGTGTGGTAGACAGGGATGGTCGTGCAGAGCTCAAAGGAGCAAAACCATCTGATGTGTGTTTTTTGGTGGCGGAAGAAACATGCATTTCTTTCACTCCATATGGTCCAAGAGGTTAGCATGGCAAACGACGCGATCGTCTCCCTGTTGGGGATGATCGTGTCGGATAGGCCATTGCCTTCTGGTGCTCTGACAGCGAGGCTTTTAGCTTGTCGAGATGGGGTGATGCTCCCACATCTTAACGGATGAAACTAAGCTTAGATTGAAATCCTAGCGAGTTTTTTTTTTTGAAACGGAGGCAAAAGCTTTGTCTCATCCATTAAATAAGAGAGAAATAGAGTTTGTTACAAGTAACCCGAATACACGACATGGGATTACTCTCGCAAAATTATGGACCCTGGGTTTTTCTTTTGCACCGGCTGATCCAAAGGTTGGCCTTGGTCGCGATGGAGGCAAGCAATATCGTCGGTGGTGCACTCTCCTGCTTGAAGACTCTTCTGTTTCGCTCGTTCCAGATAGTCCACGAAACAAGCATGGCGAGGGACGCCTTGGTCTGTCAGTTTGGCGTGTCGTTGTCGCAAGTACTTGCCACCAAGCCTCAACCGAGTCGAACAAGGGCCAAACGGTTATGTCAAGCTTGAGAATGTGGTGTTTGTCACTGACCAAGGACCAAGCCTTCGGGTATAGCGGCATTTGTAGAAGAGGTGAGTCCCACATTCTTTCACTCCCTTGCAAAGAGGGCAAAAAATCACAGTTGGGCTTCCCACGCTTCGCCAATCTATCAGTGGTCTAGATTCTAACTTGTAGAGTCAACCACGCAAAGAACTTGACTTTTGAAGAAGATCAAGGCTTCCAAACCATTTTGCCATGGGCGAGAGAACCATCCCTAGGAATTGCGCCTTGTATGCGGAAGCCACCGAGTAGAGCCCGCTAGTCGTATGTTTCCATAGGATGTCGTCCTCGGTGAGCTCATCCAGTTGGACCTCATGCAAGAGCTAGTGAGTTCTAGGGTCCAAGTGTCCAACCTCATGCATGGTCTCCCAACAACTCAATGTCTGACTCCACATTGTAGAAGAGTGTTTTCTGCAACACTAAGCTGAAATGTGGTGGTTTACTGCAATTCACTCGACTCCATGCTATCCGCCCTACCTCCCTCTCTTCACCCATCCAAGGCATTCTCCATGCAAGATGCCGGTCCGATCAAGAGGAGCCATCACGGATCAAACTATACCCTTTGACAAGAATAGCCATTTGAGAAGGAGGCTAATCCCCCCTTGCTGAATCAAATGGAGAAGGTTCATGACACTGAGCCGTTGATACTTCTACTTTGATCGCCTTGCCGGCCTTCATTTTGGGATTTGGGAAAGCTCAGGGCAGGGTTGGAAAGTACTCCCTCAGTCCCATAATGTAAGACGTTTTTTGACTCTAGTGTAGTGTCAAAAAATGTCTTACATTATGGGACGGAGGGAGTACTTCATTTGCTGACGCAGCGGCATGCATTGTTGTCAAATAAACAGAAGGTTTGTCGCAGCAGTAGTTGTGGCTAATGGAAGGGTCTGTTAGGGAGTCCCTGTCGCTGACAGAGGAACATATCCACATGGTCCTGCTTGATCAGTATGGTCAAGTCAGCGTCAGAGAATTTCGCTGAGCTAAACAAGCGGAAAGCGATGAGCTCGATCGATCAGCATCCATAATGACATCTCACTCTTTGTATCATGTCCTCCGGCGCTGCTGTCCGTTTGCTAGTTGCTACTGATTCTTGCTCGTGCAGGATTAGTATATGTACTGGTACTAGTGTCTGATAATAGTCTGCCCCGACGAGGGTAGCAAATAGATCCACTTATAGCCGGATGATGGGGGATTAGAGAAGCACTAGATCATGTCCTTACTCCAGCGACAACTATTTCGATACAGAGGGAGTAATTAACAGAGCATGATTACATCTCTCTTGTAGTAGTATAATCGTGCATGGAAGAAAAGAAGGTGGGTACAGTTTTGGTGGCGAGTGATGAGTAACTTTTTGTTTTCCTGCCCGTTCCTAACCAACCTGTGTCGTCGGGGCGGTGGGCCGTATGTGGCACTTCAGATATGGGTGCCCTCAGTTCAGTGCAGCAAAACCATTCGGGTGTCAGATGGTCTGACGGCGGAGGATTTTAGCTTGTCCAGACATGGGTTGATGCTCCCACATCTTAACTGGAACCGGGCGCACCATCTGAATTGAAACGGATTGAAAGCCTGAGGAGTTCCATCTCTTCCCCCCGATAAAGCATCCACATCTGAATTGTGCCGCTCTAAAGTTAGTGTCTACTATTATAAGACTGAGGATTTTTACGGGAAGGCCTAATGACTACTTTTCGATTTGGCTTATTCATGAAACGAAGAAAATTCTGGACCTGCTAACCACTACCACATCGTCGTTAGTATGCGAGATTCTTATTTTGAGAAAGCACTCATGATCCATGTTCTTCAGACACCGATCCCACCACAACACATCTGCACAAGCCAAACCGGATCCTGCTTACTCCTGTACAACCCCAGCACGCATTTTGCATCCCTAAACCCATGAGCAACGCCACAACCATATCTACACGGGCGGCACGGTCGAGCCAAGAGACGCCTAAGTTCTAAAGCAGGAACGCAGACCAAACCAATACATAGCAGCTGAAGGCCAGCAGCTAACACTGCCGACTAGCAAAACACACTGGAGCAACAATGGATCGATCTGGTGCTCATTACTAATACTGAAGAAACTCAAGGGTCGCAAAGCATAGTCATCATCCAAAGTGGCGACAGGAAACATCATCATCAAAGTGCATAACCAAAACTTCCACATGCAAAACATTCAAACTCTTACACGCGCTAAAACAGTACTGTAGTAGGGACCCCCGCTCACATGAACAGGTTGGGCCTCGTCGCCTTGTAGGTGGTCTTGAGCTTGCGGGTGGGGGGGCGCACCTTCTGGTACACCAGCGGGAACTTGATCTTCGAGTTGTGGAACTGCTTCGTGTTGTCCCTCTTGCACAGCTTGAAGTCCACCGTCGCAGTCTTGATGATCTGGATGCAGGGGGCACGCACGCGGTGCCGCGATGCCATCTCCGTGTACATCTGCTCCACCCCGCCGTTCAGGGTCGTGTCGCGGTACTCCTTGTACATGTTGTGGTAACCGGTCCTGCTCTGGTAGCGCAGCCAGATGCCGTAGTTCTTGATGGTGGTGGGGTTCTTCTCAAAGATCTAACAAAAGAGAGATAGACAAACATATACCTGTTAGAATAAGCAGACAGGACAATGAAATAGACTCGTACAGGGAGAATTGCATGGATTGGATCAAATACAGATAAACAACACCAGATTATAACCAAGGAACAAACAAAATAAGTCAGCACCAGCCAGCTACAGCTTAGAATCAAAGCATAACAAACAACTGGCAATCATTTACAATGCTAGAGTAAAATAACAGAAGTTCTGGTATATGCATAGGAGATAAGTGGGTAACATCACTACATTAACATGACTCAGAGCAGGAAGACACTAAAGATTTTGAGTTTTGGCATGCATAATCAAAGTGACACTTGTAATAACTTTTCAAGCCCATGGAATAACTATGTCAACCCCCCGTGACAAGTGGAATTGTTCCTTGCACCCATATTTTTCCCACTTACTAACAGTTAGTGAAACATATAGGATATATGTTTAGGAATTACATCCCAACCATTTTGACTTGGAAGTTACTACCAGCTCTATGAAGAAGCTAGACACATCTAGCTTCATTAAGCAAGAACATTAACCAATCTATTCCTGGCCTTCTTCACCATCCAAACCTTAATATACCCTGACTATAAGCCAAGCCATCCCAGTGATCTTCCTGACTGTACATAACCATCTTGAATTGTGGTACACAGCAACTTGGTACCAGCTTACAATCTCTGTTGTACTTGACTCTACAAGACATGATAGTCCAAAGGCGTCAAGCATAACAGATATTGTCAGCTTTGCTACCAAGTTGTCACAAACCTCAGTCCTTGATGGATAAATACTGCTGCAAAGATGACTGGAACAGCTTGAATTATAGTTGCAGTAATACATGAAAGGTTGGCATGACAAAAAAAGAAACAGAGAAATAAATTGAAAATCCAGAGGGAGGTCCTAACTGATGGTTACACTTATATATTTCCCAACTTTTCTGTCTTTTTACATGTATTCCATGCTAGATATAACATGTACTAGTATTCTCAAATCAGCATAGTTGCACGTTTTGCAGTGCTACTGTGTGCAATAGACAAAAAACATTTATGGAGTTGTTCCAAAAACACTTGCAATAACATAACAAAAGGTGGGTGAATTTCAGAGTACTTGTAACATAACAGGAGCAAACTGAATGGAGTGTCACAAATTTGTTGCAGAGAATGGGCCGTCAAATTTATATGTAGACAGAAATGCCCTACTTCAGCAATATCACAGAACAAACGAACAAAAGCCACGGCAAACAATTGAGCCTGAGACAAATATACATGGACAACTACACGAGGAACAAAGGACCTTCAGCAGAAACCACTCATCTTCGGCACAACCCACGGAAACACTGTTAATACCGTTTGGCAAGCTAAAACACTGCAGAGTTGCATACATCTTCCCTATGCAGCAACTAAAATCGAGCATCTTCGCCACATACAATGCCAACATGGTACCAAATCTGATCTATTACGGCAGTTAGTACCAGCCAGCACAGTTAAAGTTGCAATCACGGATCATGGCAACTAGAGGGAAGTGATATACCTCGTTGATGGCGAGCATCTGGCCGTTGGCCTTCTTCACCTTCTTGAGCTTCCTCAGGAAGTACCTGCGCGCAAACAACCAAACAATCAAACACATAAGCGCCGACGAAACCAGCGCGCGAGGAAGATCGAGGTCGGGGGAGGAGACTGACCAGAACTTGGACTTGGCGCGGACCTCGTTGGTGGCCCAGAGCTTCATGCGGTAGATCTTGGGCTGCTCGTCGCCGGGGGTCGGCAGCGCGCGACCCACCACCTGGTACTGGTGGAACTGCGCGCAAACACACAGAGGTCAGCCACGGCGGGGGGATCATCGACGGCGCGGCGGATCTAGAGAACAGGAGGAGGACGGCGGGGTGGGATGGGGGAGGAGCTTACCCTGTGGGCGACCATTCTGGCGAGCTCTCGAGACCGGAGGCGGAGGAGAACTGAAACCTAAGAAGGAGATGGCGGCCGTCGGGGGAGGAAGAGGAGGCGAACGAGTATTTATCTGGGGAGGCGTGGAACCCTAGCGGGCCGTGCTTTATGGGCTCCGTGCCCCTCTGATTCAGTGGGCTGCTCTGGGCCGGACGAAATTGGGCGTCTCTGTTTGTCACTGGGCCGTTCGTTTGTTTTTTTAGCTGTATTGCCAAGCTCTTTGTTGGTAGTTTCTGTTTTCCTTTTTACCTTTCTGTTTCTTTTTTTTAGATCAAAGCAAAAGCTTTATTACTTATGCTCAAAAAAAAAAGCTTTATTACTTAACTCGTCTTAGGCATATCGCCCAAAACAGCTGCGCCCACTTGGGCTGGTACATCCAACTCCCGTTCCATAAAATGGAAAGGGTCACACACACGGCCAATATTGGCAAGTTCATGGGCTACGGAGTTCGCAGTCCGTCTACAAACTGATATGGTGAACTTGGAGAACCAAAGTTTGAGCTGGTACTTCATATCTTCGATGACAACTGCATACGCGGAGGAGTCCACTCTTTGTAAGTCCAGTGCTTCGGCCAACAGTTGTGAGTCCGTTTCAAGCACCACACGGACAATGCCCAAGTCAAATGCCGTGTTGATAGCCTGCGCCATGGCCGCTGCTTCCGCGACAAACGCGTCCGTGACATGTTCCTGCTTGCCCGCTCGCGCACACACAAGCACACCATCTACCGTCCGTACCGCGACGCCCCACCCTGCATGATTCTCGCCAGGCACAAATGATCCATCAACATTGATCTTATAGTCTTGTCCCCCTGGTGGCTTCCACTTGTCCGCTGGGGGGTTGGCTGCCGGCTTGCAGAAAATCTCCAGGTACTCCAGCACATTGGCCCTCGTTTGTCGGGCTATAACAGAGGCCGACAGCGGCAGCTTTCCTTCCCTGAGTTTGTTTCTATTGGACCACCATAGCCACCAAGAAGTTAAGATATGTAGGCGTTTTTTCTCATTTAGCCCCCAAAGATACTCTAGCATTGCATGCACAGACCCAATCCTTTCCAATTGTATGCGCTCACTCTCAAGAGCAAGTTCCCTCCACACTTCCTTAACAATCTTGCATTTGATGAAAAGATGAGCCCCGTCCTCATCCGCTCTCGCACAGAATAGGCACTTGGTGTCTGCAATGGGGATACCCCTCCGTGCAACATTTGTCCGCGGCGCCAGAGAGTCATGCTTCAATCTCCATGTGAACATTTGAATGTTCCTCGGGCAGGGCATCTTCCACAGCCATTTCCACGAGTCATCTGTGATTTCATTCAAGTTGCCCGCATCGGTTGAGCTCCCCCCCCCCACTCCTCCATCCTTCCTCGTCCTTTCCAACTGAACCTGGAGTTTGTATGCGCTCTTGACTGAGTGGATACCTTTCTTGTCGTAGTGCCATGCAATGAAGTCTTGTACACCTTCTCGCAAGGGAATCCGTAGTATGTGCACTGCATCATCTAGCTAGAATGTCTCCCGAACGAGCTGTTCATCCCAGGTACCCGTAGCAGGATCAATGAGGTCACTAACCCATTCCAAAAGACTATGACCGCGAGGTGTAATAACTCCCCGAGACCCCGGTTGTGGTAGCCATGGGTCTGACCAGATTTTAACTTGCATACCATCCCCAATCCTCCAAATATAACCTTCACGGAACAACTGAAGACCGTGTAGGAGGTTGCGCCAAGAGTATGAAATTCCCTCCCTTGGGTTTGCATCAAGTAGACAGCTCTCAGGGTAATATCGGGCTTTTAGAATTCTTGCACACAAGGACTCAGGTGATTGGATGAGCCTCCATATTTGTCTCGATAGCATGGCAAGATTGAACCCATGCATATCGCGAAACCGTAGCCCCCCCCCCCCGGGTGAGCTTCTGCCATCCGATCCAATGGGTGGTGTTTTCTTTGTCCTGCTGGCTCCACCAGTAGTTGCCGATCAGTGAGCTCAACTATTCGCAAAAGGACTTGGTTAGGTAAAAACAAGACATGGCAAAAGTAGGTATGGCCCGTGCAACCGAGGTAACCAACGCTTCTTTCCCTGGTTTAGCAATCAGTTTATCTTTCCATCCATACACTCTTCCCGCCATGACCCCTTTCACAGTACTTTTCATTCCATGTTTCACTATGGATTTGCAAAGCACCATTGACAGCATCTTTCACCTCGGTCCTTATGTTCGGACTAAACATGATTGCCGACTTCTCCAAGTTGATACACTGCCCCGAGCAGTTTTCATAGAGGTCCAATATCTCTCGCAGTTGTTGGGCTTCCCCTTGTTCGGCCTTGAGCAGAAGCATGGAGTCGTCGGCAAACAAAAGGTGTGAGACAACTGGTGCCGTCCAGCAGATCTTGACGCCACTGACTCTACCGGATGCCACGGATTCATGCAACAACTCTATCTTGATTAGCATGATTGATTGACGTTTCATCATAGTATTCATCACTAGAGTTGTCAACAAGTAAATCATCATCACCTAACAAGTCATCTTCGTCACTATTGAAATCAACATACTCGGGGTGTGTTACCTTAGGGCCTTTAGCCATGAAGCATTTTCCAAGTCCTTCATTTGGTGAATCAAATATGTCGTAGGAGTTGGTTGACACAAGTGCTAGACCGGCAACACCTTCATCTTGAGTATGTTCGGAGTCGGAGTGATAGCTTCTCTCGGAGTGATTATTGGAGTCGGAGCCGGATACCCATTCACCAACATGAGCTTGATGTCTTCGTTTTGTGTAGATCCTTGATGACTTGTCCTTCCTTTCCGAATCCTTGCTTCTCTGGGATGTTCTTCGTTCATAACGATCATCTCTACTCCTTCTCTCTCTTGGCGGTGATTCTTCTCTTCTACTTCTTCTCTTGGGAGAATCTTCTCTTCTTTTGTAGGGTGCCGTACACTCATTGGAATAGTGTCCGGGTCTCCCACAATTGTAGCAATTGCGCTCTCGACTGGAAGATCTTTTGTCATTATAGGACCTTGACTTAGAGCTTCTCTCTTTGCTTCTACTCTTGTAGAATTTGTTGAAGTTCTTCACCATTAAGCTCAATTCTTCATTGAAGGTTTGTTTCTCACTTGATGATGTAGGGGCTTCACATGAGGCTTTGTAAGCACCGTTTGACTTGTTGTGAAGTTCCTCCTTATCACTGAGTGACATCTCATGAGCAACAATTCTTCCAATGACCTCCGTTGGCTTGAGATTCTTGTAATTGGGCATCATTTGGATCAATGTGCACACGGTATCATATTTTCCATCCAATGCTCTTAGAATCTTCTTGATGATGAATTTGTCGGTCATCTCTTCACTTCCTAAGCCCGCAATCTCATTTGTGATAAGAGCAAGCCTAGAGTACATTTCAGTGACACCTTCACCATCCTTCATTTTGAACTTGTCAAGTTGACTTTGGAGCACATCCAATTTGGATTCCTTGACGGAGTCGGTACCTTCATGCATATCAATCAAAGTATCCCAAATTTCCTTTGCATTCTCAAGACGGCTGATTTTGTTGAATTCTTCGGGGCACAATCCGTTGAAGAGGATATCACAAGCACGAGCGTTGTATTGCAGCATCTTCAAATCATCCGCGCTAGCTTCACGGTTCGGTTCTCTCCCATCAAAGAATTCACCTTGCAAGCCAATACACACAATAGCCCAAACGGCGGGGTTATGTCCGAGAATATGCATTTTCATCTTATGCTTCCAACTAGCAAAATTCGTACCATCAAAGTAAGGACCTCTACGGTGATAATTTCCCCCGCTAGACGCCATACTCTCCTAGGTTGTGAAACCAAGGCTATGACCACCAAAAGCTATGAAAATCAAAGCAAATGGAGACCAAAGCTCTGATACCACTTGTAGGATCGGAAGTATATCTAGAGGGGGGTGATTAGACTACTTGACCAATTAAAAACTTATCCTTTTCCCAATTTTAGTCTTTGGCAAATTTTAGCTATCTTAGCACAAGTCAAGCAATCTTCACACAATTCAAGCAAGCATGCAAAGAGTATATGAGCAACGGAAAGTAAAGCATGCAGCTTGCAAGAATGTAAAGGGAAGGGTTTGGAGGATTCAAACGCAATTGGAGACACGGATGTTTTTGTCGTGGTTCCGGTAGGTGGTGCTATCGTACATCCACATTGATGGAGACTTCAACCCATGAAGGGTAATGGCTACGCGAGTCCACGGAGGGCTCCACCCACGAAGGGTCCACGAAGAAGCAACCTTGTCTATCCCACCATGGTCGTCGCCCACGAAGGACTTGCCTCACTAGCGGTAGATCTTCACGAAGTAGGCGATCTCCTTGCCCTTACAAACTCCTTGGTTCGACTCCACAATCTTGTCGAAGGCTCCCAAGTGACACCTAGCCAATCTAGGAGACACCACTCTCCAAGAAGTAACAAATGGTGTGTTGATGATGAACTCCTTGCTCTTGTGCTTCAAATGATAGTCTCCCCAACACTCAACTCTCTCTCACAGGATTTGGATTTGGTGGAAAGAAGATTTGAGTGGAAAGCAACTTGGGGAAGGCTAGAGATCAAGATTCATATGGTAGGAATGGAATATCTTGGCCTCAACACAAGTGTAGGTGGTTCTCTTTCAGAAATGGTAAGTTGGAAGTGTAGGTTTGTTCTGATGGCTCTCTTCACGAATGAAGAGGAGGTGGAGGGGTATATATAGCCTCCACACAAAATCTAACCGTTACACACAATTTACCAATCTCGGTGGGACCGAATCAACAAACTCGGTCAGACCGATTTAGTAAACCTAGTGACCGTTAGGGTTTTCGGTGGGACCGACATGCAACTCGGTAGGACCGATATGGTTAGGGTTAGGGCATAACCTAATCTCGGTGAGACCGATTACACAAACTCGGTGAGACCGATTTTGGTAATAAGCTAACCAGAGAGTTGGTCAGGTAAACTCGGTGGGACCGGTTCGCTCATTTCAGTGAGACCGAAATGTTACGAAAAGGAAACAGAGAGTTTACATTGCAATCTCGGTGGGACCGATCGCTCATCTGGTGGTACCGAAACGTTACGAAGGGAAACAGAGAGATTACAATCCCATCTCGGTGAGACCGAGATCCCTATCGGTGAGACCGATTTGCCTAGTGTTTGTGGCAGTGGCTATGACATCTGAACTCGGTGGCGCCGGGTAGAAAGAATCGGTGGGGCCGAGTTTGACTTTTGGTTTGGGTCATATGTGGATATGAGAAAATAGTTGAGGGTTTTTGGAGCATATCACTAAGCACTGTGGAGCAAGAAACTCATTAAGCAACACCTCATCCCTCCTTGATAGTATTGGCTTTTCCTATAGACTCAATGTGATCTTGGATCACTAAAATATAAAATTAGAGTCTTGAGCTTTTGAGCTTGAGCCAATCCTTTTATCCTTAGTATTTTTGAGGGATCCACTTTCCTTATCCATGCCATGCCATTCATTGAGCTTTTCCTAAAATGTTCATCTTGGAATGATGTTAGCTCAATGAGCTATATGTTGTTAGGAATTACCAAAACCACCTAGGGATAGTTGCACTTTCATTCCTACACTATAAAATATGTGTATCGTGCTCTGATGACTCGTAACGAGAAGTTAGCTCTAGAGGAAGGGGCGATCACATAATCTTTAGAGAATGATAAAATAGTTGTGGACGCGACTATGAAAGCTCAAAGTGTTACCCAAGGTCGCTGTGTTCTGGTGGCGAGTCCTTCGTGGTATCCTCCCGGTGGAAACAACACTGTAGCACAGGCATATAGCGACCTTAGCTCGTTGCGAGGTCTGCATGGGTGCAGATGAAGATATGGTCCATGCATTGATTAAGTGCTCTCATGTTCAAAGCTTTTGGACAGAAGCGAGAAATTGGCTTCACTTGAAGCTGCCGGAGTTACACCCTAGTACATGGTGCAAGGATATCCTTTGTAATTCACGTATTGCTGAGGAAGACCGGGCAAAAATTGTTACTGTTATGTGGGTGACATGGACATCCCACAACAACATAACGCATGACAGAGTGATCATGAACCCGGGTCAGTCCATGAAGCGCATTAGGGTATGGCCAACGCGCCACCGTGGACGGCTGCCCCAGCGCTTGACGTCACTCTAATCCGTCCACGTAGGCACAACCAGTAGCTTGCAGATCAAAGCGTGATACTGCAGAGGAAGTAGCCTCCTAGTGACAAAAGCAAGAGAGAGAGAGAGGGCAAAGCGAGAGACGTTGTGAGCTAGCTCCTCCTTGTGCATGTAAAGTAAGGTAAAAAGCAAGGCTGTATACATCATACATGGGCTTGATGGGGCAGCTCCATGCATTGAGTGTTTGAGAAACTAAATGGGGCCCCATCTGTCTTTACTTAGGTGGAAGAGCTGAGGCATTAGGAAGGTGATGCCTCCTTTGTACATGCCCTTAGAGAAGCCCTAACCTTGTTGGAGCTTCCTTTGGAACAAACCAGGATGTTGTCTGGTTTCGGATGGAGACCGCTCGAGCATGATTGGGTTAAGATCAACACAAATGCTAGTGCCTCATCAACTGAAAACAAGAGTGGAGTAGGAGGATTAGCAAGAACTCCTTCTACATTTTATTGCTGCTTGGAGCAAGCCTTATCTCGATGTTACGGATCCACTAATAGCAGAAGCTTTTGCTCTGCGAGATGGGGTGATTTTTGCAAAGCTCCGGGGTTTTTCGCGAGTGATGATGGAAATGGATTGCTTAGAGATGGTACATCCATGGCAATCGTGACATTTTTCACGTTCATTGTAGCATCATTACTTTTAAAAATAGAGGGCTAGTCTTATATTTTTTTTCGTTTGATATTCGACATGTTATGAGAAATGCCAATCTGCCGGCGAAACATGCAAGCATATTTAGGGTCACCGATTGTTGGATGGACCCCCCACCCGGTTTTCTCATGACAAGTGTCATGGCTGATCGTGCTGGTGCCGAGATTGTTTGAATAAAGCTCAAAGTTTCTCGGAAAAAAATGAGAATGAAATGCATGGCGCAAAAAAAATAAAATTGCAATGACACGCACTTGACGTTCCCTGGCTGCTTACGTGGATCTGCTGCCTACATGGCGCACACCTCACTCGTCTTCTTCCCTGCTCCCCCCTCACTGGCAGCACGTCCACGTGGACATGGCGTCGGCTCCTCGCGGCCGCGGCGCGGGCCACGCTGGTGTCCGTTCCGCCGGGCGCCGGCGGGCCAGGTCCACCAACAGCCAGCGCCGTCTTCCACCACCACCCTTGTCGCGCCGGCGAAGCCGCCACAGGCCCACAGGGCGCTGTGCCCAAAGCCAGTCGTGTCAGCGGCCACTCCTCCTCGGCCCAAAAACCCGAGCACCGGTGTCCCTCTGCCAGCGCCGAAGCACCATGGCTTGCCCGCCTGCTCGTCGTGCCCGCTCGTCAGGTGCTCGAGGAAATGTCCACGACGCAATTGTGACAGCAACGGCAAATGCCTTCGTCAATAGCCATTAAGCCTGCATGAAGTGCCCGCTGGAGTCCACAACCCCTGGGCTGCAATTCCCTCCATAAATAGCTGTGCTTCCTGGCTGTCTGTTGCCGTTCCAGTTCAACCCCTTGAGTACGTGAAGCACCCCAAGCGCAGTAAGCTTCCTCTTCTTCTTTCAAGATCCAAGCCCCTTCCATCTAGCGTTGATTCTTGTCTCTGTTTGTTTACGTGGACGATCTAGCAGATCCTAGGGCAGGGTTAGTTAGTCAGTGATTTTTACTCGATGCTTTTCTTGTTCCTAGAGAAAGAAAATCTAACTGATATGCCCATACCATCAAGAGATCTTAGAGGGCACCAGTAACCTTCAGTCTTTTAGGATCACATGGATTAGTTATGCGGGCGAAAATCTGAATGTTGCCATCTGGCATGATCTATATACGATTATACGGTCCATCTTGCAGGAAGGCTCCGGTCACGATGAGCAATCCTTGTGAGTGCAGCAGGAGCAGGGCCAAGTTCATCATGCAGATGCGTGGTAACTTTAAAGACAGCATGGTATGTTGACTTTTAATTTCCTTAGTTCTTTGTTCAGGGTGCTGCCTCAGTTCCCTGGATTTTGTATGTTCTGTTTTGAGCCTTGGTTCCACCGCTGCTGCTTGCTGCAGGTCATACCGGAGCGTCTTGTTGACCATTTCAGAGGAAAGATCTCTGGGACCATCCAACTAGAAGCCCCTGACGGACAGATGTATGTCGTTGGAGTTGCCAAGAAGATGAACAGATTGGTCCTGCAGTCTGGATGGGAGGCGTTTGTTCATGCAAATCAGATACAAGACAACTGTTACTTGATGTTTCGTAACCTTGGAATCTCCTGCTTCAAGGTCACCATCTTTGATTCCCATGGCGAGGAGAGGATCTCGTGTCGTGCCGGGGCGAAAATTTCTACTCATGTTGAAAAAGCGAGCACTTACCGTGCTGATATTTCGACCAGTTCCTTTGATGGCGCTTCAGATTCAGAAGGTAGAAAATCAGGAAAGGCACCTGCCGTAAATTCTTCTTTAGATGAATCGTCAGGTTCGGCTGCGCACTCATATTATTTGGTGAGTAGCGTTCAATTACTACATTTTGATCTCTCTTGAATCTCTTTTACAGCAGAAGATAGTCTGTCTGAAGGCGAGTCTATGGAGTCAGACGATCTTCAGGGGCTCTCAAAGGATTATGTCTTAGCAGGGCGGTGCCATCTTACAGAAGAACAGGAGGATGAAATCAAGGAGTTTGTCGCGAAAATTCGACCTGAAACCCCTGTGCTTGTGGTGATGATGAAGAAGACCAATGTGAACCACTATCCTAATCTGGTACGTTTCGTTTGAATTCTGTATATATTGTTAAATGCTTGTAGCTACATACACTTCTCTAAATATCTTTATTTCCGATATTGTTGATTGTAACAAACCTCTGAAGGATATTTATGAAACAATTGAATGGCATTATATTCACATCTCGCTTTACGACTGTCATCATGTGTATATTACTATATTATGAAAATAGTGTCGCTGTCAGTCCAAGGATTACACAACACAGCATCATATACCCATCGCCCCTTTTTAATCAGGTAATATCTAAGGATTATGCACATGCATACTTTCCACGCAAAACTCAATTTGTCACACTCAAACTGCCTGGGAAGAGCAAGGCTTGGCCATGCAAATTCCGCATCAGACCTGATGGAAGGGGACGCAACCTCTCTTTGGGTGAATTCGTCCGTGACAATCATGTTAAGAAGAACGATCTCTGCCTCTTTCAACCAATGACAGAGGTTGAGTCAACAAGGTTCACCTTTATGGTCCATCTGCTTCGTAAAGTTGGAAGAACTGATATTTGCTCAGACCAAGGTAAGTTTCACCAGCTCTCTCTCTCTCTCTCTCTCTCTCTCTCTCTCTCTCTCTCTCTCTCTCTCTCTCTCTCTCTCTAGACGATACTACATTATTAATTCTCAGCTGCTAAATTTTGCTAGTACAAATGCCACACTGCAATTACTTCTTGGCAATACTATCTTACCATTGAAACTATTGACAGGAGAAGACAGTCCATCTGAATATGGATCTATCCAGTCTGATCATCAGGAAACTTCCTCCGAGGTTCGGTATATATTGTCAAGAAGGTGCCAACTCGATGAAGAAGACGAGGTAGGAATTGATGCTCTTATTGCTGAAATTCAGCCTGAAATTCCTTTGCTAGTGGTTCAAATGATGAAGAGCAATGTCAATGGACCACAAGCCGGTCTGGTAATTCCTATTCTGCACTGCTGACTTTACTCTTTGTTTATTCCGGATATGTATGGCGCATCACATATTTAATTGTTCCACCAATATTTTTTCCATTCCATTAACAGATTTGAATTAGTCCACTAGCATGTTCGATTTCTTCAACTTTTCTTAGAAAGCTTTTATTACCCGCGGCCGCTGAAGCAATGATGCATATAGCCAAATCCTTATCGTAACGCTTATTACAGTTCTAAAACCGGGGCCAAATCAAAATATTTTTTATTTATCCAACTAAAAGTTTTGATTTTTCTCCCAAAATAATTTTTATTTGTGACTAATAAAACGTCAGTTGTCCCACGAAGATTCTTTGGTTTGCTCCAAGTGCATTTTCTATTTGTTCTGCACACTTAATTTTTCCCACCAATTCTATATCTTGTTCCATGTACAGTTTGCATCTGGGTTTAGAGAAAAGGATGGTTCACACTGATGGTGACCAGCCTATAGAAAGAGCTTGTTACTCGATGAAAGCCGTGCTGTAATTGTTTGTTACAGTTGTCCAGAAAATTTTAGTGGCCTGCATTGTGGCACAAATGTGGATGTGGTTTTCGTGTAGCACGTACACAATAGATGAAAATAGGCATAGTCATCAACAAAACCTGAACTACATGACCATAAGATCAACAATACATGCTTCCCTGCTTTATATCTGAAACCAGGAGCAGTTGGCTCAGTTGTTTTAATTCATTGTGATTTTTGACCTTTATCTCGTCTGCACAACCAGATCATCCCGAAGCGTTATGCAGCTGCACATTTTCCCACTGAAAGCCAAAACATCATACTTACCCTCCCAGGAGTGAAGAAGAAGTGGCATCCCCTTTTTCACATCAGACGGGGCAACATTGGGTACGTCCTCTATGGGCGGTGGTTAGAGTTCGTCCGTGACAACCGTCTACGCGAGGGGGACATCTGCCTGCTCCAACCGATTAACAGGGGTGAGGGGAGAAGGTTCATGCTGACGGTCCATCTGCTTCCCAAAGCAAGACGCGCCGGCAAATCCAAGGGTGGAGACGTCGTTCTTGGCTCGAAAATTGGCGGAACGAGCACGAAAGCCACCTCGACGGCATGTGTCAAGGAGGAACCAGTCGATGGTATACATGTTCGGCTCATCACTGTTAAGATCAACATGTGGCGGTCCAAGTTCGCGTTGAATGATGTGAAACATCATCTTATCTGCAGGAACATCAGATGGTTCTGACAGACCAGGATATGTGGTGCTACGCTGCAGCGCCCGCTTAACCCAGGAGCAGGAGAAGGTGGTTGCAGAGAAGGTGAAGGCCGTCCGATCTCAAGCGCCTATTTATGTCGCAGCCATGGACAAGAGTAATCTGAGCTCTGCCCTAGTAAGTTCCACTAAGATCATGTACTAGCTCTTAACTTGTGTAGTACATTTTCTGTACATGGCACATTCCACGAATCTCTGATCTAAAATTTCACAGTTCATCCATACATTTGATTAGCTCTTAACCTGTGTAGTAGTACATTTTCCGTAGGTGCTCAAGCTTCTTGAACCTGTATTTTCACCACTATTCATTGATCAGTTCCCATCTCTATTGCAACTGAATTGTTTTTTTTTATAGGACTTGCGCACCACGGGACATGCTGCTGCCGACGGACACCTCCTTCCAGACGGGAAGCAGACGCTGACACTCCGTCAGGCCGGGTGGAGCAAGGCATGGCGCGTGGAGATGCGGCACAGGCGGATGGTCCTGGCGGGAGGGTGGCGCGAGTTTGCCGCGGACAACCGCCTGCAGGCCGGAGACCTCTGCCTGCTGGAGCCGGTGGTGGGCAAGCGGCTTGCCATGGCGGTCCACATCGTACGCCGCGAGCAGTGCCGTTAGCTCCGGCCGGAGGTGCTGCAGACCGTTGAGCTGATGATTTTAGGCGATGGTTTTGTGATTTTCGAGGCTCCATAAGAAACGAGCACAGGAATGCTAGTATTGTTTTCGATGATGATGAGAGAGCGTCTGTTTTTCAAGAATTATTAAGAGCCTTGTTGCCTCTCATCTCAAGAGAGGAATGAGAATAGAGAAGGAGTAGTTATTACTGAACTTAAAAGGCATAAAATAAAATGTGGTTGGATCTGGAGTTGAGCTTATGTAGGAATGCATATTATTGGAAGTGTCGTCGCTGAAGCATTATATATGTCCCCTGTCTGAATTTCGTCTGGGTCAGCCCGTGGATATTATTTCCCCCGGCTCCGGTGCGGCGGCGCAGGGGGAGAACGCGAACGAAGACGCGCCGCCGCCCGTGGTGCTGATGATGGACCTGGTGGGGGCGCCGGGGACGCGCTGGGGGCTCGGCACCCGCCTCGCGCAGGCCGTCTTCGCGGCCGCCGCCGTCGCCTCCATGGCCTCCACCGACGACTTCCGCGTCGTCACCGCCTTCCGGTGCGTGCGCGCTCGCCCCTCGCTCCACACCTTGTTTCTACCGTCTCGATCCACTGGCACGGCACCATCCGGCTGCCATTCCTCTTTTGCTCCGAAGCAGAGCAGATCGATTTCTGGTGTTCTCTGTTCAAGACTTCAGGGATTCAGTTCCAGAGGCTGCCTGTTCACCTGTTAGCATCTCCGTACCTGCTTCAAATGGGGATGCCTTTTATGCTCCCTCGAATGCATTTTCATCTTTAATTAGTAGTACTACCACACATTAACAAAATAAGCAGCAGCCTGAGCTTTCAGGTTCAGGGTTTCTCTTGACACATACTGTAGTACTAGCAAGCATGAACATGAAAGCTGCGATTTTCAGATGGGTGCTTTCTTGTTCCTCCAAAGACTGATGCTCATATTTGTCTGCGCATTTCGGTACTTCTACGCCTTTTGAATTGGTTTGGCATCCTGAAAGAGGCAATGCAATTAGATCGGATGGTGACACGGTCATGTTCTCTGTCTGTGGTGTCATTCATGGTTGTGTCCTTTGGATACAATATTGTTTAGCTTGAGACCTTGTTTGCTGATCATTAACCATTTGTGTGAAAAATCAGCAGATTGGTGTTCGTGTGCATAGTTTTTTTTAGGCATTCAACAAAAGCATCTCGTTGCTGTGTACGCTGATAAGCTTGGCTGGTTGTTGGAATTCAGAACAGTGTGATTGTTGTAGTGGACATTCCTCATATGCATTACATTGCTGTCTTTGGGGAAACATTTGAAGATCTACTCTCAGTCAGTGTTGGCCTTGGGGTATAGCATCGAGAACTAGAAGAAACAATGTACTACTCCCTCCGTTCCGATTTACTCGTCGTGGTTTTAGTTCAAATTTTAACTAAAACCACGACGAGTAAATCGGAACGGAGGGAGTAGTATGCTAGCGTGTCTTACCTTATTATTTCTGTCGGGCGATTAGATAGCGTTTCCCACTACAGATTGATTTTACAACTCGGAACACGGGATTGACCTCCTCCTACAGATGAGATGAACTTACCGTTGTTCTTCTGAGCAGCCTCCTCGTCGCAGCAGCAAGCTTGCAATGCCTGTGGAGCCTCGCTCTGGGCGCTGTGGACATCTACGCGCTTCTTGTCAAGCGTTCCTTCCGGTCGCCTCGATCTACCACCATATATTCCATTGGGGACTGGGTAAGTCACATATATATTTTCTCAGGCAAGGCGCCTCAGAACAAACAACCAAAGAATCATTTAACGATCAGGCGCATTTCTCTTTATCCTAAAACAAACACAACCCGGTTTTAACCACCGACGTTTCGTCTGCAGGTCACAGGTGCGCTGACGTTCGCTGCAGCAAGTGGATCGGCAGGCATCACCATTCTCCTCGACGACGACCTGATGATGTGCTCGGAGAACCACTGCCCAAGCTTCATGGCCGTCACCGCCATGGCTTTCTTTAGCTGGTTTGCGATCGCGCCGTCTTGCCTCTTTAACCTCATGATGGCGGTCTACAGAGTGCAGAGAGCTTAGTAGTTCACGGGGCAAGCACCGGGCTGTTTGATCAACTAGGTGGCACATCTGATGTAGTTATCCAATGGTACCATATTCATCGACATTTCTGTAGCAATTAGGGAGTACGTAGCTTTGATGTTCAGAAGGGTAACTGTGAAGCTCTGCGTTCTGTTTTCAGCAGCGTGTGGATGCATGCCTTCTTATTATGTGAGGCTTGGCTGGTGGTTGTGATCTGGAGATGAACTAACTGATGGACTACTTTGTGTAGAGCTCAAGGTTGCTGATATAAATATTATATCTGATTCTACTTGTTTTTTTTTATCGATATCCGGATTTTGGGCCCTGAGATTACTTGTGTAGCGCCGTTGTCACTTACGAGTGCCAAATTGTCAGTTCATTGGGTAGGCCTTTGGTTGTTCTTCTAAATATAAATCCCAATGTATGTTGGTGCCCATTGGTCAGAGTTTTTTCTCAGGATGTTAGTGCCAATAGATGTTGATGCCAGTAGATGGCATCAAGTTTCGGCTGAAACCATTTTTACATGGCTTTTATTGCTGTGATGATCTGAACAAAATGGAATCTGAAGGCTAAGGTACATACATACTCTACCCAGTAATGGTTCATGAGAATCCGACTTTCGCTGTGATGCGGAGACCCCAAAACGTTCTTACTTGGTCAAGGAAATTCTGCTGGTGTGATAAAGAAAAAAGCACAATGTGTTACTCCTACATAGTAGTATGATACAAGAGATTTGGATCAAGAATTCAACCCAAGGTGCAATGTGACAAGGCTAGCCACTGTGGTTTTCTACTCCTGCCGGAAGCTTCCTCTGCAAGTACATGTGTAGATACATTACAATGACAAAGGGGAAAACAGCAAACCAAAATGGCATGACGAATCATCTTGAGCGACTAGTCGAATCCCTTTAACCGGTCCACGCTAAAATCTAGGAGGGTCCTCGGAATTCTTGAAACCTCTTGCAGTACATTTGCTTGCCTTTTCCGGTAGGGCATAGCTTTGGGACTTTTAAGAGTACAGAAAACAGAAGGAAGTAAAATCGCCTTGGATAACTGTCAAGACATTGATCAATGAAAACTGAGAAGAAATCATGTTGTCAACAAATGTGAGGTGATCAGTAACAATCATGTAAGTTGTGCGTCAAGAAGAACATATGGTTCACTTTCTTAAGAGTAAGTAAGTGGCCTTCAAGTTTTAAGTGGAGAAGTAGAAGTTTCAATACTTGAAAGTAATTTAGAGTGATATGCAGCATCCTGCATATCAGTCTAAATTTCATGCCCCAGAAACCCGCGGCAACTTACAACATAGAACTTAAAACATGGCACAAAAGATCTGTATTCCCCCCTGAGTTCCTGACCCGACAAAATACTGCCGTTCGATCTCTAAATCACACTTCTATTTTTTAGCTTGTTCAGCCTTTACAACTCGAACGATAATCATCTGGAGGTTCTTCATGCCAAACATGGCCAGGACCTGAAGTGTAACAGATTTCATGGGCAGCAGAGTCTGTTCCCTTTAAACTAACAACATCACTGCTTTCGACAAACAAACTGTCAGGCTGGAACATAAACTAACAAATTGATGTGGGCACTATAGGTTCTGTTTCGGATGGTAAATATCGCATATTATCCTTATGTTAATGAGAAATGAGACTTGCTTGAGATACAATATGAATCTACTTTCGAGAACTGGAGATACCATATGAAAGTGCTGAACTTGACAGTTGACACAGATGTAACCTCATATAAAATATGTGTTGATAACACTTGAGCTTTATTACAAAGTAGAAACCGGAAATATCCATAGAAGGGACATGGCATCATCAATGCAGTAAGCATCAAATATAGGCAGGGCCGATGCAGGAACTGAAATAACCACCACTTATATTCAGCAACATAACCACTGCCAAGACCTGGTTGCAGTTCACCACGAGTCTGTTCCCCTTTTGTTACTCCAAGGAGGGGTAACAACTGTTGAGTGATACATCAAATTTCAACATCAAGTTTGAAAGAGAGGTAACCTCGAGAAAGATATGTGTTGTACATTCAAGCTTTTATTACACACTATAAGTATCAAGTATCGATACAAGAGAACACCTTTTACTGTACATATATGTATACAAGACACACTCATACATGAAATACAACCAGCAGACTTTGTAACCTATCATGTAACTGGGCCGGAAATAAAGATGTTTATATTCAGCAATAGAACCGCCTGCCAAGACCTGGTGGTGGCTCACCACGAGTCTGTTCCTTTTGTTACTCCAAGGGGTATAACAATGGCCGCAATTATAGCCTGTTTGTGCGATGCAGAGAATTCCAATGCAAAGTTAGCCCAGGTATTACAGAAAATAATTTATCGTGACAGATTATAGCTCGTATTTTGTGATTCTAATGATTTCCATGTTTCTTGCAACTGCTAAATTTGTACAGTAAAAATCTACTGCTATTTTGAAAGAGCTTTGTCAATTCGGGCATCACAAGAAAAATTAACTGTAAGCAGTACATGAGTATATACTTTTGAGCTAATTTATTTCAGTTATTAATGTAACAAAGCTGGTTTAATAAGCCGGGGGTATATCCTCCTTTTCTAAAAAAAACAAAGCAGATTTCATGGGCCATAAAACTAACAGTCTCAAATTTCTAAATGAAATCTTAACAGTAGCATAGTATTGTGGTTGTATCATAAAGGTAACTTACAGCAACAGTGCAGGCAACATATCCTGGTTTCTCTCTGTGGTCATGTACCCGGACGCAGATTAGGACGAAAGCACCAATATACCACGGAATGGCAGCCAAGAAGAACCCGGCAATGAACCTTTGTTCCAGCAAGAGAACGGAACTTTGTGAGGGACTGGTTTAACTTCAGAAAATAAGGCAAAATAGCAAACGTATTGGGAGGCACTCACAGAAGCCAGCCCATGCCAAGCCCACAGCATGGAAGGCGCCGCATTCTCACGGGTCTTCCTTCAACAGGCCTACCTTGAACGACAGGACCATAACCTGAGGCACCAGAAACAGGACTGTCATATAACATGGATGTAGATTTTTCCGTCTTGTGACAATCTTAGGATTTAGGAAAAGAGGCCTAGCCAGATCTCTGGAATGTATTCACTGTACTGAGATTGAATCAGTACATCACCTGTTTTTTGAATGCATTGTTGCTAGAGCTATATGAAGTGATGTTAAACAATTTTTCAAAGGTTGATATTGTTGATTTTAAATCACTTGATGCTCATTGGCTATGGAACAAAAAGTTCATGCTCTTAAACATTGTTTCTTCTGCAGTTCTGTGGGGACTTTGGATTTGCAGAAATGCTTTAGTATTTAACAGAAAAAGCTGGATTTCTGTGAAACAGGTTGGGCATTTGATAGTGGTTTATCTAGTGGACTGGGCAAAACCTCTCAAGGAAATTCTTGGGGGGATGCAGCCCTGTCCAGGGATCTGCTACTCAGGAAACTGAGGTCATCATGGGAGCTGGAACCAGATTGATCTGCGCAGAGAGTATGATGGACTCTTCCCGGGCAGCTGCACTGGGTGATGCAGATCATTGGGGAGCTACTACGCTGGAGTACCTGATGAAGAACCCTGGATGCAGCGACGGAATCCATGTGGCCAGGGTGTAACCAGCGCAAAAAAAGAGAGTAGTCCCTCTTTGAAGTGATCTGGTCTCATTACTACTTGTAAGGTCCTTTGGTAATTGCTCTAGGTTCGCCCTTTGCTGTGTTTGTGAGGGGTAGGAGTTATCTTTGAATTTGTGAGCTTAGCTCGATTGTGAACTTAAAACCTGACGCTGTATGTTGGTTCTGTTTTCCTATGAAAGATGGAATCAGGAGCGAGGCTCCTGAGTCTATGCATCTATTTGATTTCCCCGGTAATTGATGGGAAATGGGATCTGAAGTTATGTATCTTGCCCGCTTCTAGGAGTATAAGGTGGCCGAAAGAAGAATAGCAATAACCTTCCAAGCATTAGCTTTGACTAGTGAATTCAGCACACCAAGAATTTATTGAATTTTATGTCTTTACATGCTCCCGGGATATCCCTTCGATGTAACGATCCGCTCCACAGTCGTTGCCAGAAAATACTAATCAAGACTTGCTAGCCTAAAGGAGCATACACTAAATAACTATCCAGTGTTCCAGTTTAAACATCAGTAGCCCGTTTAGCGTAGAATCCAGGAGGTGAAGGTGCTGAATTTTAGCTCAGCTAAAGCCTAGTGTCCATTACTCCATTTACAATTGCTATCTAGTTTCCAGTTTAAGCATCAGTAGCCCGTTTAGCGTAGAAATCCATGTGGCTAGTTGACGAATTTCAGTTCAGCTATAGCCTAGAGTCCATTTACATCTCGAATTCGTCGCCGGACTAGTACCCGAGCAGAAAAAGGCGAGTGTTCAAATTTGGATCATGCAGCAAGTTTTGGATCGGAGACTTGTGAATTCAGATCATTCACAGGCAGCCGTGAAATTGTGCATCATCAGGGATCATATCACTGGCATGGGCTTGTGCCGCGGAAACCTCGATTTGCACGAGCTCATCGTATCCCGGACCAAACATAGGCATCGGAGGTAAGCAAGAGTATGCGAGGAATTGTTTGTATACCTGGGGCGGCCTGGTAGCCCTGCGCGTAGTAGGGGTCGGCGGGCGCGTAGGGCTGCTTCTGCTGCTGGAAGCCGGGGGGCGGGGCGGGCTGGGGGAAGCCGACGGGCGGGTGGGGGCGGACGTCGGGGTGGGGGGCAGGGGGGTGGAAGGTGCCGTACTGGTACTGGGCGGGGTCCTGGCCCCGCAGGTGCGGCGGCTCCGACGGCGGGAGCGGGCCCGAGGAGGAGGAGTGGGCCATCCTCTTCTCGCCGCCGTCGCCGGCGCCGGCCTCCGGGTCCTGGCCGGCTCCCATGGTCGACGGACGGACGGAGATCGGTGGGTGGGTGGGTGGGTTGACCCTTGACTCGGGGGGCGGTGTTCCGTGCCGACGCGGTGTGTGGAAGCTGGCGGTGACAGAGAGGGAAGGGGCCAACGGCACGGCACGGCACGGCAGTGTGATTGATGTAGCCAGTGGGAGGGACGTGGATCCGCTTGGGTCGGTGGTTGGTGCGCGGGCCGGTAGAATTGCTGGCCCGTTGTTGACGGCCTGGGCGGATGGATCGGCGGTGGTGACTGCACGGACAGATGCAGCCCATATCTGCTACTAATTCACACCGACTGGAAAACTGTTCTTCTGATTCATCAAAAAAAAAAGAAGGAAAACTGTTATTCTAAAAAAAAACTAGAAAATTGTTAACACTGATTAGTCATTAGCCACTGAAATTTGTTTTTCTAAGGGAAGATTAGTCATTGGGGCATTGCAACGAAGTAATCTCCCCGCTCAGGTTCAGTCTGAAAATGTGTATAGAAGCAGTTCATCTCGTGAAAAAAAGAAGGCATGGACAGATCCCGCTTCGGCTTTATGGTGCGTGAGATTAGATCACTCATGGCACTTCAAAATACTTGTATTAGTCATGTTCAACAGAACCATAATTTTGTTAGTCATTCTTTGGCTTGCTATGATAGAACTAGTGGACGTATTGCCGTTTGGCTTGGCTCTGGTCCGGATGGTATTGTCAAACTTGGTAATTCCGAGTGTAGCCCGGCTAAGTGAGTAATACAAGTCATCTACCGCAAAAAATCTCTCGGGTTATGGTAAGGGTGTGATGGGAACTTGTACCCCTTCCTAGAATAATCGACACCATTCCTCCCTCGATGCCCTCATCTCCATCCTCACGCCGCCTCCAATCTCTTCCTCCTAATACTTGTGCCATCTATTTGGCGATCCAAGCATTAGTCCTCTACCTATTTTTCAGGCGGGTGTCTCATGTCGTGGCTCTTACAACTCAACCTTCTGTTATTTTGATCTTTGCCCAGGTTGATTTAGCAGCAGAACGGTAACATGCCAATGTTACTTGGTGTGTCCCACCACATGTTCAATGGTTATAGGCTTCACTTATTTAGGCGAATTTCTCCGCAAATCTTATGATATACATTTGACTCCAGACTGTTTAAGCGTGGTTGACCATAACAATTGTGCATTAATGGTCCAAAAAAGAAATTGTATGGCCTGGTCTGCAAACAAAAAACAAAAGTTATTGCTTGCTCGAGTGACAAGACGGCTGAGCGTGGAGTGCCAGGCTAACATGGGACAAATTGTGCCGAGTGTGGAACTTGTTGCAACCAGTTCCAAAATGCTCCCTATTAAGGTGCGAGCTATGCACTTCGCTAGCAGGACGATCATGGGAATCCAGTGCCAGGAATTGGGCAATACGGTGGAAACCGCGTGCGATACTGAAACATGATAATGAGATGCTAGTTCTGATACACAGGTATATGTAGTAAATGCTTAGGGTTTGATCCACATGCAAACGGAAGGTGCAGATATGCATACCAGTGGACGGCGTGCACCGAAGGAGCTTTTCGATGACCTGCAGCTCGCTTGTAACGTTCATGAAAGCGAACGAACAAGAAGCTACTAGGAAGCATCTGACACAACCAATAGGAATAGTTTTTAGCAGTGTTCTTACAGAAAATATTGTGAAAAGAATTTGAGTTGTTTTCTCCATAGAAGCAAATTCACCTTGGCCGGGAGCAAAATTTTATTTCTCTAGATGCACATCTTCGGTTGAAGCATGTATGTTCATGATAGTGAGAATAATTTTGTTTTTTTTATGGAAACAAATTCCTATCACGTTGGAAGCAATTATTTGGTTGGTGGGGACAATATTGTGATTTTTTTTCACCCAAAAAAAGTAAACCTAAATCACACTGGAAGCAAATTCTTCAATGGTCACATACACAATTTATTGTTATGGAAGCAAAAGAATACTACTATATTATGAAGTGAAATACTTTGCAACAGATTGGAATACATCTGAAACAATATTTGCTACGTCAAAAAAGAAGAGATTATTTTCCTATAATCCTCAATCCCACCTTTTATTAGCGCACAGATATTTGGATGCAGTAATGGTCCCACAAAATTAGCGACCAAAAATAAATAAATTTCTCGCCGGGATAAGTAGCAGATCGGACGTGCTTGATGCTTCCTATCCAACTGCCAATGACACGATCAACCTACCAGTAGTCTGATGCCTAGGATTTTCTTGCGACGCCCTCTCCCATAATCCCTTGGCTCATCCTCGTCTCCTTCGCCTGCTCCTGTGCCGCCGAACTCGCCAACCCCCCTGATTTCCAGGGTGCCGCATCTATCTACAGCCGTCTCTGACGTTCTTCTCCAACCGCCGCCCCCATCTACCTCCCCTCCCCTCCCCTCCCGAAACCCTCCACCGACCGGCCGACCATGCCGCATCTGCCGGACGAGCTCGTGGAGGAGGTCTTCCTCCGCTTCCCGCCGGACGAGCCCGCGGCACTCGTGCGGGCCTCCCTCGCCAGCAATCCCTGGCTCAGCGTCCTCACCGGCCCCGCCTTCCGACGACGCTACCGCGAGTTCCACGGCGCTCCCCCCATGCTGGGCTTCTTCTTCGACCGGCCCAGCTGCCTCCTCAGAGGCGAGGAAGAAGACCCGCCCCTGTGCTTCGTATCCACAGCCAAGTTCGGCACGCGCATTCCGCACTCCCTCTCGCGCCCTACTTCTGACTTTTGTGCGTACGACTGCCGGCATGGCCGGGTTCTCCTCATGGACCACTCTGTTCCTCAGAAGCTCGTCGTTTGGGACCCCATGACGGGCAGCACTCGGGAGCTGATGGGCCCCAACGAATACTTCGATATCGACCAGGCCGCGGTGCTCTGCGCCGTGAACGGCTGCGACCACCGCGCCTGTCACGGTGACCCCTTCAAGATCGTCTGCTTCACCATGGACAGGGAAGAGGATGAGTGTTTTGCACTAGCGTGGGTGTCATCGCCGGAAATGGGCAACTGGAGCAAGCCGTCTAAAACTCTTGTTGAATATGATCCATTCATCCGCGCAGATCATCCCACTGTCCTCGTCAACGACGCACTTTACCTTCTGCTTGGTTACGAGAGTGATGATGCCGTAGTAGGAATTCTGAAGTACAGCTTGAGCTCTCATGCTTTATCATGCATTGATGCGCCGGATGATGAGTTTGCCGTTTCTCCTGACGTTATCCTCATGGCAATGGAGGATGGTACTTTGGGCTTTGCAAGTGTGGACAACATGTTAACCCTCCACATGTGGTCGAGACAGATAGATTCCGAAGGAGGAGCTGCATCATGGACTCGTGGTAGAGTCGTGGATCTCAAGAATCATCTCCCTCTTGAAATGCCCAAGAGAGGACTTACACTGCTTGGATCTGTGGAGGGCGGTGATATCATTTTCGTCAACACAGAACTTGACGTCTGCGAGTTTGATCTCAAGACACTAGATTGGAAGGAGCGAAAGAAGGGAGACTTCTTCAGTGCATTGATTCCGTACATGAGTTTCTACTATCCTCCAGGTATATCTATATGCCTTTCTTCTTTTATGACCAGTCAACAATTCTTAAGTACTCCCTCCGTCCCTGTGTACAAGTCATTCGCGTAGTTCTAGGTCGACAATTTAACTATTTAAATATGTATTATATGTGACCAAAAATATATATTTAGAAACTACATCCGTATAGAAATCTAGTGATATACTTTTCATGACATATAGCACATATTTAATTCCTCAAATCGATGACCTAAAACTACGCGAATGACTTATACACCGAGACGGAGGTAGTAGTAAGTATATATGAGTTAGCGGAATCATCAAAACATTGAGTGCCTAATCAGATTGGAAATTATCTTTGAAATTTGCTCCAACAAATTTCTGAGTGCAATGTAATAATTGAAGGTTACAATTCACTATGCTGACTAATTGGCAATTAATATGGTATCATGTCATCTCCTCATTGGAATCACACTGATAAAACTATGTTTGCAGAAAGGAAGGCCAAATCCAGTCACAAGAAGGATGTTGGCCATGGCATTGGCTGATGAGGTGTCGCAGCAACCTACCCCAACCGTGGAGGACACCATGATAGCATATGACATGGCCTCAAGCTCAAAATAAAGCTAGAAAGTTGACCCCGAAGAGAAGGAAGTACTAGTGTTGTGCTTGATCTTCTCTATGCTTTTGGTTGTAATATGACAAACTTAGCATCCTTCTGTTATTTTGATCTTTGCCCAGGTTGATTTAGCAGCAGAACAGTAACATGCCAATGTTACTTGGTGTGTCCCACGACATGTTCAATGGTTATAGGTTTCACTTATTTAGGCGAATTTCTCCTCAAATCTTATGGGGTCAGAGGTTAGTTTCAGCTTCTGCAGCATTGGTGTTCTAGAAGATACACCGGTCCAGAGACGTTGACCTCATTGATGAAGCTTTCAATATCATCAAGAGTCTTCCACTGTTGACGTTCATTTTAGTTGTTCCATTTGCTAGAACTTTATAGCATATTTTTTTCAAGTAGAATACAATATTTGAAACCTTCAAAACAATTCCGTGAAAACTTATACATGTTCACTGCACATCTATAAATTTTTATTAAAAGATAGGGTGACTTGTAAGGTACACAAAAGAGACAAATTCCTGACATAAAAACAACAAAAAGAAGCACAATTGGATATACATATTTGTCTTTTTTGTGTACACCATGTATGAATACATATTATTATGAACATTCTCACGTATCTAGTATACATGTATTTGAGCATGCATACTTTATTTCTGATTTTCTTTTTGCACTTGAAACATAGTTTTTTTTATGACAGAATAAATGGCCTCACTGGAGCCTGTCCGTCGTGCAACTCTTTGGCTCTCGGGCTCTATGGAGCCCAATATTTAGAAAAACAAAAAATGATACTTGAAAGTAAAAGAAAAAAAAAATCAAATTCTCCATGTAAAACTTATTAATGTTTTCTACATATCTGTAAGTTTTCATCAAATAATATGGTAGTAATTTTTAAGCTACACAAAGAAAAAAAACAAATTTCCGGCCCAAAACCAAAGACAAACATAAGCCCATTTTTATATACATATTTTTGTGTGTGCGCCACGTATGAACATATGTTATTATTAAACTTTCTATGTGCATAGATGGTGTACATGCGTAAGTTTCTATGTACGTACATACTGTACATGTATATGTGTACCGTGTGTGTGTACTTTTCAGATTCTTTTGAAATGGGGTCAGAGGCATTTTCTCATGTTGTGACAATATTATAAAGTAACAACAGCAATTTATAGAGCTACAAAATTGGTGAACATGTATATTGTGCACTGATAATTAACAAATCTCCTTCTCAAATCCCGAGTGCATCCTTGGGTGAAGTTTTGGGTTTGAGCAGCTCAATAGAAATATATTCCAACATCTAGAAGGCCAAGTTTCATTATAATTAGATTTTCATATATAGTAGAGTGTATACCAGCATATTTGTTTCTCGAATTGATCAAACTTACTGAAGTTTCACCTCGGACAAATGTAAAATTTCAAATAATTTGGAAGAGAGGGACTACGTATTACTTATTATACTACCTCCTTTCCAAATTACTTGTCTTATGTTCGACTAGATACGGACGTACTCCCTCTGTAAACTAATATAAAAGCATTTTAATTTTTTTTTCGCGAATACGCAAAGCTTGCGTATCATTGCATTGATAGGAGGAATAGAATGAGTACAAAGAATGGTAAAACACATGACACGAACGCACGCAGGCGTGAACATGGTGCCCGGAGCAGAGAGACAAGGGATGCTCGGCCCGAATAGAGGATACATCACAGCTAAACCAACCAAGCCCAAACCTAGAGCGGCCATGCCGAACCAGCAAGAATTCCAACATCATCTAAGCCAAAACCCGGGGACACCGCGAGCAATCAAGATAGCGCCTTCAAGAAGGAAATCGTCGTCGAGACGCCGTCGCCATCCGGTCCGGAGGAACCAGACCTAGGGTTTCCCCTGAGCTTGAGGAGGGGCACAGCTGAGGGCCTTGACAGCGCCTTCAAGAAGGAAACGACATCCGCAGACGCCGCCGCTGCCAGCTTCGGCAAACCGAGCAAGGATTTCTCCCTGGCCTCAGGCTGGGCAACCCCATAGCCACCGTGTTTGGAGTCAGGGATGAGGAAGCCAAACGCTGGTCGAAGCCACTATATCAGAAGGGGATTAGTGGGGTTGCACCTTCCGTCGGAGGGTGGCACTGCCTCCGGGCACACAAGCGTTGGATCTGGCAAAGGGGAGGCTTAGAGGCGTACAGAGCAGAGCAGGCGACGAAGCAAACCACGAGGGGGTAGGGCGACGACGATCAGCAACACCGACAAACAGGGTCTGGAGGGACGCAGATCCATGTTGTCGTGGCCATAGCCGTCAGGACATCAGTTCACGCAGCTGCTAGGTCACCGAGGCTAGAGCTGCCCGGCATAGGACGCCGTCAGCCATGGACACCGGAGAGACGCAGGTCCAAGGTCGCCGGGGCCGGAGCAGCGCCAGCAAGCACCCTCCTTGAGGAGCCTCGGGACTGACACTAACACCGTAGCCTCATCGTCTCCACGCATGAGCCGTTACCGTGGCTTGATGGGAGAGGAAGGGCCGCCGAGACGAGGAGCGATGCCTGCGCACGAAAGGCAGGCCGCGAACCCCTGTGAACGGCCGCAGGTCCGCACCATACCCACAGCCGAGCAGCACCAGCAGGGCTGGGCCACGCCGGGGGTAGGCAGCAGGGGAGGGTGCCATGGCCGTGGCCAGGGACGCCGCACGCTGCACCGGGCGCCGGACCGGCAGGGAAGGCAGCTGGGAGGCGGGGGCACCCACGACGCGCGCTCGGATGGCGGGACTCGGGACGCGCCGGAGGGGAGGAGGCGCCGCGACGGGGGTCGGGAAGCGCGATCCGGCCGGCTGCCACCATCCCGGCAGCTGCACGCCTCGCCGCCGGCGGCGGCGGCGCGAAGGTGGATCTCGGGCGGCGTGGAGATGGGAACAGCGTGAAACGAATCCGCCCGCCGCCGCCATCCGGGCGCGGCGCAACCGCCAAGCCGCCCTCCTGCGGCGGCAGCGGTGGCGGGCAGGGAGGTGGTTCCTGCCGGCGGGCGGCTAGGGTTTCCCCCCGTGTCGCCAGAGGCAGGCGGCGCGGGGGGAGGGGGAGGGGGCAAGTTGGATCTTTTTTTTTTTTTTTTTTGCGGGTGGCAAGTTGGATCTTTGTCTCATAGCTAAAGCATTTTAATTATAGAGGAAGTATGTACACTTAAAACGTGTTTAATTAGGTACATCAACAAATCTAAGACAAGTAATTCGAAACGGAGGGAATAGTACTTGCGAAGATGGAACGGCAACATGAGTCCGGACACTAGAAGTTGAAACATTCTGCTGCAACCTTCCTCCCGAAGCGACCTGTGATCGTGCAACGGGCATACTTTATGAGCACACGCACGCGTACGTATCTACCACGGCCACTCCCTCCCTGCGCCGGGAAGCATCTCATCGATCATTTTCCCTGAACCCCAACTTACTGCTCCACAAATTCAGAGCTTGGAGGGCACTGCTCCCCCAGCTTATTACTATTATTTCAGTCAAGTGCTCCCGACTCAAAATGATCAAGGACGATGAAATTAGGAATAGATTGCTAATTAGCTTGTCGCTCAAGCAGATGGACACATAAATTAAAGGGAACGCAATGCGCGTGCCATGAGATTAGAAAGCAAGCAATGCAACTTGCAATCTTGAATAGTAGTTACATTTATGTGGGATGTGGCCCTGAGGGAGGAGAAGAGCAATCAAGAAATGGCCATGCATGGTTGAGTGATTTCGTCATGCCGGTCCGGTTGACTTGCCAGACCAGGAATTTAGGGCTTATTGAACATCTATAACTAATCGAGCGCGTTCAAAGGTAAGAGTAGTAAGACCTACGGAGGGAGATATATATATTTCGATGTGAACGCCACTCATGATGGGATCAAGTGGATGTGGATGTGTGCGTTGCATGGCTTGTGAAGCAAACCAAGCAACTGGATTGATTCAGGGCCGGAAGAAAACCACAACTCTTTCTACAGGTTGATGTCCTGCTGACCCAATCATTAGCAGGTTTTCCTTGGCCGCGAAGGGATTCAGGTACTTAAACTAGTCGATCGAGGTCCAGGGATGTTCTAGCTAGCTTATTGTTTTGGAGAATCGATGGGGATGTTGTATCGGGATGCTAGTAGTTTAGAGTCGTACAAGTACAATACATGACTGATCACAAATTAAACCACTAAAATATTTGCAGTTAAGTTCCTCTGAGAGTTGGTTTAGAAATCATATGATGATGTGTTTCATGATGAGCCTAATGGAATCAACTTGGTATTCTAGATGATGTTGATAGTTTACAAGGTATGAGATACAAATATCTGATATGCCAAATGAAAATACAGTTATATACCAAATGACATACTAGTTTCAGCTACCACAAATGCAATCGTACGCAAGTCAAACCTGCCTATGACCTATACATTGCATACATGGTTACCCATGCGATTAGTCAACCCTGGCTACTGGGAAAAAGAAAGCATATCCCGTGCAGAAAGCCGGCGGTCGCAAGGTACCATGCACATGCACACGTACCAACATCCCTGTATTCCCGCAGAGATCTTGCGCGGCGGCGCGGCGGTTGAATTGCATGCGCTCAGGTTTACACTACTCCTTCTTCATTGCAACCCAGCTAAGCTATGGCTTCCTTCTCGATCGTCAATTTCTCGACCTAGCTTCGCCTTCACAGTACGGCCACGCTCTGACTTGCAGCGTCGTCAACTGCCAAGCCGTGTCAGCCGTGACACCACGAGCTCCGCCGGTCGTTTCATACGTATATAACCCAGGGCAGCGCGCAGAGCTCGTCTCGATCGGTGTCGATCTGCAAGCAAAGATTACTAGAGAATTTGCGTGGCGCTGTCATGGCGATCGGAGCGCCGGGGTCCTCGGAGCAGCCGCGCGACACGAGCAACATCCTGGAGAACGTGTGGGCGACCATCATGACCGAGACGCCGTCAGGGTGCACGCCGATGCCCACGTCCTCGTCGACCTCTTTCGTGGACCAGGCCGGCGCGGAGATCCTGCAGAGGCTGCCGAGCCTCGGGAGGTGGATCTCTATGGGAGCCGACGAGTGGGACGAGCTGCTCAGCGTGGCGGACGCGGCTACACCGCCCGTCGCCGAGCAGCCGCCGCTCGCGGCGGCCTCGCCTCGAGGAGAAGGCGACCAGAAGAGTGCCGCCACCAGCAAGGCCGCGTTGCCCAAGAGCTACAGGGGAGTGCGGCGTCGGCCGTGGGGCAAGTTCGCGGCGGAGATCCGGGACACGCGGAGGCGGGGCGCGCGGGTGTGGCTGGGCACGTTCGCCACGGCGGACGAGGCCGCGCTCGCCTACGACGTGGCCGCGCTGCGCATGCGCGGCCCGCGCGCGCACCTCAACTTCCCCATCGAGAAGGTGCAGCGCCGCCTCGACCTGGAGCGCGACAACGGTCAGTTCCTGGACGCCGGTGACCATTCCACGGGCCTGGCGCGCCGAAAAAGGAGAAGGAGGAGCGGTGCCACCGCGGCCGATCATGCAAGAACCGTCGACGCTGACCTCACGGCGGTGTATAGAAATGGAAGCTCCGATCAGATGGTGTCATTCGCCAGCTCGAGGAGGGATCACGGGACGCCAACGGTGCAAGATCGGCGCGTGATGAGCGCTGACGTCGGAGGAGCTGTGAATCGAGTGATCGAGGTTGAGGAGATTGGCAGCGAGTACTGGGACTATCTGTTCCCACCTCTGCTATAGGGATCGTCAGATGATGGTGGTGATGATCAAGTAGTTTTATTTTTGCGGGGAGTGATGATCAAGTAGTTCATTAGGTGTGGTTATGTTAATTTGGGTATGGATGATAGGAGAAGAGCAGGTTAGTTACACTGATCTCCTGCTGATTTAATTGCAGTTTCAGTAACTTGTATGCACTAAAGAAAAGATACGATTGATTGTAAAGTGTACTTGATTAGCAGACGTTTATGCAATCCCCCGCAAAAAAAAAACATCTATGCAATCAGTTTAGCTGTATGTCGGTCGCCTGAAAATGGCTGTCGATTTCTGGTGGGAAGGAAACAGGAGGCGCGTGGAGCACCGAGGTCGGTGTGGGGAGGGGGGGTGCAGGTTCGCAAGGGAAGCTAGGCCTCAGTGTCTAAGGAGTTTTTTTTGGGGGGGGGGGGGGAAGTCTCCTGCCGCCGGAATTGGAGGTCGGTGTGGCTTAGACGGATGGTCAGGGGCGGCATCAAACACGGCGGTGGGGGTAGGTTGAGGGGAGGGTGGGGCGGCGAGGCTGGAGCGGGAACACCGTCGACCATAGGTGGTGGCAGTAGGGGGCGGGAGGAAGAAGAATGCGTTCTGTTTTTCAGGAAGAAGACGGTTAGAGGAAGAAGACGTAATTTGGCCCATTCGTTTTTTTTATCAAACGCTTCATATTGATTTGGCAAAATCGGTTGATCCAATATGTGTTTTCAGTCAACTTGTACCTAGTCCCATATGCTATCGATTAGGGGGTATGTATGTTATTTATTTTTGAAAAAGAGAGCTCTCTCTTTGATTTTCATTAAAGAAACCACATCGTCTTCTTACAACTACTAGCTACTAAGCAAAATAAAACATCTAATAGGGGAACGATGATGCGTAGTCAGGATAGAAACAATTTGGGCTATCCCTAACGGACCATCTAGACCATGGGCGAGGGCTATATCAGTATAAATGGCGATAACCCAGGGAACATAAAATGGTTCGGAGCATCATCATCCTAGGAAGCCCACATGTCGGATCTCCTCCACGATGATGTTAAGATCACCAAACATATCTAGGTTCCGATACTATGTTTTACAAAAGTCGCCACCAGGGGTGTGGGTGAGAGAGATCAAACAACCACTGAATAAAGTCCAAATGAGCTCGGCCTGCGAGGGGGAAGTTGGTCATCCTGCAGTGATCCTACGTGACATCCACATCCAAGCGTAGCCGTAAAAACTTCACCAGCGATCATCTCAACCCTTTTTACGGCCCACCTCATTGTTTCTTGTCTTCCTGGATTTATTTGCAAGATAAGCCAATCATGAAGCATTTTAACAATCAGATTAACAGGAACACAAGGATCAACAACCTTGTTAAAGAAATCCACCTCCAGAATAGGAGGTTCACCTGGAGCAACGAGAGGGCAACCCAACCCTGAGCAAGCTTGACTCCTTCTTTTGCAATGCGGAGTGTGATAACCCACAAGTGTAGGGGATCGCAACAGCTTTCGAGGGTAAAGTATTCAACCCGAATTTATTGATTCGACACCAGGGGAGCCAAAGAATATTCTTGAGTATTAGCAGTTGAGTTGTCAATTCAACCACACATGGATAACTTAGTATCTGTAGCAAAGTGTTTAGTAACAAAAGTGGTATGATAATAAAGGTAACAATGGCAAAAGTAAAGGTAATAGTTTTTGGGTTTTTGTAGTAGTTGTAACAGTAGCAACGGAAAAGTAAATAAGCGAAGAACAATATGTGAAAAGCTCGTAGGCAATGGATCAGTGATGGATAATTATGCCGGATGCGATTCCTCGTGTAATAGCTATAATATAGGGTGATATAGAACTAGCTCCAATTCATCAATGTAATGTAGGCATGTATTCCGTAAATAGTCATACATGCTTATGGAAAAGAACTTGCATGACATCTTTTGTCCTACCCTCCCGTGGCAGCGTGGTCCTAGCGGAAACTAAGGGATATTAAGGCCTCCTTTTAATAGAGAACCGGAACAAAGCATTAGCACATAGTGAATACATGAACTCTTCAAACTACGGTCATCACCGAGAAGTATCCCGATTATTGTCACTTCGGGGTTGTCGGATCATAACACATAATAGGTGACTATAGACTTGCAAGATAGGATCAAGAACACACATATATTCATGAAAACATAATAGGTTCAGATCTGAAATCATGGCACTCGGGCCCTAGTGACAAGCATTAAGCATAGCAAAGTCATAGCAACATCAACCCCAGAACATAGTGGATACTAGGGATCAAACCCCAACAAAACTAACTTGATTACATGGTAAATCTCATCCAACCCATCACCGTCCAGCAAGCCTGCGATGGAATTACTCACGCACGGCGATGAGCATCATGAAATTGGTGATGGAGGATGGTTCACTACAAGGATACCCCCTATAAAGCAACACATATTCTACATCGTTTTAACTATTTGTTGCAAAATTCACGGTAGATACGCATATAAGTGGTGTAGCATATGCGTTGCAGGCTTGCGGCTCATGACCTTGTCGTGGTGCAATGCATCTTATTTGTTGTTATGTATTGGTTGCAAATTGTATCTATTATAAGACTATAAATATACAAAATTTATAATAAAAATTTAATTCAGCACAAAAAGAAATAAAGTAGACACGTCGTTACACATTGTGTGGCGGGAAAAACATTTTTTTTAGGGATATGTGGCGCGAAGATTTGTTCTAACCGCCAAGCAAAACCAAATCTCGCGAAGTCCACCACTTTTATTCTCCGATCCAGATTGATATTCGCCTTCAAGTCCGGATCGATCTAGGTCTAGTACGACACAAATCAATATTATCCAATGTCCTCCCGCTGAGCGGAAAGGCTAGAAGGCGGACGGAGAGGGGGCGGCGGGAAGGTGGCGATGGACAGGGCAGCGGGAAGGCGACGACGGACAGGTGAGCGGCGGCTGTGTGGGCAGCGAAGAATTTAGAAGCCGCAAGGCCGCGGTAGGAAAGCTGCAAGTCGTCTGCTGCTTGCGTCCCCTGCTCCTCTGTCTGCCCATCCAGCCTGCCCGCCGGCGGCGCGCCGCTCCTCCGGCCGCCCTTCTTCTCCCTAACCATGTACGGGCGAGACTGGCCTCCGAGGTAACCCTCCCTCCCTTCCTCCTTCCCGTCTCCTCTCATCAAGTGACCTTATTCATGGCCACCTCGAGACATGGCCGTGGGATGTGATTTGGTAGATAATGAAGGGGGTGGACACTGGACTGTCAGATAGGAGAGATGGGTCCATTCCCCTGTCTTTGCGATCAAATCAACTGAGAGAGAGGAGCTTCAGGCTTGTTACAATTTCAGAGATGTACTATACCACCTGGGCTATGTTCAGTTTGGGATTTGTTCCCAACAGGGAATTGATCACCGTGTGGTTTGAGTGAAACCTATGTCTGTCACTTTAATACTTGTTGGGATTTATCCCCTATACCTCCTAATCCCTGTCCACTTCATTGTTGTTCGGTTGGTCGGGGATTGAACAGAATTTATACAGGAATACAGTTTAAACGTTGCACTAAGTAAACATTCATCAATGAGTTCAATTTGTACAGGGAATGCTTGAAATATTCAGGGAATGTAGTGTAAGCATCGCGAGTAAACATTCATCTTTGAATTCAGTTTTTTAGGGAATATTTGATACTGTTATTATATAGTGTAAGCAGGGCACATCCACAGTTAGAAATTATAGTTGAAGTTTCAGAAATACTCAAGATTTTGGGATTGTAAATATTCAAAGAAACAATTTTTTTAATGTGAGTGCACCATGACCAACACATAATAGCATCTCACTCAACGTTGTGACCTCCCCCAGCTTGAGTCTATCCTTGTGTACCTGCAATCACAAACTTTGGCGATTTTTTTTGTAGCATTTATTATTGTCTACAAGTCACAGAAAATGTGACATGGATTTGCACAAGGAAAAGGTTAAATAATTCAGTCAATCATGATGACTAAAAAGTTGGTTGACCTAAGCAAAAGTCTACAAAGTCCTAGTACTCCTCCTCCCTTCTATTTCTAAATGTGATCCCTTATTATCAGACCTGTGGGAGCCATACACTTGTATCTTTTGTTGACAAGAATATTTTATCTATTTCACAGTATTTTCTGAAACTCAAGTGGACAATAGTTTGAAAATACACAAAGATGTCACTCTTAAGATGCACCTTGCTTAAACTTAATGTTGACTTCCATTTCTTTCCCTTAACATGTGAATGTCTCTGTTTAGCCTCTCTGTTTTCTGGAAGATCAATGCTTTCTGTTTTATTTGGCTCGAGTGTTTGTTGTATTCAGCTCAGCTTAGCTCCTTGCCAGTTTCAGTCAACTCAGAAAGGAAAAGAAATCCTTGATTTTTTGTGTATACTTGTATGGCATATGTTTAGAATATTTTTGCTTTTAGTGACCGGTCAGATCAAAGAATTCAGGTTGTACGACTATGGTTCTAGGTGTTTGGGACTAGCTGAACTTTGGCAGCTGCTGCTGGTGTTGTATCATGATGAAAATTCAATCGATCAACAATTGTATTGGACTATATGAACTTGCTAGCTACTGTCGTACAAGAGGTGAAGGCTAGTTATACTATTTACTGCTTATGATGTACTATGTGTTCACAGATTTTACCTAGCTGTACTATGTGTTCACAAATTTACCGTCATTCTGTGATGTTGGATGTCAAGTTTACCATTGTTAGGAAATGGTGTACAATGTGGTGTATAAAGTTGGCACATGAAACTTACTACTCTATTGCTTCTGCATGCAGGTTCGATGGATAATGAAAAAGTCACTGTTCTGAAAATGTAGAGCCTAGTTGAAGTGACGAATTCATCAGTGTTATTTGCTATCTTTTGTTTTATGTCCATGTAATAATTCGGATAAGAAGATTTTTACGTGTGACTGTCGTAAAGTGTCAACACTTGATTCCAAATTGGTGGTGGTTGTTCTGTTTGCTACACATTCTCTGCCTCCTTATTCACTAAGGCACAAATTATATTACTCCTTTACAAAAACTTTGAAATGTACCTGCTCATACTTTTTATATAAATATTCCATCAGACAAGGGCAGCCGCGCTGTCTGATCCCCAGCGCGAAGTCCTCCATCACTGCTGTTCGGCTCCTAGTCTTCATCTCTGCTGCTCCTCTCCATGCTCATACTGCAGATCGCTGTTGCTGCTCTTCTTCACCTCCTACATATGCTGCAATTTTGAACTGAAGACAATTGTCTTGCATTTGTTTATTTTGAAAACTAAAAATTACTACGTTTTGGGAGCTCATCGTAAAATTTGAGAAAATTTCTATAATCATATTTATATAGAGTATGAGCACGTACATTTCAAAGTTTCTGTAAATACCCCCTTCGGTCCTTTTTACAATGCGTATAAAAATGGTTTGAAGTCAAACTTCATAAAGTTTGACCATTTTTATGTGAAAAAATATCAAGATCTTTAATACTAAAGTTATACAATAGGAAGACTAAATTCATGACGCATCTAATTGTATTGATTTTGTAATGTGAATGTTGATATTTTTTCTACAAAGTTGGTCAAACTATATGAAATTTGACTTCAGACAAATCTTATATGCGGAGTAAAAAGGACCGGAGGGAGTATCTTCTTCCCCTGGCCCACGAATAGTTATGTGGTAGTCGACCGTCCAATAGTATTTCCATCCGTTCAAAACAAATTAGAATGAACCGGACGAATTTTACCAAACACGATGGAATTCACTAAAGTTCGTATATAATTTATATAAAACGGCCAACATTTGTCCGTTTAACTAAAAACTTTAAAAAAAAACTAGGCTCACTTATAGGGAAGGTGTCCTCGTATGCGTGACCGCCCAGGCAGGCCACATCGCCGTCGTCATATCGTCGTCGTTGGAGTAGTCCTTCCAGCGGCGGAAGGGTGTTGGGGCACGACACCCCTTCCCGGCCGCGGCCTGCCGCTCGCGGACGAGGCGCTCTGCTTCCTTATGCACCACTCCTTACCGCCTACCTCGCCGCGCTTTCCTCAACCGACACGATGCCTACTTGACGGACTTGCCGCGTTGCACTTCTCCTGTCGCGCCGCCTGCCTCAGCCCCTCTCCTCTGCCGACATGATGGCCCACGACGAGGAATCAGCACCGCTGTGGGCACCGAGGTAGTGGAGGTGAACGCGTGCCTTCGCGATCGCCGGTGTCACATCCTCCTTGAAGGAATTGCCGTGTTGCGCCACTGTTACCGCGCCTCCTGCTTGGCCGCTCTCTCCTCATTTGACACGATGCCCCCCGACGAGGAGTCGACGCTGCCTCGGCCCCAAGGTATTGGAGGAGATGGTTGTGTGCCTTCGCGATTGTCAGCGGCACCTCCTCCTTGACGGACTTGCAGCGTTGCGCCACTCCTGCTGTGCTGCCTGCCTCACCGCCCTCACCTCTGCTGGCACGATGGCCCGCGACGAGGAGTCGACGCTGCCGCGACCACCGAGGTAGGTGGTCGTACGCCTTTGCAATCGCCAGCGACACCTCCTCCTTGACGGACTTGCCGCGTTGCGCCACTCCTACCGCGCCGCCCACCTCGATGCCTTCTCCTCAGCCAACACGATGGACCGTGACAAAGGAGTCGGCCACGCTGCGGCCACCGAGTTGGTGGAGGATATGGCTGCACGCCTTTGCGATCGTCGGCGGCACCTCCACCTCGACGGACTTGTCGCGTTATGCCACTCCTACCGTGCAGCCTGCCTCGCCGCCCTCTCCTGAGGCGACATGATGGACCGTGGAAAGGAGTTGGCCCCGCAACGGCCACCGAGGTAGTGGAGGATATGGTTGTGCGCCTCTGCGATCGCCGACAGCACCTCCATCTTGACGGACTTATCGCGTTGCACCACCCCTACCGCGACGCCTGCCTCGCCTCCCTCTCCTCAGCTGACACGATGGCCCGCGATGAGGAGTTGGCGCCGCTGCGGCCACTGAGGTAGTGGAGGAGGTGGCCGCTTGTCTTCGCGTTCGCAAGCGGCAACTCCTCGATGGAATTGCCGCATTGTGCCAGTGCTATCGTGCAGCCTGCCTTGCCGCCCTCACCTCAGCAAACATGATGATTGTGTGCCAGTAAAGGCGACTCCTCACGCGGCGCCCAATCTGGACGGCGTGGTTGGCTGTGGGGAACAACTAGTGATCTTGGTTATGATGGACGGCAACTAGTGATTTTTGGATGGCAATCGTACATGTAGGTCGGAACATGCAAGCTAGGAATTTTTTTGTTTTCGGATTAACTTTTTCTATTGTTTGAGCATTAGTATTCATTTTTACTGTACCCATATTGCACTTTTTTTTACAAACATAGAAGAAACACGTTCTACTTGGCACAAATATATGTACAAGTGCCCGTCACGGGCCAGATGATAATAAGAAAATTTGTAATTTGTTTGGCTTCAAATTGTTAGACACCCTCGTAATCTATTTATTTTTGGCTTCACTCCAATTTCTACCTTTCCCACCATTCTCTCCCGCCAATAGCAAACAAAAAAATAATAATACACGCGCTACATTACCAAGGCCCCACCTGTCATAGGAATTCAAGACCGAGACTAACATCAGTCAAACAGATGGCGATGAGGTAACTGCGCAAATAAAATCGGAAACCAACCCCCCTATTCAGCACGGTTCCCTTCCTCGTCTCCTACTAGATTCGTCGCATGCCCGGCGGACGGTGGCCAAGGCATCACCCCGAGCTGATCAAGGTTAGTTGCCGAACCACTCTCCCACAATTCATCCTCTCTTGCTCCCTACTCTACCGATCTGTTCTCTTAATCAGTTCACATCTCTCGCCAGGCAAAAATCGTTGCCAGATTCTCCAGATCCATATGGTACGTGGTGGCAAACAATCCTGCGAGTTCATGTAGTTAGTGCGCTGCTCCTTATCTCATCTCATTGTTGCAATTCATGCCCTCCGTATTGGTTCTCATCTGGTTTTTTTTCACCCACTAATCGATATACATAGAGATTTGTTTTTCTGATTTTGTTTGGCGCAGTTACCTCCTCACGATTTGTTTTTGAGAACAAACGGACAACACCGGTGCAGGCTCTCTCTAGGATGGTGGAAGACATTGACACCTGGACATTAGAAGGGAGGAATAGGATCAAAAGTTTAAATAAAGTATGCAAAATACTCCTTCCGTCCCAAAATAAGTGACTCAAGTTTGTACTACATTTAGTACAAAGTTAGTATAAATTTGAGTCACTTATTTTGGACGGAGGGAGTACAATATAGGTTGTTTTGGGAACTACAGTATATAGCACACGGGGATTTGAAAATTACTATTCAATCCAGGAGAGACGCCAAACATAAGAATTTGGATAGGATCCATGGGAAGGGGTAATCTCAGACACCGGACATAAGAATCTGGATATCTCAGTAATAAAACAATGCTAACTATTGCAATGAGTAAACCGAACATATGAATCCAATGAAGAGATCAACGCTTCTATCAAATTTTCTCTATAAGTACTATTTGAAGCATCTTTCCTATTTATTTTGCAATATATCATCTCTGCTTATGTTCTGAATATAATGCCAGGGCTGCTGACAACCTGGTATGAGGAACACTGCTGTGCTGCCCTCCATTTTCCTGTACAGAAAGTCACATTTTCACTTTCAGATAGTAACAAACTAATAATCATTGTTCTGTCAGCTTTTGCTGCAATTTGTGCTCTAGCTCGAGATACCAATTCAAGTTATGTTGCTTGGGGACATTCCACTCTTGTTGGACCAGTGAGTTGATTACAAATTTTAGGATGCCAGTTATTCTGTAGTTTGCAGCGACCTCTGGATCTTTTGTGGTCCGGAGTCTAGACTTGAAAGTTACACCCAGGATTAACACAAGTAGTAGTATGTTACTGCTAGTGATTTTGCTTTGAGCCTCACTGTTTCATACACACATTCTGTAAACTCTATTTCAGTGACGGGGATGGTTATCTCAGCTTAACCGTTGGCATTTTATTTCTACTTTTGGTGAGGTGATTGCGACAATGGAGCATGATGAAGCAACTATAATAGCCAAGATTGATTATTCATTGATTGAGCAAGAGGAGGTAAGCAGAATAAATCTATTACTTTTCCATGTCGCTGTTCTCAGCTTGGTGTAATAGGCCGTTATTTTGTTCAGGCAATTTCTTCCTCTGTGAAATCAATGACATGGAGATCATTATAAGTTGGTAGATGCCCAGGGATTGGGTTCCATGTGGACTGTCCAGATTGCTGGGGTAGGCATGATCCGTGAAACAAGAATCACTGATTCCGAAGGCAAGCTCATTCTTCGGTTTCTGAGATGTTGTATGTGCCACATCTTTGTCTGTAGTCTGCACTGTAGCCACATAATGTGTGAAAAGGAGGCAAAACCAAGAAGGAGAAATATAACGTGTATAACTGGCTTAGTTGTGAAATAATGGAACCCCCGGGAGTAAAAATCATTGTTTTTCACTCAAACCTCTGTATTGGATGTTGTTCTTTTTTTGGCAGGTGGAGGTTGTTGGTCTACCTGTTCGGTTACCTTTGTTATGGTTAACATGGCAGGCAGAGATAGGTGTCTTGGATTTTGTCAAAAACAAGATAGGTGTCCTGGATCAAATGGACCCCATTTTTTGGCTTGTTTTGGCCCTTACGTCAGTGGAGGCTATAAATGAATCATCTGATGTCTAAGAGATAACTACTAATGATGAACAAGGCTTCACAGATTGTGATGATCCTAGTGCGGATGAAAATGAAGATGGTAAGTTTGTTGCTCATTCCTTTCTGATTCAATATATGCTTATTCACCATCGTATAAAATATATAATTCATGGTTCTATATATTCAGTTGAAAATGCAGAAACAAAAGACTGAAAGAAGAGGAAGTTGAAATATATTTGGAACCTTCCAAATAAATTCTGCTACACACAAGGTATATTTCCATTACCAAATACATTTTTTTTTCAAAATATAGTGCTTTGATGTTTATGTATCTACTGGTCATCTTGCTATTAAAATGTTGTTCAGAACAAAGAAACTTTGCTTAGAATGTCAGTGCACGTCAGGGAAAAAACTTCTACTGCAAACATGTTGGTATATTTTCATAATCATATACAAATTTGTGTTCAATCTGTAGTGCTAGCTTGTTGATTTGTTTATACTTCTTTTTTTCTATCAGAGTGTTGTCTAGACCAAAAAAATAACAAAACGTGCTAATGCAGCCTATAAGAGTGCTCAAGGTGGTTCGCTGAGTTGGTTGGGTGCAAGTGAACATGTTAGAATGCTCAAATTCATTTCATATGTTCCCCTGTTTTGTCATTGGTGGTGAGGATGATTCTGCCAATGGTAGCTTTGGTTTTCTCTATCAGGCAGGAACTAAAGTATTGAAAAGCCTGAAAAACCATAACATCAACGTAGCTCTTGCTATAATTGTAAGTTGTGATCCTAAGTTTAAACTTTATGGTGTTGAAATTAGAAATGAATTATGGGAAGTTCATGTCGATATGGCACTTGTGAAAACTGAAAATTTGGTATGGAGTCGCAAAAACTGCAATACTCTCGGTAATGCAGAAAAAACGAAGATTGCATGGCTTTCGACCTTTGTACGTGACTCATACCTTGACTCTATTGCTATTTGCATCATGTTAATGCATTATGTGTTTTGTTTTCTTGTTTGTAGATTCAAAAGATAAATGGATGAGTATATGGGTGCATGGCAAGTATATTGCAATGGGATGTTGATGTTCTGGTTCATGATGATGATGATGATGATGATGATGATGATGATGGATTCTTTCAGTTTTAGTTAAGTAGTAGGGATGCCGTTCCTCCTGGATGTTGTTCCTAGGTTCATTTTAAAGTTGTAGGGATGTTGATGGATGCTTTTGGCTTAAGTTTTGGTGTCAAGAAAATAGTTAGATTATGCATCACATTTGGATGATGTTCCTTCTGTAATATACACTATTGTAATCCAACGGTTTTATCTAATATATGATTTCTTCCTCTCTTGAGTATATTCTCTTTCTTTCATAACTATTACTACCATTATGTGGAGCATTAATTTAATAGTTGGCAATTATTTATAGATAAAATAATTTTATCCACATTATATATGTAGCAACACATGAAGCACTGGAAATTCTCCGTAGAAGCAATGGGATTTTGATTCCTGTACATTGAGCAGCAACATATATAAGTGTGGTAGAAGTCTGTTTTATCTGTTGTAGTCTTGCAACGCTCCTTTTACCAACGGCGATATAAGCGTTGCATTATGCGCTAGCAACACTGGATAAGGCTACGCATCCCAAACCGTTGGTAAAGTCACAAGCAACGCATATATGGACTTTTAGATACGGAAAAATGCGTTGCTATATGGGGGGTCATGTTGTAGTGGTTGATGATGACAACGGCGACGAATCCCCCTCTCCGGAGCCCCGAACAGACTCCAGATTAGCCCTCCCGAGAGAGATTAGAGCTTGGCAGTGGCTCCGTGTCGTAAAACGCGATGAAACTTTCTCTCTGATTTTTTTCTCCCCGAACATGAATATATGGAGTTGGAGTTGAGGTCGGCGGAGGTCCAGGGGGCCCACGAGATAGGGGGCGCGCCCTATAGGGGGGGGGGCGTCCCCCTGTCTCGTGGACAGGGTGTGGGCCCCTGGTGTATTTCTTTCGCCCAATAATTCTTATTAATTCCAAAAAGTGCCTCCGTGGATTTTCAGGACATTCCGAGAACTTTTCTTTTCTACGCATAAAACAACATCATGGTAGTTCTGCTGAAAACAGCGTCAGTCCGGGTTAGTTTCATTCAAATCATACAAGTTAGAGTCCAAAACAAAGGCAAAAGTGTTTGGAAAAGTAGATACGTTGGAGACGTATCAACTCCCCCAAGCTTAAACCTTTGCTTGTCCTCAAGCAATTCAGTTGATAAACTGAAAGTTATATAGAAAAACTTTTACAAACTCTGTTTGCTCTTGTTGTTGTAACATGAAAAGCCAGCATTCAAGTTTCAGCAAATATTATGAACTAACCATACTCACAATAAAACTTAGGTCTCACAATTACTCATATCAATAGCATAATCAGCTAGCGAGCTATAATAATAAAACTCAGATGACAACACTTTCCCAAAATAATCATAACATGATATAACAAAATGGTATCTCGCTAGCCCTTTCTGAGACCGCAAAACATAAATGTAGAGCACCTTTAAAGATCAAGGACTGGCTAAACATTGTAATTCATGGTAAAAGAGATCCAGTCAAGTCATACCCAATATAAACCAATAGTAATGAATGCAAACGACAGTGTGCTCTCCAGCGGGTGCTTTTTAATAAGAAGGCTGATGACTCAACATAAAAGTAAATAGATAGGGACTTCGCAGAGGGAAGCAGGGATTTGTAGAGGTGCGAGAGCTCGATTTTAAAATAGAGATTGAATAACATTTTGAGCGGCATACTTTCGCTGTCAAGGCAACAACTATGAGATGGTTGTATCTTCCATACTACATGCATTATAGGCAGTTCCCAAACAGAATGGTAAAGGTTTATACTCCCCCAACCACCAACAAGCATCAATCCATGACTTGCTCGAAACAACGAGTGCCTCCAACTAACAACAGCCCTAGGGAGTTTTGTTTAATTATTTTGATTTGCTTTGATCTTTTTGGATCATGGGACTGGGCATCCCGGTTACCGGCCCTTTCTCGTGAATGAGGAGCGGAGTCCACTCCTCTTGAGAATAACCCACCTACCATGAAAGATATAGGCAGCCCTAGTTGTAACATGAGCTACTCGAGCATACAAAACAGAATTTTATTTGAAGGTTTGGAGTTTGGCACATACAAATTTACTTGGAATGGCAGGTAAATACCGCATATAGGAAGGTATAGTGGACTCATATGGAACAACTTTGGGGTTTAAGGAGTTTGGATGCACAAGCAGTATTCCCGCTTAGTACAGGTGAAGGCTAGCAAAAGACTGGGAAGCGACCAACTGAAAGAGCGACAACAGTCATAAACATGCATTAAAATTAATTCACACCGAGTACAAGCATGAGTAGGATATAATTCACCATGAACATAAATATCATGAAGGCTATGTTGATTTGATTCAACTACATGCATGAACATGTGCCAAGTCGAGTCACTCAATTCATTCAAAGGAGGATACCATCCCATCATATCACATCATAATCATTCTAATAGCATGTTGGCACGCAAGGTAAACCATTATAACTCATAGCTAATCAAGCATGGCACAAGCAACTATAATCTCTAAATGTCATTGCAAATATGTTTACTTCATAATAAGCGGAATCAGAAACAATGAACTCATCATATTTACAAAAACAAGAGAGGTCGAGTTCATACCAGCTTTTCTTATCTCAATAAGTCCATCATATATCGTCATTTTTGCCTTTCACTTGCACAATCGAACGATGTGTATAATAATAAGAGTGCACATGCATTGGACTAAGCTGGAATCTGCAAGCATTCAACTCAAAAGAGAAGACAAGTAATATGGGCTCTAAGTTAAATAAACAATCATGCATATGAGAGCCACTAAGCAATTTCAATATGGTCTTCTCGACCCCCAAAGGAAAAAAAAAGAAAATAAAACTATTTACACGGGAAAGCTCCCAACAAGTAAAAAGAAGAACAAGAAATCTTTTTGGGTTTTCAATTTAATTTTACTACAAGTATGAAAATTAAACTAACTATTTTTTTTGTTTTTCTTAAAGTTTATCAAACATACAAGAAGAAAGCTAGAAAAAGAAATTTAAACTAGCATGGATAATACAATGAAAGAGTATGAGCACTGATGACTAGTGTGTGAACATGAATGTAAAGTCGATGAGAATGAATGTAAAGTCGGTGAGAAATACGTACTCCCCCAAGCTTAGGCTTTTGGCCTAAGTTGGTCTAGTACCAAGGACCGCCGCTACTCTCCCCGGTGTACTGGGAGGTGTTATCAGGATACCATTGGCTGGTCATCTCCGGATCCCACTAGACAGATGATGCACGATAAGGGTCCAGTTCAGGTTCCGGCTCAGGTTCAGGTTCTGGAGTAAAAGCTTTGGCTCGATAATTGTTCACCGCTTCCGGTGTGACAAAAAAAATTTCTGCAAGCAAATCAAACAACAGAGGCACAGGCAAAATAATAATCTCAATGTGTTTCTTATAAAAATGTAAGTTTATACAAGAGCATCTTCTCTTCATTGTCAACAATAAACTTGTGTGCTACCATGCTCTTGTAATCTAAAATGTGAGGATGCAATTTTGTCTCCTCTTTCTCATGGTGCCTAATGGGTATCTAAAAATGTCTAGCAAGACGTGTAGCATAGATACCTCCAAATATGGGGCCTTTTGTACGATTCAGGGCTAGCCGTTTAGCAACGACGGCACCCATACTAAAAGTATTGTCTCCAAGCAAGGCATGTTGAAGGATGATAATATCAGGAACACTAAGGTTTCCACTATTTCCACGACCAATCAAGCATCTACTAGCAAATATGACAAAGTAGCAAAAAACAGGAAAGTGTATGCTAGAGACTTTTGCCTCGGAGCCCTTCTTTGGCTCCTCTACAGCTATAGTATTAACAAAGCCATCCACATCTTTATGATGGGGTTCCTCTAATTCTCCCTCATAAGGTATCCTACACACCGCACAAAAATTCTTAAAGACATTTCTCTAAATTCATCATATAAATGAAATGATACTGCAGGCGTTGACTTCTTAGGATAATAATAAAAGTTTTGCACGAAAGTATTGGTGAGTAAGAGATACTGATCGATCCGGTCGTTGATGAAACCGGTGAGGCCTGCAGTCTCGATCAAAGAATAAAAATCTTCATGAATTCCAGCTTCTTTAAAGAAATCCTCACATGGCCATTCACAAGACCGTACTTCCGCTAAGTGAGGGAGATTATACTTGGTTTTTTCCTTCTCTTTGGCTTGCTTGTCCTGAGAGCCTTGGCTAGAAGAGCCCCTCAAAAATTTCCTTAACATTTTCTGTAAATTTCTGAAATTTTAGTATCTTCAAAATAAAAGTGAATAAAACTAAACAAGATTGGTAGCAACCACTCCTACAAGTGCCTAGAGCCTATATCATGCATTGGAATTGCTTGGGACCTCATAAATTCAACATGCAAGCTCAAGAACATGGTCACCGATGCAGTAAAAATTTGCAATGAATAAAGCACTAGAACAAAAACTAATTGGACCAATGGAGGAGTCACATACCAAGCAACAATCTCCCAAAGCAGTTTTGTGAATGGAGCTTTGAGCAAGGAGATCGAAAATCGCAGCAAAACGAGCTAGAACTCGTGCTTGAGCTGGATGGGGATTTTTTTGGGTAGAAGATGAAGTATGTGGGTGCTGGCATAAGTGGAGGGGGGCACCAGGGGCCCACGAGACAGGGGGGCGCGCCCAGGTGGGGTGGGCGCGCCCTCCACTCTTGTGGCCTGGTGCTTGCCCCTCCTGCAGTGTTTTCAGTGCCTAAAATCCTCAAATAATCCATAAAAAATCATACTAAATTTGCAGGGCATTTGGAGCACTTTTATTTTTGGGATATTTTTTAATGCACGGATAAATCAGAAAACAGACATATAATACTATTTTTGCTTTATTCTAAATAACAGAAAATAAAAAGTAGGGACAGAAGGTTGTGCCTGCTAGTTTCATCCATCTCGTGATCATCAAAATGAATCCACTAACAAGGTTGATCAAGTCTTGTTAACAAACTCATTACGAATAACACGGAACCGGAGAAATTTAGAATAACACTAAGTTACTCAACAGGGATATGAAAATCCCCAACAATAAGAATAACATATTTTTTCTTGACAGTAGGGAGAGGAAATTAAAAACCTCCAATAATAATAGTTGGAACTTTTCCAATAGAATGGATGCTATGAACTTGAGATTGTTTACTCGCAAAGTGTACCGTATGCTCATTACCATTAACATGAAAAGTGACATTGCCTTTGTTGCAATCAATAACAACCCCTGCAGTATTAAGAAAAGGTCTACCAAGAATAATAGACATACTATCGTCCTTGGGAATATCAAGAATAACAAAGTCCATTAAGATAGTGACATTTGCAACTACAACAGTCACATCCTCACAAATACCGACAGGTATGGCAGTTGATTTATCAGCCATTTGCAAAGATATTTCAGTAGGTGTCAACTTATTCAATTCAAGTCTACGATATAAAGAGAGAGGCATAACACTAACACCGGCTCCAAGATCACATAAAGCAGTTCTAACATAGTTTCTTTTAATGGAGCATGGTATAGTTGGTACCCTGGGATCTGCAAGTTTCTTTGGTATTCCACCCTTAAAAGTGTAATTAGCAAGCATGGTGGAAATTTCAGCTTCCGGTATCTTTCTTTTATTTGTGATGCTATCCTTCATATACTTAGCATAAGGATTTACTTTAAGCATATCAGTTAAGCGCATACGTAAGAAAATAGGTCTTATCATTTTAGCAATGCGCTCAAAATCATCATCATACTTTGTCTTGGATGGTTTGGGAGGAAATGGCATGGGTTTCTGAACCCACTAGATGACCCGGTGCGCCAAATGGCGCAGAGACCCAATTGAAACCATGTTCGTGTTGAGAAATATTTGCCCTTTTTGTAACTTTATGTTTGATCAAGGATAGAGACCATGTCAAACCCGAAGTGTTTTGAACATGTATTTGGACAATGTGCCATTTGGCTCTATGTCACCCAAGTAAGGTGCAAGGTCCAAATTCAAGCATCAAGGGTAATGATTCTAAACCTTTTGTAACAGAAACCTTTGCATTTGTTAGTAACTTCGAGTTTTAGCAAGCACTAAGGGTAATAATTCTAAATCTTTTATATGAAAAATTAAGGAATACCTATGTTCAAACCATATACTTTAGCATGTGGAACTAATTCAAACTGTGCAAGTTGAAATATCTAGAGACCGATCATAAAATTGCCGGCTCCACTCTATTGCGACGCGAGGGCCGGCTTGTATTTTAAAATTTTGAATTTTCTACATTAGTATTTCGTAGACACCATATAGGAGATGAGAGAACAGTAAAAAATCGTTAAATGAAAACTATGTACCTTAGCTATCTAAGGCTTATGAAAACTGCAATCTTGAAAGAGGAAAACAACATTAGAAATCTTAATGTTCCTGGTCCTGAATAGTGTATTCGTGTAAATATGTAGTTGATCACCCGGTGCAAAAGTAAAAAACTTCTCATGAAGTACCGCTGGGAACCTAAAAGCAAGTGATCACATATACAAACATTCCAAGGGAAAATGCGTAAACTCACAATTCAAACAAACTACTAACAGGACCATGTATGATTTTGCAGCTTAGAATCTACATAAAACAGAACAGTGCAGGTAACCTCTACCCAAATCTCACTACTAACTTTATTCGACCATTTATTCTTAGATCATCCGTACTCCTTTTATGTACAAATCATGCAATATCTCTGTCTAAATCAATGCCAATGCATGCACATGCACAAGTCTGAACTAAACAACATATATGATATAGCATAATTAAATGATCTAAAATAGATGCATGATCAGGGAAGGAAGATGGTGAGCCAAAGATGAGCAACTGAGATTGGGGAACGACGACCGGCGATCAGCAGCCCATAGCGAGGGCCGGCTCCATTCGACCATGACGCGAGCAACGCCAGAGCTCCGGCCTGGCTGCTCCTTCCCCATGCCCATCCTACTCATCCTCCCCTGCTTCTCCACACCAAGCGATGAAGACCACACCAGCCAGGCTCTCTTATGGCGACGACCTGCGCCCAATCCAGAATCACGATATGTGGCGGCGTCAGATCGAGAACGCAGGGAGGCGCCGTCCTGTGGGGAAGAGAAAGAGGATAACATCATATAAAATAAAGTAGTCATTTTTCATGTACCGAAACTTTAGTTATGGGCAAGATGATCAAAAATAAAAATATAACTAATGCAACAGGAGAACCACATATGAAGTTATGATCAACTTAAGATCTTGACCACAAATTTATTCTTTTTAGGCATGGTACCAGACGCAAGGTTGCCACAAATCACAATGAAATGTGTGTACGAATCTCTTGTTTTGTCCTAAAACTGGATTCAGAAGTCATGCAACTGAGCATAGACTTTTTTGTGTGTGGGAGAATCGGACATATTATGTTGATTCTGTCCTAAAATAGGAACTATGCCGATTCTTTTTTATGAATTATTGCAACTAAATTACATGGATGTTTGTTTGACATAACCGGCTCAAACAATCATGATTGCATAAAGCTCTTAATAGAATATTCTGATGAAGCATCAGCATTTTGCTTGGGTGCCTAAAAAAAATTTAGCAACGAAAATCATGAACAAAGAGACTGGAGTTGATGATCATGTGAATGGAAATATAGATGCAGTTTTTATTTATCTACGCTATTGATTTTGTGCTCTCTAAATAGGGCAAATTATACAGGAATCAAGAATTTGATTTGTAGAGATTTGTAGAGAATGGACTTGGATACATTCAGAATCATACAAATGTGGAAAAAGGTCATTAAAAGCTTCATTTCAAATGTAATACATGGCTCAAGACCTGGACTAAATGGTTCAATCTATTTTCAGAAACTAAAATTTCTATTTTTTATGTGATCCACATTATAGAATAAGTGCTAACCTTTTGACGAGTCCCTCTGCAACATCAAGAAGCTGGATCCAACTAATGCGCTCGACTTGCTCTGCAAATATATACATGGTTCAGCCTTATTTTTAGAAATTAGGATTTCAGTCACAGTTGCAACTCCAACACCAAAAAGAATTTACTATTCATTTTCTGTAAGTCCAGACAGAAACAAAGAACAATGCTTACCTGATACTCCCTCCGTTCTAAAATAGATGACTCAACTTTGTACTAAAGTTAGTACAAAGTTGAGTCATCTATTTTGGAACGGAGGGAGTAGAACTCAACAAAGTTGAAACCTAGACTCTGATTGAGAAGTCCAATTAAGATGCCATTGAGCACTCCAAATCCCATGACGGTCCTTGCGAGGTTTGTGCTTAAAGGGCTTCATACATAATGCCACATGAAGTCAATAGAATAGAACAAAGATGCCAGCTTGTCAACATGGTTGCTGCACAATAAAGAATAAAGGTGTTCTTATTTGTAGGGATAACATTTCTGCCAAGTTATACATGACTTTCAAAGATCAGTAAACTGAATCCGAAATTTACAGGATGTAGAGGAAAAAAATGGCAGTCATAATATGAGACACAAAATTATACTACAAACAGGGGATATGAAAACGTCAATGATCTGAACAGAAGCTCTAAATAAATAAAGAAACATCAATTCATAAGAATTGAAACTCACTGCCTCCAGTTCCATAGACCAATACTCAGTTTTATGTGAGTACAGTCTTCTAACACGTGAAAAATTGCAAGGCTCGACCAAATTCAGAGACATTTATCAGCAACGCACGATTCAGCACCATCAAGCGTCTCGGGGTATGGAGGAGCAACTTGATAAAGACACATCATAACAGATGCAAACCCACACAAAAAGCCAATGAGGGTCAAAGTTCTTTTTAGGTTCGCCAGCCCGATCGGTAGATTTCAGATCTGTCATTAAAAAGATGTTATTACAGACAGTACATGAGCATGGAAAGCCAAATAAGCAGCACTTATGAGTAGACCTAGGATGTATCTATATGTACGCAGAAGTGCATAATGATGAAAGTATACATAATCTGGTGCTTAAGCAATTTCTGAACGAGCTACGTGGGTGGCTTGCCATTGGATGTCTAAACATAGCCTGGTGCTTTCAAACATGCAAACCAACTTCTAAACACGGTGCAGGACTGTAAACCTTCCTTTTAGAGTTCGAGACAAATATGTCTGGTGCTTAAGAAACTTGAACAAGCTACGAGGGTGGCTTGAATTCAATGGCTAAACATAGCTTGGTGCTTCCAAATATGCAGACCAACTTCTAAACAAGCTACAGAGGCTGTAAACCTTCATTTTAGAGTTCAGATAAATAACATCATGTATAAGCCTTACCAGTCAAAACTAAGTTACCAACTGAATATAAATTCACATTAGATTGCTTTAAATATAGGAGGTTTTCTCTGTGGTAATGTATGTGAAGCTCTATACTGTTGGTGCAAGAGGTATACCTCACAGTAGCCTCAAGCAATTTCTGTTTCTCACAGTTACTCTGATGGAAAACTTCAGCTCACCGACCTGTATACAAATAAAGTAATTCAGCTCACCGCTTCACGTGGATGGAAAAACTAAGGACCATGCTCGGTAGCCTGCCAATCACCTCTTAGATATGCTGGTTTATTGTGTGTCCGGATGGGGAGACAAATGGTGGAGCACAAGACAGGAGAAAGTCGAAAGCAAGATACTTGGAGCAGATCTTGATGAAGACATGCTTCCAAAATGCAAGTTGGGGGCTATGGGTGGGGAGATGGAGCTCTTACCACGCACGCCAATGATGTCTGCCTTCCTTATTTGTGGCATCCGCGATGCAGGGACCATCTCAAGATCAAGTGATGGGCTGCTAGCACATGGTGACACCAACTCTGCACCAAGCACATTGCTGCCTTCCACAAATTCAAGACCGTAGCAAAGTGGCAGTATTCTTAGTAACAACATGGCTACAACATATCTTGGTTATCATAATCTCTTCTCAAATATATAAAGAATCAAAATAAAAGCTACATATTATGAAAGCACTTCAGTTTAATGTTTTTGACATGGTTCTGCAGAAAACACCAAAACCAAAGCTAATGTCGAAGCAGAAAATATCACCTACTTAAGATTACAATCTGGATGAACCAATCTGCACCTTCTTTTTGTTCATTCTTGATGCACATGTCAAAAGAAGGGATCTTAGTTATCTTTCTTCCAGTGAAAACCTGAAAATAGAGATGCATTATGTTAATTCTCTTTGCAAAAGAATAGCACCACTTCTCCACTCAACCCAATTTCCTTCAGATTCAATATAAGCTAAGATGAGTGATTGCTGCTAGCAAAGGAAATGCAAATGGTTCATCGAGAATCCAAGTAGCAGAAAGGTATCACGAGAGGGAGATGGGCAGTCTGTAAGTAGTATAAAGCAATCTATTTTTCTTGAAGATTGGTTTAAAACTGAACAAAGAAATAAGTAAAAGGATAATTTAACAATGTAATGCTCCTAGATGACTCAACAAAGAACAATTTACGGATATATAAATATTATAATTACGATGCATACAACTCTACCTTCTTCTCCCAACGTCCTCTTCCCTCCTCCAACTATCACCTCTTCATCTCAAAGCAGGCAGATGAGCTCCTCCTAGACCAGCGGCAAGGCTTCTCCCTCCACCGTCGCCATTTTTGCCGCTCCACCTCGGAGCCCTGGCAGGTGGTCGCTCGGGAGGGGCCACGATGGCTTGGATCTAGCCTGATCTATTGCCCCCATGGCTGGATTCGTCCATTTCTGTTCACCAGAGAAGGAATACGTGATAGAGAAGAGATGCTGGAGCCGCGGGGCTCGACTCCCTCTCCTCTTCCCTTCCCGTCGCCTGACCCGCTCGCTCTCCCTCTTCTCTAACCTTCCCTTCCCTTCCCTTCTGGCCGGAGGAGACGGGCACGAGTGGCGGCGGCTGGCCGGGTGGAGGAGGTGCGGCGACGGCTGGCTGGGTGGAGGGGACGACGGCGCCTCCTTCTCCTCTTTCCTCTCCCTCTCTTTCTCCCTCCTCTCCTTCCATCTTCTCCCTCTCATCTTCTCTCTCTCCCGCAGATCGAATCGAGCGCCGCAGCTCACTCCGAAGGGGCGAAGCGCGTGGCCACCACGCGAGCGATGGGAAGGCAGGGAGGAGGAAGAGGCGAGGCGGTGGAGGAGTAGCAGGCGGCGGCGAGGCTCCTCGGCGAGAAGAAGGAGGAGGAGGTGGGAGGAAGCGGCGGCGGATGAGGGAGGGAGGAGTGAGGGGCGTGGGGCTGTGGGATTTGGGCTAGGGTTTGATGCCGTTTTCGTCCCTCGCGCGGTGGTGATTTTTTTGCTCGCGTGGTGCGGTGCGCCCTCGCTCCCACGCGCAGTGCGGTGCTTTTTTCCCCTCAGGTGGTACCGCGCGCTCGAGGCCTTCGTTGTGACTACCGCTCTAGGAGGCTTTATATGTTAGATGGTTCTCTTTCTCTACCGTGCTTCCTAGCAACAAAATCTCTCTTATCATAACGTTGATTCTTTGATTGTGGGTTATCAAGATCAACAGCAGGTTCAATCTCTACTTCATTGTTTTTGCTAGGTTGAGCATCAACATAAACATTATCATTAACATTATCACTAGGTTCATGTTCATCACCTGATTGTGTTTTAGCATCAGAAATAGAAATATCATTGGGATTCTCAGATGTGTCTACAGTAGGTTCACTAGAAGCATGCAAAGTCGTTTTTCTTTTTCTTCTTTTTAGAAGAACTAGGTGCCTCTAAATTATTTCTCTGAGAATCCTGCTCGATTCTCTTAGGGTGGCCTTCAGGATACAAAGGTTCCTGAGTTATTCTACCAGTTCTAGTAGCCACTCTAACAACAAAGTCATTTTTATTATTTAATTCATCAAGCTAATCATTTTGAGCTTTAAGTACTTGCCCAGCTTGAGTAGCAACCATAGAAGTATATTTGCTAATGAGCTTAAGTTCACCTTTAACTCTAGCCATATTATCGCTCACGCGTCCTATCTCAAAAACATTATTCTTTAACTCTCTACCAACCTAAGCATTAAAACTTTCTTGTCTAGCCATAAAGTCATCAAATTCATCTAAGCATGGGCTATGAAATTTAGTAGAGGGGATTTCAACTTTATCATATCTATAGAGAGAATTTACCTTTACTACCTGTGTCGGGTTATCAAGACAATGTGGTTCTTCAACAGGCGGTATATTAAGACCATGTATTTCTTCAATAGGAGGTAGATTCTTAACATCTTCAGCTGTAATACCTTTTTCTTTCATTGATTTCTTTGCCTCTTGCATATCTTCAGGACTGAGAAATAAAACACCTCTCTTCTTCGGAGTGGGTTTAGGAATAGGCTCAGGAGTCGGATTAATTGGTTCAGGAATTGCCTCAGGAATTGGTTCAGGAAGAGTCCAATTATTTTCATTAGTCAACATATTATTCAATAATATTTCAGCTTCGTCGACTGTTCTTTCCCTGAAAACACAACCAGCACAACTATCCAAGTAGTCCTTGGAAGCATATGTTAGTCCATTATAAAAGATATCAAGTATTTCATTTTTCTTAAGAGGATGATCAGGCAAAGCATTAAGTAATCGGAGAAGCCTCCCCCAAGCTTGTGGGAGACTCTCTTCTTTGATTTGCACAAAATTATATATTTCCATAAGGCAGCTTGTTTCTTATGAGTAGGGAAATATTTAGCAGAGAAGTAATAAATCATATCCTGGGGACTACGCACACAACCAGGAGCAAGAGAATTATACCAAGTCTTAGCATCACCCTTTAATAAGAACAAAAATATCTGAAGGATATAATAATAGCGAAATTTCTCATCATAGGTAAACAGGGTGGCTATATCATTTAACTTGGTAAGATGTGCCACAACAGTTTCAGATTCAAGGCCATAAAAAGGATCAGATTCAACTAAAGTAATAATTTCAGGATCAACAGAGAATTCATAATCCTTATCAGTAACACAGATAGGTGAATTAGCAAAAGCAGGGTCAGGTTTCATTCTAGCATTAAGAGACTGTTGCTTCCATTTAGCTAATAATTTCTTAAGATCATATCTATCATTGCAAGCAAAGATAGCTCTAGCAGCTTCTTCATTCATAACATAACCCTCAGGAACAACAGGCAATTCATAATCATTAGGAGAACCTTCATCATCACTATCATCAATAATAGCATCTTCAATAATTTCATTCCCCCTAACTCTAGCAAGTTGTTCATCAAGAAATTCACCTAATGGCACAGTAGTATCACGCACAGAAGTAGTTTCATCATGCATAGCAGAAGTGGCATCATCAATAAAATGCGACATATCAGAATTCATAGCAGTAGCAGCTTTAGGTGTCGCAAGCTTACTAATAACGAAAGGAGAATCTAGTGCAGAGCTAGATGGCAGTTCCTTACCTCCCCTCGTAGTTGAGGGCAAAATAGTAGTTCGCTGTCTTTCAAGTTCTTCATAGTGATCAACAGATATAAATCCCAAGTGACTCGGAGAATAGAGCTAAGCTCCCCGGCAACGGCGCCAGAAATTAGTCTTGATAACCCACAAGTGTAGGGGATCGCAACAGCTTTCGAGGGTAAAGTATTCAACCCAAATTTATTGATTCGACACAAGGGGAGCCAAAGAATATTCTTGAGTATTAGCAGTTGAGTTGTCAATTCAACCATACCTGGATAACTTAGTATCTGCAGCAAAGTGTTTACTAGCAAAAGTGGTATGATAATAAAGGTAACAGTGGCAAAAGTAAAGGTAATAGTTTTGGGTTTTTGTAGTAGTTGTAACAGTAGCAACGGAAAAGTAAATAAGCGAAGAACAATATGTGAAAAGCTCGTAGGCAATGGATCAGTGATGGATAATTATGCCGGATGCGATTCCTCATTAATAGCTATAACATAGGGTGATATAGAACTAGCTCCAATTCATCAATGTAATGTAGGCATGTATTCCGTAAATAGTCATACGTTCTTATGGAAAAGAACTTGCATGACATCTTTTGTCCTACCCTCCCGTGGCAGCGGGGTCCTAGCGGAAACTAAGGGATATTAAGGCCTCCTTTTAATAGAGAACCGGAACAAAGATTTAGCACATAGTGAATACATGAACTCCTCAAACTACGGTCATCACCGAGAAGTATCCCGATTATTGTCACTTCGGGGTTTTCGGATCATAACACATAATAGGTGACTATAGACTTGCAAGATAGGATCAAGAATGCACATATATTCATGAAAGCATAATAGGTTCAGATCTGAAATCACGGCACTCGGGCCCTAGTGGCAAGCATTAAGCATAGCAAAGTCATAGCAACATCAATCTCAGAACATAGTGGATACTAGGGATCAAACCCTAACAAAACTAACTTGATTACATGGTAAATTTCATCTAACCCATCACCGTCCAGCAAGCCTACGATGGAATTACTCACGCACGGCAGTGAGCATCATGAAATTGGTGATGGAGGATGGTGATGATGACAACGGCGACGAATCCCCCTCTCCGGAGCCCCGAACGGACTCCAGATTAGCCCTCCCGAGAGAGATTAGGGCTTGGCGGTGGCTCCGTGTCGTAAAACGCGATGAATCTTTCTCTCTGATTTTTTCTCCCCGAATGTGAATATATGGAGTTGGAGTTGAGGTCGGCGGAGGTCCAGGGGGCCCACGAGATAGGGGCGCGCCCTATAGGGGGGGGTGCCCCCTGTCTCGTGGACAGGGTGTGGGCCCCCTGGTGTATTTCTTTCGCCCAATAATTCTTATTAATTCTAAAAAGTGCCTCCGTGGATTTTCAGGACATTCCGAGAACTTTTCTTTTCTACACATAAAACAACATCATGGTAGTTCTGCTGAAAACAGCGTGAGTCCGGGTTAGTTTCATTCAAATCATGCAAGTTAGAGTCCAAAACAAGGGCAAAAGTGTTTGGAAAAGTAGATACGTTGGAGACGTATCAGAGTGGGACACCATCTTCAACGACCACGTGCTCCATGCACTTTCTTCATCCCTATCCGACCATTGCCCGCTCCTTCTCGCCGATGATAAGTGTCCTAGGAGGCCTAAGACTTTCAAATTCGAGAACTTTTGGACTTCTATGCCCGGCTTCAGTGAGGTGGTCCAAAAGGCCTGGGTCAAGCCCGTTGAGCACAGCGAGCCACACATTATCCTTTTCCACAAGCTAAATAAAACGGCGATGCGCCTCTCGTAGTGTAGTAGGGGTCTCCTCTCTAAATCTAAGGTCTATATCCATGCCGCCCTCTTGGTGATCCTACGCCTCAACATTGCTCAGGAGAGAAGGCTGCTCTCCCCCGAGGAGCTCCACCTTCGGGCTAGGCTCAAGAGAAGGGTCATGTCGGTGTCAAAACCGGCGGATCTCGGGTAGGGGGTCCCGAACGGTGTGTCTAGGCGGATGGTAACAGGAGACAAGGGACACGATGTTTTTACCGAGGTTCGGGCCCTCTCGATGGAGGTAAAACCCTACTCCTGCTTGATTGATATTGATGATATGGGTATTACAAGAGTGGATCTACCATGAGATCAAGGAGGCTAAACCCTAGAAGCTAGCCTATGGTATGATTGTTGTAATGGTTGTTTGCCCTACGGACTAAAACCCTCTGGTTTATATAGACACCGGAGAGGGCTAGGGTTACACAGAGTCGGTTACAATGGTAGGATATCTTCATATCCATATTGCCAAGCTTGCCTTCCACGCCAAGGAAAGTCCCATCCGGACACGGGACGAAGTCTTCAATCTTGTATCTTCATAGTCTTGGAGTCCGGCCAATGATGATAGTCCGGCTATCCGGACACCCCTAGTCCAGACTCCTCAAGAGCCTGAACCAGGCTTCAATGACGATGAGTCCGGCGCGCATATTCTTCGGCATTGCAAGGCGGGTTCCTCCTCCGAATAATTCATAGAAGATTGCGAACACCAGGATAGTGTCCGGCTCTGCAAAATAAATTCCACATAGCACCGTAGAGAGAATAATATGTACACAAGTTCAATCTGCTGACGTATTTTGTGGCATGACGTCACACCACCACCAAGCCATTACTTGAATCGTTTTTTATTATACCACCTCAGCGCGTTTGGCGAAGCGGTTTCCTTGGCACGTCTTGTCGAAGCAGAGATCGTGTTCCCCTTATTCCGGGATTCCCATCAATACGGACGTGGGTAACCCAACCGTGCTCGTCGCCACGCCTCCTCCATGGGAGGTGAGTTCCAAACGGTCACGGGGACGGCTCTTGGTATTCTTCCCTCTTTGTAATGAGACCAAGGCTCGTTTCTTTTCTTCAATCCTCAACCGAATCTGCCGCTTGCCCCGAGTTCCAACACCCAGAGCCTCAGATTCGAGCACCTTGGACCTTCAACGATGTCCGGATCCGACCTTCAGGGCCGGTGGATGCCCTCCTCCGTTACGGAAGAGGACGTGCAAAAGCTGAGAGAAGCCAAGTACTTGACCTACGAGATTTCGCATAGGCTGCCCGCCAAAGGGCAAGTCATTCCCACTCCCGAGCCCGGCGAAAGCGTCGTGTTCGTGTCCCACCTCCATCGGGGTTTAGGCTTCCCGATGGATCCTTTTGTGGGAGGGCTCATGTTTTACTATGGGCTGGAATTCCACGACTTGGCTCCGGAGTCGATCCTCCACATCTCGTCATTCATTGTCGTCTGCGAGGCCTTCCTCCGCACTACCCCCACTTTGGTTTGTGGCTCAAAACCTTTGACGTGGAACCGAAGGTGATCGAGGGGCGCCAGGCAGAGTGCGGCGAGGCGGTCGTAAGCAGGAGGGCCGATGCTCCCTGGCCCGAGGGCTCCTTCCAAGAGGAGCTCGGCTTGTGGCAACAGTAGTGGTTTTATATTACCGCTCCCAGGGGCAGCAGGCAGAAGCCGCCGCCCATCTTCCGCTCGGGACCTCCACGACGAGTGATGTCATGGGTCAACCAAGGGCTCAACTGGGGGCCGTCAAAGGACGTGCCCCTATTACAGGGCCGGATTCAAGACCTCCAAGAGAGGGAGATCGATCTGGTCGTGGTGATGCAGGTCATGCTGATTAGGCGTCTCCTGCCCTGCAAACGCCGTCCTCTCCGGCTGTGGGAATTTAATCCGGAGGGACCACGAATTCTCCAACAATCCATGGGTACGACACCCGTGGAGATGTACAAATTGTTCTTCGGATCACAAGAGGTGTGTCTGGAATTGACCGAGGACACCGGCCTAAGCTGCAATCGCCCGGATACACAGTAAGTAGCTCTGTGTCCGGACATACCGTTTGTTTGCCTTTCTACGATTCGCCTTTTAACCAATTGTCCTTTAAACAGGAGTGGATAGCGCAAGCAAAACTGATACGGTGTCCGGCCCCCCTCCCAGAGAACGCGCCGGATCCCGTGCTAGTCAGGATGTTGGAGGTTGCGCCTTCAGAGAAAGGCGAAGGGGAGAACAGAGGAACTACCACCTCTACCGAGGAGGCTTTTGAGAAGGGGGGGTCGAGAATCCCTCCTTCCAAGGGGAGAAGAGGACGGCTTCCGAAAACCCGGAGGCCAAGGCCTCGAAGTGGGGGAAGAGATCCTCACCGGAGGGTCCTGCGTCCGGGGAGGCCCCGGCCGCACTATCTCCTCTACGGAATCAGCCCTCCAACGAGCCGTAAGTAGAAAAATGGGAGTTTCGTAATAAGGGACATCCCTATTTGTGCTTCTGAGGATAACTTAAGTTTTTACCTTGTAGTTCGGATCTCCGTCCTTCTCAGATGAGCTCGTCTTCGGGAGACCTTCGTCCGGAGATGATGGAGAGCGAGACGCCTCCATCCGCCGCGCCGTCAGGTGGAGCGGACGACCCTGAGGTGTCATCATGGAGGGTATCCCCGAGTCCGGCAGAGCCGAAGAGTTCGGCGCCAACTAGTGTACGGCCGAGGGAGCTGAGGGATCTGCTTGAGAGGGCGTCTATCTCAGAAGATCACCATACATTGATGAGTATGGTGATTGGAAGAATTTTGTCCGCCGAAGGCGGGTTGCATGATGCCGTCAGAAGCTTGCTGGCGGGGTTTGAGGTATGTAAAAATGACATACCTTGTGACAGTTTTACACATAAAGTGCGCCCTGTATAGATAGTAGCCCCTGAGACTCGGTAGGTTGTCGAGAGTGACAACGTGCGGAGGATCAAAATCGCAGATTTTATTTTTCGCCTTTCCTATGCAGGTGGCGGATAGTCTGGTGGCCAGCCGGACTGATGGAGTTGCCGAACTAAAGCGGCAACTCGATGTTGCGGATGCGGACATCGCGCTAGTCAACAAGCGACTTGACGAGTCGCAAGGTAGGTTTCTTCTCCGTGGTCACCTAGTAAGGGAGCTGAAGCCTACTCCTTACAACATGTGTGCTCAATGCAGATGGTGCCACTGCTGTGGAGAGCCTTCGGGCCGAACTTGCTCGAGCCAAGGAGCAGGCCAGAAGGAGTGATGCGGCTGCCTTAAGGGCGGCCGAAGAGCTAGAAGTCGAACGGCTTCCATCGCCGGCGAGGGAGGAGACGGCCGAAATGGCCGTGAAGTTGAAAGATGCTACCGACCGCTATGAGGTTCTTGAAAAAGAACACCGAGAGGAGCAAGAAGACCTGAGGAAGGCCGCCGACGAAGCCAAGGATGCCCATTCTGCAATGCGGGCTATAAAGGAGGAGTTGCGCCAGGCCGGAGATATTGTGGCTGGCAAGCCCTTTCTGCTGCGCCGGAGGTTTACAGATCCGAAGTATGCTCAGCTTGGCCAGCTGTGGGGTCCGAAGGATCCTTATATGGACTTAGCGGCGAGTGCGGCAGATGCTGTTGTGCACTTCCGAAGTCAAAAGGATCACGAGACGGAAGAGCTTTTTGGTCTCAATTCCATAGTTCGGAGCATTCACTTCCGCTGACCGATCGGTTAGCTGAGTGGGCTGAGCTGAATAGATTGTCCGGGCTTGCCATGACGGATATCGTGGCTCATGTTTGGCCGGATAGGCCCAAGCCAAAGAGTTATTTTGGTTTTTTGCAGCAATTCCTTGGGGCGGTGCCGCATATCAAGGCGATGAAGCGGTCGATCTGCATAGAAGGTGCACGGACGGCCCTCGCCCGTGTGAAGACATACTGGACGGAGATGGATGCCACCGCTGTTGCGACCCAGGGTTCGGATGAGAGCCGGTTACCCGCCGAGCACTATTTTGGGGAAGTTCTGCGTGGTGCTCGTGTAATAGAGTCGCAGTGCTCAAAAAATGTCATGTTCAAATGAACTTTGTGGTTTGTAAGACGATATATAATAGAAGTGCTTTTTATACTTGTGCGTTCAAGTATTGTAATATCTCCTGTGGGGCCGTTAATGTATACTTGTGTATAACCTGAAAGATGGCAGTCTTCGGCTTCAGCCCCCACGCACAAGGTGCGGGGGTGTTTGCAAAAATAGCACATTTTCACACTTAATCCGACGTCTCGGTCCTGTGAAGGAGGTGGTAGCATAGCAAACGAGGCAACCGGACTATAATGCTTTATCACTTTCACTTAGCCATAGGAGTTCGAGGGTGGGGCTACGACATAGCCCCTAGGGGCACCGCGCTCTCCGAATTCGGGGCGCGTGTGTGCCTGACCGGGAAACGGTCCTTCGTCAAAGTGGAGGAATTCTAAACATTCCGGTAGTCGATCGAGTGATTGACCAGTCTCTCGTTGTATCATGACAGTCAGTTTTCGGCTTTCTCTACTGAGGTGCTCGCCCGGCCGAACCGGGGCACAATCGCAGCCGCGTTAGCCGATGATACGGAACGTAAGGCAGCAAAACACAGGAGCCGGGCAAACCCAACATTTGACCAAAGACATGATTCGGAGCTGATGCATATAAGGCCTAACTCGAGACGCCGAACACTCCCTAAGGTATTCGGTCTTTATGATAACGGGCAGAACAATGCCCTAAGACCCTAGTGTCCAGGTACAGGCGATAATTTCTGGCGCGGACGATGCCAAATCGCCAGCCTCCTTGCTGGTTATGTTAAAAAATCGTGGGATGTAAATCAACAAGAGACAGTAAGAAAGGTCTACGCAGGGTCTTAATCTGAAAAGAATCCTTGCGACGGGTCCCTGCTGCACGTCTGCGCCTTTGTCTCCGTTGTGCCGTATCCTGAACGGGTGTACACGCTGTCCATTTGTAAAAGAGAGGAACTTAGTTTGAAAAGAAGTCGTGCAAAGAATGTATTAAAAAATCGAAATATGAATGAATGAATTGAGCTGAGTTTTTATTAGCTCTTTATTGCTTATACGCACAGCCCCTTGTGAAGGGGTGTGCGGCTAGGGAGCCCCTAGTTTGTTTGTGCCGGACTCGTCTAGCCGTGTCCGGGGTCTTGAACGACCTTTTAATGAGATGATGCCGCGTGGACCGGGCATTTTAAGTGTAAGAGACGCGTAGTGCGGTATTGCGTTAAAGCGGACGAAAGCTTCACGTCCCAATAGTGCTTGATGGCTACTTTTAAATGGGGCGATATGGAAGATTAGCTTTTCGCGACGGAAGTTGTCGGGTGACCCGAACACAACTTCTAGTAGTAAGGAGCCCGTGCACTTGGCGTAAGGGCCTGGCGTCACTCCTTTGAAGGAAGTGTGGCTATTGTGAATTTTAGTAGGGTCTATCCCCAACTTGCGAATTGTGTCCGGATATAGCAGGTTTAAGTCGCTGCCGCCATCCATCAGGACTTGTGTAAATTGTAGTCCGTCGATTATAGGATCCAACATCAGAGCAGTCCATCCCGCGTTTCGAATACTTCTGGAGTAGTCCAGGTTGTCGAAAGTCAATGGTTTTAACATCCAATCTCGGGGTTCCGCTGGGGTGGACCGTGCGGCACGTGCTTTAGCGGGTGCCGCACTATTGTTCCGTATTATCACATAAAGTGAGTTTACTGTTTTGACTTCTTGTGGGAAAGTCTTTTGTTTTCCAGTGCTCTGCTGGTGGGGTTCGTCGTCGTCCTCACTTGGCGCGTCGAGCCCCTTGTGTTCTGCGTTGAGTCGGCCGGACTGTTTGAAGACCCAACAATCTCGGTGGGTGTGGTTTGCAGGCTTCCCGGGGGTACTGTGGATTTGACATATCCGATCCAGAATTTTGTTTAGGTTGGATAGCTCATCACTGTTGTCCTTAAGAGGCAGTGTTTTGTTATTTGGCCGCGAGCTTTTGAATCCGGCGTTGATCGCCGTGTTCTTTGGGCTTTTTTCCATATTTCGGCGCTGGTCCTTTCTGCATCGTGATTTTCCGTTTCCATCTCTGATCTCGTATGTACTTGGGTCGCTGGTGCTGCATCTTGCTAGCCAGCTGTCTTCCCCCCGCAAAAGCGGGTCATGAGGCTTGTTAGCGCGGCCATTGTTCTTGGCTTTTCCTGGCCGAGGTGTCTGGCGAGCCATTCGTCTCGGACGTTATGTTTAAAAGCCGCTAGGGCTTCGGTGTCCGGACAGTTGACTATTTGGTTCTTTTTAGTGAGGAACATGTTCCAGAACTTGCGCGCTGACTCTCCGGGCTGTTGGGTTATGTGACTTAAATCGTCTGCATCCGGAGGGCGGACGTAAGTCCCCTGAAAATTTGCTCGAAACACATCCTCGAGCTCTTCCCAGCTTCCAATGGTATTTTCTGGGAGGCTTTTGAGCCAATGCCGAGCTGGCCCTTTGAGTTTGAGGGGTAAATATTTTATGGCATGGAGATCGTCTCCTCTAGCCATATGTATGTGTAGGATATAATCATCAATCCAGACTTCGGGGTCTGTTGTTCCGTCGTATGCCTCTATGTTTACGGGTTTGAACCCCGCTGGAAATTCATGATCCAACACCTCATCGGTGAAACATAGTGGGTGTGCGGCGCCCCTGTATTTGGGTGTGCCGTTGTCTTCGAACACTTGGCGTGTTGTGTTGCTTCCTGGGGCCCTCTTCTTTGGCCCATAAATGGACCTTACCGGGCCATCTGTTTTGTGAGGATCATGTGCCGACTTGTGTGCGGCGCCGCGTGTCGCTCTTGGCCTGTCGTCTGGTCGTCTATCCGGCCAGGCGGCCTCTTTGCTTTTTGATTGTGGGGGCTCTATGGCCTCCTCGTTGAATTCTGGCAGCAGCTTGCGCTTTGGGTAGCTCTTTGTTTGGTGGTTGTTGCCATATTTGTCTGCGGTTTTGAGTACTTTGCTCCATCTCATTCTGAGTATTTCTTCTGCTGTTTTGAGCTTTCGTTTCTGCTTCTTCAGGCTTCTTGCAGTGGCGACAAGTATTTTGTGAAGGTTCTTATGCTCCGGTGGTGTGTCCGGCGTGAGATCGTCTGGACTGTTGTTTTTGCCGGGGATGGATTGATTATCCGATTCATCCTGTTTGGATGGTTGCTTGGTTGCATGTTCGTCGCCCACTGGTTTGCCTTGCTCTATTGCTGGGTCATTAGGAGTGTTGTTGTTGTCGAGGCGGGACTTAGGGCGGCGCCTGCGTCGCCGTTTTGGTTGTTTTTCGGCGGAATTATCCTTTGCCGCATCCGTTGTTCGTCATTATCGCTTCCTTTTGGGGTGTCCACCATGTATACATCATGAGTTGAGGTGGCCTTCCAGTGCTCGGTAGGCGCTGGTTCTTGGTCGTCTCCGGCATCGTCATTCATACCGTCGATGTCTTCGGAGTCATAGTCTAGTATGTCGGTTAGATCGTCGACAGTGGCTACAAAGTGGGTGGTGGGTGGGCTTTGAATTTCTTCGTCGTCCATATCCCAACCGTCCTGACCGTAGTCCGTCCAGGGCTCTCCTGATAACGAGAGATGTTTTAGCAAATTCAAGATGTCGTCAAAGGGTGAGTGCTGAAAGGTGACCGCAGCGGTGAACTCCATGATCGGTGCCCAATCGGATTCGGTTGGCAGGGGCGCAGGAGGTTCGGAGTCCGGCACCTCGGAGTCACGAGCTTTGCCAGTGACAGGGTCAGTGTTCGGCTCTATCGGCGTGGAGATTGCGGCCCCCGAGGCGGTGTCTAACCACCTGTCCTCGATTTGCGCGGTCGGCTCCGAACTAGGGGTCAGAGCGGACTTATGTGCGGCCTCCAGGGCACTGTCCGGCGGCAGAGCTAAATGATGCCCATCGCGACAGTGCGGCTCGCTCGGCTGTGGCTCGAATCTATCAAAGATCAAGTCTCCGCGGATGTCGGCCGTGAAGTTTAAGCTTCGAAACCTGACCGATGGCGGGCGAACTTCGATCTGCTCCGGATGGCTGCTTAATTGGCCCGTAGAAAGAAACCGCCCGAATCTGAAGATCTGTCCGGGAGAAAAGTCTCACCGACTACGTTGTTATTGATTGAAGAAGCCATCAAGCCTATCGATGACGATACGAGGAACTCTCAATGAAAGCACCAATGTCGGTGTCAAAACCGCGGATCTCGGTAGGGGTCCCGAATGTGCGTCTAGGCGGATGGTAACAGGAGACAAGGGACACGATGTTTTTACCGTGTTCGGCCCTCTCGATGGAGGTAAAACCCTACTCCTGCTTGATTGATATTGATGATATGGGTATTACAAGAGTGGATCTACCACGAGATCAAGGAGGCTAAACCCTAGAAGCTAGCCTATGGTATGATTGTTGTAATGGTTGTTCGCCTACGGACTAAAACCCTCCAGTTTATATCGACACCGGAGAGGGCTAGGGTTACACAGAGTCGGTTACAATGGTAGGAGATCTTCATATCCGTATCGCCAAGCTTGCCTTCCACACCAAGGAAAGTCCCATCCGGACACGGGACGAAGTCTTCAATCTTATATCTTCATAGTCTTGGAGTCCGGCCGATGATGATAGTCCGGCTATCCGGACACCCCCTAGTCCAGGACTCCCTCAGGTCATAAGCCTGGTTGTTCTCGAGAAAGCACGCAAGAAGCAATGTGCCAGTATTGCAAACATCAAAGAAGGTGATGCCAACACGAAGTTGTTTCATCGCCGGGTTAATGCGCGAAGGAGGAAAAACCACATTCACCGTATCATGAATGATCAAGGGTGGGTGACCGAGCACAACACCAAGGAAAAAAATAATTCACGACCATTTCTCGCATATAATAAAAAGGGGAAGTGCAAGCACAAAGGACTTCAATTGGGAGGAACTTAATTTGGACTCGCATGACCTACAGGAGCTTGACTCTCCCTTCTCTGAGGAGGAGGTCATCGAGGCAATAAAGCATGCCTAGCGACAAGGCGCCTGGGCTGGATGGCTTCACCGGCCTCTTCTTCAAGAAGTGTTGGGGCATCATCAAGCACGGCCTGATGAGGGTGATTCAATGCTTTGACTCCCTCCACACAACAAATCTTCACTGGCTCAATTCTGTGAATGTTGTGCTGCTTCCCAAGAAGGATGGGGCGGAGAGCATCGTCGATTATAGACCCATCAGTCTCATTCATGGAATCGCCAAGATCATTGCAAAAGTGCTTTCCATAAGGCTTGGACCGCATATGTCCACCCTCGTCTCCAACGCTCAAAGTGCTTTCATCAAAACACGGAGCATCCACGACAACTTCATGTATGTTCGAAACCTCGCGCAACGCCTTCACAAGAGCAAGACCCCCTCCCTGCTATTCAAGTTGGACATTCGCAAGGCCTTTGACTCTGTCAAATGGGAGTACTTGCTTGACCTCGTTCGGAGACAAGGTTTCCCAAGAAAATTTCGAGAGTGGATTGCGGCACTCCTATGTTCCTAATCTTCGAGGATCCTCTTGAATGGAGTACCTGGTGCACCCATCATGCACTGCCAGGGGCTACGCCAAGGGGACCCCGTCTCTCCACCCTTGTTTTTCATAGCTATTGACCCCCTACGGCGTATCCTCGACATAGCGACAAAAAAGGGGTTGCTTCATAAGCTCCGAGGGAGAGGTGTCATGGTGCGTACCTCCCTCTATGCGGACGACACAGCCGTGTTTGTAGCTCCGATTAAAAGTGATGTGGACAACCTTGCGACTATTCTGAGAGGCTTTGGGGATGTCACCGGTCTGTGCACCAATTTCTATAAGAGCTCGATGGTTCCGATTCGGTGCGGTAACCTTGACTTGGGGCAAATCACCCAAGGGCTGCCGACTGTTAGGGCCTCCTTCCCGCTATGATATTTGGGCCTACCACTCTCTGTGTGGAAGCTAAAGATCGTTGACTTGCAATTCCTTGTGGACAAGGTGGCAAGCAGATTGACAACATATGAGGGCCAGAACATCACCACCATTGGGCGCGCGGCTCTTGTCAAGTCGGTGCTCGCTTCCCAAGTGATCTACTTCATCACGCCGCTTGTCATACAGCCCACCATCCTCCAAAACATCGACAAGCTTGAGAGGGCCTTCCTGTGGTCTGGGTCAGATAAGACAACCGGGGCAAAATGCAAGGTCAATTGGGACATTGTCTGTCGGCCGCTTGCTTATGGTGGGCTTGGGGTCCTCAACACTAATAAGTTCGCGTGGGCCTTGAGACTGCGGTGGCCTTGGTATGAATGGAAGGAGCCAACAAAATTGTGGGTTGGGAGAGGTAACCCGTGTGATGTGGAAGATCTCAACTTCTTCTATGCTAGCACCACAATCAAGGTCGGGAATGGGGCGAAGACACCCTTCTGGTAATCCCCTTGGCTTCTTGGGTGCAAGCCCAAGGACATCACTCCTCTCATCTACGAGTCTTCATCGCAGAAACATTGGAAGGTACGGGAGTCCCTCAAGGAAAACGCGTGGATCCTCAAAATCAGGCCACCTGCGGTTGTTTCCACCGAACACGTAACACAATTCTTCACACTTTGGATGCTTCTGCATGAGGTGCATCTTGATGAGCTTGTTGAGGACGACATAGTATGGAAACACTCGGACTCTGGGCATTACTCTGCGGCCTCTGCTTACAGGGCACAATTTTTGGGTTTGGTCCTCACCCCCATGGACCAAATGGTTTGGAAGACTTGGGCCCCACCGAAGGTCAAGTTCTTTGCTTGGCTCGCACTGCAAGATAGAATTTGGACCGCCGATAGACTGGCTAAACGGGGTTGGCCAAATTGTGGCCCTTGCCCCTTGTGCAGGGGAGTGCAAGAATGTGGAACACATCTATTCTTCAGATGCCGCTTCATGTTGAGGCTTTGAAATTTGGTTATTCAGAAATTTCTCATACACGACATGGACACATCGGCGTGGAGCTCCTTCGACTCAGTCAAGACATGGTGGGCGAGCATGAGCGCCGTGGGCACCACCAACCGAAAAGCGAAGGCCGCGATCAGCATGCTTGTGTCGTGGGTCATTTGGAATGAGAGAAACGCAAGAGTGTTCCAGCATAAGAGAAAGCCTCCGCCAACTCTACTCAACACCATCATCGACGAGGCAAACCTTTGGATCACCGCCGGGGCAAAGAAGTTAGGGTCTTTTCTATTGCGAGAACAATTGTCATGCTGTATTCTGTGTGTGTGTTGTAACATACTCTCCTCTCCTTATTTAATATATGAGGCAAATCTTTTGCCTCCGTTTCAAAAAAAAAGCACCATTTATCAATTTCCAAATTGTCCAGAAAATAGCAGGGATACTACCAAGAAGTGCCATGTTTCTTTCTTTTTTATTAAAGTTTTCCAGCCGCACTTTAAACATATCATCCCCATTGTCAGGTATATTCTGCAAGTCAAAATCACATTTCATTATGTTCCAAAGCATTTTAGCAATAGAGCACCCAAAAGACAAATGGTTGATACTCTCATCTCGCCCACAAAAGGGAAGTTCTCATCTCCAGCCCATCCTCTTCTAAGCAGGCCAGTGGTATTTCGAAGCACCAACCAGAGGAACACCTTAACTCTGGGAGGCATCTTAATTTTTCACACAAGTTTTGTGGATTTTTGACCCCATTCTCAATCGGATATCTATAATATGACTTAACAGTATACATGCCATTTTTAGTCAAAGACCGCTTAACACTATAATATGTGGATATATATCATTGTTTTAAATAGTGGACTATGCCAAATAGCAACGGTCCTTCAAATTAGCTAAGCGGAGCTATAGCCGGCTATTATGGTACTATTGTACATGAGTACCATTTAGCGGCGCCCTGCTCAAAAAGCTATAGCGAGGCTATAGCGGGGCTATAGTGAGTAGGGCGTTTTGGAGCTCGGCCTCCATGGAGGCCGGATTTTTTGAAAAATTCAAAGTTCGCACTTTTCAATTTCAAAAAAATCTGAAAAAAATTATACAAGTAAACAAGGATGTTATGTGTATGTATGTAAAATTTGAGGATGAAATACCCTAAAATGTGGTCTGTGTAAAAAAGACAAATTCATGGACTTTGAGGATGAATAGTGCATCTACTAAAAAGCCTCAGATTTGTTCTTTTTGTGTAGCACTCATTTTAAGGTATTTCGTCCTGAAAATTTACACACATATACTTTATGTCTCTAAGTATGTGTGTATTTTTTTTCAAATTTTTTCGAAACGTGAAAAATTGAATTTTCATCAAGTCAAACTCGGGCTCCATGGAGCCCGAGCTCTAAAGAGCATTTTCGGGCTATAGTCGGCTATTTAAAACTATGACATATATGTTCATATGTGTTAGAAGGATTTTGCATAGTTTTGTTTAAGCTTTGTTACCACAATGGTTGACCTCTTTCTTTTGAAAGCACTAGATGATACCCCCGCGGTGCAACGGGACTTTTGACCTTGTATATATGTTTTCCAAGAAATGCAAAAAGTCAGATAAATGGAAATGTAGTAACAACATAAATTCAACATAGTGTTGGAGGAGTGCTTTTCTCTTGTTTCTTCTGCTAATCCTAGGTGACGAGGGAAAACTCTCCCCTCCAGGATTCATCGACGAGCTCGTGGATTCGCCTCCCCTTCACCGATGAGACTTCCCGCCAATCATCGTCAAGGTTAAGCCAGATCCAGTAGGAGAGCGGTGACAACGACGCGTCGGCGGCTCGTTCTTGCGGCAATAGTGGTCGTTCAGTGGTCTTGGAATCTCGATGTAATTTTTATTATATTCGAGATGCTTTGTATATCTGGTGTCTTTTATAATATACTTGATCATTTTCACACAAAAAAACATAAATGGAATATTGATATTTACATTTGAAACCAGAGCTTCTAGTACACTGTTTAATTCTATTTTCTTTCCCTTTTGCGGGGAAAGTACACTGTTTCCAGCTTCAAATTTCAGTGAAGTAAATCCGACTCGAAATGATCAAGCATAACGGTATTTGATTAATCCAGCTAACTTCCAACTAAAGCTGAGATAACGTACGCAGAAGCAAGCAATGCAATTCAACTTGCATCCATGCGTACGTGTCCCTGGAGAACAACCGCAAGAAGAAGAATAAATGTTCAGGTTGAGTGATCTTGTCAGGGTATTTGACTTGTCAAACAAGGATTGAAGGATTAACTATAAGATTTGTAGCAACTAATCGACGAGCGCGTTCAAAGATAAGAGTAAGACCCACGTAGAGAGATATGTCGATGTGAACGCAATGATGGGAGCAAGTGGTATATCCGTATATGCATGTATGACTTGCATTGGATATGTGCATGGCTTGTGAAGCAAATCTGTCAAGCAACTGGATTTTTTTTCTAGAGTAGCCTGGCAACTGGTTTTTTCTAGATTAGTCAAGCAACTGGATTCAATTCAAGGAAGAAAACCGGACCTCTTCGGTGTTGATGTCTTGAGACCCAATCATTAGCGGGCTTTTCTTGGCCATCAAGGGAATCAGGCACTTAACTAATCAAGGTCCAGGGATGTTTTAGCTCATTGTTTTGGAGAATCGATGGGGATGTTGTATGGGAATGCTAATAGCTTAGTCGTAACTACAATAAACACTAAAATATTAGCAGTCAGTCAAATTGTCTTCATAGTTCAGATGACCAACGAGCAGCAGCGGATCGAGTTCTGTTGTAAGTAAACCACACCAAATTGCATCATAAAACTGAACGTCTGCAGCTCTATACGCTCAACAGCTACCAAGGACTGATTTTTTTTTTAAACGAGGCAAAAGACTTGCCATTTCATTGATTAAGAGAGAATAAGAATTGCCAGGTTAATTTTCGGAAAACGGGGCTAAAACCGATACAACTCAGCTCAGAAAATGGACACCACCGGCCAACCTGGCCACATGCCAACAGATGGCCACACACGCCAACGAACGACAGCTTCGACTTTGACGACAATCTTTGCAAGGGAAATATGCAGGGCTTGCGCCGACCGAGTCCTCCGCGGCCGACCGCCGAGTGCCTGTCATCGTCACCACCTGGACACAATCCACCACAACTTCGACTCCACGACAACCAAGCAACCACGGAAGAGCACATCGGACACGCCGGATAGAACGACTACCAGAGCCCGAGCCGCGACCCCAACTCATCTTGACGCCATCATCATTGCCAAACAGACATTGACGCCCCCTGGCCTCGACGAACTAGCCACCGACAACCATCGGCCTCCTAGTTGCAGTCCGCTTCAAGACGATGCCCCCAAGGAGGAGAAAGGCGCTAGGACGCCTCCATCTCCCGATCCAGATGATCAGAGATTTCCCTCCGGAGCTAAGGCCGCGGGGAGAGGGGTGACCACACCTCCACAACGACGCTTTCAGGAAAGATCGCGACACCCACGGGCGCCGCCGTAGCCGGTTCCGAAGAAGAGGATTTCTCCCGGAGATGCCTCGACCACCTGCATCCCACACGACAGACCACCAACTACAGCCCACCAACCACCGCAGAACATGTCGAGGCCGACTTCAATCTAGCCACGGGACCCCTCGATCCGCCGTGCCCAGATGCGCTCCGCCCCTGGGCCGAAGCCGCCGCCCCGACAACCAGTCCACCACCGAAGGCGACATCACACTAGAGGAACTAGACCAGGCCCATCGGCCCTGAGCTCGCAACACCAGATCCAGAGGCAAGGGAGGGCCTGACCAGATCGATGAGCGTGCAGAGGGCCTCGCTGCGAAAGGGCCGGCAAGTAGAGAGCCACCGGGAAGCCGCAGCCTCGCGCATCGCCAAGAACCTCCGCCGTCAGATGGGCCAGAGCCACATCGAAGGATGGGGAGGGAGGGCGCCGCGGTCGCTGGGCAACGATTCCTCCGCAAGGCACCGCGACACCAACGCTGCCGCAGCAGCCGCTCGCCACACCGCCTGGTCGGGCTCCGCCAGGGGAAGCCTCCGTCGAGGGGAGCGCCAAGGACTGAATTTTGTTTTCTTGGCAATAAAAATAACAAAAAATAAATACTAATTTTAACAAGCTACTAGAACAAATGCAATTGTACGTACTAGGTCAAATGTGCGTGGGTACAGAGCACAAATGCCACATCTGAGCTGACCTATGCATCACCATTGCATACATGATACTCCCTCCGTTCCTAAATATAAGTCTTTTAGAGATTTCAAATGGACTATCATATACGGATGTATATAGACATATTTTAGAGTGTAGATTCACTCAATTTGCTTCGTATGTAGTCATTTGTTGAAATCTCTACAAAGACCTATATTTAGGAACGGAGGGAGTACATGGTTTACTCTACGCATGCGATTAGTCAACTCTACTGGGAAAAAGAAAGCATATCCCGTGGGGAAAGCCGGCGGTCGCAAGATACCATGCACATGCATGCACACGTACGAACATCCCTGAATTCCTGCAGAGATCTTGCGCGGCGGCGCGGCGGTTGAATTGCATGCGCTCAAGTTTACACTACTCCTTCTTCATTGCAACCCAGCTAATAAGCTATGGCTTCCTTCGCGCTTCGGCCACGCTCTGACTTGCAGCTCCGGCAATCGCCAACTGCCAGGCCGTGTCAACCGTGACACCACGAGCTTGCTCGGCAGATCATTCCAGACGTATATAAAGTTATAAACCCTGCGCAGCGTTATCACAGGGAGAATTAATTCAGAGATTGTTATTCGGCAACGGAGGGCTAGCCATGGCGATCGGAGCGCCGCGCGACACAAGCAACATCCTGGAGGACGTGTGGGCTACCATCATGACCGAGACGCCGTCAGGGTGCACGCCGATGCCCGCGTCGTCGACATCTTTCGTGGATCAGGCCGGAGCCGAGATCCTGCAGCGGCTGCCGAGCCTGGGGAGGTGGATCTCCATGGGCGCCGACGAGTGGGACGAGCTTCTCAGCGTGGCGGACGCGGCCACACCGCCAGTCGCCGAGCAGCCGCCGCTCGCGGCGGCCTCGCCTCGAGGAGAAGGCGACCAGAAGAGCGCTGCCGCTGGAAGCAAGGCCGCGTTGCCCAAGAGCTACAGAGGCGTGCGGCGGAGGCCGTGGGGCAAGTACGCGGCAGAGATCAGGGACACGCGGCGGCGGGGCGCGCGGGTGTGGCTGGGCACGTTCGCCACGGCGGACGAGGCCGCGCTCGCCTACGACGTGGCGGCGCTGCGCATGCGCGGCCCGCGCGCGCACCTCAACTTCCCGATCGAGAAGGTGCAGCGCCGCCTCGACCTGGAGCGCGACAACGGTCAATTCCTTGACGCTGCCGGCGCCGGCGACCATTCCACGGGCCGCGCGCGTCGCAAGAGGAGAAGGAGAAGCAGTGCCACCGCCGCTGATCACGCAAGAACCATCGACGCCGATGTCCCTGTGGCGTATGGAGGCTCCGATCAGATGGTGTCTTTCACCAACTCGGGGAGAGGTCACGGGACACCGGCGGTGCAAGATCGGCGCGTGATGAGCGCTAACGTCGGAGGAGCTATGAATAATCGAGTGATAGAATTGGAGGAGATTGGTGGCGAGTATTGGGACTATTTGTTCCCGCCTGTGCTATGATGGTCATGGTGGTGATTATCAAGTACTACTAGTTAGATAGTTAGGTGTGGTTATATTGGAGTATGTTAATTTGTGTATGGATGATAGGAGAAAGCAAAGCTAGCTGCAGCGGTCTCCTGCTGATCTAATTTCAGTTCTAGTAATTTGTATGCACAAAGATACGATCGATTGTAAAGTAAGCACATGTATGTGCAATTGATTAGGTGCTACTTCTAGTGTGTCCATATATGTGTACTCATCTTTGGTTGTCACCCGTTTGCAGCACACCGAATTTGCATAGTTCCTTCAAAGAGGAAGGTGATCTAAAAGCTTGACAGCCCTTAACCCACCCTTGGTGACGAAATCGCGGGAACCGCCAACAATTGGGATCAGTTTTACACCAGACGACCTAATTTACACACTACATGAAAATCACACGTCGCCGTGTGACGCGAGCGAGTGTAAAACCACGGGTACTTGGCTTATATGTGTGTAAGCCGATTAGGAAACAAAGAACCCTCAGCAAAAAAAAAAAAAAAAAAAAAAAAACCTAGCTCGACTTACATGTTCATGATCAGAGGAGAATAATATAGGATTAACAACCTGAATATAATCTTCCACCAAGTAAACCAACTAGCATCAACTATAAAATGTAATTAACACTACTACCAACCCACAGGTACCAATCTGAGGTTTGAGATAACGATTGCATACAAGAGATGAACTAGAGTTTGGAGAGGAGATGGTGCTGGTGAAGATGTTGATGGGGATGAGTCCTCCCACGATGAGAGGAATGTTAGTGATGATGATAGTTTCGATTTCACCCTCCTGGAGGAAAGTATCCCCGACAAAATTGCTCTGTCGGAGAGCAAAAATGCTCCTGGCCAGGTTCCGCCTCGAGACGGCGGCGCTTCGTCCCGAAAGTCTTCTCTTGATTTTTTTTCTCCTAGAGAAATGACTTCATATAGTGGAAGATGGGATCGATGGACCTCTGTGGGCCCCACAAGCTCACATGGTGTGCCCTAGGGGTAAATAACTTCACATTTTCAGGTTATTTGGAGCTCTAGAGAATAGCTATCTGTACTATAGCTCTTTTCAGTTCCAAATTCCAGCTCCCGAAAATCTCCCTCTTGTGATGTAACTTGCAATTTAAGAGAGAAAAGGTATTATAACGGCATTAAAAAGTGAAATATAAGTTTAAAACAGTAGAAATATGATAGAAAAACATGATGCAAAGTTGACGTATCAGGCGCCGGAGTTGGTTCGTCGGCCGACAAGCCTGCTTAATGGCGACATACGGACGGACGGGCATTGAACGGGCGTAGTAGATATTCGTCGCGTCCCGTGCAGCAAACATCGCTCCGACATTGAACAAGCGTGGACACCAAGGACGCGGAGCGGGCGTCTCTCCCGGCTGGCATGAATCTTCATGCCGGCGCCAATGAGAGGTCATGTCCGCTCCGGGCGTGCGCACTGCGGAGCGGTCGCTCTATAGCGGCATGAATGCGGGCAGCTGCCGCCAGGTGGGGACACACGCAGGCGAGGGAGAAGGGTTTTGGATGGGCCAGGGAAGTCAGGAGCGGGCGCGGCAGCGGTCCGGGCGCTCGCAATGCCCCCTCCCCCCAGTTTGTCCTGGTTTTGCGGGAAAAGTGCATCTGGGTCGCCAAGCGGACTGATATAGGACCGCGTTGGATGACAGAACACGTCCAGACCGCTCAGTTCAGATGTATGCGGGCTGTTTGAGGGTCCGCGTTACGGATGCCCTTACTTTGCTAATACTTTGCACTATTTATAGTGTAGGCATGCATTCATCCTACCTTACACCAAATAAAAGAGCCTTTTAATTCTATGATGATCACTGATGAAGTCATGTACTTAGGGTAGGGTCACGGACCTGTCCTAAGTACCCTTCCCAAGGACATCCTCAGAAGAAGCTGCCTTCCAGTCGACCAAGAGGGACTTCACTCGACGGACTCGGAGGACTCGACCATGAAGACTCACTCGACCACCAGGAGGTCAAGAGCCACTCTGCATCCAAACGGTATGTAATTAAGTAGTCTTTATGGTCATGATGACACTTTATGTAAGGCGTTACCAGTAACGCTAGGCCTTAATGTACTTTAAACCCTGCATAACTGAGGGCCGGAGGGGTTTGGCAGACACTATATAAGCCACCCCCCTCCTCAGTGTAAAGGGTTCGCACCCTTGTAACCTACGCACACATAATCCAGTCGACCGCCTCCGGGCTCCGAGACGTAGGGCTGTTACTTCCTTCGAGAAGGGCCTGAACTCGTAAACCCCTTGTCTGTACAACTGCTCCATAGCTAGGATCTTGCCTCTTCATACCTACCCCCCATTCTACTGTCAGATTTAGAACCACGACAGTTGGCGCCCACCTTGGGGCAGGTGTCTTAGCGATTTTTGGAGAAGTTGCAATTGTTCCGATTGCTTTCATCATGGTTTCAGGTGGAGTCTTGGTCGAGGGCCGCGAGATCCGTCTCGGCGCGCTCACCTTCATCGCCGACGACTCCGCTTGGCTCCAGGAAGCTCCACTCGACATTGACGCGCTCCCCGTTCGCGGTGCGACGCATTTTCGGGCGTGTCTCCGCGGCGTCTTGCTGCGGCAACCGTCGACTCCGTACCGGTCGACTCCCGTGTCGTCGCCTCTCCCTGTCTCCCGCCAGCGCAAGCGCTCTGGTCGGTCGAGGCTCCAGCGGTGGGTGAGGCACGCAGTGGCTCGCCAATCGGCCACCATCCAAGTCGCGGCAATCAATCCCGACGAATCTATCTACGGCCTGTTCAATCTGTCGACTGGCTCCGTAGAGACCGCATCCGAGTGCGACAGCAGCGATACGGCGGCTGAGGTTCTGATGGTCAATGGGCCTCATAGTCCTCCCGGTTTTCCCCGAACCGACGGGATGGACGGCGGAGGCGACCCCGCTCAGGCCCACGAGGAATATCAGCCCGAGCCACTCACTTCCCTGCAGAGAGAAGATCTTCGTCGCCGGAACATGGATGTCCTGCATGTTGGGTAACGTAGTAATTTCAAAATTTTCCTACGCACACGCAAGATCATGGTGATGATATAGCAACGAGAGGGGAGAGTGTATGTCCACGTACCCTCGTAGACCGTAAGCAGAAGTGTTAGCACAACGCGGTTGATGTAGTCGTACGCCTTCACGATCGACCGATCCAAGCACCGAACGTCACGGAGCCTCCGAGTTCAGCACACGTTCAGCTCGATGACGTCCCTCGAACTCCGATCCAGCCGAGTGTCGAGGGAGAGTTCCGTCAGCACGACGGCGTGGTGACGATCTTGATGTTCTACCGGTGCAGGGCTTCGCCTAAGCTTCGCGACGATGTGACCGAGGTGGAATATGGTGGAAGGGGGCACCGCACACGGCTAAGGAACGATCCGTAGATCAACTTGTGTGTCTATGGGGTGCCCCCTGCCCCCGTATATAAAGGAGGGAGGGAGGAGGAGGCCGGCCCTAGGAGGGGCACGCCATGGGGAGTCCTACTCCCACCGGGAGTAGGATTCCCCCTTTCCTAGTCCAACTAGGAGTCCTTCCATGTAGTAGGAGTAGGAGACTAGGAAGGGGAAGGGAGAAGAGAAGGAAGGAGGGGGTGCGGCCCCTCCCCCTAGTCCAATTCGGACTAGGCCATGGGGGCGCGCCTGCCCTAGGCAGCCCTCTCTCTTTCAGCAGGCCCAATAAGGCCCAATACTTCTCCCGGTGAATTCCGTAACTCTCCCAGACTCAAAAATACCCAATCACTGAACCTTTCCGAACTCCGAATATAGTCGTCCAATATATCTATCTTTACGCCTCGACCAATTCGAGACTCCTCGTCATGTCCCCGATCTCATCCGGGACTCAACTCCTTCGATACATCAAAACTCATAAACTCATAATATAACCATCATCGAAACCTTAAGCGTGGGACCCTACGGGTTCGAGAACTATGTAGACATCACCTAGAACTATTCTCGGTCAATAACCAATAGCGGGACCTGATGCCCATATTGTCTCCTACATATTCTACGAAGATCTTTATGGGTCAAACCGCATAACAACATACGTTGTTCCTTTGTCATCGGTATGTTACTTGCCCGAGATTCGATCGTCGGTATCCAATACCTAGTTCAATCTCGTCACCGCAAGTCTCTTTACTCGCTCAGAATGCATCATCCCGTAACCAACTCATTGGTCACATTGCTTGCAAGGCTTATAATGATGTGCATTACCGAGAGGGCCCAGAGATACCTCTCCGACAATCGGAATAACAAAACCTAATCTCGAATACGCCAACTCAACATGTACCTTCGAGACACCTGTAGTACTCCTTTATAATCACCCGATTCGCCAGACGCTTTGGTAGTACCAAAGTGTTCCTCCGTAAACGGAGTTGCATAATCTCATAGTTACAGGAACATGTATAAGTCATGAAGAAAGCAATAGCAACATACTAAACGATCAAGTGCTAAGCTAACGGAATGGGTCAAGTCAATCACATCATTCCCTAATGATGTGATCCCGTTAATCAAATGACAACTCTTTTGTCCATGGCTAGGAAACATAACCATCTCTCGATAAACGAGCTAGTCAAGTAGAGGCATACTAGTGACACTATGTTTGTCTATGTATTCACACATGTATTATGTTTCCGGTTAATACAATTCTAGCATGAATAATAAACATTTATCATGAAATAAGGAAATAAATAATAACTTTATTATTGCCTCTAGGGCATATTTCCTTCATCTCCCACCTGCACTAGAGTCAATAATCTAGTTCACATCGCCATGTGATTTAACACCAATATTCATATCTCAGATATGATTAACACCCATAGCTCACATCATCATGTGACCAACATCCAAAGGGTTTACTAGAGTCAATAATCTAGTTCACATCGCTATGTGATTAACACCCAAAGAGTACTAAGGGGTGATCATGTTTTGCTCGTGAGAGAAGCTTAGTCAACGGGTCTGTACACATTGAGCCGTATGTATTTTGCAAATATTTTATGTCCACAATGCTCGCACGGAGCTACTCTAGCTAATTGCTCCCACTTTCAATATGTATCCAGGTTGAGACTTAGAGTCATTCGATCAGCGTAAAAGTTTGCAATCGATGTAACTTTTACAACAAACTCTTTATCACCTCCATAATCGAGAAACATCTCCTTAGTCCTTACTAAGGATATTCTTGACCAATGTCCAAAGGATCTACTCCTAGATAACTATTGTACTCCTTGCCAAATTCAGAGCAAGGTATACAATAGGTCCGTACATAGCATAGCATACTTTATAGAACCTATGACTCGAGGCATAGGGAATGACTTTTCATTCTTTTTCTATTTTCTGTTGTGGTCGGGATTTGAGTCTTACTCAATTTCATACCTTTGCAACACAGCAAGAACTCTTTCTTTGACTGCTCCATTTTGAACTATTTCAAAATTTTGCCAAGGTATGTACTCATTGAAAATCTTATCAAGCGCCTTGATCTATCTCAATAGATCTTGATGCTCAATATGTAAGTAGCTTTATCGAGGTCTTTTCTTTTAAAGAACTCCTTTAAAACACTCCTTTATGCTTTGCGTAAAATTCTACATCATTTCGATCAACAATATGTCACTCACATATACTAATCGGAAAGGCTGTAGTGCTCCCACTCACTTTATTGTAAATACAGGCTTAATCGTAAGTCCATATAAAACTATATGCTTTGATCAACTTATCAAAGCGTATATTCCAACTCCGAGATGCTTGCACCAGTCCATAGATGGATCGCTGGAGCTTGCACATTTTATTAGCACCTTTAGGATTGACAAAACCTTCTAGTTGCATCATATACAACTCTTCTTTAATAAATCCATTAAGGAATGCAGTTTTGACATCCATTTGCCAAATTTCATAAAATGTGGCAATTGCTAACATGATTCGGACAGACTTTTAAGCATCGATACAATTGAGAAAATCTCATTGTATTCAACACCTTGAACTTTGTCAAAAAACCTTTTTCGACAAGTCTAGCTTTGTAGATAGTAACACTACTATCAGCGTCCGTCTTCCTCTTGAAGATCCATTTATTTTCTATGGCTTGCCGATCATCGGGCAAGTCCACCAAAGTCCACACTTTGTTCTCATAAATGGATCCCATCTCAGATTTCATGGCCTCCAGCCATTTCGCGGAATCTGGGCTCATCATTGCTTCCTCATAGTTCGTAGGTTCATCATGGTCTAGTAACATGACTTCCAGAACAGGATTACCGTACCACTCTGGTGCGGACTGTACTTCGGAAGACCTACGAGGTTCTATAGTAACTTGATCTGAAGTTTCATGATCATCATCATTCGCTTCCTCACTAATTGGTGTAGGAATCACTGGAATTGATTTCTGTGATGAACTTTTTTTCCAATTCGGGAGAAGGTACAAATTACCTTATCAAGCTCTACTTTCCTCCCACTCACTTCTTTCGAGAGAAACTCCTTCTCTAGAAAGGATCCATTTTAGCAATGAATAACTTGCCTTCAGATCTGTGATAGAAGGTGTACCCAACAATTTCATTTGGGTATTCTATGAAGACGCACTTCTCCGATTTGGGTTTGAGCTTACCAGGATGAAACTTTTTCACATAAGCATCGCAGCCCCAAACTTTAAGAAACGACAACTTTGGTTTCTTGCTAAACCACAGTTCATATGGTGTCGTCTCAACGGATTTAGATGGTGCCCTTTTAACGTGAATGCAACTGTCTCTAATGCATAACCCCAAAATAGTGGTAAATCAGTAAGAGACATCATAGATCGCACCATATCCAATAGAGTGCGGTTACGACGTTCGGACACACCATAATGTTGTGGTGCTCCAGGTGGCGTGAGCTGTGAAACTATTCCACATTGTTTTAATTGAAGACCAAACTCGTAACTCAAATATTCGTCTCCGCGATCAGATCACAGAAACTTTATTTTCTTGTTACGATGATTTTTCCACTTCACTCTGAAATTCTTTGAACCTTTCAACTATTTCACACTTATGTTTCATCAAGTAGATATACCCATATCTGCTCAAATCATTTTGTGAAGGTCAGAAAATAACGATACTTGTCACGAGCATCAACACTCATTGGATCGCATACATCGGTATGTATTATTTCCAACAAGTCAGTAGCTCGTTCCATTGTTCTGGAGAACGGAGTTTTAGTCATCTTGCCCAAAAGGCACGGTTCGCAAGCATCAAATGATTCATAACCAAGTGATTCCGAATATCCATCTTTATGGAGTTTCTTCATGCGCTTTACACCAATATGACCCAAACGGCAGTGCCACAAATAAGTTGCAACTATCATTATTAACTTTGCATCTTTTGGCCTCAATATTATGAATATGTGTATCACTACGATCGAGATCCAATAAACTATTTTCATTGGGTGTATAACCATTGAAGGTTTTATTCATGTAAACAGAACAACAATTATTCTCTGACTTTAAATGAATAGTTGTATTGCAATAAACATGATCAAATCATATTCATGCTCAACGTAAACGCCAAATAACATTTATTTAGGTTTAACACTAATCCCGAAAGTATAGGGAGTGTGCGATGATGATCATATCAATCTTGGAACTACTTCCAACACTCATCGTCACTTCCCTTCAACTAGTCTCTGCTTATTCAGAACTCTGTTTCGAGTTACTAATCTTAGCAACCTAACAAGTATTAAATACTCGGGGCTACTATAAACACTAGCAAGGCACACATTAATAACCTGATATCAAATATACCCTTGTTCACTTTTCCATCCTTCTTATCTACCAAATATTGTGGCATTTCCGCTTCCAAAGGACTATTTCCTTTGCGAGTAAAGCACTTAGTTTCAGGCTATGGTCCAGCTTTGGGCTTCTTCGCAGGAGTGACAACTTGCTTGTCTTTCCACTTGAAGTTCCCTTTCTTTCCTTTGCCCTTTCTTGAAACTAGTGGTCTTGTTAATCATCAACACTTGATGCTCTTTCTTGATTTCTACCTTCGTTGATTTCAACATCACGAAGAGCTCGGAATCGCTTTCGCCATCCCTTGCATACTATAGTTCATCATGAAGTTCTACTAACTTGGTGATGGTGACTAGAGAATTCTCACAATCACTATCTTATCCGGAAGATTAACTCCCACTTGATTCAAGCGATTGAAGTACCTGCATAATCTGAGCACATGCTCACTAGTTGAGCGATTCTCCTCCATCTTTTAGCTATAGAACTTGTTGGAGACTTCATATCTCTCAACTCGGTATTTGCTTGAAATATCAACTTCAATTTCGAACATCTCATATGGTCCATGACGCTCAAAACGTCCTTGAAGTCCCGATTCTAAGTCGTTAAGCATGGTGCACTAAACTATCAAGTAGTCATCATATTGAGCTAGCCAAACGCTCATAACGCCCATCCGCTCCTGCAATAGGTCTGTCACCTAGCGGTGCATCAAGGACATAATTCTTCTGCAAAGCAATGAGGATAAACCTCGATCACGGATCCAATCCGCATTATTGCTACTAACATCTTTCAACACAGTTTTCTCTAGGAACATATCAAAATAAACATATGAAAGCAACAACGCAAGCCATTGATCTACAACATAATTTGCAAAATACTACCAGGACTAAGTTCATGATAAATTTAAGTTCAATTAATCATATTACTTAAGAACTCCCACTTAGACAGACATCTCTCTAGTCATCTAAGTGATCACGTGATCCAAATCAACCAAACCATGTCCGATCATCACGTGAGATGGAGTAGTTTCAATGGTGAACATCGCTATGTTGATCATATCTACTATATGATTCACGCCGACCTTTCGGTCTCGTGTTCCGAGGCCATATCTGATATGCTAGGCTCGTCAAGTATAACTCGAGTATTCCGCGTGTGCAACTGTTTTGCACCCGTTGTATTTGAACGTAGAGCCTATCACACCCAATCATCACGTGGTGTCTCAGCACGAAGAACTTTCGCAACGGTGCATACTCAGGGAGAACACTTCTTGATAATTAGTGAGAGATCATCTTAAAATGCTACCGTCAATCAAAGCAAGATAAGATGCATAACAGATAACATCATATGCAATCAAAATATGTGACATGATATGGCCATGATCATCTTGCGCCTTTGATCTCCATCTCCAAAGTACTATCATGATCTCTATCGTCACCGGCACGACACCATGATCTTCATCATCTTGATCTATATCAATGTGTTGTCACATGGTCGTCTCGCCAACTATTGCTCTTGCAACTATTGCTATCGCATAGCGATAAAGTAAAGCAATTATTTGGCACTTGCATCTTATGCAACAAAGAGACAACCATAGGGCTTCTGCCAGTTGCCGATAACTTCAACAAAACATGATCATCTCATACAACAACTTATATCTCATCACGTCTTGACCATATCACATCACAACATGCCCTACAAAAACAAGTTAGACGTCCTCTACTTTGTTGTTGCAAATTTTACGTGGCTGCTACGGGCTTAGCAAGAACCGTTCTCACCTACGCATCAAAACCACAACGATAGTTTGTCAAATAGACTCCGTTTTAACCTTCGCAAGGACCGGGCGTAGCCACACTTGGTTCAACTAAAGTTGGAGAAACTGACACCCGCCAGCCATCTGTGTGCAAAGCACGTCGGTAGAACCAGTCTCACGTAAGCGTACGCGTAATGTCGGTCCGGGCCGCTTCATCCAACAATACCGCTGAACAAAAGTATGACATGCTGGTAGGCAGTATGACTTATATCGTCCACAACTCACTTGTGTTCTATTCGTGCATATAACATCAACGCATAAAACCTGGCTCTGATACCAGTGTTGGGTAACGTAGTAATTTCAAAATTTTCCTACGCACACGCAAGATCATGGTGATGATATAGCAACGAGAGGGGAGAGTGTATGTCCACGTACCCTCGTAGACCGTAAGCGGAAGCGTTAGCACAACGCAGTTGATGTAGTCGTACGTCTTCACGATCGACTGATCCAAGCACCGAACGTACGGAGCCTCCGAGTTCAGCACACGTTCAGCTCGATGATGTCCCTCGAACTCCGATCCAGCCGAGTGTCGAGGGAGAGTTCCGTCAGCACGACGGCGTGGTGACGATCTTGATGTTCTATCGCGCAGGCTTCACTTAAGCTTCATGACGATATGACCGAGGTGGAATATGGTGGAAGGGGCACCGACACGGCTAAGGAACGATCCGTAGATCAACTTGTGTGTCTATGGGTGCCCCTGCCCTCGTATATAAAGGAGGGAGGGAGGAGGAGGCCGCCCCTAGGAGGGCGCGCCATGGGGAGTCCTACTCCCACCGGAGTAGGATTCCCCTTCCTAGTCCAACTAGGAGTCCTTCCATGTAGTAGGAGTAGGAGACTAGGAAGGGAAGGGAGAAGGAAGGAAGGAGGGTGCAGCCCTCCCCTAGTCCAATTCGGACTAGGCCATGGGGCGCGGCCTGCCCTAGGCAGCCCTCTCTCTTTCCCAGGCCCAATAAGGTCCAATACTTCTCCCGGCGAATTCCGTAACTCTCCGATACTCAAAAATACCCAATCACTCGAACCTTTCCGAACTCCGAATATAGTCGTCCAATATATCGATCTTTACGCCTCGACCATTTCGAGACTCCTCGTCATGTCCCCGATCTCATCGGGACTCAACTCCTTCGGTACATCAAAACTCATAAACTCATAATATAACCATCATCGAAACCTTGTTGCATGGACCCTACGGGTTCGAGAACTATGTAGACATGACCTAGAACTATTCTCGGTCAATAACCAATAGCGGGACCTGGATGCCCATATTGGCTCCTACATATTCTACGAAGATCTTTATCGTCAAACCGCATAACAACATACGTTGTTCCTTTGTCATCGGTATGTTACTTGCCCGAGATTCGATCGTCGGTATCCAATACCTAGTTCAATCTCGCCACCGCAAGTCTCTTTACTCGCTCAGAATGCATCATCCCGTAACCAACTCATTGGTCACATTGCTTGCAAGGCTTATAATGATGTGCATTACCGAGAGGGCCAGAGATACTTCTCCGACAATCGGAGTGACAAAACCTAATCTCAAATACACCAACTCAACATGTACCTTCGAGACACCTGTAGTACTCCTTTATAATCACCTAGTTACGCGTTGTGGCGCTTTGGTAGTACCAAAGTGTTCCTCCGTAAACGGAGTTGCATAATCTCATAGTTACAGGAACATGTATAAGTCATGAAGAAAGCAATAGCAACATACTAAACGATCAAGTGCTAAGCTAAAGGAATGGGTCAAGTCAATCACATCATTCCCCTAATGATGTGATCCCGTTAATCAAATGACAACTCTTTTTTCCATGGCTAGGAAACATAACCATCTCTGATAAACGAGCTAGTCAAGTAGAGGCATACTAGTGACACTATGTTTGTCTATGTATTCACACATGTATTATGTTTCCGGTTAATACAATTCTAGCATGAATAATAAACATTTATCATGAAATAAGGAAATAAATAATAACTTTATTATTGCCTCTAGGGCATATTTCCTTCACTGCATACTCCCGTCGTAGGAGAAACCCCCGAGGCTCGCGCCTTGGAGGAGGCACATTTGGCCAACTTGGCTGAACGCACTCGACTGGAGAACCTCCAGCGAGCACTCGACAAACGCTACAGCGTAACGTAGTACCCGACTCATCGACGCTAACTCTTTCCGCAATCGACTCGTATATCGAACCCCGATTCAGAATTTAGCAGCTGCAGCCCGTATAGCAGAGTCAATCCAGCCCTCTCAGTCGGAGGCTGGCAGAGGCTTGATGTAGATTAGGGATTTGCTCCGAGCAGCAGGAGATCAGAATTCGGCTATGTCACAGTCATGCAACAGGATTCACAGTCGATCCGTCGCTGCGAATACAGTTCAGTCGGCTCATAGCCCAAGATCGCCTCCGCGGCGTGAGGGACGCGAAGGTCGACGTGACCAAAGATCTGAGGACCGATTCGATCGAGATGATAGGCGCCGAGTGCCTACTCCTCCCCAAGAGGTGGGTCTTACGCCCATCGACAAAGAAGATGACAGCGCCACTCAAGATTGGGCGAAGAGCTCGGTCGACCCTGTGGAACCAGGCTTTGACGCCGGGTCCATCATCGCAAGGTCCGGTCGATCGAACAGAGCTCATCGAGGTGGCTATGACAGAGATGCGCCCACCAGCGATGAGTCCATGTTTCAGTCCGTAATGTTTCAGCAGGGCTATCAGAGCTGCAGTGATTCCCCCCAACTTCAGGTTGGCGACTGGAGTGAGTAAGTTCACCGGTGAGTCCAAGCCTGAAACCTGGCTTGAAGACTACCGAGTGGCGGTACAGATTGGCGGCGGGAATGATGAGGTGGCTATGAAGCATTTGCCACTCATGTTGGAAGGTTCGGCTAGGGCGTGGTTGAATCAGTTAGCTCCTAGCAGCATTTACACTTGGGAAGATCTTTCCCGAGTGTTCGTCAGGACATTCAAGGGAACTTGTTTACCAGCTGGATTGACAGAGCTGCAAGTCTGCAGATGTAAGTCGAATGAAACCTTAAGAGATTACATTCAGAGATGGATTACTTTGCATCATACGGTGGAGAACGTGTCTGATCATCAGGCAGTCTGCGCCTTCAAGGATGGTGTTAAGAACAGAGAGTTGAGTTTGAAGTTTGGTCGAACTGGAGATATGACCTCGAGTCGAATGATGGAAATTGCCACCAAGCACGCCTAATGGTGAAGAGGAGGACCGACCGGAGTGGCAAGTACAAGCCAAGTCACCGGAGAAAGGAAACTCCAATCGAAAAGCAAGCGGAAGGCCGAGCCAGCGGCTCCTGGAGAGGCTCTGGCCATGACTCAGGGTAAATTCAAAGGGAAGCCCAAAGGGTCTTGGAACCCCAAGAAGGTGAAAGATAAAGAAGGAAATGACGTGATGGATCTGCCGTGTCACATTCACACGAAGAAAGACGAAGAGGGTAACTTCATCTACCTGAAACATACCACTCGCCAGTGCCAGCTCTTGATCCAGCAGTTCCAAGAAAAACAGCCCAAGGACAAGGAAAAGGAGTCGGACAAAGCTGAGGACAAGGAGGACAGCGATGGAGGATACCCTCATGTCAATTCCACACTTATGATCTTTGCTGATGTGGAAAGCAAAAGCTGATTGAAGGTTATCAACCGTGAGGTAAATATGGTCGCCCCGGCGACACCAAACTATCTGAGATGGTCTCAAACTCCCATTACATTCGACCAGTCCGATCACCCGACTCATATAGCCACCCCTGGGAGACAAGCTTTGGTGGTTGAACCGGTCGTTGAAGGCACTCGACTGACGAAGGTGCTAGTGGATGGTGGTAGCGGACTGAACATATTGTACGCGGAGACGTTGAAGGGAATGGGCATTCCGATGTCTAGACTAAGCACTAGCAACATGAGTTTTCATGGGGTTATACCTGGAAAGAAGGCTGAGTCACTTGGCCAAATAGCTCTGGACGTCGTGTTTGGTGATTCGAAGCATTTCCGCAAAGAGAGGCTGACATTTGAAGTCGTGGATTTTCAGAGCGCTTACCACGCTATTTTGGGGCGACCAGCTTACACACGGTTCATGGCTCGACCATGTTACGTGTACCTCAAACTGAAGATGCCTGGCCCCATGGGCGTGATCACTATCACTGGCAATTGGAAGAAGGCAGAAGAGTGCTTTCAGAAAGGCTCGAAGATTGCCGACTCCCAGATAACGGTGGTGGAGCTAGAAGAGTACAAGAAAAATGCAGATCCGAGTGATTTGTTGCGGGCCAAGAAGCCTGCCACAGAATCAGAGTTTCAGTCGTCTGGCGAGACGAAGCCCGTTCACATTCACCTGACCGACCCCAACGCAGCTCCGACTCATATTTCCACAACACTCGACCCTAAATAGGAAGAAGCGCTCATCCAGTTCCTCCGTGAGAACTGAGACATCTTTGCATGGAAGCCTGCTGACATGCCGGGTGTTCCCAAGGGGTTGGCTGAGCATCGCCTTAGAGTCGACTCAAAAGCAAAACCTGACAAAGAAAATCTTCGACGGTCCGCCGTCCAGAAGAGAAATGCCATTGGCGAGGAGGTGGCTCGACTGTTGGCAGCAGAGTTTATCCGAGAGATATATCACTCCGAGTGGCTCGCCAATGTCGTCCTGGTCCCCAAGAAGGACAAGTCACTTCGCATGCGCATTGATTTCAAGCATATCAATCGGGCCTGCCCGAAAGATCATTTTCTCTCCTCGCATCGACCAAATTGTCGACTCATCGCGGGATGTGAGAGATTGTCTTTTTTAGACGCTTATTCCGGATACCATCAGATCCGTCTGTATGGACCCGATGAGATCAAAACAGCTTTCATCACTCCATTTGGGTGCTTCTGCTATGTCACCATGCCATTCGGCCTCAAGAATGTCGGAGCCACGTTCATGAGGATGATTCAGAAATGTTTACTCACTCAAATCAGTCGGAACGTGGAAGCGTACATGGATGATATTGTGGTCAAATCGCGAAAGGGTTCCGACCTGTTGACTGACCTCGCTGAAACATTTGCCAATCTCAGGAGGTATGATATCAAGCTCAATCCATCAAAGTGCACATTCGGAGTTCCTGGTGGAAAGTTACTCGGTTTTCTCGTTTCCGAACGAGGAATCGACGCTAACCCAGAAAAAATTGGCACTATACTCCGAATGAAACGCCTGCGCGAAAGTGCACGGCGTCCGAAGCTTCTCGGATGCTTGGCGCGCTAAGTCGATTCATCTCTCGCCCGGTGAAAAGGCATTACCTCTTTACCGATGATGAAGAAGGCGCATAAGTTCGAGTGGACTCGTGCTGATGCAGCGCTTGCCGAGCTAAAAGCTCGCTCTCCACCCAGCCAGCTTGCTTGCTGCTCCAATCAGCAAAGAGCCTCTGTTGCTTTATATTGCAGCCACAGGACAAGTCGTCAAGATAAAGGCTTACTACGGTCGAGCGGGAAGAAGAAGGGAAAGCCTTCAAAGTTCAGCGCCCAGTGTATTATCTTTCTGAACTTTTGACTCCATTGAAGCAAAGATATCCTCATTATCAGAAGCTTGTGTATGGGATCTACATGACCACAAAGAAGGTTTCTCATTATTTCTCTGATCATTCCATTACAGTCGTCAGCGATGTCCCACTTTCAGAGATTCTGCACAACAGAGATGCAACTGGTCGAGTGGCAAAATGGGCGATTGAACTCTTTCCCCTTGATATCAAGCTTGAGGCAAAGAAAGCCATTAAGTCCCAAGCAATAGCAGATTTCCTTGCCCAGTGCATTGAACAACAACAGCCGATTCAAGTTCACTCGGAGCATTGGACCATGTTCTTTGATGGCTCTAAGATGTTAAATGGTTACGGTGCTGGGGTAGTTTTGGTTTTCCCCCAGAGGAGATAAGCTCAGATATGTGCTCCAGATTCACTTTGATTCTTCCAACAATGAAGCAGAATACGAGGCACTTTTATATGGGTTGCGCATGGCCATTTCACTCGGCGTCCGTCGCCTTATGGTTTATGGCGACTCAGATTTGGTGGTCAATCAGGTGATGAAGGAGTGGGACGTTAGAAGCCCATCCATGACTGGATACTGCAATGCAGTGAGGAAGCTTGAAAAGAAATTCGAAGGGTTAGAGCTCCATCATATACCCCAATTGGAAAATCAAGCGACTGGTGACTTGGCAAAGATAGGTTCCAAGAGAGAAGCCATTCCTAGTGATGTGTTCTTGGAGCATATCCATACCCATCAATTAAGAAGATCCTTTTACCGAAGAAGCTCCGCAGCCCAAGAGTGTCACAAATCCGACTGAGGTTGAAGTTCCAGCAGTGGTCGACCTGGTCATGGAGGCTTTAGTGATCACTCCCGATTGGACAGTACCATATATCGCGTATATCTTGAGAAAAGAGCTCCCGGAGGACGAGGAAGAGGCTCGACGGATCGTCCACGATCCAAAGCCTTTACTGTGATCAAGGGGCAGCTGTACAGAGAGAGCGCGACTGGAGTTGGTCAGAAGTGCATAACGCCAGAAGAAGGTCGAATAATCCTTGACGACATCCACTCGGGGACCTGTGGCCATCATGCGTCCTCTCCGACCATCGTGGCCAAAGCATACCGAGCCGGATTTTACTGGCCAAGAGCGAATGAAATGGCAAAAGAAATAGTCGACAAGTGTGAGGGATGCCAATTCTACTCCAATATGTCACACAAGCCCGCGTCGGCTTTAAAGACCATACCACTCGTCTGGCCCTTTGTAGTATGGGGGTTGGATATGGTTGGACCCTTAAGAACAGGCAGAAGCGGCTTCACACATGTGCTGGTAGCAGTCGACAAGTTCACCAAGTGGATCGAGGCTAAATCCATCAATTACCTTGATGCCGGTACTGCTGTCAGCTTCATCACAGAATTGATATATAGATATGGAGTCCCGCACAGCATCATCACTGACAACGGGTCAAACTTCGATTCAGAGGAATTCAAAGCGTTCTGCACATCTCAAGGCACATGAGTCGACTATGCTTCAGTCGCCCATCCTCAGTCGAACGGACAAGCAGAGCGAGCCAATGGCTTGATTCTCAAAGGGTTGAAACCCCGACTGATGCGTGATCTCAAGCATGCAGCTGGAGCATGGGTCGACGAACTTCCTTTAGTGCTTTGGGGGTTGAGGACTACACCTAATTGGTCGACTGGGAGAACTCTGTTCTTCTTGGTCTACGGAGCTGAAGCGGTCTTGCCGAGTGACCTGCTTCACAATGCTCCTCGAGACGAGCTCTACACCGAAGCTGAAGCCGAACAAGCACGACAGATGCAATGACCTTCTAGAGGAAGAAAGGAGATGGCTCGATCCGCTCGACCATTTACCAAAGAAGACTTGCGCCGCTTTCACGCCAGGAATGTGAAGAGTCGAGCCTTCCAGAAGGAGATTTGGTTCTCCGAGTGGATCAGCAAAACCACACAAGCTTGCTCCTTCTTGGGAAGGTCCCTTCATCGTCACCAAGGTTCTCCACAACGGAGCGTACCGTCTCTACAACGTCGAGCACAACATCGATGAGCCCCGAGCTTGGAACGCGGAGTTGCTCCGCCCCTTTTATACCTAAGTATTCACTCGGATGAATTGTAATAAAAGTACTTCTGTAGTTCGTTTTCACAAGATAATAGTGTCATAATTTCCCCAATGATTGTTGTCACTTTTATTTGTTCAATAAAATTTCCCCTCAGTGGGTGGCTTAGCTGCGAATCCGTTTCGCCTAAGTTTGTAAAAAAATCCTTGCCGAGTGGAGAACCAGCCTCCCACTCGGGGGCTTAGCTGCGAATCCGTTTCGCCTAAGTTTGTAAAAAATCCTTGCCGAGTGGAGAGCTAGCCTCCCACTCGGGGGCTTAGCTGCGAATCCGTTTTGCCTAAGTTTGTAAAAAATCCTTGCCGAGTGGAGAGCCAGCCTCCCACTCGGGGGCTTAGCTGCGAATCCGTTTCGCCTAAGTTTCAATAAAATCCTACCGAGCGGTGAGCCAGCCTCCCACTCGGAGGCTTAGCTGCAGTCCAAGTACTCGCCTAAGTTTCAATAAAATCCTACCGAGTGGTGAGCCAGCCTCCCACTCGGGGGCTTAGCTGTAGTCCAAGTACTCGCCTAAGTTTCAATAAAATCCTACCGAGTGGTGAGCCAGCCTCCCACTCGGGGGCTTAGCTGTAGTCTAAGTACTCGCCTAAGTTTCAATCAAATTCTACCGAGTGGCGAGCCAGCCTCCCACTCAGGGGTTTAGTTGCGGTCTAAGCACTCGCCTAAGTTCAAGTACAACGTGCACTCCGCAAGGAGGACGAGGTGCAGTTCGACTGCTACCCTCTTCCTCCGAGCTACGCCACAAGTATGATGTGCGCTCCGCAAGGAGGACGAGGTGCAGGTCGACTACTACCCTCTTCCTCCGAGCTACGCCACAAATACAACGTGCGCTCCGCAAGGGGGACAAGCTACGCCACAAGTATAATGTGCTCTCCATAAGAAAGACAAGGTCGATTAACGCCTTATCCTTCAGAGAGACGCTGTAAAAATCCTATCGAGTGGAGAGCAGACCTCCCACTCGGAGGCTTAGCTGCAGCCCAGTGCCCGCCTAAGTTTTTGAAAATCCTACCGAGTGGAGAGCAGACCTCCCACTCGGGGGCTTAGCTGCAGCCCAGTGCTCGCCTAAGTTTTTGAAAATCCTACCGAGTGGAGAGCAGACCTCCCACTCGGAGGCTTAGCTGCAGCCCAGTGCTCGCCTAAGTTTTTGAAAATCCTACCGAGTGGAGAGCAGACCTCCCACTCGGAGGCTTAGCTGCAGCCCAGTGCTCGCCTAAGTTTTTGAAAATCCTACCGAGTGGAGAACAGACCTCCCACTCGGAGGCTTAGCTTCAGCCCAGTGCTCGCCTAAGTTTTTGAAAATCCTACCGAGTGGAGAGAAGACCTCTCACTCGGAGGCTTAGCTGCAGCCTAGTGCTCGCCTAAGCGTATTGGGGAACAAGTCGATTGCAATAAGCACCTCGCTTTAGCCTGCAAAAGACACCTCAAACCAAAAGCAAACATATTTCACGTCGAATCCAAGTTCGGATAACACCTAACGGAACCGAAAGCGCTCAGGCGTTAAGCCTGTTGAGGTTTATCGGTTACAAAAATCACTCGGCATACCAAGGCAAATTTAAGGTATCAAGATCAGAAGTTTTTTACCCCTCCTGTGGAGGGCTGGAAGGTGCAACAAACTTATCCAGCTCGATTCCATCTGCAATCCGAGTGGCAGCGGCGATGAAGGTCTCCATGAAGGACCGGAAATCGTGCTTCTTGGTATTGGCCACCCTAAGTGCCGCCGGCTTGTCCTCTCATGCATCCTTACAGTGAACTCGGACCAGAGACAGAGCAACATCCGCAACACACCTGGCAGAATACTTCTTCCACTCCTGCACTCGACTTGGGACCTCATTCAGTCGAGTCATCAGAGACTCGAGGTCGTTCTGGAGTGTATCCCTTGGCCAGAGTGTTGTGTCGATGCGGGAAGTTGCGACCTTCAGCCTTGCGAGATAGTCGACGACAGCAGCAACGCGAGATTCAAGCCGGAACACATTCATGGCGACTTCATCTTTCACAGGAGAATTGATGGGATCCAGGTTTATTTCCAGTCGACTAGTCTCCTCTTCAAAGTTCTGGCAAAATTCTGCAAACACAACCACCGAGTCAAGACAACAGTCGGATGGAAAGATCACAGTTAAAATGTCTGTTTAATACAAAAGATTACCTTCAAGCATGAGGAATGGCTTCTTGGCGAGTCCACCCAGATAAACCTCCAGATCGTTCCTCTTTCCCACCAACTCACTGGCCTTGTCACTTAGGGAAATCTTATCACTTTTCAGTCGACTGACCTCCTTGTTGGCAGCATCAAGAGCAGCTTTCAGATTGGTGTTTTCTTCTTCGAGCTTGGTGATTGAAGCCAGCTTCTCATCTGCGAGCTTGGTCTTCTCTAAAGCAGCTTTCTACATTTCAGCCAAGTCAAGGTCTTTCTTCCTCTGGGCATCCCTCACTTTGTCTACAAAGTCACAGTGAGATCAGACTCTGAAACGGACGAGAGACAAAGGCAGTCGTCGAGGGTCTCACCAAACATACCTTTTGCTTCCTCCTTCGCCTTCGTTAAGTTCTCCTGGACCAGTTTCAGATCAAGCTCGAGCTGGATGTGCTTGTTCTCCAACTCAGTGTAACGAGCCGCAAGCTCACAGGATTTATGCGAAGAGCCAATCTACAGATGTCAAAGACAATTCAATTCCGAGTGATTAAGGAAAAACCATAACGTTTCTAAGACTACGGCCGAATACAAACATTCGACCATAGTCTCGGGGACTACACCCAGTGGGTGCACTCAGCGTGCCCCCACTAGTTTTATCAGTTAGAGTCGACCAGTCGACCAGTCGACCAACAACAAAAAAAAACCGAAGATGTTCTTCAGATCAGTAGTCGATCGCCAAGATGAACCACGCCTCGGGGACTACATCCAGTGGGTGCACTCAGCATGCCCCCACCGGTTTCGCAATCCATTCGACCTGATCGAGTAAAGAAAGAGCTTAAGACATAAAGACTATGGTCGACTACCAGCAGTCCGCCATAGCCTTGGGGACTACACCCAGTGGGTGCACTCAGCGTGCCCCAACTAACCTGAATTTCAAACAACACACCCAAAGGTGTAGGATGATACTACAATTTTCAGAGAGAAATATTTTCAGATATCATATCCTAATGTAATAGGCGGTGACCGACCGACCAACGTTATTCTCAAGAGCTGAATCAAGGCCATACGCTGCCCGACCAAGCCTCGAGTGCCTTCACTTGCTCCATCATGACTCCTACCTGGCGTATTGCTTCTTTCACAGCACTGGCTTGGTCCTCTGGGACGTGGTGGGTCGAGAAAAGTGAAGGCTGTGCAGCACACGACGATGAGGGGCGAGCACTCGTCAACGGCACCGCAAAAGATACGGTAGGCCGAATGACGTTCTCTTCCTCTGCGACCAATGTCTCGGGTGCTGGCACGTCCTGAGTCGCCTTGCCAGCAGACGTTTTCCTGTTCCTCCTCTGCCTCAGTGGTTCCTCATTGTCGTTGTCAGGAAGGTTAATAATGATGTTAGATGGAGCTGCAGAAAAGAATCAAAATTAGAGACAAGGAGCCAATCGACTGAAGACGGAACTGTAAAGGTCATACCAGGTTTAGAAGTGGCAGCGTCTTCCATCTCATGATCTTCAGCCCTGGCTGAGGTATCAGAAGTAGCAGCGCTGCAATTCCAAAAATCAGTCGGTTGACTCATGAGTCGACCAAGAATAAGTTCATATGGAACAGGAAAACTCAAGTAGCACAATTACCCTGAGATAGTGGGGATCACCATCTTCATCTTCAGCAAGACCTTCGCCGGCTTCGACGGCGCCACTCGAGATTGCTTTGGAGCTTTCTCAGTCGGCATCGGAGAAGTTGTCCGAGGGCGCTTGGTCGACTGCGCGACAGTCGCGACCCCCTTACCACGCTCTGTTGCAGGATCATGGACAAGCTTCGAACATCTTTCCGAGCGAGGAGGCGCAACTTCCTCCTTGAGGGAGTCCTGGACTAGGGGGTGTCCGGACAGCCGGACTATCATCGTCCGCCGGACTCCAAGACTACGAAGATACAAGATTGAAGACTCCGTCCCGTGTCCGGATGGGACTTTCCTTGGCGTGGAAGGCAAGCTTGGCGATACGGATATGTAGATCTCCTACCATTGTAACCGACTCTGTGTAACCCTAGCCTCCTCCGGTGTCTATATAAACCGGAGGGCTTTAGTACGTAGGACAACATACATTACAACAATCATACCATAGGCTAGCTTTAGGGTTTAGCCTCCTTGATCTCGTGGTAGATCCACTCTTGTACTACCCATATCATCAATATTAATCAAGCAGGACGTAGGGTTTTACCTCCATCGAGAGGGCCCAAACCTGGGTAAAACATCGTGTCCCTTGTCCCCCTGTTACCATCCGCCTAGACGCACAGCTCGGGACCCCTACCCGAGATCCGCCGGTTTTGACACCGACATTGGTGCTTTCATTGAGAGTTCCTCCGTCGCCACCGATAGGAAGGATGCCTCCACCCGCCTTCAAAGACGGTATTTTCGCCAAAGGGGCCTTGGCCGCCGCCAAACTATCCGCTAGGTGGTTTTCTTATGACCGCCGTCCGCCATCGCTCGACAATGACTTCTCAAGTCATCAAAAGCAATCTTCGCGCCACTCGAATCCGCCGAGCGCTTGATCCAATAGAGCTCGCTCGTTAACGAGCTCTTGATCGCATCGCCGCCCGGGAGTCGCCATGACTACAATCAGATTGGGTTTAAAACCGATCCGAGAGAGATTAACTCTCCCTGTGCCACCCACCACGCCGCAGTGGTAGAGGAGCAATGCGCAACTCTTCGCCTATATTGAAAACTAGTCACGTCCGATTCCCAACCCTCCATGCCGGATTTCCGCGGAGGACGGACTTCAATCGAGCATTGAACTTAAAATCATGCATCGTTCGACTCGCTGGATCGTGTCCAGCAATCCAAGCTTCCAATTCGAAACTCCTCGCCTTTAAGCCCCAAGATGGGCAGGATCCGGATTTTAGTCCACCCACCCGCCTGCACATATGCGATCTATCTCTAATACGGCAAGAGCCCGCTGAAACAAGACATCACTATCGGGCCGATTCTCCCGGTTATGGACAGGATAAAGGACTGCCGAGAGGAAAACGCAATCTCAATCTTTTGCAATAATTGCACGGACAAGGAATATTGAACGCCATCGGCCGTCAGAAAATTATACGCTTCACCGATCTCAAGGCCCATAGTACAAAAGTATCAGGCGATGGAGAGTTTCCGGAAAACCGAAAACCAATTTTGGGATAATCCGGCCCCGAACACAACCCCAGTCCGCAACAAAAGGGTGCATCACACTCAGGCCCCAGATGCAAAAACCAAAAAGCAAAAACCCCATAAAGGGCACGGAACCGTACTGGAGGGATGGCTCAATGGACCCTGTAAGCTTCATAGTACAAGGAGCCGCCCCAACACATAGCCTTCGAGCATGTTGATATTACGGCAGTGGCCAAAAGTGGCGAGGAGCTTCTAGCCCCGAAAACCACTCCAACAATACCGCACGGTATCAATAGTCTTCGAGACCTTCGATCAAACAATATGCGAAAACGAATAATCCAAGGCCTCGCCAAGTCTACCAAGTAGCAACAAAAAATCCATGGAGCGACACAGCTATTACCTTCAACGCCAGCGACGAACCTAAATTCGAACAGCCCGAGCACCACCAGACCGGTGCTTAGTCCCATAGTGGACGGCTTTCGACTTACAAAGGTCCTCATGGATGGCGGCAGCGGATTAAACCTCATCTACGAGGAAACTCTTCAAAAATGGAAATAGATTGAGCCGATTGAGCGAAGCAAGACAACCTTCAGAGGAATAATCCTTAGCCGAAGCGCGCTGCACCGAAAAATCACACTGATGTGGTGTTCGCTCACGGACAATTACAGATCCGAAGAAGTCACGCTCCAAGTGGCCCTGCTCAACAGCGGATATCACGCTATATTAGGACGAGAGGCATTCACAATTTTTCAAGCAAGACCTCATTACGGGTACATGAAGCTCAAAATGCCCGGCCCGCGGAATAATCACTCGCTAGTGATCCGACATAGCACTCGCTACCAAAACAAGACAGCCGACTAGCCCCGAGGCACTATCCAAGCCTTAGCAGCAGAAGAACTCACACACAAGCGCTTCACGGTGAACAGGACGATGTGATACTCGATAAAAGATCCAAGTCCACCTCCTTCAAACCAGCAGATGAAATAATAAAATTCCAGGTCCATCCAACGGACCCAACAAAGACGGCCTCCATTGGGGCACAATTGAACCCCGAAGTAGACGCCACACTGCGCGAATTCCTTCGGGAAAATTGGGACATTTTCGCCTGGCATCCTTCGGATATGCCCGGAATCCCACGCAGGTTGGCGTAACACAGCCTAAACATCCTAAAGGATTTAAGCCACCAAACAGGCTCTTCGACGATTTTCCAACCCAAAAGACAGTAATGGGAGAAGAGCTAGCCAAACTATTGGAAGCCGGATTCATCGAGATATCAAACATCCGGATTGGCTAGCAAATCTGGTAATGGTACCAAAGAAGGACAAATCCGCGCCTCGTGTCGATTTTAAAGACCTCAATAAGGCTTGCCTAAAGGATCCTTCCTCTCCCCGCATCGACCAAATTATCGATGCTACCGCAGGCACGATTCATTGTGCTTCCTCGACGATACTCGCTACCATCAAATCAAGATGGCGGAAGGCACTGCCGCAACGGCATTCATCACTCCATACGGACCATTCGCTTCAACACGATGCCCTTCGACTTAAAAACGCCGCGCAACATATCAGCGCATGATTCAAACATGTCCGCTACCCAGATCGGCAAAACAATGAGAGATATGTAGACGACGAGTCGCCAAAACAAAACACGCCGAAACTCTAGTAGACGATTTGAGGCTCACGCTCGACAACCTCGAGCATATGACATCAAGCTGAATCCGAAAAATGTGTTTTGGCGCATCAGCCGGAAAGTCATGGGCTTCATTGTATCCGTAGAGGAATTGAAGCAAACCCGCTAAAATCCGAGCTCACACAGCTTGGACATTCCAAAAGACCTCAAACAAATACAAAATTAACAGATGCGTGGCAGCTCTAAGCCGCTTTATCTCCGCCTAGGAGAAAAGGCATTGCCTCTATCGCCTCCTCAGCGCATCAACACTTCGAGTGGACGGATGCTGCCACCGCCGGACTCAAGAAATAAAGGCCATATTGGCAACAACCGTCCTGGCTGCGCCTAATCTGGCGAACCAATGTTGTTATACATCGCAGCAACGCATCAAGTTGTAAGCGCGTACTGTCGTTTAACGAGAGATGTAAGGGCACAAATTCTCTTCAAAACCAGGTATTATGTATCCACCGTGTTAACCCCCAAGTCCTGCTACCCACACTATCGTAAGATAGCGATGCGGTGTTCATGGCATCCCGAAGCTCGACACTACTTTCAAGAGTGTTCGATAACAAGGCCTCAAGTACCACTCAATGACATTATAAATAACCGCGACGCAACGGGCAGGATTGCAAATGGGCCATTGAGCTCTTACCATTCGATATAACTTACAAACCTCTCGCGAGCTATAAAGTCACAAGTTTTGGCTGACTTTGTCGCCGAATGGACCGGTTTAACTCCCTAAAGAGTACGGCACATACTCCAATTGGATTATGCACTTCGACGACTCTAAAATGTTGGCCGGACTGGGGGCTGCCATCGTCCTGACCTCCCCAACCGGGAACACAGTCGAATACGTACTTCAAATAATGTACACGGACTCCAACAACGCAGCCGAATACGAGGCCCTTTTACACGGTCTCCGGATGGCAATCTCCATGGGCATTCAACGCCTAGAGGTGCGCGATTCAAACCTTGCAATATCCCAAATAAATGGAGACTTTGACGCCAAGGATCCAAAATGGCAGCATATCGCAACGCTGTCCTAAAATGTCACCGGTTGAAGGACTTGAATTCCATCACATAGCCCGAGATAATAACCAAGCGGCCGACGATCGCACGCATCGGTGCAAAACGTGATGCTGTCCCTCCAAATATCTTCCCGAACGGCTCTTCAAGCCATCCGCATTATGGGAAGAGGAGTCCGGATATGACAAACCGAAACAACCGCGCCAACCGGCGATTCAGCCGATGACATAACACCTTCAGCCCACGACATAATGGCGTAATCGCCTGCGGATGTAAACTTTCCTAGCCTATTTGCTTAGGCATGAACTTCCCAAGACCAAAATGAGGCCCGCTGATAGTCCGGCGATCGAAAGCCTACAAGGTCCATGAGGGAGAACTTTATAAGAAAAGTACAACCGAGTCCTTCAAAGGTGTATCTCCGAAGAGGAAGGGCGAAACCTCCCGCTGAAATTCATGCCGACTAGGCGGACACCACGCAGCAGCCCGGCCCTTGTAGGAAAGGCATTCCATACAGATTTTATTGGCCGACGGCCCGGCAGATGCCCAGACTTAGTCCAGAGATGCGTTGGTTGTCGCCTCTTTTCTAATCGAGCCATATGCCACCCACCGCCTCAAAACTATACCCATTACCCGCCGTCATGTCCGGGGCTTGATATGGTTGGACCCCTTAAAGGGGGAACCCACAAGCAAAGGTATCTATTGGTCATGGTGGATAAATTCACCAAATGGATAGAGGCCAAACCGTCAAAACGGCAGAGTCCGGACCAGTGATAGACTTTATATCCGGGTAGTACACCGCTACGGAGTCCCCACAAAGATCATCACCGACAACGGCACAAACTTCACGGCCGACGAGGTCAAGTCATGGTGCAAAAATATGGGCATCAAGCTCGACTACGCTTCAGTCTATCACCCTCAAACCAACGGTCAAGTGGAACGAGCAAATGGTCTAATAATGAGCGGCATTAAACCCGCACTAGTGCGGTCACTTACTAAATCGACACGCACCGGGTTGAGGAGCTCGACCAGACTGGGGCTGCGGACAACGCCTAACCGCACTACCGGATTCACACCATTTTTATGGTATACGGCGCAGAGGCAGTCCTGCCTCATGACATTATTCATGACTCACCTCGAAAAGCGCATGTACGAAGAAAGAGAGGCCGAGCTGGATCGGCAGGACAGCTTGGACACATTGAGGAAGAACGCGACGCCGCCAAGGCTCGCTCCGCATTTTATCAGCAGCAGGCCAAGATATCAAAGCAGAAGTACGGGCCAAGACTTACAACGTTGGCGAACTAGTTCTACGCTCACGGACAAGAAAAAGGACAAGCTCAAGCCCAAATGGGAGGGCCCTTCATTATCGATCAAGTCCTGACCGGCGGAGCATACCGCCTTCAAATGCGCCGGATAACCGACTCGAGCCGAACCCATGGAACGCAGCCCGCCTCAAGATTCTATGCCTAGCGCCGACTAAGAGTTCGCCCCTTCCTCCGCTCAAATTTTTACACTTCGCTGTCTTTTGTTTCTCTTTCCTCTCATAACCTTTTTACTAAAAAGCCCCTAAGGGCCTACTTTCGCATTGTTCGTGATACACTTGATGTGCCATCCGCACTCATTATACCGGGGCTTTTTTTCCGAAGCTCAATTATAAGGGTTTCATGCCCAAAGACATGTGTCAAGCTTCCACATGTACCTTTTACTCACCATTATATGCATCGATATGACTTAAGTTTTGGCCAAGCTGGGTTGCTTGGCTCCTGTGCTTACCCCTACGTTCCCGATTGTTCGGCTAGGAGGTAAAGGGAGCACCTCTGCGATTGTTATCGCCGGTCACCGGATGTGTACCTCAGACCGGGTGAAGCCGAAAGCTAGCGTTCTTAAGGGAATATTCGGTCGGTGACTTAAAAGATGATTTTTACCTACTCATTTATCCGCCCCCAGATGTTTTTTCTGCTTTTTTCGCAGTCCGACATGCACTTTAGGGCATGCCTCCCAGGGAAAGGAACCCTTAACGGAACTATTCTCCCTGGAAGATGTTTCTTACTAACCATGTAATATAACATAACTAGTTGGGCACTTGTCTGATAAAGCACTAATGACCCCTACGCCTGGTCTCCATGCATACCACGGTTGTTTCTTAACCAAAAGGTATTCGACACACTCCGACTCTAGGGTCCCGAGGTTGAAGCGAAAAGGTCGGCAAAGACAAACGATCTACAATCCGCTAGAAGGCATTTCACATGTCACTTTAAAGGAAAACATACATTGTCAAATTTATCGATTGTATTCCTCCTCAATCCCATCTAACAGTGCTGTCTAACTTACAGTCCCGCTGGGAAAATTTAGCAGCCAACTCTACTTGGTTGTATACTAAACTCACAGGATCTCCTTCCCATCGGGCCCCACCGTCCAACTTCGCCATGTGGTTGGGATCCGCCTTCTTGTAACGCTGCCTTCACCATGGCCCAAGCCTCCTCGGCACCTTGACGGCAAGCCAAAATCTTCCACAAACGGAAGCGCTGCCAAGACTCCTCAAGCTTCTCCGCAAGCTCCCCAAGGCCCTGTAGGGAGAGGGCTGGCCATAAAGCTCGGACGACGCCGCCATTGCCTCGCCGAACTCGCTCGAGCAGTTGCAACAGCTCGAAGTTGATCACCCGCTGATATGGGCATCTCCTCCACAGGCGACTGTGAGTATACCTACAAGACATATTATGTCAATTTACTTCCTCGCCGAACTCTTCTTTTCAAAGGAGTCCGCTCAAGCACTTACTATAAATGCCGCGACGAAGCCGCTGATTCTCCTTAACGGAGCTGGACAGCCCGGCTCGAGCGCCTTTCAGCTCTTCTCCGAGCTTGGCGTTGGCATCCTGGAGCTTGTTCCTTTCTTGCTGCACCCTATTCAGCACCCTCTCGCCGGCCTTTAGCTGGCGCAGTAATTCTTGCCTGTCCGGATCTTGTCCGGCGGCACCTGCAATGTCACTATTAGACTTGCGCGCACGCCGCACAGCGCTTATATTTATTAATAAAAATGTGTTACCAGGAGGGGTCTCTGCGTCTCCTCCTGCGGCAGCAAGTGCGGCCTCAAGTTGGGCCTTGCATTCTTGCAGCTCCTGAGACAGCTGGGCATTCTTCTCGGTTAGAGCATGCGTTTCAAATGATCCTTAAATCAGTTAACATAACTACTTTAAGTCTCGGGGGCTACTGGTATATATAACCATTAAAATTCCCTTACCCGTATGTCTTTCACATACTGCTCCATGGCTCTGGTAAAACCATCTTGAGCGGCACGGAGGTGCGCGTCCCCTGCGTTAAAGGCGTCCAATGCCTCAGGGGAGAAGCACGCTTCACGAAATACTGTCCGGCGGCGCCTATGGTTCATGGCGCTCTCCACCTCAGACTTGGTGGCGGACAGTCTGTCGGTGTCCTCCGTTGGAGGAGGATCCGGCCCGCGTCTTGCGCTTGCCTCCCCCTCCAGGCCGGGCGCTGGAGCCTGGCCGGTATAGGTTGGATCGGCAACTTCCGCGCCCGCAGTCCGGCGAGCGCTTTTTCTCCTATAAAGATCATGAGCACTCAGACGCTTCCTAGGAACGTTGCTCTGAAAATTTAAATACAAGCTATACCTTTGCGGCGACGTTTCAGTCCGTGCCGCGCTCCTTTTCCGCCTGCTGGTCCGGACTGACCTTTGTTGTTCAGCCGCCGCGGGCTCGGCTTCCCGCCTTGAAGGTGCTTCCTATAAAACACCATCGTTCGCGAAGGTCAGAAATGGGCAAGGAAGAGATAATGGTGTCCGGACCTCGGTCACAGTCACCTGGGAAGCCGGATACAGTCCGGGGTAGTCCGCTGTAATGGCGACCAAAGCATTGTCCATGCTGAGCTGGTGAAACACCCCGTCGATCAGCTCCACCTTGATGTCCGGATCCTCTTCGGAGGCCGGATCCAAGGATCTTTCTGGATCCTTGGGTTGCGGAGCGCGACTTACCATGTCCTCCACAAATCGTCAGAGATCCCGCGCCAAGACATAATATAAGAAGCCTAAACTTCAAAGCATGGGTTGAGCCCTTAAAAGTGTTCGCTACCCAGCCTCTAGGGTTGTTCATGGAAAACCCATTCAAAGGGTTCGCTCAAGGAAGTCCTCCTTCTCCCCTTGTACAGCCGGACAGATCTGCACCAGATCCTCGGTCGAATCCGCCCTTCGCGCCATGACGGGTGGCATCGCCTTCCCGCTGAAATCCCACATGGGTGGCCTCAGATTGCAATGGTTGTACCCCAAGATGATGCATGTCGCCATGACTCCAATCATGGTCAACCCGAATGGGCCAAGAATCTTATTCGCCCATCAAGTAATGGACGCCTTGTCTTCCTCCAATCGGGGCTCTGTGGGCGCCACCGAGGCGCTTTCTTCAGAGGAGCAGCACTAAACTCCGGAGGCCAATCCGGACTGGGTCCGCAGCGAGCGCCTCCTATGTAAACCACTCTAAAGGCCGCCTTGGACGCTTTCTTGGGAGTACCGGATGGGTATCCGTCCCGCAATGCGCCATATTTCGGCGCCGCCCACTTGATATATGGACCCTCGTGAGAACGGGTACGAGGCGTAACAGCCTCTTCCACAATGCAAAATGGGGCTCGATGCCCGTGAATAGCTCAGAAAGAGCTACGAGCCCGCGATATGCGTGATGAGGCGGGTGAAGGTGGTGGAGCTGGAGTCCGTGAGAACTCCGAGCCCGCGGAGAAACGGATGTATTGGGAATCCGAGTCCCTTATCGATAAGGGACGAAGCATACCCTCCCCTTTATTGGGACTTGGGGTAGCCTCCGCTTGCCTCCCACCTTGGTAGGTGACCAGCCCGGCTCGAACCGGGACCATGAAGGCCGGAGGAGATATCCCCCGCTTGAGCTTCACTAGCTCGCTGTGTGGAACAGAGCACCTCCTCCAATCCCTCGCGGTGGGCTGGGAGCGAGAAGAGGAGCCGCGTCGACGGTCCATGATGGAATGGATTTTAGGTCAAGGGCGCCCGATGAAGTATTCATGGAGGAAGATGGTGTGGTTTGGATCTAGTTTTTGCCTCTTTTGTAGGCGGATGACTCGCACGACTAGGGGTGAAACATAAAAGACACCCGGCTTTTCGCATTCGTGCGATGACGCGTGGAAGAAGGCCATTATTGGGCGTAGAAGCCAAGAAACACAATATTTATGATGAAGCCGAACACTGTTCGGCAGGTACATGGAACTTGAAGGGAGAACCCGCCTTGCAACGCCGAAGACTATATACGCGCTGGACTTATCGTCATTGAAGCCTGGTTCGGGGGCTACTGAGGGAGTCCTGGACTAGGGGGTGTCCGGACAGCCGGACTATCATCGTCCGCCAGACTCCAAGACTACGAAGATACAAGATTGAAGACTCCGTCCCGTGTCCGGATGGGACTTTCCTTGGCGTAGATCTCCTACCATTGTAACCGACTCTGTGTAACCCTAGCCTCCTCCGGTGTCTATATAAACCGGAGGGTTTTAGTCCGTAGGACAACATACATTACAACAATCATACCATAGGCTAGCTTTAGGGTTTAGCCTCCTTGATCTCGTGGTAGATCCACTCTTGTACTACCCATATCATCAATATTAATCAAGCAGGACGTAGGGTTTTACCTCCATCGAGAGGGCCCGAACCTGGGTAAAACATCGTGTCCCTTGTCTCCTGTTACCATCCGCCTAGACGCACAGTTCGGGACCCCCTACCCGAGATCCGCCGGTTTTGACACCGACACTCCTCCTCCTCCTCCCACTACTAGGGAAAAGCCTAGCAGCAGCGCAGGTTTTGGCCCTCTCAGTAGCGCGGGTACCGGCGCTACTAATAAGGCGCTACAGCTAACGTATAGCAGTAGCGCGTGTTGACACACGCTACTGCTACACATGAATAGCTGCAGCGCTTTTTAGAAAAGGACGCCATCGGTATTATCTGCAGCGCCGTTTACTGTGTAAGCGCTCATCGTAAGTCGGCGCTCTCGCTAAATCCCCTCGCTACTACTAGTTTTATTAGTTTTTTCCCTGCAGATTTGTTTTTATTTGTTTTGCATTTGAATAGGCTTTATACAATAATCTTTAGCATATCATCCACATACAAATGTAATCATAGCATATACATACAATTAGTCTCATCAAATCATGTCATCATCATAATCATCATCCAACACAAAGTGGTCTCTCGTCATCAATCTCGAAAATAGCGATACAAGTCTCGATTACTTGCAAATACATCGTCATCCATCTAAACAATGATATACACGAGAATAGCTATCACTTTGAGTACATGAGTTCGTATCCTCTCTCGCATTAGCGTGAACCTAAACTAAGTCTTCGCGTGTCGCCGAAACCGAAAACCGGTACACCTGGGCCTGACACTCCGGTCGTATATATACTCCTGGCGTAGCACTTCTTCGTCAT